>CM071940.1:52146346-52746346 GCA_036784905.1 Acrossocheilus fasciatus
ATGTAGAAAAGAAGCTCAACGCACCTTTGAGATCAGCAGGATCGAGTCAGAGCTCCCTCCAGGCGCTTCAGACAGAGTCCGTGTCCAGTTCTCGTGCCAGCTGCCGCTTTAACACAAACATGCTGAACATCTGCACTAATGTACCTCGCTGAACCCGGCTCTCCTCGTTCTCCGCATTCACAGCGGTAATGGCTCTCTGAAGGGACACGGATCTTGTCAGATGCAGTAATGTGTGCGTAATGTGCTGCTTGTGTGTTCTTGCAGACGCGATAATGGAATAATCCTGATACAGCAATATCATATGACAACAGCTTACAAACAGTTCAGCTCAGCAAGTCCCTGTGAGCGAGACTAAAACCCGCCGGACCAGATTCACTCCCACACAACACACACTGAATACTCCATATTACACAAGCTCAACATCGTGATGATGTTCATACGACTAAAGCTTATTTACGCAGGATGCTTGTCCTGACAGAAGCTGAACGCAGCAGGATTTATCTTCATAAGTCTCACAGAACAGGGCCACTTTAATGTGTTCACTGTGTGGTCATTATGATGAATCTATGAACTGCATGAAGCTCTGTGTAGGGTTCGTCTGTCACATCTTTGTGTGAACAATGAGTAATTAAAGATACTTAAAGGTGATTTTACTCAGACTGGCTGAAAAATCACAAATTCAATCATTAGTAATATGATTTAATGGTTTACCAATTTTGACCAATAGGTGGCGCTGTTACCAATTGATGTGGTGTGTTCTGTGGAAACTGATTGGTTCACAGATTCAACCAATGAAATTGAAGCAGAGGCGGGGTCAGGAAATTTGAAGGTGTGGAGGGAATACTTCAGACAGATACATTACTGACGCTTCGTGAGAGGCATTTATTGCAAGGTGAGTGAAGTTGCCATGTATTTTCATTAAAAAAAAATAAATAAATAAATAACTAACGTTTTGTGAGATAATTAGTGAACAAAGATGCACAGAACAAATAATCATCGAATAAATATATCATATAGAATGCATTTTCATTAGACTGCTTCATCAGTCGATCGCACCAAAGCTGCTAATGAGGTAACTGGAGTGAAACATGCTTTTCCAACGCTACCGCGCTCTCTGAGAAACTGATATGAGCGACAACAGAACTCCTTCAAATCATTTCATCAATCAGTTAGCGCTAGCGTTAGCATTAGCACTACTCTCAGGGCAGGAGTACTCAGTATTCATATCACGGTGAGTTTTACTGAAGGTGCTGCTCTCGGGGCAGGAGGACTCAGTAGACCCCGTTTTCTCTTAGTAAACATTGTGAGGTTTTTCTGTGGGCGGAGCTTAGGTGGAGTCAGAAAGATCCCCTGACCGCTTCACTAACGCTAGCTATGAAGCCTGTTAGCTTGTTTTTTAACAATAACTGGAGAAACGATCTGACAGGATTCCCTGCGGCTGAGTGACTCGCATCTAATGTGTATAGTTAAGACAAACTCACCGCGTCTATCTAGTTATCGCAACAATGTATATACAATTACACATGACTAAGCGTATAAATCGTCAGTTTGTTGTTTCACACGCATGCACACAGACATTATTTCATACACGACATAGTCGTGAGATGCCAGAAATCTTTAGACGCGCCCATAACAACAAAACACAATACTTTATTGAACCTTTTCTGATAAGAAGTGTGCGCTGCAAACGCGAGCATTTTTGACGATCGTTTCTGTCCAGACGTTATTATATGTGCTGTATTACACGATACTGGCCCCACCAGAAAGGAGAGGACCCCTGTGGTGGAGGTGCAGCCCGATGATGACCTCCAGCCAGTGCTCTTGGACCAACACAGCTGCACGCGACAGGATTGTAGCACACCATTTTTCATAAGCGTTAATAATTAAATAATAATTTTTAAAAAACACACAACAAAATATGGTTTCCATGACTTTTATTTAGTTTTCTTTGGAGAAAAAAAGAAAAACTCGGCCATCACTCATCTTTTGACTGCAAAAAAAATGTTATGCAAGGTCAACAATAGTGTTGTGTGCGCAAGTGTATTAGTACTTACTCTGAAGTTACTTTTGAAGCAACCCGATCTCTAGTGCAACCTTGTGCAAGTTCTGTTTGTCCCCTCAATTTTTGTTTTTCTTCTAAGTAATAGCATTCAGTCTTGTGTTGTAGACGTCTTTTATAGAGGGAACGGATGCCACCCTGTTCCATTTGTGCAGAAGACACTGAATTCAATACATGCCTCATACACACACACACAAAAGGAAACACAACACCGCCCAGCTCTGTCTCCCTTCTCTCTGCAGGCGTGGATTCCTGCAACTTATACTGCAGTCAGAACAGAAAGTACCTGATTATATACAAATTTAGGTCAGAGATAACTGATGCACTTACAGGCTCTTCCTCCAAGGGACAGTCATCTGAGAGGGTTTCTTCACTGTCCTGTGCAATGGATACAAATGGTATTACAAAGTGAGGTGTTGTCTTCCCTACTGATGTGAAAAATATGTATATATAAATATAAAAACAAGTCCACTTACTGCACATGCTTCAGCCACCACTTGCATGGGAACAGGTATAAGTGCTGGTGTATTGTGTCAAACTACACAATAGGGAAAAACACAATGTCATTATAATGAATTACACAATGCAAAATCATCACACTTTCACCCGAAGTATGCTGAGCGGTTCATTTGATATCGATGACATTCAACCCAAGGGCCAGCTCTTCAGCTGCAGTGTAACATGGGGCTTTCTCTTAGTGGCTGTTATAAGCAGACAAACACAGTCCTTCACCGTCTCTTTTTGAAAGACACTAAGAACAGCAGTAAAGATCACCATTACGTAGAATGTGTTTGTATTTTACTTTTACTTGTTCCCATGCTCTAGTGGGTCCTGTTCGTTCGTTTGTTCGTTAAACTTTATTATCCCCGAAGGGCAATTTGTTTCACAGCCAGCAGTAAACCATATACAACAACATCCAAACACCACAACACACAGACAAAAACAAAAACAATGACTTCCATTTATAATATACATAAGCATTATTCATAATTTAAAAAACCGATGGCAGCTGGTATAAAAGAATTTTTAAATCTATTGGTCCTACATAAAAGCAAATAATATCTGCGAGTAGAAGGAAGCAACTTAAAAACATTCTGCAAGGGATGGCTGGAATCATTCATAATCAACTCAGCCTTCTTTACAGTCCTGGACTTATACAAGACATTCAAATCATTTAACGTGGTGCCAACAATTTTACCACACACCTTAACAATACCTTGCAGTCTGTTCCTATTTTTAACATTAAGTGACCCATACCAGCACACGAATGAGAAAGTAATGATCGATTCAGTACAACAAGAGTAAAACATCTCCATGAAGGTACTGTCCACTTTAAAACTACAAAACTTCCGCAGGTAGACCATACACTGATGGGCTTTCTTACACACAGCATCCACACGAGCCTCAGAGGTCAGCTTTCCATCTATTACAGGACCAAGGTATTTAAATTGATGTACAACCTCAACAACATGATCATTCATAACCACAGAAGAGATGACCGTAGGATTCTTCCTAAAATCTATTATCATCTCTTTAGTTTTAGATACATTAATGTCCAAAAAGGACAATTTACACCAATCAATAAAATCTGTCAGTACCGGACCATGATCAAGATCCTCACTGTTTAAAAGGGAAACAATCACTGAATCATCCGCAAACTTAATAATTTGACGTCCTCTCCAGTTGCGTCTGACACTCATTAGTATAAAGCGCAAATAAAAGAGGTGAAAGAACGCATCCTTGCGGTGATCCAGTCGAAGACAAAAGAACATCAGATAAAACCCCGTTTACTCTCACACGTTGAGACCTACCAGTTAAAAAATCCATCAGCCAACATATCAGCCCAGAATCAATATTATACACCCTATTTAACCTTTCTGCTAAGATATGAGGCTGGATACAATTAAAGGCAGATGAAAAATCAATAAAAACTAATCGCACAAAAGTTTTTGCACCCACAAGATGTGTCATCAACATCATCAACACCCCTACCGGACCTGTAGGCAAACTGAAACGGATCTAAATTTTCCTGTACCATGGTCAAAAGCTTATCTTTCACAACCCTCTCAAATATTTTCATAATCAGAGAGGTAAGTGCTACTGGCCTAAACTCATTTAAACATTGTGGTGCATTATTTTTAGGCACCGGTACAATAATAGATTCTTTCCAGAGACGAGGGACCTTATGAAGGTGCAGTGACATACTAAAAATAAAACAAAAAATATCTGCCAATTGTTCTGCGCAATTTTTAATAATGCGGCCTCCAATTCCATCTGGACCTGAACTTTTCCTCTCTTTAACACCCTGAAAAAGTTTTAAGACTGTATTCTTATCAACGTTTACGCTATTTTGCTCAAAAGAAACATTTTTAAAAGCTGCCAATTCCTGACTAAAATCATGAACATTAAAACGATTATAAAAAACATTTAAATCATTGGCAAGGCCAAAATCAAGCTTCCCGCCAAAAGAAATATTACATTTCTTAGAGTGCATCCCCATCATGGACTTCACCCCCTCCCATGTTCACATAAAGACATAATCCTCCACCGAGTGATTTACCCGTCACAGCTGAGTCTCTGTCCAAGCGATAGGGTCCCCCAAAGCCATCAATTTCCAAATCGGAATGAGAATCTTGATCCTTAAGCCATGTTTCCGTAAATGCAAGAAGGCATGCACTGCTATATTCCTTGAGGAACTTAACATTTGCCCGAAGCTCATCCAATTTATTACGGAGCGACTGAACGTTAGCCAACATAACTGTAGGGAGAGGCATGCCACGATGGCCTTGTCTCTTCACCCTCTGGCACACGCCACCGCGACTCCCCCTCTTCCTCACCTTTTTCGACTTAGATATCCATTCTCGATTCACCTCAATAGAGTCCGACCGACTAACTTCTGCTGGAAGTGCCGTCAGAGTGTCCACCGTGCCACCTTCAGAGTTACGTAGTAGTAGGAGAAACTCACAGCTATAACGTATAGGTTCACGGAAGTCGCAAAAAATCCTCAAAAAAAAAACAAAAAAACACGAGAAGTAAAAAAGAGCCCGACATATTAAAGGAAGTCATTGTTAACAATAAATAACAAACAACATAAAATTATTTTAAAAAACAGCACTGCACTACACGCTACCAAACTGCTGCTGCGTGTCGCCGTATCACAGCGCCACCCTCCTGTGGTGGCTCTAATATCAGAGATAAAGTAGTTATAATATATATATATTTTTAATGTACATACCGTATTGACATGAATATAAGACAAAGTTTTTTTCTTGGAAATACATCTGAAAAATCACTTCTACTGTTAATAAAATGTTGAGACGGATAGCCTAAATGTTATATAATTCAGATGGGCTACCTGTTATTTTTATGGCGTATCAAAAAGTGTATGTTTTTCAGTGTCATTGTTGGTACATTTTACCAGTATTTACCATACTTTCAAAACAAAAATTAAAATAGGAAAAATATGCAATATGAAAATAATTTAAGAAAAAATGAGAGAGAAAAAAAAGCTTTGGTTTTCAAAAAGCCTTTTTCCAAAGGTACATCTGGAAAAGGGGGGTTGTCTTATATTCGGGTCAGTACGGTAATATATATTTTAATAAGTGATACAAACATATAATATGTGGAGCAGTCGTGGTCTAATGGTTATTGAGTCAGATATGTAACTCGAAGGTTGTGGGCTCGAGTCTCAGGTCCGGCAGGGATTGTAGGTGAGGGGAGTGAATGTCCTTCAGCACCACGACTGAGGTGAGACCCTTGAGCACGGCACCGAACCCCCAACAGCTCCCCGGGAGCCGCAGTGTGTGTGTGTGTGTGTGTGTGTGTGTGTGTGTGTGTGTGTGTGTGTGTGTGTGTGTGTGTGTGTGTGTGTGTGTGTGTGTGTGTGTGTGTGTGTGTGTGTGTGTGTGTGTGTGTGTGTGTGTGTGTGTGTGTGTGTGTGTGTGTGTGTGTGGGGAGTGAATGTCCAGCGCTCTCCTTTAGCACCACGACTGAGGTGAGACCCTTGAGCATGGCACCGAACCCCCAACAGCTCCCCGGGAGCCGCAGTGTGTGTGTGTGTGTGTGTGTGTGTGTGTGTGTGTGTGTGTGTGTGTGTGTGTGTGTGTGTGTGTGTGTGTGTGTGTGTGTGTGTGTGTGTGTGTGTGTGGGGAGTGAATGTCCAGCGCTCTCCTTTAGCACCACGACTGAGGTGAGACCCTTGAGCATGGCACCGAACCCCCAACAGCTCCCCTGGAGCCACAACATTGGCTGCCCACTGCTCTCTGTGTGTGTTCATGTTCACTTCTCACTGCTGAGTGTGTGCACTTCAATGCATTAAATGCAGAGCACAAATTCCAAGTATGGGACAACATACATGGCCACACATCACGTCCTTTCCTAATATGGTCAGTACTTACGCATTTAATTGTCTACAACTTTTTGCCAGCCCTCTCTCCTGGCTTTTGCAGCTTTTGAGGTGTTCCCTGGGGTTTTAATTAGCTCTTGCTCTGCCGCAGAGAAGAAGTGAGCGCTCTTTGGCCATCGTGAACAGCCAATAACAGCGTTGCTGATCAGTTACTCTACTGTCGATACATAGCCCCTTTTAAACCAATCCATGAACGCGCGATGATCTCAGATAACTCAATCCAGCCACACTAATCATCAACAACAGCTGCGTGCGTGTTATTGGATCTCGGATGTAATAAGCGGCGTATGAAGAACGGCCCCAGCTCACTGCACAGCATCTGAAGTGTAGCAATGTAGACAAACATAATTACTAGTAAAATCATAAGATCAAAGATAAAAATCACATTTCCAACTTCCTCAAAATGACACATAATACATCCTTAAACCCTGCCATTCCTAGAGCCTACTGTACTCTGATTGATCTTTAAACTTTTGCAGACCTTTTACTTTTACAAACAGCTATTTTACAATGCATGGAAAGTAATATTTGGGGGAAAAAATAATATGGGCACTTCAAATATCAACAATATTCTCAACTAACACTAGAGGAACGTACAAAGACGGTCCAGAGATGCTCTTACTCCAAGTGCGGAGCAGTGATGGCTTCTGCTTTTCTGCAAAGAGAAGAAAAACTACATGAAACAGTCAGTGACAGGTTTGTTGTCATTATATGAAAATATAAATATAAAAAATTCGTTTCTTGAATCTACAATGCAGCAGACAGTGCATTTGTGAGTTCTCCAGGACTATAGACAGAAACAATTATGAATAATATACAGAAAACAGATACCTTATATGTGTGTAGTTACCAGTGCATATTGAATAAGGTAACAAATATACAGTCCACTTTAGTTTTTGGTAAACCATCTGCACTTCATTGCAATAGAACTACCATACTACTCTCTATACATCAAGAAAAACTACAACTAATTCATAGAAAACATATAACATGGAAGAAGTATCCTAACTCTGCGCACCAGTGTGTGGTTGGGCTGGACAACATTACAGAAGACACCAAGCAGCAGCAGCAGTTCAGCAGAGTTAAACCTGACAGTAATGTTTAACACCAAGATCGGATTGGCACTGCTGGAAGTTGTTAGTAAATCTGGCACTAGATGTCAATGCTGCTCTTTTCTATACCACAAAACACACGCTGACTGCTGGCTCTCACATTCATGAGCAGTTTTCCTTGAGTTAAAAAAAGACGTTAGGATGTTAGTAGTATTACTTTGACCACCAAATAAAGCAGAACCTGTGCTGGCGATGCAATATAGACAGTAATAATGCAAAAACAATCATTTCCAGGTCTGAAGAGTTTGAGCTATTTATGTCATGCAGGAAAAGCCAAGAATTTCACTGTCCGTTGAGGCTTGAGGAGACATTAGCAGATCATTCCCATAAAAACCTGCTTTCAATAATCCTGGGTTTTCCTGAACCAGAAGACTGTGAGATGCATTAATGCACGAGAGGAAGAGTGACCTGACCCACGGAAGAAAACAAACTGACCTTTACTGTCCCAGTGGACACACGAGCAACACAGGCGACGGCTGTAATTGGACAAGCGTTAATGAAGATATCAGATATACTGAGATGATGAAAAGTTCAGCGGCTCCAATGGGACAAACAACCTTTTTCCTCTCGACACGAACCAGCCGGCTGTGTCTCATTAATTTGCTCAGCTGACATCTGTTAACGTCATCCGCTTAACCTTCACCAGTTGGATTCTGGAAGTAAATACCTCATTCATGTTCTCCAATGAACACCTATAAAGCTCTCTACAAACACAAAAAGTGTGTTTTTGTGCTGGCGTCTTGTTTAGGCCTGACATGGATAAATACAATACAACACAACTTTATTGTCAACATGGCTGAAATTTGTCTTTGACCACAAAAGCAATACCAAACATAGAAAAGCCTTCAAAACTGCTAGATCTGATTATTTTTCGTCTCTTCTAGAAGTAAACAAACATAACCCTCGGTATTTATTCAATACAGTGACTAAATTAACGAAAAATAAAGCATCAACAGGTGTTTGCATTTGCCAAGAGCATAGCAGTAATGACTTTATGAACTATTTTACTTCCAAGATCGATACTATCAGAGATAAAATTGTATCCTTGCAGCCGTCGGCTACAGTATCGCATCAGATAGCACGCTATAGATCCCCTGAAGAACAATTCCGTTCATTCTCTACTGTAGGAGAGGAAGAATTGTAAACTTGTTAAATCATCTAAACCAACAACATGTATGTTAGACCCGATTCCATCGAAACTACTAAAAGAGCTGCTTCCAGAAGTCATAGATCCTCTTTTGGCTATTATTAATTCATCATTGTGTGACAAGTGAAGCAGTAGATATGACAATGTAGAATAAAGTCGTTGTTTTTGTGTTCTTTGCACAAAGAAGTATTCTCGTAGTTTCGTGACATTACGGTTGAACCACTGTCACATGGACTACGTTATCGATCATCCTGGTAGTTTTCTGGGCCTTGAACGTGGTAGTTCCCTTGCTGTCTGTGGAGGGTCAGAGAGCTCTCGGATTTCATCTACAATATCTTCAATTGTGTTCAGAAGATGATTGGAGGTCTTACAGGTCTGGAACGACATGAGGGTGAGTAATTAATGACAGCATTTTCATTTTTGTGTGAAGTATCCCTTTAATGCTTTCCACCTGTTTTCAGTGTCAGTCAGCGTGTTAGGATTCAATGTAGCGCACTTCATGTGTCTGTGCCATTTGTTTTGTGAAGAACAAACATATTGTTCTAGAGTCTACTTCAACAATTGGCCTAGACAGATTCAAGGAATCTCCTCATCTTCCAAAGATCATCAGAAGACACCTGTCTCAGAGGAAAACTGAGGCCGGTCTGATTTATCATCAGTAATATGTGTGGTCAGTTCCCTTACCTTTATCTAGCAGGACTGAATAGGCAGGCGGACTCGTGATACTGTTATTTATAAATAAAACTGGATATCTAAATTATGCAATCCAGGTAATGTTTGTGTAACTGAAATGTATGTGTATTGAGGAGTACTGTTATCAGAATGCATTAATTCTGTCCTTTAACACAGTCCTGATCTTGGATTACCGCTGCATTATACTGTCATCTAGTGACCATCTGAGCATGGAACACATATCAGTACAGCTTCCCTTCTTTTCTTTTTTTTTAAAACAGGTAATGCTTTATTACTTCATACACAAACAATGTTTGGTCCTCCTTTAAAAGTAATAGATGACTCTTGGTATTTCAGCATTTAACAATTCTTAGTCTTCTCCACAAAAATGTGAAACTTCAAAAGTTCTCTCTGATCTGGACACATCTTCACATTTCTTCTATCAGTCTCTTTGGTCTTATGATTTGTCTCTTTGGACGTTCTGTCTGTGTCTCAACATCTTTTTCTTTATATGACCTGGAATTACTGCAATAAAACTTTTAAGTTCACGCTGCTACTAAACGTGTTTTTGAAAATGTACAATTAAACTAGTAGAGTTGGCAAAAAGATTAGTAGCCGCGATAATAATCAAACACTGAACTGACCAAAAGCGGCACTGACCTTAGCTTTGTATGTTTAGTTAAGACAGAAAGACATCTGATGTTGCTGGAAAATCACACTATAACATTTTTACTGTTATACAATATTTAAAAGAAAGAAAAAAAAGAGCATACTGTTGTTGTGGGACATTTAGATTCAATGAAATGATACAATTCAAAATGTTATAACTACAATTCTTTACAAAAGGATTGAATGATAATCACAGGGAGAGTTTAATTGGATTGGATTGTTTACTGATTTGATAGACAGTGATACCAAACAAAGCACACACTGTCAACTCTTATAAACTCAAAAACAATAGTCCAACCAATGAAGTCCACAACTAGGCTCGGCCACGAAACACCAGTCCATAGAAACAAAAAGTAACGATTAAGAGTACAGCCTCAGATCTTTTCGCTTTGGGGCAGACAGCAAACTAAAAATCCAGATGACAAAATCAAATGTTCCAAAAAGAGAAAAAGTATAATCCACTGGTTCAAGGCCCCACAAAAACAGGTTATCCTCCAGCTGTAGAAAGTTCCTCAGAGTACAGTCCAGATACGTCTATCCCAGACTGGAGCGGACACATATAAAACCATGTCTCTTATCTCAGAGATCATTATGGGCTATTATGAAGTATTTATAATGGTGTGAATGAAGTATTTAAGTCATTTTTGTTGTGTACTAATGTTTTACTTTGAGCGTCTGTAAAACTGTGGATAACTGGTATACATGCATCTTTGGTGGCAAAATAAAGTTTCCGTTCTGATAATTCTGTCATTATTGTTTGCCTACATAACTTCAACCAGACTTTAATATTACATTAATGATACTATTAATGTTTCTCTTGTTCATTCATTCATTAATGGTGAGATCAGAAACCATGATTTAATTTCAGTGTTTTAGTTCGATTCTACAGTACAAGCTTACATAATTCAAAAGTTTACATTATAGATACGTCACTAAAATGAACAATCACATAGTAATTAGATGTTGACTGTACTTTCCAAAGATAAAAGTCACTCGTGGGGCATTTTTAATGTATGAATATACAATAAATAGAGCAACTTACAGTATATGTTGGTAATTTTTTTTTATCGCAAATGTGTATATGGAGAAGACATAACATACAGTAACAGGCAAAAGTAACTAGGGATTCTAATTGTTTTGTGACATATCATCATTTCAGGCTCATCATATAGACAAAGTTTTAATAATACATCTTTTGAATTTAAAGACACAAACAAAAACACCAACAAAGAATACTTATAAAGAGTATTTTTCAAGTAAGCCAGCAAACAACTTTTTTTTTCTTTTTTTTTTTTTACCACGGTTACCATAGTTGAGGCTAATCAGATCACATTAGGGCCCATTGGTGTAAATGATTAGATGATTAGACCAGTGTGTTACACAATCAGTCAAGTCATTTAATGTTTCATGTAAAAGAATTTACAGAATTGGGGCAGAATTCAAAGTGCTTGCTGAATTTGGTTTGGATGGATACTCGAGGGTCTTTCCAGACATTAAAAAACTGATATTTCTCAGAAGAGCTAAGAGCTTTGTTATCGAAAGTGAGTATGTCAAATGTACACCTGGATTTAATAGCTTCACTATTTATATTATTATATAATGATTTAGAACTTTATACTTTTTAGAAAACACTGGATTCCATTAGCAAACGCTTTTATTGGGCTGGCATGTCTGTGAACATAAAAAAAACGGGTGAGTTTAATTATGTCATCTTTCCTCATATGTTCATACTGTGCATTTCAGTCCTTACTGATCAAAACTGATTTTTGCAATATATTTTAGGTCACACATTGTGCTGCATGTCAGAGAAAACAATGTTCTCTGAAGAATCAACATGAATACACCCCTATTGAGGTAAGTCATGTTTGTATGAAGAACACAAGGAAAATTTGTATTTAATCTGTTACCAATCTGATCTATTGAACATGTATGTTTATCAGGCGGCACAGCCGTGGGATTCAGTGGGAAAGCTCACATCAACAAAATAAGGCTACCAGTATATCTGTGTGATGGTAGATTACTTTACAAAGTGGTGCGAGGCTTTCCCACTAAAACCAGAGAGTGCAGAGGAGGTCACAACCTGCTTTATAAAACTCTTTTACACATTTGGTGCCCCTAAAAAAAGCGAAATATAATATAAAGAAATATAAACTTTGAAAATTTGTGTTGATCTGTATGCACAGATCAATCTGGGTGTGTGCCAAACACATACCATCCACAAACAAATGGATTGGTGGAGAGGCTCAATACCACCATTCAGAGGTAATGAACAGTCCATATCTTTAAACTGAACCCATATGTATAAATGCCAGTAGAGCCTTATTCATTTTGTCTCTGTGTACAGATATTTGAGCAAGTTGGTGGAGAACAGGCCAAGCTCATGGGCTGATTACGTTAAGGCCACAATGTTTGGTCTGCATACCAGAAAGCAGACAACAACCAAATGTTCCCCTTATTTGCTATTTGGTCGTGAGGCTAGGTACCCATGTGAGGCACCAGACTCCTGATGGCACATTTGCCTCGAGGACTGTGGATCTGAAAGATGCATACTTTCACATCCACATAGCCCCCCATCACAGACCGTATTTCTTATATGTTTAGTGTAACCCGTCTTGTCTTTCTGCGTTGTGTTCTGGGTTGCTCTCAAGTAGACACAGAGGCACGGGCCGTCACAATGCAGTTTATTATCTGCGGTCATAAACAATAAGGCAATGAGTGTTGCGTGACATCAGGTTAGCATCTCAGTCAAATCCAGCATTGCTCTGTGACTGTATTCACATTAATCACATTTAACCTCTTTTCATACATTTATGATCAAAATAAATACAAAGAAAATATCACAGATATTCCCAATAGAAAAACACATTGTAAATTCCCCTTAGTCATACATTAATTCCATTATATAAACTACACATATATTTATTGAGTCATCTCGAACAAATATGCACAAACACAAAAAAAACATACCTGCGGTCATAAACAATAAGGCAATGAGTGTTGCGTGACATCAGGTTAGCATCTAAGAAAAATAGCATCATGTCAATGCAATGTTAATGGCCTGCCGAACAGCTAGCTCACCACGTGCTGCAGCAGCTACCGAACTGCATTTAACATATAAAACCACAATAATCGCGGCTCGTAGTTCATTAAGACTACTGCAAGATTCACTCATCATCATAAACACTCTTACACAGTGATATGTCAACATATAAGTGATAATAACAACTTATATAGCCGTTTTATAATCGGAGAAACCTGACGTGAACTCACCTCAGTCAAATCCAGCATTGCTCTGACTGAGGTTAAACTTGCGCGGCGCAAGTCCCGGTCTGATGACGTCACACGCACGCACTGCACTAACCCGACGCGCAGGCAGAATGAACCCAAAACGAAACTCCCAGTAATACAAAAAGAAATATTTGTTTTGGTGGAATTCATAAGTATACAAATAAACCTGCTACATTAGTGTATTTTTAAACTTGCATGACTGTAAATTCATGTGTTTAGACTGAATGTGAAGTTTGCAAAGGCTGGTGTCACTGGGACTGCATGAGCAGGCCACGTTTGGAGGCAGTTTTTTATTTGTCCTGGATGTCAAGGCCCTCTAAAATTGTTAGTGTAATTTATTTAAATCCTGTTGCTTTTTTTTCTGTGGCAACACAAGGATGCACTATTTTACGTTATTTACACTTTGATTTTAACGAAAATAGCGCATCTTTGTGTTGTCGCTGATACAGAAGAGCGTACGCAGTTTGCGTTCAGTGGATAATCTCTACAGAGACAGAGAAGAGACGAATTGTTGAAAAAAAGTCGTTATTTTTATTTTCTTTGCGTACAAAAGTATTCTCGTCGCATCATATAATTCAGATTGAACCACTGATGGACTATCCTGGCGATGTTTTTCATACTTTTCTGGTCCTTGACAGTGAGAGTTACTTGGCAGTCAACGGGACAGTCACAAGCCTCCCGGTTTTCATCCAAAATATCTTAAATTGTGTTCCGAGGACGAACGAAGCTTTTGTGGGTTTGGAACGACATGGGAGTAAGTGATTAATGACAACATTTTCATTTTGGGGTGGAGTAACCCTTTAACATCAAGTAAGACTGCTACTAACCTATTGAGGACTGTGTCACAGGTTCAAAACCTGGACGAGTAGCTATGCATGCAGCCCCACCAACCTGCTCACATCTGTGCATCACCTACGTGTCAGGACGTAAAACTGATCATAAAATAACCACAAAACCTTTTTATAAGAACTTGGGTATATTAACAGTGGGTGGATAAAATGGTAGTGGGTCTATCAACAATGTAATACATTTGATTCACTTTACGTTTCATTTATATGTTATAAATATAAATATATATTTATTATATATATATATATACACACACATACATTTACGCATTTAGCAGACGCATTTAGCAGACGCTTTTATCCAAAGCGACTTACAGTGCATTCAGGCTATCATTTTTTTTTTTTTAATCAGTATATATATATATATATATATGTGTGTCTATATATATATATATAGTGTGTGTAAAAACGTATAAATACCTTCATATAATAAATCAAGAATTGCTTTAATAATGTTATTTTAATAATTCTTGGAAGCCAAACTCGAATTTGAATATGAAATTAGATTAATCTCACAGATTTAAAGTGCAAGAGAGATCTCACTTCTGGATTGCAAATAGTGAAAAACACATCATAAATGAATGTCTTGATATTATCGCATTTACAAACAGTTGACAAAATGCAATTAGCTTGATAACATTTATGTACTGATAACAAATTTTAAGTGTATTTTCTTAGTTTCTCTGGTACTAAAAAGCAGAACTGATGGCGTCAGATACTACGGTTTTATCGTAATTTATGCTGCATTCACGTGCTATCGTAATTATCGTAAATACGGGTTTCCTAGTCAGAAATTGGCTATATAAGGCCTCTCTAAGGCCGTGCATGTCCAATTTCCGACTAGGGAGCTCGTACTTACATTAATTACGATAGCACGTGAATGCAGCATTGGCCCCAGGGCTTGTTTAATACCAGGTTCAGGTACCATCCCTACTTACAAGAGAAGCACAGAACAAAGCTACATGACAGCACATCCTGTATCTGTTTTATAAATACATCATCGAAGAAGAAGAACTAGTGGTTTTAAAAACAACAATGAAGAACAAATTAAAAATAAATCTTGTGTCTCAAGTGTTACAGTCTCTTCTTCAGCTTCATGAATAAGAACAGTTTGTAGAAAGCTACTCTTCTTCATGAAAGAGTAAGTAAAGTACAAACGATACATGTCACATGTGTCGACCGACTGAATCTCTCGTCACAGTGTGAACACTTATAAGGTTTCTCTCCAGTGTGATTTCTCTCGTGTCTTCTCAGGTCTCCTGACCGACTGAATCTGTCACAGTGTGAACACTTGTGAGGTTTCTCTCCAGTGTGGATCCTCTCGTGTCTTCTCGGGTCTCCTGACCGACTGAATCTGTCACAGTGTGAACACTTGTGAGGTTTCTCTCCAGTGTGGATCCTCTCGTGCAGTTTTAAACACTCTGCAGATTTAAAAGTCTTCTCACACTCAAAGCACATGTACTCTCTCACACCAGTATGTATTTTATGATGATTTTTCAAATATCCTAGACGTGAAAATCTCTTTCCACACAAATGACCTGAATGTGGCTTCTCCTTCGTATGAACTCTCAGGTGACTCTTCAGTTCTGAAGCCCTCAGAAATGCTTTCCCGCACTGCTCACATGTGTGCAGCTTCTCTCTAGTGTGGATGTTCACGTGCTCCTTAAGGGTTGATGATTGTGTGAAACTCTTTCCACATTGATCACAAGTGTGCAGTTTCTCTCCAGAATGAACTCTCATGTGTCCCGTTAGGTTTCCGTTCTGTGTGAAGCTCTTCCCGCACTGATCGCATGTGAACGGTCTCTCTCCGGTGTGAACTCTCATGTAAACACCAAGACTATATTTGTATGCGAAACCCATTCCACACTGACTGCAGATGATAGATTTATCCGTTCTCTTTTTCTTCACATTTTTCTGTTTGGTTTGAGAACAACTCAAAGGTTTTTCTCCAGGTTTGACGTGATTTTGTTCCTCAACTTCACTCGATTCTTCATTCTCCTCGTTTTCTTCAGTAAACTCTAAAATAAAAGCAAAAACAGTTCATTTGTCAGTGTCTTGAAAAACAAACAAAGATAAATGTGAAAGGACATAAAAGTGTAACAATGTAAAGTCAATTTCTATACAAAATTGTGTTCCTTTTGATGAAATTTTTTAAATTATGCATCCCTGAAACTTTCATGAATGAGGTACATTGATCTTCAAAATATCATTTTTAAAACATTAAAAACACAAATCCCATGTTTCTACTAGGAGAACTATTAAATATATTTGATCAACTACAAAATTATCTAACATGCATTTTGTTGAAAAAAAGTGCCTCCTATTATTTGCTGCTCCATCTATACTGAACAAAATTATAAACGCTTTTGTTTTTGCCCCCATTTTTCACCGCGGTCAAGTGAGCCGCCACCTGTGAACACCCAGTCAAGTGAGCCGCCACCTGGATTCTGCTGCACGTCTATTTGTGGTATTACGGTACGGAGACACGGAGCTGCCAAAAAGCTGACGAAGACATATGTTTCAGCGGTTATGAATTAAATGTGCCCCAAAACACACACAAAAAAATAAAAGATACAGTTATATTATGTTCAAATATATTATACTGTGGAGATTCCCATAAGAAAAAAGTCTGTTAAAATACATTATAGCACTGATTATTTCCGACTATTTTCTACATGCATTATTCAAATTAGTTAATACAAAAATGTCAATAAATTATTTTTCTGAACGACCAAGTCTCTGTCTGTGTCAACTTTCCCTGGGTTTTACTGTAGAATTTGGGAGATAATGAATGCCAAAGTCTGACACAATGCATTATAGCACACCTTCACATTTAGACAAGCATTATACTAATTCCTTCAGAGTTAACAAGAAAATTGGAATTAATTCTTCTTCAGGACACCCAAGACTCTGTCTGTGTCAAGTTTCATGAGATTTTACTGTAGAATTTGGGAGAAAATGAATGCCAGTCTGACACAATGCATTATATCACACTTTCACATTTAAACAGCCATTATTCAAATTCCTTCAGAGTTAACATGAAATTTTCAATACATTTTTATTCAGGACACCCAAGACTCTGTCTGTATCAGCTTTCACTGTGTTTTACTGTACAAATGTGTGATATTCAAAAAAGACAAAAAATGTGGTTCAAAAGTTCTGTTATTTAATACTTTACAGGCAAGACACGTTTATTTATATAGCACATTCGTAATGGCAGGAGACAATAACACATATACATAGAGAAAAATGCAACTTCTTCAAGGCTGGGTTGTTGAAATCCAAGCTCTAATCAGTACCTTTCCCAAAATATTCAGATACGAAGTACTTTTATTCTACCAGTGGTTTTCGACTAAAGTTTTTGGTCCCACTTTATATTAGGTGGCCTTAACTACTATGTACTTACATTTAAATTAATAATGTGGTACAATGCACTTATTGTGTCATACATGCTTTTACATTGTACTTATATTTTAAAAAATACCAATATGTAATTACATCTCTAATTAATTTCTGTAATTACATTTATAATTATACTGTTGACCCATCCCTTATACCTTAACACACCCTTAAACCTACCCACACCACCAAACCTGTCCCTAACCTTACCCGTATCCCCCTCAATAGCAGCAATTTTTTTTTGCAATACAATATGAACACAATAAGTACATTGTACTAATTTTTTGATGTAAGTACATAGTAGTTAAGGCCACCTAATATAAAGTGTAACCAAGTTTTTTTGTTTTTTTTTTGTTATTTGGAAATTTCAAGAATAAAGTAAACTGTAAATTGGTCATGTACATGAGAGGCCCTAATGACCTAAGCTGTCAAAGAAGAGAATATGTATGTTTTAACATGTTGGGTGCTTTTCTCCAACCAAGGACAGATCATGTTCTACACATGTAATTCTATGCTATTCAACCTTCACATGAGGAAATCCTTTAAATCATTGAAAATTTCACATAATAATATTAATTAACAACTTCATAAACCACTTGAAATATATATATATATATATATATATATATATATATATATATATATATATATATATATATATATATATATATATATTGAAGTAGCAGTGTATTTCAGAATTCAACTCGTCAGAATCAAAAAGTAACAAGATAAAAACAACAACATGTATTTGTAAAGCATGTTTAAAAACAACACGTTGACCAAAGTGATTTACACTGTCAGCACAAAGACAAATAAAAAATACACTGAAAACAGTCACTCCTCAGACTCCACCCCTGAGGGCAGTTTGAAGCAATAGAGTAGACATGCATTTTCAGCAAAAATTGTACACATACCCAATGAGTTACAGGATCTAATATGAGGAGAGCGGCTATTCCAGAGACGTGGAGCTGCCACAGAGAAGGCACGATACCCTTTAGTCTTTAATCTGATAAATGAAAATACACAATAAGTTCTGGATCACTCATTTTAAAAAACAAAAACAAAATGCATACCTGAAGCCTCAAGTAGTTCAAATGCCATAGCTGTGCGTTCCTCTGCCATTTCTTCTTCAGTAGTCCCAAATTCCATGTTAGGCAATTTAGGAAATGCCTCCATGACTGCCTTTGCCATCTAAAGAAACATAAAACAAAATAAGACAGAAAGAAAATATGTGATGTACACAAGATAAATACTGTATGTACTGTATATTGCCTACTGTAGTCATTGAAATATTGTAAATAGCTCTTCTCCAAATATGAAGCTAAAATAAATACAAAATACAAGCGTGAATACAGCATGTAACCGCACATCTATGTTATTTTACCATCATGACCATCACACCACAGCTATATGTATCATGCTTTCCTGTAGCTCAAATAGTAGAGCATGGCGCTAGCAACGCCAAGATCATGGGTTCGATTCCCAGGGAAAGCAAGAGCTGATAAAATGTAAAAACTGTAACTTGCAATGTAAGTCGCTTTGGATAAAAGCGTCTGCTAAATGCATAAATGTAAATGTAAATGTAATGCTGAACTGGGTGTTGCATAACAGCTCCTGTGAATTCAATATCTGCCCACTCTCTCTCACGGTGGTGGATAGTCCTTATCTGAAAGTATTCACTGTGTGACAATGAAATGTTAAAATATAATTATTGTTTATATATGTGCAAAAATACTACAATTTAGACACAATTACATAGATGCAGTGTACATGATTAGATTTAATGAACTAAATTGCATAAAACCGGACTTTTTGAGCAGCAGCTTCTGAATCTGCCTCCTCTGCAGGGTTACTTGAAGGATCCACCAAATACACACGGTGCATCTGTACATCTGCTGCACTGATGTACTGTAACCACAAGAAAAATGGCATTATTCCACAAATATTTACCACAACACCAGAAACATGGGAAATGCACATCAGTATATAAAGTGTTAAATAAAAACTAACCAGAAACTTCCAGTGTATATTATTAATGTTAACAAAGGACACAATAGCTTGGTAGTTGCCAAAGTTAACCTGTAACACATCAAAATTATGTTCAGTATATGATATTACCACAGAAATTGCTTCAGTTAATAAACATTTATCATTATCATCATGTACACACAGTCAAAATCGTTTACACATCATCAAACGTCTAAACAATTATCAACCTCAAAACCCATTGTACCTTCGCTAAAAAAATGCTGTGTAGTGGTTCAAGACATAGATGGTTTTCTCCAAATGCAGTCGATTGTCAGTGTGATGTAGGAAATACTCAATGACCTAACATCAATCAGTACATCAGAAATCATTACATTACAATATTTTCATTAAAACTTTTGAACAGGAACAGAGAGCTCAAAGCCCCAAAAATGATAAAAAGTCACTGCGACTATTTAACACTACATTTGTGCATTTTTAAGTATATTTTCATGATCATGCTGCTGCACTGTTTGCCCTACATACCTCGCCTGTGAGCCAGTTATGAGGCCTAAGTGATAGTAACTCACTGTGGTGGACTAATAATTTCTTTCTAAATTGAGAAAGGACCACAGAAACGACCACTTCTGTGTTATTCTTGCCCCACAATGCAGTTACCTGAGGGTGAGAAAAAAATAATACTGTAAAATAGATATGAAACAATTACTGCTGTTAGTGCAATGACAATACTTCATTTTGAATAAAATCACCTGTAATTGAGCATCATTGGTTCTTTGAGTGGTACTTCTCTTTGTGTCCTGCTGATGCTCAGTGAAGTCAGATGGTCTTACCAAAAAATAATAAATTGATTATTGAATGAATATAATGTACATATTGAATGCAAACAATGTTAAAATACAGAATGAAATCATGTTACTTGAGAAATCTATATGCTTCTTCCTGTTTTGACATATACTTTTTTTATAGACATATACCTGTGTTTGGATGATAACTGTATTTTGTTCCTCAGCTATTTGTGGCTGTTGCTGTGAAAAGTTCTCTCTTTGTTTCTGTTTTAAAAAAAAGTGACAGTTTCAATTAGTTACATTTGCTTTAAAAAAATTCTAAGCACTACAATAGGATGTAGCAATAGTAAAAATTACAAAATGCAAGTGTACTTCAGTGTCACTTCAAACCTCTTAATAATAATAAACCCCTTAATAATAATTAACCTCTTAATAATAATCATTCATAGTTACTTTCAATGACGGGTCCAGCACTAAAAGGGACACGTACAGTCCTGTACGCTTCTGAGTTTTTCGCCATACTTCCTCTTCCACTTGAAAGGACTTGAAAACACATACAAAGTTAAATACTTTTACACACAATTAAAAAGAATAAAACAAAAATCTGTACACAGGCCTATTGTTTTTAAAACGTGATCAGGCAAAAAGCAGCAATCTTATTTGGTACTTAGATACTGCCACTGAAGTGACTTTATTAAAAACAAGTATCCCATACTTTCTTCCTGCATCTTTCCATGTCTCCATATTCAAGGAGCAGTGCATCATGCATCTTTTGGTATACTCTAACAAAGTCATCCAGTCTTGTAAACTGCCTTCTTTGGAGCCGAATTCGCTTTAGGTCCCACTGACTCTTCTCCATGATGCCTTGTGTTCGGTTATCTTCAGTGAAGTTCTGAAAATTTAAAGTGCATCTGTAATCTGTTGAAATTATAAGGGCCATCAGAAAGTATGCTTTAATTATAAAAAAATGAGATGCTTCTTGCAACACTTTACCTGTTTCTTTGATTGTTTGACTTTGTTATAGAGCTTACTCAAATTATGATATGCTAGGCTTGTCCCATGACGTTCTAGATCCCCTAAAGACAATTAGAACATTGTAAAAGTACTGGACACAAATACTGTATTGATGTATTGTTTAATAAATACAAATAGTTCTCTTAAATCAATTTATCTTGACTTAAACCTACCTAACATCATTCCAGACCACAGAACGGCATGCGGGAGGAAGTATTTGGTCAAACGGGAAATGAATGTTGGTGTGCAGTAAGTGTTGGAATCACCATTAAGGTCAAGTGGTGCACTCTTTATTGTTGTTCTGAAATGATCCATGATCTGTGTGGTCCCGACATCATACTGAAAAGCACATTTCATTATTTCTGACTTATTTCAAATGTATATGCATAATGCATTATTAATCATTTATTCTATTTAACAGCAAGCTGCCTCAGCTATAACTGCCTGACCTTATGACCTTTGAGATGTACGCTAAAAAAAAAATGATTCGGTCTAAATTGACATTTTATGTAATTCAATTGCATAACAATTTTCCATCCATTTAGATTACATAGTTTTAACATAAACAAATCAATAAACTTAATGTGAGTCATATGCATCAGACATACGTGAATGAAATAGGTATGTTTTATGTAATAATTCACAGCAAAGTCCCCACACTGCTCAGTGGTCATGTGTTTCCACACTACAGAGTGTTCAAGTAGAATTGAAGCAGTGTTGAGTTAAGAAGATAATTATGTGATGATTGATTAATGATGAACAGCTGCTGTTATCAAGAAGAATCACCGAAGGAAAGAGAAACAAGAACTACAACTGATTTCAGCCACAGCCTTAGATGAACTCAACTGAAATACAAGACATCATTAAATCTCTCAAGATCTGATTAAACAACCCCACAAACAGCATTACCAGCTTCACACATTACAATTTGACTTTATTTCTGTCATATGTCTATACAAATAATTTGAGAATTAACAGAAGTTTAGTTGTTTTATTGAAAATGTTTAGTTTGACCTCACCATTGTGGCGATCAGGGTTTGCTTTAGTTGGGCTCTTGACCATCAAATTCTAATGTTAGCGTTTTTCTGGCTGCTGTAACAGTGTTTGTAGAACACATTTGTTATAGCATGAAAAGCCAGAAAAATGTGTGATTACGTGCTTGTGATTGACTATTGGTAATGATGTAATCATTATCTAGTGGCCTGATTTACTGATCTCATTTATAGGCTGATCTTTGAAGACATGGTGTGGATTTTTTTATTTGTTAGTTTGGTGTTGTTTACAGCTGCTATATACCCTGAATGAGACGACAAACTGCTACTGAAAAATGTTAAAAACACCTTATGCACAAAGCCTTTAGTACTACGGCAGCAATCAGACACACACAGACATCAAGAATCAGCGTATGAATCTCAACAACGGTGACAATCAAAAGCTTAATTCTGCAATTCATGCTGGGTACCAGCACAGTACAAAACTCACCCATGAATCCCAGCATGCATTGCGGCATGAATAAATTATGCCGCTGAATTGTCCACTTATTGTCTTTAATTCTTACTATGTGCTTTTATTTTTAATGTTTTTGTGTTGAGTTTTAGTAGCATGTTTTGTAATGTTCTGAGTTGATCTGTTTAATTATTTTGTTGATTGTCACCGTTGTTGAGATTCATACGCTGATTATTGATGTCCCTGTGTGTCTAATTGCTGCTGTAGTACGAAAAGTTTTGTGCATAAGACATTTTTTTTACATTTTTCAACCGTTTGTTATCTCATTCAGGGTCATACAACGGTTGTAAACAAAACACACACACAAAAAAAAGCTATCTGCACCATGTCTTTAAAGATCTGACTCCGAATGAGATCAGTGAATCAGGCCACTAGATAATGATTACATCATTACCAATAGTCAATCACAAGCACGTAATCACACATTTTTCTGGCTTTTCAGGCTATAACAAATGTGCTTTACAAACACAGTTACAGCAGCCAGAAAAACGCTAAGACTAGAATTTGATGGTCAAGAGCCCAACTAAAGCAAACCCTGATCGCCACAATGGTGAGGTCAAACTAAACATTTTCAATAAAACAAATAAACTTCTGTTAATTCTCAAATTATTTTTATAGACATATGACAGAAATAAAGTCAAATTGTAATGTGTGAAGCTGGTAATGCTGTTTGTGGAGTTGTTTAATCAGATCTTGAGAGATTTAATGATGTCTTGTATTTCAGTTGAGTTCATCTAAGGCTGTGGCTGAAATCAGTTGTAGTTCTTGTTTCTCTTTCATTCAGTGATTCTGCTTGTTAACAGCAGGTGTTATCTATAAGGAGAGTAAATATTTAACTGAACTGTATTATTTTGCACAAGAGAGATCTGTTAATGTAGTTTTGTGGGTCACCATTGCGGTGGAGAGTAGAGCCTGTGCTTCAGTCAATGATGAGCCACAAACACTGATGTTCTGCTGCTTTATTTAAAGACAGTAACTGTAGAGTTGCTGATACAGCGATGATGTCTTTGTTAAGTGCTTTACCACATGCATGTGTGCTATAGCTGATGATAAACTGCAACGATTTGAGTTATAGTCATGTTTTTAGTAACTTTACTATTACAAATTAAGGGTGCAGTTTTTTTGCAGTTTTGTATTAAGAAATGTTCCTTCTTAGTAAAATCAAATGAAATAAGTTTACCAAATGTTTACACACCATCATAACAATTTTACAGCATGCAAGAGTTTGCTGTATTTTTACAGTGCAATTGTAATTATTGATTTACAGTCTTACTGGCAACCAAAATTGTCAGTAAGTTACTGTAAATTTTACAGCAATTCTTTAAAGTGCATATAGTCATATTGGGAGATAGCTATTGAAAACATGGGGCAAAGGGGTATAAAAGCAGAGAACCATGTTCACTTATTTTTGTCACACATATTGCAGAGCTCACTGTTGTATTGTCTGACCTTCTTGCAAGAATAAAATCTCAAAAGACTCAGTCTCTGACCGTGTTCTTTATTAAAGAGAAAAATATCTACAACACAAGTCAGAGAAGTAAAGACAGTAGATGAGCACTGGCTTGACCACTCAGACCCTCAACATTTCTAAGCAAACAATATGTGGTGGAGACTGCTTAACCACACTCTGTAAAAGAGACACCTAGGAATTTGACATGCTAATAAAAACAATGCAAAATGCTTCTTTTCACCCTTATGAGTGTGATGGTGTGTTTTGAATCCTAGTGAATTTACACGCTTGACGTAAACTATAAGGGTAATGTGTTTTAAAAAAAAATCTACATTTAATCATTAAAAGTGATCAATAATGATCAGAAGAAAGGACTGTTATATAATTTTGTTACTTTTGCATTGATTGCATTAATCTCATTTAAGTATACAACATATCATCTTCCATATCCATAGTATAATATATTTGAAGATAATATAACTGTATCTTTTATAATGTCCATTATTAATATGCATATTAATAGTTTTTTAGTGTTTTGGACAACATTTTTTTGTCTTTTTTGAATATTACACATTTATATAGTAAAATCTCATGAAAGTTGACATAGACAGAGTCTTGGGTGTCCTGAAAAAGAATGCATTGAAAATTTCAAGTTAACTCGGAAGGAATTAGAATAATGCCTGTCTAAATGTTAAGGAATGGTCAGTGCTATAATGCATTGTGGCAGACTTTGCCATTCATTTTCTCCCAAATTCTACAGTAAAATCTCATGAAACTTGACACAGACAGAGTCTTGGGTGTCCTGAAGAAGAATTCATTCCAATTTTCTTGTTAACTCTGAAGGAATTTGAATAATGCCTGCCTAGCTGTGAAGGTGTGTTATAATGCATTGTGTCAGACTGGCATTCATTTTCTCCCAAATTCTACAGTGAAATCTCATGAAACTTGACACAGACAGAGTCTTGGGTGTCCTGAAGAAGAATGCATTGAAAATTTCATGTTAACTCTAAAGGAATTTGAATAATGCCTGTTTAAATGTGAAGGTGTGCTATAATGCATTATGTCAGACTGGCATTCATTTTCTCCCAAATTCTACAGTAAAATCTCATGAAACTTGACACAGACAGAGTCTTGGGTGTCCTGAAGAAGAATGCATTGAAAATTTCTTGTTAACTCTGAAGGAATTTGAATAATGCCTGTCTAAATGTTAAGGAATGGTCAGTCCTATAATGCATTGTGGCAGACTTTGCCATTCATTTTCTCCCAAATTCTACAGTAAAATCTCATGAAACTTGACACAGACAGAGTCTTCGGTGTCCTGAATAAAAATGCATTGAAAATTCCATGTTAACTCTGAAGGAATTTGAATAATGCTTGTCTAAATGTTAAGGAATGGTCAGTGCTATAATGCATTGTGGCAGACTTTGCCATTCATTTTCTCCCAAATTCTACAGTAAAATCTCATGAAACTTGACACAGACAGAGTCTTGGGTGTCCTGAATAAGAATGCATTGAATATTTCATGTTAACTCTGAAGGAATTTGAATAATGCCTGTCTAAATGTCAAGGAATGGTCAGTGCTATAATGCATTGTGACAGATTTTGCCATTCATTTTCTCCCAAATTATACAGTAAAATCTCATGAAAATTGACACAGACAGAGTCTTGGGTGTCCTGAAGAAGAATTAATTCCAATTTTCTTGTTAACTCTGAAGGAATTAGAGTAATGCCTGTCTAAATGTAAAGGCATTTTCAGTGCTATAATGCATTGTGGCAGACTTTACCATTCATTTTCTCCCAAATTCTACAGTAAAATCTCATGAAAGTTGAGACAGACAGAGTCCTGGGTGTCCTGAATAAGAATGCATTGAAAATTTCATGTTAACTTTGAAGGAATTAGAATAATGCCTGTCTAAATATCAAGGAATGGTCAGTGCTATAATGCGTTGTGGCAGACTTTGCCATTCATTTTCTCCCAAATTCTACAGTAAAATCTCATGAAACTTGACACAGACAGAGTCTTGGATGTCCTGAAGAAGAATTAATTCCCATTTTCTTGTTAACTCTGAAGGAATTTGAATAATGCCTGTCTAAATGTTAAGGAATGGTCAGTGCTGTAATGCGTTGTGGCAGACTTTGCCATTCATTTTCTCCCAAATTCTACAGTAAAATCTCATGAAACTTGGCACAGACAGAGTTTTGGGTATCCTGAAGAAGAATTAATTCCAATTTTCTTGTTAACTCTGAAGGAATTTGAATACTGCCTGTCTAAATGTGAAGGTGTGTGATAATGCATTGTGTCAGACTGGCATTAATTTTCTCCCAAATTCTACAGTAAAATCTCATGAAACTTGACAGAGACAGAGTCTTGTGTGTCCTAAAGAAGAATTAATTCCAATTTTCTTGTTAACTCTGAAGGAATTAGAATAATGCCTGTCTAAATGTAAAGGAATTTTCAGTGCTATAATGCATTATGGCAGACTTTGCCATTCATTTTCTCCCAAATTCTACTGTAAAATCTCATGAAAGTTGACACGGACAGAGTCTTGGGTGTCCTGAATAAAAATGCATTGAAAATTTCATGTTAACTCTGAAGGAATTTGAATAATGCCTGTCTAAATGTTAAGGAATGGTCAGTGCTGTAATGCGTTGTGGCAGAATTTGCCATTCATTTTCTCCCAAATTCTACAGTAAAATCTCATGAAACTTGACACAGACAGAGTCTTGGATGTCCTGAAGAAGAATTAATTCCCATTTTCTTGTTAACTGAAGGAATTTGACTAATGCCTGTCTAAATGTTAAGGAATGGTCAGTGCTGTAATGCATTGTGGCAGACTTTGCCATTCATTTTCTCCCAAATTCTACAGTAAAATCTCATGAAAGTTGACACAGACAGAGTCCTGGGTGTCCTGAATAAGAATGCATTGAAAATGTCATGTTAACTTTGAAGGAATTAGAATAATGCCTGTCTAAATGTCAAGGAATGTTCAGTGCTATAATGCCTTGTGGCAGACTTTGCCATTCATTTTCTCCCAAATTCTACAGTAATATCTCATGAAACTTGACACAGACAGAGTCTTGGGTGTCCTGAAGAAGAATGCATTGAAAATTTCATGTTAACTCTGAAGGAATTTGAATAATGCCTGTTTAAATGTGAAGGTGTGTTATAATGCATTGTGTCAGACTGGCATTCATTTTCTCCCAAATTCTACAGTAAAATCTCATGAAACTTGACACAGACAGAGTCTTGGATGTCCTGAAGAAGAATTAATTCCCATTTTCTTGTTAACTGAAGGAATTTGAATAATGCCTGTCTAAATGTTAAGGAATGGTCAGTGCTGTAATGCATTGTGGCAGACTTTGCCATTCATTTTCTCCCAAATTCTACAGTAAAATCTCATGAAAGTTGACACAGACAGAGTCTTGGGTGTCCTGAATAAAAATGTATTGAAAATTTCATGTTAACTCTGAAGGAATTTGAATAATGCCTGTCTAAATGTTAAGGAATGGTCAGTGCTATAATGCATTGTGGCAGACTTTGCCATTCATTTTCTCCCAAATTCTACAGTAAAATCTCATGAAACTTGACACAGACAGAGTCTTGGGTGTCCTGAAGAAGAATGCATTGAAAATTTCATGTTAACTCTGAAGGAATTTGAATAATGCCTGTTTAAATGTGAAGGTGTGCTGTAATGCATTGTGTCAGACTGTGTGATGAAGACGAGCCCACCAGCTCGCCTTCGGGGGAAAAATGTGAGTCCGTGAAGGGATGTAAAAACGATGGTTCACTCGCAAAAGCACTTTTGTGCAAGGTGGAATTTATTTACAGCGCCAGAAAGATTGTCCACAGTGAAGAATATATACAAGTCCACCTAAAAATGACAAAAATCCAAAGTACCAAATAAACAACAAAAGGGAAAAATAAACCAGAAAATAATCCAACACTGATATAATCAGGTAACAAACAGGTATCCACAATATATCGAAGGGGTTTGAGGTTTTTGCTTGAGGCACCGCAGTAGCACTCTTGCATCGACTTGGTAAACAAGTGCTGTCTTGATGTTTGGCCTTGGTTTATATAGGCCAAACCCTGCCCCCTTTTTGGGCTATACCATTCCCAGGTAAGAACAAAATTTAACACACACACAAATACCCCATCTATTGGTCATCTGTAACACTTAATAATTACTTCCGATCTCTATATATATATATATATATATATATATTAATAAACACATAATCCATCAACACAATACATTTAACACATAATTTCCACCCTTAGATACACACTGAAACACCTATTCATATTAGCCAATGGTTTCGTCAGCTTCCGATTGCGCTGTGCGGCGCGACCAAGCCCGTGATGTCATAATCAACCGCCACTTGTTCGTTCGATTTGGCCGGCGCGGTGTTTCCTGCCGGAAGACTGACTACGCCCACACAGACAAACATCACAGGGACGAAACGACACAACAAGTGCAATGTACGTGTATGAATTGACCGGGAAATGGATATGAAGGGGAGAGTGCTGCAGTGGGAAAATGTCCATGTGCTATCAGGATCGCGTGTGCACCCGCTACTCCGATAGCGGCAGCGGCAGGGAGGAACAATACGGAGGATGAATGAAGTAAGTAGGCGAGTATTTATGTATGTGTGTGCGTGCATGTGTATATGTGTGTCAGTGCTGCTTCCCCAGCGGTGGCAGCTAATGTGACTTTATCACATCACCTTCCCCCTCTCCAAGCCGCGTACTGGCCGGAAACCTGGACAGGTAGTTGGCTACCACGTTGAGTCTGCCGGGTCGATGCCGTATCTTAAAGTGGTACGGCTGCAGGGCGAGGTACCATCGTGTGACCCTGGCATTGTGGTCCTTCATGGACTGGATCCAGGTTAGAGCCCGGTGGTCAGTTTCTAGATCGAACTCTCGTCCAAGGAGGTAATAGCGCAAGCTGTCCAGGGACCACTTGATGGCGAGACCTTCCTTCTCGACCGTCGAATATCTTGTCTCCCTGGGGAGTAGCTTGCGGCTGAGGTAAACAACTGGCCTCTCTTCACCTGCACTTCCCTGGGCAAGGACCGCTCCAATCCCTGTTGCGGATGCATCTACTTGCACCAGGAATCTCTGAGAGAAGTCTGGACTCTGCAGGACTGGGCTGGAGCACATCTTTTCTTTTAGGGTATTAAAAGCGGTTTCACAGTCATCGGTCCAGGGAATAGGGTTTGTCACTGTCTTGGACAGCAGGTTGGTCAGAGGAGCCGCGATGGAGGCGAAATTTGGCACAAACCTCCTGTACCAGCCCACCAGTCCTAGGAACGACCTCACTTCCTTCTTAGTTTTTGGTTGTGGGCTCCTTCGAATTGCCTCCAACTTGTCCACCTGTGGTCTCAGCTGTCCGTTGCCCAGGTGATATCCCAGGTAGTTCACCTCTTGCCTTGCCCACTCACATTTTGAAACGTTTAATGTCAATCCCGCTTCCTCTATCCTCTTAAGGGTTTGCCGGAGATGTTGAAGATGCTCTGCCCAAGAGTTGCTATGGATTACCACGTCATCCAGGTAAGCCGCAGACCAGTCTTCACAGCCTCGCAGTACCCTGTCCATCAGCCTCTGGAATGTGGCTGGTGCCCCGTGAAGGCCAAAAGGAAGGACCGTGAATTGAAATAGTCCTAAAGGTGTTCGGAATGCTGTGTAGGATCTGGACTCAGGGTTGAGGGGTACCTGCCAGTACCCCTTACACAGGTCTAGTGTGGTAATGTACTGGGCTCTTCCAATCTTTTCCAGCAGATCATCCACCCTTGGCATGGGGTATGCATCAAACTTAGATTGGGCGTTGAGCTTGCGGAAGTCAATGCAGACACGCAGGGAACCGTCTTTCTTGGGTACGATCACCATTGGGCTGCTCCACTCGCTCATTGAAGGTTCGATCACTCCTAGCTCCTTCATCATCTTAATCTTCTCCTTTAAAGGTTCCACCAGCCTCTCAGGCACCCGGTAAGGACGTTGACGTGATGGTGATGGCTTGGAAAGATGGATGGTGTGATGGGTCAGCTCAGTCCGTCCAGGCCTCTGACGGAACAAAGCAGGAAACTGGCTCAGGAGGTGCTGCAGTTCTTTACTTTTGGAGTCTTCTAGGTGAGTTAAACTCACCACAGACGGCTGTCGCTTTGCATCCTCCGATTCCTCTTCCTCTTCCACCTCCACCTTCCTTACCAGCAGTGATGTTTCTGGTCCCTTACCGGGTGGCACCTTCCACTCCTTTAAAAGATTCACGTGGTAGGTCTGCCTGGTCTTGCCCTTGTCCGGATGATGAACTTCGTACGTTACTGGCCCCATCTTGCGGACCACGGTGTATGGCCCCTGCCATTTAGCCAGTAGCTTGCTCGTTGAAGTTGGCAACAAGAGTAACACCTTCTGCCCAGCTTGAAACTCTCGTAGCCTGGCGTGTTGGTCATACCATCTTTTCTGCCCTTGTTGTTTTTCTTGTAGGTTCTCTTTAGCTTGTTCTCTGTACTGCCCCAATCGATCTCGCATCTCTAGCACGTACTGCACGATGCCTTTCTCCTCCTTCTTGGATGCAGGTTCCTCCTCCCAGCCTTTCTTCAGCAGGTCCAGGGGTCCTTGTACCTGCCATCCATAGAGGAGCTCGAATGGTGAGAATCCCGTTGACGCTTGGGGGACCTCCCGGTAAGCGAAGAGAACAAATGGTAGCCACTTGTCCCAGTCTCGACCTGTGTCTGCAACGAACTTCCGAAGCATGTTCTTGAGAGTTTGGTTGAATCTCTCCACCAGACCGTCCGTCTGCGGGTGATAGGGAGTTGTTCGGATGGCGGTAATGCCCAATTGCTTATTCAGCTGCCCCATCAGCCTTGACGTGAAGTTCGTTCCCTGGTCCGTGAGTATCTCCTCAGGTATGCCGACTCTGGAGAAGAGTTGAACCAGGGCATGAATGATCTTAGGTGTGGTGATAGAACGAAGTGGGAAGGCCTCAGGATACCTTGTGGCATAGTCGCTGACTACCAGGATGTAGCGATGTCCAGCACTGCTCTTTTCCAACGGCCCCACAATGTCCATGGCGATCCGCCTAAAAGGTGCAGAAATGACAGGAAGAGGTTGCAGGGGAGCTCTGCCCCGCTGGGACACAGCACTTGTCTTTTGGCAGATGGCACATGTATTACAGTGTGTTTGTACGTCAGTGTATAGTGTGGGCCAGTAAAATCGTGAGCTAATGCGTGCGTATGTTTTCTGTTGGCCCAGGTGGCCAGCCCATGGAACAGTGTGTGCAAGGTGCAGAACAAGAGGACGACAACAAGATGGTACAATTAAACGCATCACATCATTAGTTCGCACATACAACACATCATTCACCACTACATGTTTTTCATTGCACAGATTTGATGGTTCGTCACACTCAGCTTTGACAAATAAAGGTTTCAGAGTTTTATCTTCCCTTTGAAGTTGTGCTATGTTCCCTGGGACCTTCCAGCCATTGACTTCAAGACCCTCCCCTGAGGCCTCAGAGGCTGGGGTACCCAGGTACTTCTCCAGCCGCCGTTGGCGTCGTGACTTTTTAGGGCCTTTAGTCCCACCCTGCAAAAGACTACCATCCGTCTGGCAGTGGCTGCAGACCTGCCCTGGCTTGAGCTCTAGTAAAAGCAGGACATGATAAATCAACAGTGGTGACAGTAGCAGAATGTTCTGAGTCATTGATGGTGGGTTGCAAGAGTTCATAAAGCACTGGCAAGTCTCTTCCTAGAATCATATCAGCTGGTAAATTGTCAGCTATGGCAACATTAAGTAAGTACACTTGTTCCTGTACCTCCACCATTACCTCCGCTCGGGGATACTGCTTTACGTCCCCATGCACGCATTGAACAGAGGTAGTATTCACATAATTGACATTATTTACAAAGCATGATTTCAACATTGACAGAGAACTCCCAGTGTCCAAGAGTGCTTTCAGTTCATGTCCATTAACAATCACATCATATACATTCTGACTCTCCCCCACAGAGTCAAAGTCACAGTCCCCTTCTCTAGGCACATAACAAAACCCCGTGAGTTTCGCTTTGCGAGCAGGACACACAGCTGCTTTGTGACCTGGCTGCTGGCAGTAAAAGCAAAGCAAGTCTTTGGCCATTGACTTTGGACCTTGTGCATTGTCAGACAGTTCAACACGACCCCTTTCAGACCCAGAGTTATGAGTAAAGCCACGTACAGTACCTTTGAGTGGTTGAGTACGAGGACCACCACGATGAGCATTGAGGTACTGCTGTGCCAACTTTGCTGCCCCCCGTCCTGACCTCGGCTCGTGCTCTCTCACCCAGGTACGTGCGTCGTAGGGTAACACCCGAAGAAGCTGTTCGAGGACGATAGCCTCGCCGATCTCCTCTTTAGAGTGCTCCTCCGGTCGCACCCAACGCTTGTACAAATTCTTTAGCCGGTGGTAAGTCTCTGTTGGCGACTCTCCAGCTGGGACCGTAGTCGATCGGAAGCGCTGACGGTAGGTCTCTGGAGAAATGTTGAATTTCTCCAGCAGTGCTTCCTTCAGGTCCTCGTAGACCTCCGCCTGCTCCTCGTCCATTGCCAGGTACGCCTCCAATGCCTGCCCTGTCAGCAACGGAACCAACCGATAGCTCCACTCCTCCTCCGGCCACCTCCAGGTCCTGGCCAGACGCTCGAACCGCCGAAGATAATTCTCGATGTCTTCCCCCTGCTGGAAGCTCGGCATCTTCGGATCAGCCCAATGCATTGGCTCTCTTGGTGCGGTGACATTCGGGGAGTCTTGGACGTAGGCTGGTCTGTGTCTGGTGGATACCTTTGGTGCTGGCGTCGGTAGCTCCATTCGGACGCTCTCCGCATCAAGCGAGGTCTCAGCAGGACGAACTGACTGCAAGATGGACTCCCGAAGACCTCGGAGCTCCCGCAGATATCGATCCTCTCTCTGCTCTTGAGCGTCGAGAAATCTGCGCATCAGGGAAAGCATTCCCTCGCCAGCTGTAGCGTCCGGAGTGACGAGCTGGGTTGGTGGTTGACTGGACTTTGGGGAAACTTTGGGAAAACTCGTGGCTCCCTCCTCATCCTCCGTAGTCTCAACCGAATTCCAGGCTGCATCCTCCTCTGACGCCACCTTCACTTGGGATCGTAAACCCGGCCTGGGTTTTCTACCTTTCGGCGCTGTCTTACGAGTAGCCATCCCACCGCTGCCACCAAATGTGATGAAGACGAGCCCACCAGCTCGCCTTCGGGGGAAAAATGTGAGTCCGTGAAGGGATGTAAAAACGATGGCTCACTCGCAAAAGCACTTTTGTGCAAGGTGGAATTTATTTACAGCGCCAGAAAGATTGTCCACAGTGAAGAATATATACAAGTCCACCTAAAAATGACAAAAATCCAAAGTACCAAATAAACAACAAAAGGGAAATATAAACCAGAAAATAATCCAACACTGATATAATCAGGTAACAAACAGGTATCCACAATATATCGAAGGGGTTTGAGGTTTTTGCTTGAGGCACCGCAGTAGCACTCTTGCATCGACTTGGTAAACAAGTGCTGTCTTGATGTTTGGCCTTGGTTTATATAGGCCAAACCCTGCCCCCTTTTTGGGCTATACCATTCCCAGGTAAGAACAAAATTTAACACACACACAAATACCCCATCTATTGGTCATCTGTAACACTTAATAATTACTTCCGATCTCTATATATATATATATATATATTAATAAACACATAATCCATCAACACAATACATTTAACACATAATTTCCACCCTTAGATACACACTGAAACACCTATTCATATTAGCCAATGGTTTCGTCAGCTTCTGATTGCGCTGTCAGCTTCTGATTGCGCTGTGCGGCGCGACCAAGCCCGTGATGTCATAATCAACCGCCACTTGTTCGTTCGATTTGGCCGGCGCGGTGTTTCCTGCCGGAAGACTGACTACGCCCACACAGACAAACATCACAGGGACGAAACGACACAACAAGTGCAATGTACGTGTATGAATTGACCGGGAAATGGATATGAAGGGGAGAGTGCTGCAGTGGGAAAATCTGTTTAAATGTGAAGGTGTGCTATAATGCATTGTGTCAGACTGGCATTCATTTTCTCCCAAATTCTACAGTAAAATCTCATGAAACTTGACACAGACAGAGTCTTGGGTGTCCTGAAGAAGAATTAATTCCAATTTTCTTGTTAACTCTGAAGGAATTAGAGTAATGCCTGTCTAAATATCAAGGAATGGTCAGTGCTATAATGCGTTGTGGCAGACTTTGCCATTCATTTTCTCCCAAATTCTACAGTAAAATATCATGAAACTTGACACAGACAGAGTCTTGGATGTCCTGAAGAAGAATTAATTCCAATTTTCTTGTTAACTCTGAAGGAATTAGAGTAATGCCTGTCTAAATATCAAGGAATGGTCAGTGCTATAATGCGTTGTGGCAGACTTTGCCATTCATTTTCTCCCAAATTCTACAGTAAAATCTCATGAAACTTGACACAGACAGAGTCTTGGGTGTCCTGAAGAAGAATTTGTTCTAATTTTCTTGTTAACTCTGAAGGAATTTGAATAATGCCTGTCTAACTGTGAAGGTGTGTTATAATGCATTGTGTCAGACTGGCATTCATTTTCTCCCAAATTCTACAGTAAAATCTCATGAAACTTGACACAGACAGAGACTTGGGTGTCCTGAAGAAGAATTAATTCCAATTTTCTTGTTAACTCTGAAGGAATTTGAATAATGCCTGTTTAAATGTGAAGGTGTGCTATAATGCATTGTGTCAGACTGGCATTCATTTTCTCCCAAATTCTACAGTAAAATCTCATGAAACTTGACACAGACAGAGTCTTGGGTGTCCTGAAGAAGAATTTGTTCTGGTTTAATCATGTTCTCCTCACTCTCCTCTTTAACAATCACCATCTTCACAGCAGCAGATCTCAGTTCAGATGGTACTCCTCCAGATATTCCTGCTTGCATGAAAACAATGAGGATGAGAATATTACAGGTATTTGCTGATCTGATTCAAAAACGGTATTTTTCTACAGAAAGCATGTCTAACTGTCTGTATTGAGCCAGCATCATGACAGAACAACAGAGAGCACGGTGAAACTGAACTTCTTCTTCTGAGGTTTAAAGGTAAGCATGTCTAACTGTCTGTATTGAGCCAGCATCATGACAGAACAACAGAGAGCACGGTGAAACTGAACTTCTTCTTCTGAGGTTTAAAGGTGTTGGGCAAAACGTGTGTGTGTTAGCGCCACCCGCTGGACTGGAGTGAGGAGGGGAATAATGTGAGGGAAATACTTAGCGAGTTACCATATAAATATGTGATTTCTCATAAAGAAGTACTTTACAATATTATTCACAGATGTTATCTTGTAAATGTAGGATACATATCTGTTGAAGATATTTCATTTTGGGTTGACTTTAAAACAGACGTGACAAAAAATTTGAACAAAGCCCTTAATTTAGAATCTCATAATATTTTACTTTGTTTTCAAAACCCATCTTTTTTGGATAAACAGATTTACATTTTTAATCTGTTAATTATCTTAGCAAAGTTTTATATTCATAAGTTAAAATTAATTCAAAAGAAACCATCATCGATTACATTTTGTAACACTGATCTTAAAATGTAGTTTGAAACCCTTTTTAATATGAGATCACAAAATAAGAAGCATATAAAAAAAAAAAAATTGTAAAGCTTTTCAAATTTATGTAACTGCCCTAATGAATATAATTTTATCCTGGTGTGTTTTCTTATATTAGTGCAGTCAATCTGAAAAAAAAATAAAAAATAAAATAATCACACATTTTTTCTTAAATTAATCAAGATTAATCCCACCTAACAAAGTTTTTTCAAATACTTTTAAATTTAAAAAAAAATCATTTAATCATTTAAAAAATCATATTTGACTATACTTAAACATTAAATAATTGTACTTTTTAAAAACATCCCATATTTACATAAAAGGTCAGATTTTCTGCACGGTTTTCTATCCCAGAAGCCCATGGGAGAGGATCATCACCAAACGTGACGGAGAATAGCGACAAGGGTGTTTTCAAATGTGAGTATAACAAACCAAAACACGGTTCCTTGTGTTACAATCACATTTTTTGAACTACTGGAGAGTAAACTGTTCAATTGTTGAAGGTGTAAAGACGATAAAAAGTACAGTATATTTGTGATTTTGCTGTAAAAACACATGTTGTAAAGCGATCGGGGGAGCTCCAGTAAACACACACGTCTCCAAAGTGCATTTACATAAATCATACACATCTTAAAGACAATTACTAAATGTCTATGTAATATGAGACAGGAAAATATTCTAATTGCATATGACCACATCACAACATGAACACACATCTGAGTGAGTGATATATGATTTCACGAGTTCGCACTAACATATAATATGATTGAGTAATTAGTAAGCATATTAGGCGTGCTGTCCAGAGGGAGGACTCCGAGCTCGGGATAGAGCCCGAACCCAAGCCCAAGCCCGAGCCCGAACCCAGAGAACCCCCCCATCCCAAGAGTGGGATGAAATTAGATTAGAGTGCGGAGTTTGGGGTGGAGGCGGGATGCTGGAAAACTGTCATAGAACAGAGGTGAGTTGGCTGTATATATACACCTGATGTGCTTGTTAAGGTGATTAGGTGACGAGCTCCACCTGGGCCAGACTGATTATCTGATCGCGCTCCTCCCGGACCTTGTTAATAAAACATCATATATTATAGCAGAATTCACTGTTGTAACACTGCTTTAGATGAAAGTAACTAAACATGAGTTATCCATTTCATTTGTCCATTATTATTGTTGTGAGTTAACACAACATGTGAATACAGTATTGACCAGATAATCACAGAGGGGACTGACTCTTGTCTGATGTTACAGGGTCAGATGAGACACGCGTGTGTTTATCCGCTGGAGAGTGACTGATGAAGCAATGCTGCCATCAAAGCCTCTCAGTGAGCATGTGCATCTGCAAGCTCCCTTTAAACATGTTCACCCCACCCCTCAAATGATGGACGTCAACGAAAGAATGAGTGAAGCCAGAGTGTGGTTGTTCAGGGACATAGCAAACTACCTCAAGTGTATGGACTTGGTTTGATTGGTTTGAGTAATGCTGGAAAGCTGTATGTTGTATCTGCTTGGTTAAGAAATGCTCTTGCTTGTCTGTATGGTAATCAGACATCATAGTTTTCTGACTTGAATCCTCCACATATTCAAGACTATTCTGCATGAGGTAACACACACACACACAGAGCTGTACTGTGCTATGTATGTATGGATATACGTAAATATGCATGCATAAATAAATATATAAATTAACTAATATAGCATAGTATACAAATACAATATAAACAGAATTGTATATAAATAATGTGATATTTTAACAGATGTCAACAAATGTTTTATTATTTTATTATTAACAAAATCTCTTTGTGTGTGTGTGTATATGGTATACAAACATACAATTGTATTTTGTAATTTATTATTGTATTAAGCATTTATACATTGAAATGTTTTATGAATGAAATCACAAAGAAATAAATGTTTTAAATGACAAAAGACTGTAAAAGTATCACTGATTTTATCATACTTTCAGTGAAGCCAGTAATACGCTTCCCCTTGACTCTGCTGCTGCTGAAGCAGGATAGTCTGGATCGCCTGCATCTGCTGCTGCTGCATTAGTCGTATCATTTCACTCCTCTGCTTTTGTGTCTGTTGTGCTGTCTTTGCTTGTTCTTCAACCTGTATTTTTTCAACTCCAATTCCTTTTTTCTTAGAACCCTCTCAGCCTGGCTTCTCTCCCTCAGAAACTCAATGGTGTCTTTCCCACTTCTTCTTCTCTTGTGTGTGTTATTCCTCCAGTCCTGTCCCTGTTCACCAGAGTTGTAAAGTCCAGGGGTCAGAAAGTAAAAGTCCTGCCATATTTGTGTTCCACCCATGAACTCAGCAGCTGATTTCACCAGAGGAGGAACCAAGTCATTCATTTCAAGTCACAAGCACACTGAAAAAACTAACATGTAAAATTTACTTAATAAAAACCTCGTAACAATTTGCACTAACACTTTTTAAGTAAAATTTACTGCTTTAATTTGAAGTAAAACACACTTTCCAGAATCAAGTAAAATCTATGTATTAATTGACTTAACATTTGTTAAAATATTAAGCAAATATTACTAATTTCTATTTAAGGTAGGATTTATATTTATTCTAAGCGTTTAGATAAAGTCTATATTTTTTTTTTAAATACTAACACACAGCTCTCCTTAAAATATTAAGTAAATTTTATTTACTGTTATAAGGTAGGTTTTATTTAATATTTCAATTAATTTATTAAATATATGTCATTAAATATTACTAAAAATATAATTTTGTCTGCATTTTAATAAACCACACAGCGTAGATACAATCAACATTTATTTAGTTCCAACATTAAACAATGACTCAGTCACACAAATGTATTGTGTTTAAAGTTACATAAAGCAAAACCTAAGTTTTTTAAATGACAACTGTTTCCCTCGGGATTGGAGTCCTGAAAACAACTAAATTGGTCAAGACCTGAAAGTGTTTTAACCCCAAGAGGAATACAAAAACATGGGATGAGGTTTAAACATCATGGATATAATGCATGGATACAATTTTTTTTCTATTTCAATAAAAGTAACAATCCTCTCAAACAGTGCAGTTTCAACATTCAACATAGCACTCTGGACACATAAAATCTAAAACATTAATACATAAAAAATATTTTGATTAACAGTTAAAGATGTCAATATTTCTATATAAAGCAATGTTGCTAAATTAATGTCAAAACTAATTCCTAAAGAGACAGCTTCTGCATCCAACAGATACTGAGTAGTGCTTTTACGAATTCAGTAAAATTTAAAATAGTCTAAAACAATGCAGTTTCAACAATTAACATGGCACTAGTGCTCTAAACATGACAATAAAGAAAAAAAGACCAGAGCCCGTAGTCCTAAAGATTCTAAGAATCCTCTCAGAGAGCTCCTAATTTAGCTTCAAAATTTCTAACTAGGAGTCTGAGCTTAAAAGTGATTCAGGACCAATCTGAGAGCAACTCTGAGCGAGAAAAAGGCAAAAACTTTTATCTTAGTGAGGAGGCAGGGCTGACCCCGTTGCTAGCGATGACACAGTCTTTTGAAGACAGTGATTGGTTAGTTGTCCAAGAAGGAAATAAGAGCGCTTTTAAGAGTAGGGTTTATTATAAGCCTTCACTTTGAAATTACAGGCGTAATTTTTCCTGTTTTACCATACTCTCACTCACACACACACACACACACACACACACACACACACACACACACATTATATATGTATTTATATTCTTTATATTTTATTTACCATACTGTCATACTTAACGTATTTCATGCTATAATGAACAGTGACACAATAAGGTTCTGAAAGTGCTGTAACAGACCCAAATCATCGCTGCTGCATAGTTGCATTTTTCCATTTGCCAAATATGTTAATGTAGTAATTCTTAAAAGTCCTCGTTCATACTCCTAACAATTTTGGCCCTAAGACCTCTTTTAAGGGTTAAGATGCTTTTTGAATTACTTTTTTCTTTACTAGGATCTTTTCTTTAATTTTAAGGGGAAACACCCATATTTCTAAGAATTTTCTTAGAATTTTGTTACTAGGAGCAACTCTTAGCGCTAAGATTTTTCATGAATACGGGCCCAAGGCCCGCATTCATGAAAAATCTTAGTGCGTAACAAAATTCTTAGAAATGTGGGTGTTTCCTCTTAAAATTAAAGAAAAGATCCAAGTAAAGAAAAAAGTAATTCAAAAAGCATCTTAACCCTTAAAAGGTCTTAAGATCCAAAATTGTTAGGAGTATGAACGAGGACTTTTAAGAGGCTCAAGAGTTTCTTTAGCAGCGGAGAAATGGACGAAACATGAAGAGAGAGAAGAAATGTGTTGCACACAATTCATGGCAGTGAGTTAATAAGACGCTACACTTTAGATCGTGCAGGGATCATGTTTGTGACCGATCTTATTAGAGACACGCTAACATCTCCGACACTGCACAGAAATGCCATAGCGCCAGAAATGGAAGTAATCACTACATTGACATATTTAGCAACTGGAAAAATGCAACTATGCAGCAGCGATGATTTGGGTCTGTTACAGCTGTTCATTTCCTATAAAATACGTTAAGTATGACAGCATGGTAAATAAAAAAATAAAGAATATATATACATATGTGTGTGTGTGTGAGTGAGAGAGAAAGAGAGTATGGTAAAACAGGAAAAATTACGCCTGTAATTTCAAAGTGAAGGCTTATAATAAACCCTACTCTTAAAAGCGCTCTTTTATTTCCTTCTTGGACAACCAACCAATCACTGTCTTCAAAAGACTGTGTCATCGCTAGCAACGGGGTCAGCCCTGCCTCCTCTCTAAGATAAAAGTTTTTGCCTTTTTCGTGCTCAGAGTTGCTCTCAGATTGGTCCTGAATCACTTTTAAGCTAAGACTCCTAGTTAGAAAATTTTAAGTTAAATTAGGAGCTCTCTGAGAGGATTCTTAGAATCTTTAGGAATACGGGCCCTGATGTTTAGTTGGCACAAAGCTGAAAACAGTTCTAACAGGCAAGTGTCTTCCCACCACTGTTCACAATGGTGAAACTAAATTCAACAGCAAAACTGCTAATTATGTACACAAATGATCTGAAAAACATTATGTCTGTGCAAATAGTCCAATAAAACACCAGGGTTGAAAGCCATGCGTCTGGGAGATTTCCTAAATGCAGTCAACCTGTAAATTAACAAACACAATTAGTTATATTAAAACAACAGAATTAATAAAAATACATTACATTTAAGGTAGAAAATTATATGTGAACTAATTAATAAACAGAAGCTGAAATACAAGCAGGAGAATCAATGAAATAAGTTCATTTAAACACGCAAGTCAATATCAGAGCTTTTCAGACACTTTATGGACTGAACAAATGTATCAACCTATTTCAATAGTTTATGATCAAGTACAAAAAAAGTTAAATCTCCAGTTATGTAGATTCTAAATCTTAGATGGTTTATTATGATTAAAATGATGCTGCTAAATTTCGAAGTATTTGTTCTACACTATTGCTATTTGTAATGATATCACCAATATTTTTTAACATTGTTTAACCAAATCTTTTGTCTTTTTTTATTCTTAGTTTTGTAATATATTTGAGAAAAAACACTTGTGTAATCCCCAAAGATTAACGTAAACTGTAGAAGGTATAAACGTTATTGTGCTTTTCATCCAGAAATAAAATTCAGCTTCTTGTAACATTATGCGTTTAGGGCAATTTTGGTTGGTCCATTAATCTCAAGGCAAATCGTGCTATAGACACGAAATGTATTTTGAAATGTAATGTGTTTATTGATTCGTTTTCACACAATTTTTTTTTCCGTGTCGTGGTAAGTGTAACCTGATCGAACTTAAATGAGGGGGATGGCAAATAATGTTTTAACTTTTCCTAATGCAAATTTCAAATCAGCGTGTTTTAACATAATTCCATGACTAACACAAATTTCTTTGGTTTTAAACTGACTTCTGTATGAGACTGGTGATTCATGGACTGCAGTGGAAAATGCAGGCCTAGGTTAACCTCAAGTAACATTACTAGAGTTACACAACAAAGTCAATCGGACTTTTAAAATTATCATGGACCTATACATTGTCATACATTACTACAAAAAAAGGCAATAACTTACCGTACACATAACTTTGCATCCACATGTGATAAACCCAACTGCACGCGTGGCAATCGCAACCGTCTGTCTCGGATCCAAAACGCGGGCATGTGATTCAGTCACGTGGATGTGAACGTGCTAAGATCTTAGATTAAAATTTACTCAGTATTTTTAGGTTTATGTGCAATGACTTTAAAACCGTTAAATAATATCAGAAAATGCATAATACAATTTACTATTCCCACACAGTTCATTTTATACATGAATTAATTGTGTATTTATTTAAAATTTTACTTAGAAATTCTAGTTCTCAATGAATTGTAATATTGCAATGTAAAACTTATGAGAGTAAATCTAGTATATTTTACTATACCTCAAAGTTTGTTTTTTCAGTGCAAGTCTCAAGTCAAATCCCAAGTCCTGAAAGAGTTAAAGTTAATGAGATAATTAAGTGACTAATTAAATGATGATTGTGCATTAGTGATGAACACCTGCTGTTATTGAGAATTACAGAGGATCAGATGTTGATGTTTTATTGGTTAAAATGATGCCACCATCTTGGAGATCAGTGCTTGCTTTAGTTGGGCTCTTGACCCTTTTAATAACTGAAAGTGGTTCGCTTTTAAGCAATTGCAATATTGTTTCACAACAAATATTTGTATATTGCTGAATTAAAAGCTTAAAGCAGATGCGTTTACACTTTCTGCTTTCATTCACTTGAATGAACATCACTCCACCTGTAGCTGATGTGTGGTTGAGGAGAGCCCCCCACATGATTGTAAAGCGCTTTTGGTGTGTTTCAATACATAGTAAAGCGCTACATAAGTGCCTCATTCGGCACAAAGATATCTCTCTTTGTTTATAAACAAATCGTCACCTTAATGCTTAAATATTGAAAAAAAGATAAACTGTCACTCAGGCTTCTAGACTTGAACACGTGTCATAGGATCCTCAACAATGGTGACAATAATTATTCATGCTGCAGTGCATGATGGGAGTTTTTACTATGGTGTTACCCAGTATGTATTGCAGCATGAAGCATTTTGCTGATTGTCACCATTGTTGAGATTCATATGCTGGCTCTTGATGTCTCTGTGTGTATAAACAGCTCCGGAGTTTAAATATTTATGTGCATTACAGAAATTTAAAATTTATTCAATATAACTATTAGAGCAACACTTTCATCGCATGCTGTAGTTTCACAGGGTTGATTATTGAAAACCTGAACATATAAATAAAAGAAAAAGAGTTATTTTGGAGGTAAACAGGTCAGCGCCTGATGACTATCTCATCATATGAAAACAGCTATTAGCTGCTCACTGTATAGCACTGATCTCTCTGCTTTATAACAGCACATGCACTGCTGCAGCGAGAGATCTGACACAGAAGTCAAGGGTCAGGAGCCCAACTAAAGTACGCATTGATCTCTGTGATGGTGGCATCATTTTAACCAATAAAACATCAACATCTGATCCTCTGTAATTCTCAATAACAGCAGGTGTTCATCACTAATGCACAATCATCACTTAATTAGACACTTAATTATCTCATTAACTTTAACTCTTTGAGGACTTGGGATTTGACTTGAGACTTGCTTGTGACTTGAAAGGAATGACTTGGTTCCTCCTCTGGTGAAATCAGCTGCTGAGTTCATGGGTGGAACAAACATATGGCAGGACTTTTACTTTCTGACCCCTGGACTTTACAACTCTGCTGTTCACTAAGGCTCCTGGGGATCTGGCTCACTCTCTCCATGGCCCTCTTCTGCTGTGGCCCTGTCGTTTCTGTCGATGTGCCACTGCTCTTCTCATCTTTGTTATTTCACCTGTATCAAGTCGGATCTCTCCCTCACTGACCTCTGCGTAACTTTAAATGTAAGATCTGGAGAGCGATTCAGTGCATCAGCTCTTGTAGACCAGGCTTTGCCCTTGTCAACACTACCCTTCTGTGAGGAGGATTTCTCTACAGTGAAGTACATCATGTTTCAACCAGAAACATCAAGCAGCGAGCTCTTGATAGATAACTAATGTTTTACTCTATTTATAATCTATTAATCAACTTTACCCAACATGAAAAAATATTTTAATAGAATAATAATTAATTTAATATGTATTCAGCTGCACAAACGCATTGAGGCCCGGAAGATACCGTCCTATTTCTTGTTAGGAAGCCCGTGGACTCGATGTCCTGACAGGCTGGAGTTAGTGTTACCTCCACAAACACAATTTACCATGACGACGATAAATCGAAATAAAAATAACTCGAAAACATCCAGACTCGCGCCCGCTCCACTGAATACCAGCAGAGCACGGCACACGACTCCCTTATGTGACGTAATATGACACGATGTTGGGAAAAAAGCGGCTTTTGTGAGCTGTCAAAGAAAACGTCACTTTTTCTTCTAAATTTGTGCACTCACGTCTTGTAAAACATTTTCAAATCCTGCATTAACGGTTCATATGGCATTTTCATACAAGTTTATATATTCATTTGGAAAAAATTTTTAACCTGCAATATGCACTTTAAACTCTTTCATTTGATCCGGGTGTCGATCTTTAAAGTGTTTTGTTAGTTTGATGTGTTTCCATCCACATTTCAGTGCTTTTATGAAGAGAGTGCATCTGCGTTAACGCATGCGATTAATCAAAAAATTTTAACGCGTTAATATTTTTTTAACGCAGATTAATTGTTTGATAAGGTTTGACCCCAACTTCTTCCCGTCATCGCAGCGCGGAAGGTTATCTATCATTGTGTGATGAGGGTACAGCACCAGTGTTGCCAGGGTAACGATAGCGCCACAAGTGGTTTAGTTTGAAAATACAGTCACGGGAAAAATTACAGAGCCGTGGGTTGCAGTTTTTTGGGCTACTTTTATAATGTACCACGGCCGCTCAAGGTGTATATAGACAAATAAAAATGAAAATAGATCATTTTACTAATGTGTATTACACTTGGAATGTATCCCTGGCAACTTAAGAACTGAGAGACGGTTGTAACATCACAAACAACGTGAGTTTCAGCAGAGCAGCAGAAATAAACATGACAGCCACTATAGATTATATAAGATAATAAACACACGATTACGATAGATATGGTCTGTATGTGATTTTCTTGAGAGAATGTGTGCATCTGAAATGCTAATTTGTGCAGCGATATAAAAGGCTATAAATAGCATATTTTAACAACAGTAAACGACCAAATTCCACATGTGATCACAAAAGGAAGTTATTACAAACACTCGATGGTGGTTTGAAGTGAGTTCTGAGTAAAAGTGTACTATTAATCTCATAAATTGACAATTTTGGTTGCATATGCTCCCATAATTTAATCTGTGCGACCTCAAAATATATTTGGGCGCATTTGTGCGAGTGCATGTAATTGTTGTAGTGTGACCTGTTTTCATTTCTCTAAAAACGTTCACAGTTATGTGCCTTCTGTGTGCTGATACAGTGACCGGTCTGCCGTTGTATCAAACGTTACATAACTTCATCTTTACGTTTTTAAATTTAATGCAGATTTTAGATTGGTTAATATTAGCTGTCAATCACTCAGGTGACAGGGAGCTAACTACCGCGGGAAATGCAAAGGGCTGAAGAAGAGAGAAAATGAAAGGAAACTCTGACAGATATCTTTTGTAAACCACCTAAAGTTACAAGTAATGGTGCTGGTGATAGCGATCATGTGGTGAATGTTGACCCACCAGCTGAAAAGAAGGCGTACAGTTTTCGGAGAGAATGGTTGAAAGACTTCGAGAGGCTCTGCTATGAAAATGCTCTGTGCTCTATGCACTGCATTCACTTTAAAGCCTGTGGGACGGAGTTTGCAGGAACACTAACAGCATTCGCCACCGAATCTACACATTTTACATTTACATTTATGCATTTAGCAGACGCTTTTATCCAAAGCGACTTACATTGCATTCAAGTTACAGTGTTTTACATTTTTATCAGCTCTTGCTTTCCCTGGGAATCGAACCCATGATCTTGGCGTTGCTAGCGCCATGCTCTACTATTTGAGCTACAGGACACATTTTAAGCTCGAGAGCTTGGTTAAACACAGAGACAGAGGTGTCAAGTAACGAAGTACAAATACTTCGTTACCTTACTTGAGTAGAAATTTTGGGTAGCTATACTTTACTGGAGTAATTATTTTTCAGCCGACTTTTTACTTCTACTCCTTACATTTTCACGCAATTATCTGTACTTTCTACTCCTTACATTTTAAAAATAGCCTCGTCACTCCTATTTCATTTCGGCTTGCTTACATTCCGGCTTGCCATCGTTCAAAAAAAAAAAAAAAAAAACCTATCCAGATAAATCACGCCATCTGGATAGAGTGAATTTGATTGTGGTTGGATGAGAAGTATAAACATATACCATTCTGACACCCTGTTGGTTTGTACGCGATCCATCGCACCTGCACATGACACAAATCACGTCACACTCCAGCAAGGACATATCCAGTGTTTAGGGTCGTTACTCAAAAAACATTATTTCTAAGTTATAAGTTATTATTTCTCCACTACTGGCTCATTTATCAAACGGGTGCTTTCTCTTCGTCCTCCGCAAATTAAGCTACAGTAAGTAGTTCGGTAGAGAGACGTTTGAATAAATTAGCGTTTGCGATTGACAATGTTGTGATGAGTAGGCTATACTAACTTTGTAACTCGTTACCCCCAACACTGGACACAGCAGACGTATGTAGCCAAGTACGAAGATGTCCGTGGCAGAAACTCAAGAAGAGAACTCGAGCGAAATGTAACTGATGTGGATTACCCTGTTGTTGTACATACAGGATTGAGTCCAAAGTGTTTGTTACATATTCTAGTTTTCATTGTTACATTGTTGCCATTAGCTATAGAATTGAGCATAGTACAAACCAGGAAGGTATCAGGATTGAGTTTATTAATCACGGATTAATCATTAATTTTGACAGTAATGTTTATTGTATATAGTCAGGGGTGCACATAAGTGGTCCACAGGTCCGCATGCGCGACCAAAATGAAAAATGCGCTGCGTAAATAAGTTCTGACAGCGCATTTGCGTACCGACATGGTTGACAGCTGTTAATGCACAATTACCATTTTAGATCAACAAACTGTACTGTATAAGATTTCTATTCAAACTGAAAGCATAATCTAGGCTACCTGCTGCCGTTTTCAAAGCAAAACTGTCTGACATTTCATTCACTGACGCTCTTCCATCAGCAGCGCTAAACCCGGAAGCGCATAATACTTACTTGCCGGCAACCCGCCAAAATAAAAGCTCGATGATTTTACGTTTGAAAATGATGAAAATTAAAATTAAAATAATGATAATAATAAAAATATTAACATTTTATTTTTAAGTTTACTACGAAATAATTGCATTTGTATTATCACACTTGATTATTTAGGTTTTTTTTTTTTTTTTAGTTAGTTAATTTATATATATATATAAAAACAAAACAAAAAAATAAATGAAGTGCAATAATATTATTATCACTATTAATAATTTTTTTTTATAGTTGTAGTTTATGGGTCACACTAGATGCCATGGCCTGTGTGAGGACCAAACCAAATCTCAAGTTTCTCATATGAGAACCAGGCTTAAAAACTTATGTGGACCCCTGTATACAGACAACCATACAAGGGTAATTGTTACTAAGCCTGCCCTGGGTACAGCAGTTTTCTTGTCCGTTGCCCTCACAGATTCCTGCAGCTAAGCTTGGGTGTACTTTTACAATTATTCCAATAAAGGTTATTGATGACATGCCGCATCTGAAGTTTGACTTTTTGCACCATTACAATACTTATAGGCAACTAGTCATCATATCTTCCTCTCCATGAAACACGTTAATGCTCAGTAGTACACATATATGGTTCTTTAATGTACTTGCATTGTACTAAAATGTGTTTATTTTTAATGGGCATATATGCGGCTGAAACAGGTAGCCTAGTGCAACCCAAATTTTTCAACATTAACATATAACATTATAGTCATTATGGCCTTTAGAAAAATGTTTTTTTGAGGAGGTGGGGTAGTGCACAATAGGCCCCTGTGGCGCGGCCTAAGCTTTTGTCCCTAATGGCATTTTTTTCCTTACATTACTTTTACTTTTATACTTTAAGTAGTTTTGAAACCAGTACTTTTACACTTTTACTTGAGTAAAAAGCTTGAGTTGATACTTCAACTTCTACAGAAGTCTTTTTAAACTCTAGTATCTATACTTCTACCTGAGTAATGAATGTGAATACTTTTGACACCAGTGCACAGAGAGAGTACCAAACACAAGAAATGCAGGGACAAGTGTGTGGCAAAATGTTCAGGATCATCAGGTTCAATCGTTAAGGCCTTTAATTATCAGGATGCTCATGTAAAGGGCTGCGATAATATCATAATTGTTTTAATGATGTGCGATTTGACATTATCGAGTATATTGCAAAAACCAAACACCTACAGAAAGTGCACGTAGGTTAGGCACGCAAGTCCAGTAGGTTAGACTAGCGTTTTCACTGCATGATTCAGTCTATTAAAATGCATAACAAAATTCTATAGTGTAATTTTACTTATTTTTACTCTATATTATGATATTTACTGAATATGGCATTATCTTACTTAAAATATAATGTATGATCATGAAAGCAATCCATATACTGACTAATATGCTGAATTATTCCAATACTAGATGTCTTAATACAGATTGTGAAGAAGCCATCCATTGTGCAGTACTGGTGTGGGAACAGAACCATAAGGGAAAATCCCATAGGCTTTTGAATACTGGTGTTTTTCCATTTACGTGTAAACTAATTAAATGTTGCAGATTTGATGTAACCATTTTAATGTAACCATTTTGATGTAGCCATTTTGATGTAGCCATTCTTAAACAATGGTGGATCTGTCCAAATCCCACCAATAAAAATAGGCCAAGTGGGCTGGTAATAAATTGTAGCAAAACCAGACAAATTTGGTTAGTAAAAAGGTATAAAAAAGATGTATGGACAGACATAGAATTAGAGGCAGTGGATGAGGCGGCTGTCTTCTCGGCTTTGTTACATTGTCTAATAAAGTCTTATTTTGGCATCTGAAACTCTGCTTTTTGAGCTTCTCTGACTCCATTGAAGAAATCTACTCTCTCGAGCCACGACATAAATTGGCGTCACGAACAGGATTGGATCGAGGTCCGGCGTCCATGAGAGCCGTTGCGGGCGGAGGGCCTGGTTGACACGCAATCTAATCAGAAATTAAAGACGTCTAAAAAGGTAAGCAATTTTTGCTTATATTGGAAATAAGATTGTTTGCGTAGTTGACTAAGGACACGCCTGTGATTGTGATCTAAGACAGGGCTTCACCAATCAACGAACTTAAGATTAATAAATATAAAGTGGGTGAGTATTTATTAAAGAGTTTCAGATGTCAAAAGATACGCCTATTTGTAGAATAGTAAAAAGTGAGCACAAGAGGTGCTAGTAGAATAGTAAAAGAAGCACAAGAGGTGCATGTGGCCTAAGAGAGGCATAAAAACCTGTGGTTACCGCTTCCTAAGTGGGAGACCAAGGGATACCAGGGAGCTGCTTGTTGGTGAAGTGTGGCCCTGGTGGACTCCCCTGACAGAAGGGCTGCTCGGCCAGGTGTCTGCAGACTAGATAGAGTTAAGCTGTTAGTCTTTGTCTGTCCATTATATGTTGAGAGAGATATTTATGTGTGTGAGTGTTGATGCATTGGATCCTTGAATGAATGTTTGGATGTATCACTAAACATGCTGGCTGTGTTGCGTTGTGTTTACTGAAAGTGTATAATATGTAAATCTTTTTATGATAGAACTAGAATGAAAAATCAGTGTAAATAATTGTGAAAGTGTTAAGAATAAAGACAATATATTGAATGGAGTATGTTAACAAAATTATAAGAATTGAGAGAACAAAAAATACTCAAAAAAATTGGCTTTGTCGGCTATTTGGACATCGTCCAAGTTGTCGAAGATGTGATCCAAATTATGAAACTGAATTATTGTTAAAGAAAAAGGAATAACTGATTGTTTTTATTCCTGAGAGGAGAGAGGGAGATTAGGTGTTTAATTTTTCTCTGCTGTTGAGCGAGTACAACAGAGGGAGAGAAGGTGGGGGCTTTGTGTATAGTGTGTATGTGCTCATGAGCAGAGTGTAAGTGTGTGTGTGACTGCGGCTGATAGCGAAAGTAGGAGCAGGAGGGGGAAGCAAAGAGAGAAGCTATTTGGGTGATCACTTTCTGTGCCTGTCTCATCCAAAATAGAATGAAACGTACAGAGAAAAGAAAACATCTTGATGAAACAGATGAATGGGAAAGTGAGAGAGATTATCAGAAATTTCAGGAGACCCTGATAAAGACACAAGGGCTCCACAACCATTTTTGGTTGGAATCAAATTTTGTTGATGTGGATGGACAGGTACAGAATTTGACAGAATTTAAGAAAAATAATCTTCTTAGAAAGCTGACTAAAATCACAAATTTGACAGAAAAATCAATTGAATGGCCAGGAATAACTTGGGAAAATGTGATTTTCAAACATATAACAATTCGTAAATTGGCAGATAAATTGTTGAAGGCCTTAAATGGAAGCTGCATTAAAAATGTAATTGATATTCCAGTTGACCCAGTTGTAGCACCCTATGTTAAGAGCAACTGGGTAGACCAGTGGTCAGTGCTTGAAAGGGGAGCTACAATCCTTGGCAACGTTCATCTCAGAATAACAGTTGACACAAGAGAAGTGATCTGGACATCTAAGATCTTATTTGAGGCAAATGAAATAGGAAATCCACAGCCAATCTATATGACTGGCAGAACTCTGAGACGTCTGTTGGTGACGATTGAGATAAGAACTCAACCACAGTACGTGCAACACTTGTGGGTGGAGATTCAACAAGATCAAGAAAGAGCAGAAACATCACAATTTGACATGTTGAAATCACTGCTGAATTAATTCAACATAGAGACAAGAGACAAAACAAATAGTGAAATGACAGAAGTAAAAATAAATAAGAAAAAAAGAAGGGGGAAAACGGGTAGAAAACTTTTAACAATGCAGGAAAAAAGTTTATTGATTGACTATATGGAACCCCTAAACCTAATGTGGTGTACAAGAGATGAATTGAATATTAGTGTGTTCAAGATAAGAGAATTTTGCATAAATTTAACGCCATCTCTCACTTACTCAATTTGGGCAGGAGGAGTGACAGCTACAGGTCGCAAATTTCATTTGAGGAGGCTGTGGAGTTATGAGGCATTCAGCTTGGGAGAAAACATCATATGGACAAAAAGTAATCTTCAGAGGAAAGAACCAAAAGGCCTTGTGTTACCCTTTAAATTATTAACCAGAAAACATATTGTGATTATTTTGAAATATTTGAGACAAACTAACCAGCTTTCATAAATAAGGTGACAAGTCCTCTGCCCAGCAAAAGTCCAGGTGGAAATCAGGGGTCGGATACTTTTAGTGATCCTCGTCTGATGACCTTGGTGAAGATTAGATAGTAATTAAAACGCTGGGATTAGAGAGGTAAATCACTTTACAAAAAAATAAAAATAAAATAAAAATAAATAAACAAAGAACTATTCATTAAACAGATAAATCAAAATTTTAAAAATTATGTCTACTCCGGTAGAATTATTGACTTCCAAAAATCCAGCCTGTAAAGAAGCAATAGGGGATCTATCAAAAAAGTGGGCAGAGAGAACAAAGAAATTGGTTACCAAGTGGCCAGCGGAGGGAACATTTGATGTGATAATGTGTAGAGAAATGGAGGTCTTGTTAAAAAACTACAAGACTGATGACAAATCCAAAAAGCGAAGTGGAAAAAGAGAACAGGAATTAGGGGTATTGACCTTGTTCAAACAATATGGAATTCAATTATTAAAATTGGAGAAACAAGAAAGAGAGAATAAAAACAATGAAATAAAAGAAAGGCCACCTCCATATGCTCCTTCCTGCGATCAGGCTATAAACCAGATGCCTTTAGTACAGGGAACAATAGATTTAAAAGGGCCAATAGAATTTGAGGGATATGTACACGATTCAAATATAGAAACTGAAATAAATGAGCAGAGCTGCAAAGATGAGTTGAGGAGAAGAGCAGAGGACAGGGAAGAAAGACACACTCACACAGCCATGAGGGAGGGGCCGGAGCCACAGGAGGTGAAGCTGAGAACATCCACATCATTGCTACCATCAAGGCAAAGAGAGAGAGAGAAAACATACTACAAGGAGGAGCCAAGGATTGAAAGAAGGGGGGCCAGGAACTACAAAGAAGAGGAGAAAACAGGTGAGCCACTCACATATCATCATCTTTCAAGAATGCTTGAAGAATTGGAAGACTGCCACAAACATCAGACATCAGCTTGTGGAGGAGTGGAGAAATATCAAGAAAAAGAACCTGAAGAAGCAACTGAAGGAAGAGTGACACCTACTGACTCTATCCAGGAAGCACTGGAGGATATGGAGGAAAGGTGCAACAGAACAAGAGAGAGTCTCAAACAAGCTGTCAACATGACAAGAGAAGAATATGACCAAGCTGTGAAGTCATTACGACAAGAGATGGATGAACTGTTGAACAACAATCAAACAATGCAACCACCCCCAAGCTCACATGATCATGTCCAGCAGAAGCAAGTCCAGCAAGTAGCTGGTACATTGATCATGCAAGATATAGAATATCAGGATGACCTGCTGCTATCCTGCCAACTTCCAAGAAGATCAACAAGGATAAAGAGTAAGACTGAAGCTCCAAAGTATGAGTGCCCAATTCTCATCAAACAAGGACACGCCCAGTACATACCCTGGGCAGCTCAAGACTTGGACACTTTGGTGTCCCGTCTTCCAGACATCCATGAAGGAGCTGGAAAATGGATCAAAACAGTTGAAGAAGAAACAACTGGAAAACTTCTGGCTCTGGGTGACATCAAAGCTTTGCTTGCAAAGTGCCTGGGAGCCTCCAAGATGAATGACATTCTCAAGCAATCTGGCCTTCTTCAAGCAGTAGACAGACCTCAAGCAGATGGAGCCTCCTTTAACAAGCATCGACATGACATCTGGAGGACACTGAGGGCTGAATACCCAATGCAAACTGATCCAAATTTCCTGAAGGGGGAGCCAATGGGAGAAACTGAGAACCCCACCAACCTACATCCAGAAACAACTGAGAAGATGGAAAGAAGAACTGGAACGAGATCCAGAACAAGACAGAGTACTGACAGCACTCTTCAGGACCTCCATTGTGGAAGCCATGCCTGCAGCAGTGAAAGTGAAGCTGGAGGATGTAGTAGGTCTGAATTCAAAATCACACAAAGAATTCAGAGACCATGTGGTCCATGCTGTGGAACAATATAGAAGACAAGAGCTAAAGATGAAGAGCCAAGAAAAGGAGCTGCAAAGAAAACTAGCTCAGATGCAGCTGGAAGAATTACTTAAGAAGAAAAAGGTCCAAGCAATACAGAGGGAAGACCTCTCAGCAGTGATGGCACCTGTCAATACTCCAGTGCCTGTTAATCCACCTGCACCAATGAATGCGCCTGCTCCAGTAAATCAGATTGTGACAGCACAGGCGCCATCTGCTGGACATGGACCAGTACCAATGGTCATCTATCTCAAGCCAGAGCCGTCAAACCGGAACTGGAATAGACAACAACAACAAGGAGGACGTGGCAGAGGAAGATATAACAACAATCAACAAAGAGCTGGTGGCCCACCAGGAGTGTGTTGGGGATGTAATCAGTCCGGACACAACCCGAAGAGACTGCCCCATCAATCCTTGGCAACAGAACCAACCAATGGCTGCAGGAGTCAACTATGGACAGCAACAAATGCAAGCCCAAGGTCCTATCAACCCATGGCGTGGCCCTGACCAAGGTTACTAGGGCTGCCCAGAGAATCCTACGGGGAGGAACCAGCTTCCAATGATATCATTTGATGCTGATCAAGAACCAATGCTGCGGGTTATGATCGAAGGAAAACCCATTACTCTTATGCTTGATACTGGGGCTTCGTACTCATGTTTGAATCCAAGATATGCTTCGCACCTCCCCATGTCTAGAAAATATATAAAGACAGTAGGATTCTTGGGGGTAACTCAACTACTTCCTATGACGGCCCCTGTGACCATAAGCCTGAAAGACACTGAAATAAGAATACCAATATTAGTCTCAGAACACACACCTGTAAATTTGTTGGGCAGAGGTGCCATATGTAAACTAAAAATGCAGATATGGTGTACTCCAGATGGAATTTATGTAAATGATAGGGCAATAAGACAAATGAATGTCTCAGAATTACAACAAACACAAGAGCCATGTGCTAACATATATTGGTTAGGCAATCTAAATGAAGATGTAGAAAAAACAATTAGCAAATGGGGAAGATACATAAGAGAACAGCTTTCTGAACCAAGCCTACCAAAAACTGAATTTCATTGTACAATGAAGTATGATGAAAGCAGAGATCCAAACTTTGAAAAAAGATGGTTAAAAGACACAAAAGAGTTGAAACTCTCTATGATATCACAAAACATAGTTGTAGGTCCAAAAGGTGCAGCTCTGCAGATAGATAGGGAAAAATTCATTGATGAATGGTTTGAGGTACCAAATTCAGTTCCCCATGTTACCTTATATGTGAATAAAGATTGTGTTTCTAAGGACTTAGGCCCCATGATGCAAAAAGCAGAAAAAAGCAAGTGGGAAGCAACAGAAAATCCTCTAATTTTCCAATCAGCAGATAAAACATATCTTAAAATGTTGTGCGCTACCCCAATGATGGGAATCCCCAGAATGATTATAAGCACAAAGACTGAATCAAAAGTTAAGGGACATCAAACAAAGCAAACTGAATTAATAGAAAATATGGAGAAACAAGTACCATTAGAGCTATGGTCAAAGCATGATACAGATGTAGGGTTAGTAAAATCAGCTAATCCAATTAGAATAGCACTCAGACCTGGAGCTAAACCACCCAGAAAAATGCAATACCATCTGAAAGCAGAAGCAGAACAGGGAATAAAAAAGACAATTGAGGGATTTATTAAAGCAGGAGTGCTTATTGAAACTAATAGCTGTTGTAATACCCCAATATTACCAGTAGCTAAGGCAGACAAAATAAAATGGCGTCTGGTGCATGATTTGAGAGCAGTGAATGAGGTGGTGGAGGATTGGCCTGCTGAGGTTCCAAACCCGCATATGTTGTTAACCAATGTTCCATCTGCTGCTAATTATTATACCGTGATTGATCTCTGCGGTGCCTTTTTCAGCATTCCATTAGCGGAAGAGAGCAGACCATTGTTTGCATTCACCTATCAAGGTAAAAAACTTACATACACAAGAATGCCACAAGGCTTTAAACATTCACCCCATGTGTTCAATCAGGTGCTAAAAGAAGATCTAAGTGATCTCAGGTTAGATAGTACATTGATACAATACGTTGATGATTTATTAGTGTCTTCTATGACTCTAGAACAATGCCATCAAGATTCAATTAAGGTACTCACTAAATTAGCTGAGGGGGGACATAAGGCCTCTAAAGAAAAACTCCAATATTGCTTACCACAAGTTGAATACTTAGGACGCACAATATCACATGGGATGAAAGCTATATCTCCCAGTCAATTAGAGGGTATTAGTAAAGCACCCCAACCACAAACAGTAGAACAAATGATGACTTTTTTGGGGATGACAGGTTTTAGTGCAGATTGGATTGAAGATTATGCAATTAAAACAGCTCCTTTAAGAGCACTAATGAAACAAGAGGGACATCAAAATCTTAGAGCATCACTGATGTGGAGTACTGATGCATTAATAGCATTTGAATCATTGAAAAGGGAGTTACAGACTGCTCCTGCCTTGACCACTCCCACATATGATAAACCATTTCATTTGTATGTTGCAAACAGAAAAGATGGCTATGCATCAGCAATATTGATGCAGGAAACTTGTAGTGGAAGGAAAAAACAATCAATTGCCTATTATAGTACAAAATTGGACAATGTGGATGAAGGTTATCCACCGTGTTACCAACAAGGGTTAGCTGCAGTATATTTTGCATATGAAAAAGCCTCAACAATAACCATGGGCTACCCAGTTATAATTTACACTCACCATAAAGTAGTAGAACTGTTGGAGCAGGGGAAGTTTGTCTTAACTCCTTCTAGATGTATAACATACTCAACATTGCTAACCTTCCCAGACATTACAATTAAAAGATGCACAACAGTCAATCCAGCCAATTTCATACCATTTCAAGATGAGGGCACACCACATGAATGTGTAGCTGACTCCTTAGCCTTTACTAGACTAAGACCAGATCTAGAATCAACACCAATTACTGAAGCAAATATTAATTATTTTGTAGATGGTTCATGCTTTAGAGACCATTTGGGTAATCATGCTGGATTTGCAATTGTGAGACGTACTGATGATGATTTTGTCCCAGTGGTGGTGCAGCATTGTGAACAACCATGCTCAGCACAACTGGCGGAGTTGAAGGCTCTCACTGAAGCCTGTAAATTGGCTAAAGACCTAACTGTAAATATTTACACAGATTCTGCATATGCACATGGTGTATGTCACCTCTTTGGAGCAGTCTGGAACCAAAGAGGTTTTAAGAAAAGTGACGGCACACCTGTCCAGCATGGTGACCAGATAATTGATTTAATATCAGCCATGATGCATCCTAAAAGATTGGCTATTATCAAATGTCAAGCACACAAAAAAGGCAATGATTTTATAATTAGGGGCAATAATGCAGCAGATCAATATGCTAGACAAGCCTCTGGTTGCACAACAGCAATAATGGCTCCCTCTGTTCTAATTCACCTCAGCCTCAATTGGCAGATGTTGCACGAATGCAACAACAAGCCACTCCATATGAACTCAGTGTGTGGCAACAAAGGGGAGCAACACGAGATGCAAATGGGCTTTGGCATTCGCATGAAGGGCAGATGATTGCTCCTACACCTTTGCTTACAATCCTGATATCTGACGCGCATGGTTTTGACCATTGCGCGAGGGGGGAAGTGATTACTGTGATTAGTGTACTGGCTACTGTATACAGGCCACCAGGGCACCATTCAGACTTTATTAAAGAATTTTCTGATTTTCTGTCAGAGTTAGTGCTGACTGCAGATAAAGTCCTAATTGTTGGTGATTTTAATATCCATGTTGATAATGAAAAAGATTCGTTGGGATCAGCATTTATAGACATTCTAAACTCTATTGGTGTTAAACAACACGTGTCAGGACCTACTCATTGTCGAAATCATACTCTAGATTTAATACTGTCACATGGAATTGATGTTAGTGGGGTTGAAATTTTGCAGCAGAGCGATGATATCTCAGATCATTATCTAGTCTCCTGTATATTCCATATAGCTATAGCTATAAAGCCAACTTCTTGTTACAAATATGGTAGAACCATTACCTCCACCACAAAAGACTGCTTTATAAATAATCTTCCTGACTTATCTCAGTTCCTCAGTTTATCCAATAGCTCAGAACAACTTGATGATGTAACAGGAACTATGAACTCTCTCTTTTCTAGCACTTTAGATGCGGTTGCTCCTTTACGCTTAAGGAAGATTAAGGATAAGAGTCCAACACCGTGGTATAATGAGCACACTCGCGCCCTAAAGAGAGCAGCCCGGAAAATGGAGCGCAGCTGGAGGAAAACTAAATTAGAGGTATTTCGTTTAGCTTGGCGGGAAAGTACCCTATCCTACAGAAAAGCATTAAAAACTGCTAGATCTGATTACTTTTCGTCTCTTCTAGAAGTAAACAAACATAACCCTCGGTATTTATTCAATACAGTGACTAAATTAACGAAAAATAAAGCATCAACAGGTGTTGGCATTTCCCAAGAGCATAGCAGTAATGACTTTATGAACTATTTTACTTCCAAGATCGTATCGAATTGTATCCTTGCAGCCGTCAGCTACAGTATCGCATCAGATAGCACACTATAGATCCCCTGAGGAACAATTCCGTTCATTCTCTACTGTGGGAGAGGAAGAATTGTATAAACTTGTTAAATCATCTAAACCAACAACATGTATGTTAGACCCGATTCCATCGAAACTACTAAAAGAGCTGCTTCCAGAAGTCATAGATCCTCTTTTGGCTATTATTAATTCATCATTGTCATTAGGATATGTCCCCAAAACCTTCAAATTGGCTGTTATTAAGCCTCTCATTAAAAAACCACAACTTGACCCCAAAGACCTAGTTAATTATAGACCGATCTCAAATCTCCCTTTTCTGTCAAAGATACTAGAAAAGGTAGTATCCTCACAATTATATTCCTTCCTAGAGAAAAATGATATCTGTGAGGAATTCCAGTCAGGATTTAGATCGTATCATAGTACTGAGACTGCTCTCATTAGAGTTACAAATGACCTGCTTCTATCATCTGATCGTGGTTGTATCTCTTTATTAGTTCTACTGGATCTTAGCGCTGCGTTCGACACTATCGACCACAACATTCTTCTGAATAGACTACAAAACTTTGTTGGCATTAGTGGAAGCGCCTTAGCATGGTTCAAATCATACTTATCTGACCGCCATCAGTTCGTAGCAGTGAATGAAGAGGTATCATATCGATCACAAGTACAGTATGGAGTACCTCAAGGCTCAGTACTAGGGCCGTTACTTTTCACGCTTTACATGTTACCCTTGGGAGATATTATCAGGAGACATGGTGTTAGCTTTCACTGTTATGCTGATGATACTCAGCTCTATATTTCTTCGCGGCCCGGTGAAACATACCAAATTGAGAAACTAACAGAATGCATAGTCGATATAAAAAACTGGATGACAAGTAATTTTTTACTGCTAAATTCTGAAAAAACAGAGGTGTTAGTTATCGGACCTAAAAACCCCACATGTAACAACCTAGAACATTATCTAACACTTGATGGCTGCTCTGTAAATTCTCCTTCGTCAGTCAGGAACCTAGGTGTGCTGTTCGATAGCAATCTTTCATTTGAAAGCCATGTTTCTAGCATCTGTAAAACTGCGTTTTTTCATCTCAAAAACATATCTAAATTACGACCTATGCTCTCAACGTCAAATGCAGAAATGTTAGTTCATGCGTTTATGACCTCAAGGCTAGACTACTGTAATGTTTTATTGGGTGGTTGTTCTGCACGCTTGATCAACAAACTACAGTTAGTCCAAAATGCAGCAGCTAGAGTCCTTACTAGAACCAGGAAATATGATCATATTAGCCCGGTCCTGTCAACACTGCACTGGCTCCCTATCAAACATCGGATAGATTTTAAAATCTTGTTAATTACTTATAAAGCCCTGAATGGTTTAGCTCCTCAGTACTTGAGCGAGCTCTTATCGCATTATAGTCCTCCACGTCCGCTGCGTTCTCAAAACTCTGGCCGTCTGATAATACCTAGAATATCAAAATCGACTGCGGGCGGCAGATCCTTTTCCTATTTAGCACCCAAACTCTGGAACAATCTACCTAACACTGTTCGGGAGGCAGACACACTCTGTCAGTTTAAATCTAGATTAAAGACCCATCTCTTTACCCTGGCGTACACGTAACACACTAATACGCTTCTATTATTCAAATCCGTTAAAGGATTGTTAGGCTGCATTAATTAGATCAACCGGAACCGGGAACACTTCCCACAACACACGGTGTACTCGTTACATCGTAAGTAGAATGGCATCTACGCTAATATTTGTCTGTTTCTTTCCTATGATCAGATGGTGGATCAGCACCAAGAGATGATGTCTGCAGCCCTGATCATCAGCGGAGACCAGGACACCCAGATGACCCCCGGAGACCTCGATTAAAATACATTAAAACTAAAAAATATAACTAAAAATATAATAAAATACCTAACTACATAATACTACTATCGTTAGAACCTGAAACTTTTGAACTGTGGGTGTCGTCTGGTCAGAGGAGAACTGGCCCCCCGACTGAGCCTGGTTTCTCCCAAGGTTTTTTTCTCCATTCTGTCACAGAGGGAGTTTTGGTTCCTTGCCGCTGTCGCCTCTGGCTTGCTCAGTTGGGGACACTTAATTTCTAGCGATTATCGCCGATTTTATTGCTCATATACTATTTAAACTAAACTGAACTAGACAATGACATCTCTGAATTCAATAATGAAATGCCTTTGACTGAAAATTGAATGTTTAATCTTATTATATATTACTGACACTCTGTCCTCCAATTTGATACTGTTAAGTGCTTTGACACAATCTGTATTGGTAAAAGCGCTATATAAATAAAGGTGACTTGACTTGATTAGAAAGGTAAAGCGCCAAGGTTTTTGGTCTCCTTATTTACAAGCAATGGTGGACGAATATCTATCTGAGTGCGACGTTTGTGCTAAAAATAATGTCAGAAAAGGAACATCAGCTTCAATTGGCCATATACCGGTTCCAGAAGGTCCATTCAAACATCTAGTTATGGACTATGCAGACATGATAAGAACTATTAGAGGGAAAAGATATTTATTGGTAATAATTGACAGATTCAGCAGATGGGTGGAAGCAGTTCCATCAGCAGATCAAGGAGCCCAAACAGTGATTAAATTTTTAACAAGAGAAGTAATTCCCAGATTTGGTATACCATCCCAAATAAGTTCAGATAATGGATCAGCTTTCATACAAAGAACAGTAAAGACAATAATACAACAGTTAAGGATAAAACAAAGGCTTGGTTGCGTCTACCATCCACAATCTCAAGGTCTTGTCGAACGGGCTAACGAGACTCTCAAGGCAAAATTGAATAAAATTTGCGTTGATACAAAGTTGAATTGGGTAGATGCTTTGCCTCTAGCTTTAATGAGCTACCGTATGCAAACCAATAGAATAACAAACTTGACTCCACATGAAATGTTGACAGGCAGATTGATGCCAGTCCCATATTTGAGGGTTCCATATGAAGGACCGCCTCTTGAACAATTACAAATGGAATTGAGAGCATACATGAGACAATTAACAAAAATTCATGAAGCCATTAGTGCACAAGAGCAAAGCAGAGGCCCAAGAGAAGAAGAAGAAATACCTGGTGTTATACAACCTGGTGATCGAGTATATTTGAGAGTCTTTAGACGAAAATGGAATGAGCCTAGAAGAGAAGGCCCATATACCGTTGTAAGAGCAACCCCAACAGCAGTGCAGGTAGAGGGAAGCACAACTTGGTATCATTTAAATCATTGCACTAGAGTGCCCAGATTAAGACCTAGAAGGCGGGAAGAGCAAGCAGAGATTGATGATGAAGGAGATGAGCAAATAGAGCCCCCTGAAAGAGAACAAAATCCTGAAGTCCATGAAATTGAGGAAAGGGAAGGTAGTAATATTGATGCACCTCATTTCAGGGAAGCAGAGCGCGCTGAAGCAGTAGCACTGCCTGAAGATGAGACTGATCCTGATCCTAGTGTTGATATGTCTGATGTGGCGATTGCCCAAGACTCAGGGCAATCCGCAGAGCTGCATGAACCAAGACCCTCTACTAGTGCCCAATCCAGATATCAGCCTGATGAATTCCTCACGCTTGATCCAGCCACCATTGCTGAATTATTCTCTTAAGGTGACAGACCAACCACCAGGTATTTATGCAAACAAACATGTTAGAAAAAGGTCAGCAAGGTGGACATACAATGATGAGAATGACATGGAATCATACCTAAAAAAGGAGGGGCTGTTAGATGCAGCCCATCACAATGATTGGTTTAAATGGGCAGAATATACAGCAAAGGGAGTAGGAATGTCTAGCTGTGTGCTTTGTTCCCCATCCCCTCTTAAAAAACTTGTAGTTGTACCAAGCCCATATTGATTATATGCACTGTGGTAGATTTTACTCCCAATACTGTGAAAATATTGCTGGAAAAGTGCATCCTTATTGCCCAGCAGAATGTTTGACTATGCTTGGGAACAAAAATTTCCACCAATTCTACAGACAGAAAGGGTGGGGGGATGAGTGTCAACGAATGGACATAAGAATTGATGTTAGGAAAAGAGAAACCCCAGTAGCCTATGTAATTGATCGCACATTGAACTTTGAGTGCTTCAACAATTCAAAAGGGAAAAATGACATGGGAGAATTCAAAGGGAATTGTGTGGTGATTTGGCATTTAGATAAAGATATGTATTATGACTCAAGAGTGCTTAAATCATTTAGTCTGATTTATGCTACAGCGACTGTAAAGACAAACATGACAGTCATAAAGGTTAAAGATAATTGTACAGAAGCTACCATTAGCTTTCCCCTAATTAGCACCATGGAAGACCAATTAGAAGCAGTGACAGATTACTATTGGGTGTGTGGAGGAAAAAGATTACGAGCCATACTTCCAAAAGACTGAAAAGGTATTTGTACTAGAGTAAGATTGTTACAGGGAATAACAATAATTAAAGAAGACATAGATGATGTGGAATACCCCCGACCAAACAGAAACAGAGTAAAAAGAGCTTATGAATTTGACCCAGATGTGTATTTAGACTCAATAGGCCAACCTAGAGGAATACCAGAGGAATTTAAAGCTAGAAATGAGATAAAGTCTGGTTTTGAGTCTATATTTGTATGGATAACCCCAAATAAGAACTTAGAATGGATCAATTATATTTACTATAATCAACAGAGATTCATTAATTACACTGATGATGCCTTAGATGCTCTAGGAAAACAATTGGGCCCCACAAGTAAAATGATCTGGCAAAACAGACAAGCTTTGAATTGGCTCTTGGCCGAGAAAGGAGGAGTTTGTGTAATGTTTGGTTCTGACTGTTGTACATATATCCCAAATAATACAGCTCCAGATGGATCATTCACCAAAGCAATGGAGAAACTGAAAATCTTGAGAGAAGAAGTGACCAAGAACGCTGGAGCAGATAAGCATATTGGGGATTGGTTTAATTCACTTTTTGGGGCTTGGGGACAATGGTTAACCCAAGTGGGCATCATAATAGCTATTGCTGTCGTTATGTTTCTTGTGTTGTTTTGTTGTATTGTGCCTCTCATCAGGTCCATACTGGCCAGTGCTGCAGCCAAACAGATGATTAACGTATCAATAAGACCAACAGGAATTGACATTGGATACACTAATGTACCTACAGTGGGACCTGGACTGGATGAACTGGATGATTTTGACCTGGATGACTTTGTGTAAAACCTTCCTGAAAAAACAACGGAGTGGTAGGGAAGGGGTGCCTTTTTATTTTTTATTTTTATCTTTTATAGTAGAATTAGAACCCCTTGGATAGAGTAGGGAGGAAGTTAGGAGGTACTTTGTATTTTACTTTGGCATATGCCCCTTCCTGAAGTTATTTACTCCTTAAATCATTTGTGTTGAAATTGTTCATTTACTAAATTAAATCAAATGTAAAATGTGATTATTGGAAGAAAAAGGGGACGTTGAAGGTTTTAAGCAGGTTACTGTCCATGTTATGAGACAGTGCAAACAGAAAAAGGGAACGATAAAGAAGGATTGCTTGGTATCTGTGAGGTGATTGAGGGTCTGACCCATGTCAGGAGTGCATTAACAGTGTTTATTCATTTAGCTCAGCCTGCAGAGAATAATGTAATTAGTTCATTATACGATATGTCTGAAAAAATAATAATAATAATCATTTATCAGTATAACTATTTGTTCCTTTAAACACTGGGAAACATCACTAAGAAAGTATGAATTAAAGAGAGGATCGATGAGCACCTCAGTGCTTAGCAGCATAAGTAGATTCAACTGGAGGTTTAAAAACCCACCATCTACTCCAACACCAGATAGTGCTGGAGGGCAATGAGACTTGCCTGAGAGCTCCTCTGGCAACTAAGGAAAGCATCACCAGATAGCGCTTCAGGCTACCGGAAATGCCTGGAGTTCCTCTGGCCTCGTGGGATGAACCAGTGAACCATTTATTATATCATTTTTTATTTTTGATCAATTTAATTATTTGACTAATCATTCATATACTCTACATAACCATGAAAACCATGAGCAAGGCTAAGATATCTCATGCACATGCTTTAATACATATTGTTGATTTGACTGATTGTCCATTGACCCCCAAGAGTGTATAGGTGGGGAAGCAGATTCTTTTACTCTTCTCTAGTTAATTGTGAGGAGAGATGTTTGGGCTTGACTTCCTCTGAAGTGAAACACCATGAAGAAACCAATGGTTAAGAGGTAATGAAGGACCATTACTGGTTGACAGATGGATAGACGGATGGGTGGATTTATGGTGTTGCACTATGGGCAAAGAGATTAAGTGGTGAGACTTAATAAAGTCTCAGAGGGGGGAATATATAGTGTAATTTTATTTATTTTTACTCTATATTATGATATTTACTGAATATGGTATTATCTTACTTAAAATATAATGTATGATCATGAAAGCAATCCATATACTGACTATTATGCTGAATTATTCCAAGACTAGATGTCTTCTCGGACAGATTGTGAAGAAGCCATCCATTGTGCAGTACTGGTGTGGGAACAGAACCATAAGGGAAAATTTTCAAAGTTGAAAGTGATACAAAACAACACCACTGTTTCGTGAGAAAGCACAGAGAGAGTCTATCCCATAGGCTTTTGAATACTGGTGTTTTTCCATTTACGTGTAAACTAATTAAATGTTGCAGATTTCATGTAACCATTTTAATGTAACCATTTTGATGTAGCCATTTTGATGTAGCCATTCTTAAACATTGGTGGATCTGTCCAAATCCCACCAATAAAAATAGGCCAAGTGGGCTGGTAATAAATTGTAGCAAAACCAGACAAATTTGGTTAGTAAAAAGGTATAAAAAAGATGTATGGACAGACATAGAATTAGAGGCAGTGGATGAGGCGGCTGTCTTCTCGGCTTTGTTACTTTGTCTAATAAAGTCTTATTTTGGCATCTGAAACTTTTTGAGCTTCTCTGACTCCATTGAAGAAATCTACTCTCTCGAGCCACGACAATTCAAGATATGGGGGCTTTATATCATCTCATATAGTTAATATGTACAGTGCCGTTTTTTCCTCCAAAAATCGGCATGATTACAAATGTGATATTGATTTTATACAATAGTTCGATAAACAAGAAGTTAATATTAAGAGACTTACAATGTAGACACCATATTTCCTGTTTTTGCTCCATTTCGACAACAAAAATAATTCCAAACAAAGCCACAGCACTGTTTCGCGTCTCTGAGCAACATGACGGTGATTCGTTTCGTTTCTGAATGAATCAACCGTTTAAATGATTCGGTTCAGTCGCAGTGACTCACTTATTAACAATGACTTGATGCCACCTGCTGGCGATTGTAATTTCACATTTAAAGTATTTTTTAATTTTAATAATTTCAAATATCAGTATTCAACGTTTTATGTTTACTGTATTAAAACATTATATATGCATGTGTAACTGCAGGTTAAATGGATTCATGTCCTGCATTAAGCAGGTGTAAATGCATCTAAATGCCATTTCAGAAATTCAAAATTCAAATTCAGAGATGAATTTTGTTGATATTGATTTCATTTGCTTGATAACAGCCCAAATGTCTTATTATTCTAATTGACTGATTAAATTTAAGAATATGACTCAAATGATGATTCACACTTTTAGAAAAAATGGCTTAATTGTGAAAATGACCATAAAAGGTAAAAATCAATTTAAACTTATTGGAAAAGATTAATTTCTATCACTGCTGTGAACTGACCACCACACAGAATATGAAGAATATCAAAATCAGCTGTCCACGGTAGTCCTTAACGCCGGTTTCACACCGCAAGCATGAGCGGCGCGTGAGCAGCTCGTATTTTTTTCGGTGCCCATGTTAACAAATGAGTGCATTCACACCGGGAGCAGGAGCAGCGCGTGAGCGTCAAGCAGGAGCGTCGCGTGAGCAGCGCTGCAGCGATGGTTTCGGCGCCGAGTCTATTTTTGCTGCGCTGCTCACGCTCAATTAAAGTGACAGCACACTTTTGATGGACAAAATAAATATTTCAAACAAAACGTGCTAAAAATGCACAGAATAAGCATGTCTAGTGTGTTTTAAGATGAATTGGAGTATGTCAGGAAAGAAAATGAACAATCAGAAATATGTATAGAATACCTACCCATTTTAACTTGTTTTTCATTTTTAATTGCCATAAGCAAATTATAACTTAAAGCATTTTTATCAAACTCACAACGAACAATTCATCTTGCTCAGGATCTTAAGTTACAATGGAGTATGTACAGTAGGCCTACATAAGAAATTCATTATTCATTCATTATTGACAGCTTCTATAAGAAATGGAGATTATGGGTAAAAGTATATATTATTAAAAAATAATAATAATAATTAAAAAAAACAATATAAACAGCACTTTCTATATTTGAGTATGACTGAAACAACATGATAGGAGATGTTTTTGTTGTTGACCATTTACACGCTAATCCCCAAGACTTCAAAACTTTCAAGTTTATAACTGACCAACTTCTAAAAACAAATTTATAGTTGTCTTTGTAAAGAAATATGTCGCTTTGGAGCCGCTGCTGTGACGCTGAACAAACGCTTCCAGTGTGAATACTCTGGCGAGTCTGCAGCTGCAGTGAGGGGAGGGGGAGGGGGAGGGGGAGGGGGAGGGGGAGGGGGAGGGGGAGGGGGAGGGGGGGGGGCTATACCCCGAGAATCCTGCTCCGCCATGGCCTCCCGAGTCCCTGGAGCCGCCCTGGAGGCTGTCCGTCCCCGTACTCTGCCCCTTGAGGCCTCCAGAGCGCCCACCCCCCCTCCGTGTTGGATGTTGTACGGCGCGGGACGCGGCCTTTCAGGAGGGGGGAGTAGTGTCAGATTGTGTCTCAGCGTCTTGTGTTTTCCCCTCCTCTCGTGACCTTATTTGGAGTTCCTGTTCCTGTCCTCGTTTGTTATGTTCATTAGTTAATTAGTCCCCAGCCCTGTGTCATTAATTATCTAGTCTCCCCAGTGTTCTTAAGCCCTGTGTTTCCTTGTCTCAGTGTTTGGTCTCGATTGTCATGTATGTGAATGTCTGTAGATGTCATAGTTGTGTGAATCGTCATTGAATGTCAGTGTAAAAGTCAAGTAATGTCAGTAGATTATGGTTATTGTAAATAAAGTCTTTTGTCCCGAAGTTCCTCGTCTCCTCGTGTCCCTGGCTCCAACAACACGTGACATTACCCCACTTAGTGTCAGAAGTTCAAGTGGAAGAAATGCAAGGATTATAAATACAATATGAAGGTCTTCATTTCTGCTTAAGCCTGCAAAAATATTTGTAACACCTCTAGAAGCATAGTCTAAGTATACATCGTCTTAACCACTAAACAACACCTATATATGGATAGAATACAAATTGTGTGAATAGATAGAAATTCCATCTCATGTTTAATGTGAGATGCAGCTTCTCTCTTTGCATAGTTATACACGGCGACTAAACCACCAGCCTTCAACACATAGATTTGGGAACAAAATGTGTGATCTGAAAACACATCTGAAACCTTCTACAATTTTAGAGATGGAGCTTTAAGTTTCAAGGACTCTATATTACTAGCTAAGGTTAGTAATTCAAGATTAAAATTACTGTAATCAACCATCTCTCTTAATAGTTTCATTATTTTCTTATTCAATGTTTCTTGTTTCTGCATCAGCTTTATTATGTTTCTCATCTTAACATTTAGACTCTTCTGATGGTCCAGGTCTCTTCTTGCTCCGGCGGCATCGCTCTGCAATCCTTTAATGATCAAATTGTCAAAATCAATATTTACTTTACTTGAATCATTATTACTGTTTCCAATAGAGAATTGCTCAGGAAATTGTGTATTTATAGGCCCATTCCTATTTACAAACCCTAAGCGAGCAACTGCCATCTGAAGCACAGACAAGGTGTCGTCCGCTGAAGATGGGTTTAAGCCCGAATGGACTGAATTCTCACTAGAGCTCCCAGCTTTTGATAAACCAGTCTGGGTCTCTTGAGGCAAAGACTGTACACCAACGTTCAGATGATCCTGGGGGAAGAAAAGAGTCAGAAGCACTTGTAGAAAGCACATCAAATTTGGCATGACGTGAAGAAGAAGAGGAGCTAAGGGGCTCTTCCTCCATTCTCCTGCTTGATCTCTCCTCATCCTCCTGTGAAACAGGAACCACCGGCTGAAGGGTCTGAAGGAGGCATTTCAACTCTGACATCTCCTATGATCTTCACGTGAAGATGCTTTTTTCTTTGAATGGGGAGCCCCAGCGGCCGCAGATGCACCACACTTCCGAGTACGAGTCGGTGCCCCTCTCGATCTTTGCGGCTGTGTTCACTGTCCGCTGGAGGGTCTTGCGGTCTGCTGCGGTGCAGTTCCCGTACCAGACAGTGATGCAGCTGGTCAGCACACTCTCAATGGTGGCCCTGAAGAAAGTGGTGAGGATGGGTGGAGGGAGACTTGCTCTTTTCAGCCGGTGGAGAAAGTGTAGGCGCTGCTGTGCCTTCTTGGAGAGTGACATGGTGTTGGTGGTCCAGGTGAGATCCTCTGTGATGTGCACCCCCAGGAATTTAGTGCTGCTGACTCTCTCCACAGGCGAGCTGTCGATGGTCAGTGGGGGGTGATCACCAGAGTTCCTTCTGAAGTCCATCACAACCTCCTTTGTCTTACTCACATTGAGGGACAGGTTATTAGTGCCACACCATTTCGCCAGCTGTGCCACTTCCTCCTTGTAGTGCGTTTCATCGTTGTTGCTGATGAGACCTACCACTGTTGTAGGTCTACAACAGTGGTAGGTCCTACTGCAGATTTTGGATCCAATTCTGCGAGACGAAGTAGTCTCTCAGACATGGGTAAAGACTACAGTGCAAGCACAGATCCGTAAGGGCTTCCTTTAAATGCTGAATCCCCAACTGTGTCGGGCACATGTCATGGCCGTCATCAGGAAGGAGAGTGCTAGGGCACAGTTTATGTGTCAAGGGAAACCCAGTAGCAATAGAACTCTGCGCCATGGTCACTTCAAAAATAAATGGTGATCGTCAGCGTACATGCAGAAAAACACTAGCCACCGGACAGCACTGAGTGGCACAAGTGTTTGCAATAGTGTTTTGTTTGTATGTAAAGAGTGTGCAACAACATACGGTTATGCAAGTAAATATAGTTTATATCATATCATCATCACATCATATTATTCTGCAGGCTGTTTGTGACCATCAGGGCCGCTTCATTGACACCTACGTGGGTGTCATGATAAATACTCGGAAGCAATCTGCGAGTAACTCAGTTTATTGAGGTGGTGAAAATGATGATAATTACAGTCCAAAAATAGAAACAGGTTAGTGACGCAGGGACTTTGATGGTCAGATGAGTCCGTGAAGAGAAGTGTAGACGAGACGTAACGAATCCAGAATGACATCCACAGGAACACGAACGGGAAACAGAGAAGGCACAGACTGGAACGAAGACGGGATCAAACACAATCGGGACTCACAAACAATGATCTGACAAAGGAGATGAGAACATGGTGAGTATTTATAAGTAGCCAGATGAACTGCAGCTGGAAGGTAATCAGCGCTGATGAGTGGCCACGCCCACACACACACGCACACACACAGCTACCAACGATCACGAGACGAGAAGGAAACATAGGATTTATGAACCGTGACAGTGGGTGCATGACACCACAGCCCACTCTACAGGAGGTCAGTGTACCCTCCTCCAGGGTACTTTATCCGGGCAGATGGAGGGTACTCATGCCTCCGACACCCATTCCCCCTCATCGCTCCCTACAAGAGGCAGGTCGTGCATCATGCACTGAACCATCCGGGTCCAGCAGCACCACCAGGGTCTCTCTGCTCAGCTGAATGAAAGCGTCCATCTTTTTCACCCAATGTGTTTTACGTACTGTTAAATTGAAATTGTGGTTTTCCTGATGTTGCAAATGTTATGTTGTAAATACATGTATTGAAACAATTTATTCTCATTTACAAGTTATAATTTACATACCCCCCCAAAATTCCCGAATAGTTACTTGTCTTTTATTTACAAAAGTCAACTTGTATTACAGAAATAAACAGTCTAGAGAAATGTATAAATTATAAATGACTTTAAAATATATTGACATTTATATATTTTGTATATATAGAGAAATAGCTTTTTTAATGAATGGTAAGAATAAAGGATCCTTTGTTTGCTTAAAACAGTTGTAAACATATCTTGCACAAAAGCACTCCATACAAACAAAACACAAAAACTTATTGTTGTGGGCTTTGTATAGGGTGAGGGTTAGTGTACACATGAGGTGTATAGTGGAAATATTACAAATGTGTAATGGATTACCTCCAAGTCACACTGGCCGAGTTTTTGTCCCCAGTAAATAAATTTTCACTCCTTAATTGAATGTATTGAGCTGTCTGCTCCGTGATCCCTGGAACAAAACAAATTATTACAAGTTTTGACTAACTGACAAATGAAGCTGAACAGTGGAAACATTTTTAGTGTAAATTTTAAGAGAGACCCCTAGCTTTTAACAGCTGTTTCGCTAAATATTTGAACAAATTAACACAGTACTACACGTGTAAGTGTATTCTTCGGACACCACTGAATCACCCACCATTTTATTTGAATGAAAAATGTTGTCGTCACTGGCATGACGCAACCAGCCTTCTAATGCACCCTTCGAAGTGCACAGCCTTTGAATGGGGACGCAGCCCATATTCTGACGCCATAATTAACCGGCTTGCTCGCCATACATCAGAGGTCCTCAACTCTGGCCCTTTAGGTCCCCTTTCCTGCAGAGTTTACCTCCAACCGTGATCAAACTCACCTGCCTGTAACTTTTTAGCAATCCTGAAGACATTGATGAACTTGTTCAAGTGTGTTTGATTAGGGTTGAAGCTAAACTCTGCAGGAAAATGGACCTTGAGGGCCAGAGTTGAGAACCCCTGCCATGTACTGTACTGTCTAAATGGAAATGGGACTAGTCTTTGATCTTGTGTTATATTAGATACTGGACTATATACTGTCACAGTGCAAGACCTTCCCCTTTGTCCCACAAATCCTTTAAGGAATCAGGCTTGTTTGGCTCACTTCCACCGAGCAGTACAGTACGGTACGGTACGGTACAGTACAAAATGATTCGAGACTGTACACTGATCCTCAGTGAGTCTAGATCCACCCTTTAGGTACCAGACTACTGTGCTAGGAACCCTCCAAAAAAGTGGTATGGTACGGTTCACTATTTAGGTACCATTCACAACCTCTGACAATGTAAACTTAAATAATTGCATACCGTACTGTACTGAAGCGTACCGCTCGAAGGAAACGAGCCATTTGAGTCCTTGTCTGAAGCCTGGTTTGAGACTTGAGATCAATGTACAATGAGCTTTTTATAAGAATTTTTAATACAAAACAATTTTGATTTTAGAGACAAAGATTGTAAATTCCATGAAGACTGCATGTCATGAATTACTTGTTATATGCTATCATGACTACAAAGCAAGCATTGTTGATCTAACATATTACTGTACTACTGGTTTGTAGGAGAAATATTTGAGAACATGAGAAAATGAAAGTGGAACAATAATGTCTCTTTATTCTCTTAATAATGTAGGATGAAGATATACAGAACAAAGATTAGTAATAAGCTACACTTGAAAAGCTATTATTTATCATTCTAGATTTGCTACTTATAAAAAAATCACTTTGAGTCACATGATATTCATGGGTCCTGTCAGTCTCAGTGCTGAAACTCTTTATGGATTGTGTACATGTATAGACTGCTCTGGACATATGAGTATAGCATATTATACGGATTTTCATACAATCAACTATCATTAATACTGGTTCATATTTTAATGATTCTTAATGATTTTCATCTTAAATCATATGCTAAAGGTTCGGTTTTACTGGAATCACACTCTGCAAAGCTCCTGTTATCTTAAGGGAAACAGTAGGTAACCACTGAAAGTGATGTGGTTGTACTGGTCTTCATATATCCTTCTATTAGACCAAAGTCTCACATAGACGACATCTGCAACCTCCAGAATCAACACGACTCCTTTTGAGGAGTTTACAGTGTGCTGATCCTGATAACCATGTGCTACAACCACCTTCTCTCCGTTCTTCACAATGGAGGCAGTTGATGAAGTTGAGGGACTACCAGCACCATAGATAGAGAAGGTGAACATGTACGCTCCTTTCAGTGGAGCTGTGAAAATACCTGAAGCAGATAACAAAGATAAAGAGGAGAATCAGCTGTGCACAGCGTAATAGTTTTGAAACAACAGATCATTTGATTCTCTTTTTCAGATTACACAACTGCAGAGAGGTTTGAATGGAGCAGAAGGATTCTCGTTACTATAACTGAGTTTTGTCATGATAATTACCTGTAATTGGGTTGTAGGCGTTCCCTATGTTTGTGAAGACGTTCCTGTAGGTTAGTGTGGTATCAGTGGTGAAAGGACCAGTATATCCACTGTTTCCAGACTCCATCAGTGAAGCTGAAAATGCTATCTCTCTGTCTGTGATTGAAAAACATAAGCAATACTGTGATATATTACTGTTTTACACTGAGAAAGTATTAATATAATTCAAACACACTGCTTCACCTCTATTTTCCTTTCTCAGCTCCTCCACTTGAGTCTCCGTAAGATTTGAAATTTCTGTGAAGGAATAAGGATTGTGTTAAATGATGTTTAAAATGCTTATTATAATAGATAGATAACACGATTTACACAGTGACTGCTCAATTTTACACTATTATTTACACTATGCGGTGTATTGCTTTAGTGTTTTCCTCTGAGAGAAACTGATAAAAGAGTGAATGTTCTGGTAAGATACCATCAGTTTTCTTGTTCAGCTCTTCCAGGATGAACGTCTGTTGTTCCTTCAGTCGCGTCTCTAAGGCTTATTTTAACAGAGAGATAACACAGTTCACACTCAATATTACACTATCATTTACACTGTGCTACAATTGTGTTTTACTCTGAGCATCACTGATAAAAGAGTGAAGGTTTTAATGAGGTACCATCATTTTTCTTGTTCAGCTCTTCTCTCAGCTGCATCTCTAAAACTCTGATGTTGGCTTTCTGCTCTGTAACGGTGGCGGTCAGCTCTCTCAGTGCTGCGTGGATGTCAGGGAAGCTCAGATGGCAGTATTGTTGGCTGTCAGTCGAAGCTTCATCTCTCAGAGAGTCTGTCTGAGGTGGATTCTGTCTTCTGTCCTCATTGCTGAGCTGTGGACTGATCTCATTCTCAGTGAGTCCTCCATCTACCTGCTGCTGTACCACAAACACAAAGCTTTCCAGCAGCAGCAGTGTACATAACCAACCCTTCATTCTTCACTGATGTTCAGCTCCAGCTCTTGCTCTGTCATCCCCACAGACCCTTGTGCTCTTTTTATAGTCCCTGATTAACTGTCTTTTGTACTTGAACTACTTTTTTATCTGAAGCAATATAAATCAAGTTAATTGTTAATCGTATTTAAAGGGGTGTTCTGGGTTCAGTGGATGTTTAACTCTATTCACAGTGTTTATGGCACAATGTTGAGCACAACAGAAAATAACTCATCTTTTTTAAATTGATATAGACTGTCACACCACTTTTGGGTATCCATGTGCATCTGAATGTGCATGTACAGAGACAAAATCAGCCATTAATGTTTACATATATAATGTTGAAGCTTTGTGAGAATACTACTGAATTGGAGCATGTTTTAATGTTTACTGCTTTAACTAAAGAATGAGTTGACAGTTATTTCTGTGGTGATTGATATCATGACACAAATGTTGCTGGAGTTTGAATGTTATTTTCCCCACATGCAACAACATCCTATATCAACAGTGCATGGATTAATACACAAAAAAAAATAACAAAAATTTAATCTTTTCTAACTATTACTGTACAACTAAATTATACAATATACTGAAGATGACAGGCTATATGTGTAGAACACAAGAAATGCTATACAGCCTTATTCAATACAAGTTATTTAACAAAAAACTTGCCAAGTTAAATTCAATGGCATAAAATATTAATTATTAACCTGATTTACAACTTTTCACATTGTAGTGAACAGTGGTCAAGATGACAAAACTCCTTTCCGCACAACCTCTGCTCAGGAACTGCTTTGTTCTCCTTCAAGCTAATCACTTGATCAAAGACTGATCCAATCACCATGTGCTCTTTCGCTGATCACAGTCCTTCATTCTTCAGACCTGAGTGAGTGATCACTGACTACCAGACTGACCAAACTGGTTTTCTTGTGGTTTAAGACACAAGGGAAGGCCAGATCTTCAGATGTGTTCACACAAAATTGACACAAAATTGACTAAACCTTTGTAGGATCAGAACGAATCAGACAATTTAAGATTCGATCAGAACATCGAAACATAAGGAGCCGAAATTCCAGCGAAGTCCAACAGGACGTCATAAATCTGTCCATGGTACTCTGGTGCCATGAGTCTGGAGCAAGCCTAACCAACAAGCCTCTTTCACAGAACAGCTCGCAACATTAAGACAAAAGAACACTTATTGATAAGTACAATGCCGGAAGGAGATCGTCAAGTTTGGGACAAATAATCAAGATTAATGGTCAAAGAGATGACCGTCACATGTGTTCCACGCTGGAAATCATGAGCTTCATTAGATTGACTTTTCCCCCACACATACAAGACAAAGACTGAGACTGAAAATCATCCTAAAAGGACATTTCTAGGCATAACACTATATTATGTATGTAACCCACACATTATTCATTAAATAAAGGTGACTATTAGACTATCATGTTTTAATCACATATTATGTATGTCTTTCTAATAACTATTGAGCGATTTTAAGGTTTATTCGTGTTTGGTATGTATGAGTTTGACAATTCTAGCTTGAAACGTTTCTTCCAACTGATTCTGTGTCAAATGTATCATATTCTGGTTATAGAAATCACATCCAAAAGTGTACTTTGCAAGAGCGTGTAAAATTTGGACCATGTGACTGATAACATGCTGATTTATACACCTCTAGCTAAGATAATAGCCTATCTAATTGGTCAAGACACCAGATGGGATGTGTCCAGGAGCCGAGTTTAAAAACTCAGGACACCATCAAACCATCTCCCTTCTGCGCTCTTCTTCAAATCCAGCTTCTCTCAGCGTTTTGACGCTGCTCTTTGAGCGCCATTCCAGCGTGCTTTGGCCTGCACGCCAGCTGCTACCACGATAAGAAGAAAAACCACCTAGTCTCGTTACTCATTTTATTCTTTTACTTTAGTTTCTTTTCTTTCCGTTGAGTCTCGTGTTCAAAAGTTAAGTTTGCCGCAAAGTCCAGCTCCGACTGCACCCGCTTCAAACTTCAACCAGCAACGGACTCCAAGACCATCTTCAGCCAACCCCCAACCATTGGCTTCCCAAGACATCACTTCAAAGACTACTGAACTTCCAGCCAATCACCAACTTGGGAAACCCCTTTCCTGCAACGATGACGATAAAAGGGAATCCCTGTAACACAAGGCAACGCAAGCAAGTAACCTCCAGATTCTAACTGAATTGGTGCATTTATTTTAAATTTTAGCCTCATTGAGAAACTCAACGCGAGGGTTAATATTTAAAAGAGAAGTATCTTGTGTTTTGTGCTTACAAGTTAATGTCTTAATCTGCCGATCTTGTTACTGTGCTTATTAATAGTGTTTTCACTATATTTTGGATTTTAATATCCAGTGCAGAATTAATGTTATACGGCTCGTTCAGTGAATCGCTGCCGACTCAGTGATCAGCCGCAAAACAGTGATTCTGTTCAAATTTCCTGTAAAATCATAAGTGATTCCCTTTGAGCTAAATTAAATTTTTTACATATTAAACACTACACCTTCTTCACATCCATTTACTGAACTGTATATACTTAGTGGGTCCTGTTTGTGAAACAACACTGCATGCAACCTTACATATGAAGATATATACTGTATAGATGAATGCATAAGTCAGTGCTCAGCATTACCCACTGATGTTTGGTCTTCATATCTTTAGCACAATGGGCCTCTTTTATCAATCTAACGTAGAAACAATCACAGATCTGCTTGTACAAATCATCTTACGACAGAGTTCACGTGTGATTCATCAAACATTCATATGATGCCAATCCCATCGTACGAAAGATCACACGTTGATAAATGCAGTGGTTGAAAGTTCTCTCGCAAAACTTTTGCGTTCCCTCGAGAAACTTTGCGTTCCCTCACAAAACTTTGCCGTTCTCACTTCCTGTTCAACACTTCCTGTTTACTTTACGCTTCCAGTGGTTCAGACAGTTCCGTGCATATAAACTGCCGCAAATCTCACAAGAAGAAAAAGACAGTTCCGTACATTCTTAATGGAGCAGTTCATAGAGTTTTATTTTGAACTTGGACTGAAGTATAAAGAAATACGGTCAGTGCTTAGTACAAGGCACGGTTTTGATGTCAGTGAAAGACACCTGAAAAGGATATTACACAAAAAAGGATTGTCTTGACGGAAAAGTTACTCGGCCTTAGTGGACCTTGTTGATTTCATCAGTCATCAGCTGCAGTACTCTGGGCAACTTCATGGGTACCGATGGATGTACACGAAATGCAGAGAGAGGGGTCTGCGTGTGAGAAAAGAGGATGTGCGCATGGTGCTGAAGGAATTGGATCCTGCAGGAGTTTCAATGAGGAGAGCCAGATGTCTCAGACGGCGCAACTACTTTGCTAAGGGACCAAACTTTATTTGGCATTTGGACTCGTACGATAAGTTAAAACCATATGGCGTTTGTATTAATGGCTGCATTGATGGCTTTTCACGTAAGATTATTTGGCTTAAATGCCTACACAACTAGTAGCAATCCAAAGCTAATCGGTGGTTACTATATTGAAGCGGTGGAGCGTTTAGCAGGTTGCCCTAGAGTTGTTAGGGGGGGATCTTGGAACTGAAAACGGTCATGTAAGAGACTTTCAACGTTTTCTTCACATCAGTCATGAAGATGAAACCCTTGACAGCTATTTGGAAGGTGCAAGTACTGCCAAGCAAAGGATCGAATACTGGTGGGGGTTTCTGCACAAAGAGTGCATGGAGTTCTGGATTTCCCTGTTTGCTGACCTCAGAGACAATGGATTCGATTGAGGATTCTTGGACAAAAGTTTGCTCCAGTTCTGCTGCATGGGACTCATCCAAGTGAGTTTATCTGAAATTATGTTTTAATGCTTCTGTGAGTGTGTGTGTCTGTGTGTTTGAGAGAGAAAGAGACAGAAATTTTGTCATTATTGACCCCATTGTTCCAAACAATACAACACATGACTGTTTTTGGTGGGACACAAAGAGCAGATTCAGAGCAGTATCCATCATCCTTTGGTTTCCACAGATGTCTGGATGTTTGAAACAATGATACACTTAGTAAATGAGGACACAATTTACAGTTTTGAGTACTCCATTTCGATGTTTTGTCTAATTTTATTTTTATTGTAATGTTTTACAGGATGAGCTGGATGACACTGCACAGATTTGGAATGCACACACCATTAGGCCATCAAAGAACATCAGTAACCCCAGTGGTCGTCCCAGTGTGATGTATGCATTGCCTGAGCTCTACCACACCAGAGACTTCCTCACCTCAGCCAACACTGAAAGTGTTCAGTTGTGCAAGAACGAATGCACTTTCCGACGGCCCATATCAAGTGATCCAGATGTAAATGAACTGTGTAATGATATAATCTCTGACTCTCAGTTGAACATTCCAAGAGACCCATATCAAGCTATGAACTTATACATACAGTAATGCCCTGATCACATCTCTTAAATGCAAGTAAGAAGGCAAGGTCCTTTTTATCTGAAATGTTTACATAATCTGTAGACAATACAGTCCCCAGGGGAAACCTGAAACATTGTGGAAAGATTTTATATAGAATTACAATTTCCCAGACTTCAATCTTGACACATAAAAGTCATTGAAAATGAAAACACTTTTGCAAAATTGTTTACAAAGTTGTTTAATAATTGGAAAGAAAGGCTACTGAGGAAATGTTAATTTCTCAATTTGAACCTGTATCAACATGTAAACACTGTGTTTAAACTTTATGAAATAATAATAATAAAAAAGGTTAAGGATTCAGAGAACTTTCCTTACTAACAACCAAAGTGGTACCGCATAGAACGGAAATCTGAAATTTCAAATACAGTTTCAATTAAAAAAGTTTGAATAGCCTAACGATAATTCATCCATATTTTAAAATATTAAAATCACTTTTTTCACTGTAAACAGAGTGCACATAAGATTGATTTAACATAAGAATCAAATAATAATTTAGCAATATTAATGGCTGAGGAATACATTTTAAAACAAAACAAACCTGACCACATATTATGTGGTTACATCTTATGTAATTAACAAAAAAGTTAATGATTCAGTGTAATTTCCACACTAACAATACTTTGCAGATGCAAAAATATAAATTTCAAAATATACTGAAATTGTTGTTGTAAGTGTTTTGTTTGCACAAAAGCAATCAAATAACAATTAAACTGTACTAACAGCACTGATGATATGCTTTCAAAGAGAACAAACCTGACCACTTGCTGGAACTCTACAGCTATTTGAATAGTAAATGAATGTTATGACAGTCAAATGTAAATCAAAGTAATAATATAAGGGCCATTTAAATCCAAAAACTGCTGTTGTTTGTAGCATGCTGTTCTTTTTAACATGCTGTTCTTCTTCACAAGTTACATAAAAATTCCTTCACACAGATTGTTACCAACAAGCTCATAACTACAGACTATCAAGTTCCAAAAAAGTGACTTTGACTATGAACTATTCCTAACCAGCATCAAATTCACAGGATGTCCATTTCAAAGTAATCACTGAAGAGAATGTTGTCAAACTCTGTGCGGAGGTCTGGGTAAGAACTGTAAGTATAAGATCAATCAAGAGTAGCTCCACAGGTATGAGCTACTGGTCTTCTGCTGAGGCCAGATTCTGCATTGAAGCTTTCCTTGATTTAATCAACACATATAACAGAAGAACCAGTGCAGAACCGTAGAAATTTTTCTGCTTTGGTCAGCATTTCTGAGATAACGTTGCAGATGATTGAATACCATCTGTTCTTTCTGAGAGCAAATCAGCTGTGTTGTTTGAAGTAGCTGTGCCACTTTTTTGCCAGTGGCCTTCTTTGTGTCATACAGAGACACTAGACTTTCCTGGTCTGGTACTTTCAGCAGTGCAAATGGCATGGCTCTGGAGAAACAGTCTATTACATATTTAGGCTCTTGAAGAATTGCTTTGTGAGCCATTGTTTGGATAGCAACGTTCATGGTGTTTTTTGGAGGGATGCAATGGGAGCCCATTCTTGTGAAGAGGTCAAGCAAATCATCTTCATCACATTCCTCCAGTGTGCCTTGACAAGCCTTTGCAACGGCAGTTCGTTCAGTCAAAGAGTTGTGGAAAGATGACATCAGGACATCATCATTGACTGAGTCAATTCCATGCATACATGCTAAAATGAAAGCACTGGAAAGCCTTACTAGCAGTACACCAAGGTCAAGTAATCCTTTTACCCAGATCCTTCCTACTGCCTCCCATTGAGCTTCAGAGAAGTCTGGTCTCAGTCTAGAAACCCTTCACACTGCTCAAGGAACTGATCCCAGAATGCAGTGTAAACGTCTCTGGACACTCCAGCATCATCTACAGCTTTCTCATTTACAAATTCCATCTTCAGAGTAGATTGAGTTATGCTGCTATCCATGAACACCGCCAAAAGATCTTCTACAACCTTTACCCTGTGTATTAAAGCATGCACAACTTTTGCATTTTCTGAGTTTCCAGATGAAGTTATAGGAGTGTGGTACCTGCCAAGCAGTACCTTCTTTTTTTTAGTCTGACTACGCAACCCCCTGATGATAGGCAGGAGGAACCTTTCTCTGAATACAGTGTGGCTAACTCAGTTTTTCCCCACACAGGGACAGTCAACAAGAGGCAGATATATAAATGTATCACCAAAATTTATTACACTTTAGTACTGTTGTGTTTCTATACCGGTTAAAAGATCCTAAGATTCATAAACCACATCTTATGTACCCATGAATACACCTCAAATAGAGAATGGATAGATTATTTTATCCTTATTTGGATAGATGAAGTTAGAAGCTCTCCCGCCGGTGACCGTCTCAGCTCAGTCAAGTTCGTGTCTCTTGAGGCTCGATTATAATATACTCAGGTTCAGATGACAGGTTATTATTGTTAATTAATGACTCAGAGGCTTGTTTTAAAAAGTTAACGAATCACCAAAGCATTGGTTTCGTTTTATTAAAAAACAATTGACTCATAAGCAAATAACAAAAATAACAGCGAAAAGTCTTCACCACGAAAATCGGCCTTGAAAAAGAGTTTCACTCATCTTTATATAGTTTTCTCTGTCTCCCTTACACTTGCCTCCCCCTCCTCTTCTAGAGAAGGAAGCCTTGCCTTTTTTCCTTCGTCTACAAAGCAATGTCAAAAGTTCAAATAGAAAAAACACAACATCTCTAAATAGCGAAGGTGTCTACATCTGCTTTAAGCTATAGGAAAAAATTGTAACACCTTCCTATGGCATAAACAATACATAAGCCTATATGTCTAAACCGCAATATAACACCTCTAGTAGGTGTTATGAACATCTTATACCTAGGCTCAGCTAGAAAATTCACTTTGCACCGAGGTGCAAAGCGTATCTTCTCGCTTTAACCGTCCTGTTTCAAAATAAGCATAGCAAATACATAACAGTTAAAACCACAAAAATGATTATCATCTGCCATAGCAATACAGAATATATATGTTTGCAAAGCTTTTAATACTCATACTTTAATAACAGAATTCTGGAGTTTCACAGTTTCCAAATCATTTGTTAATTTTTGTAACTCAGCAGAAAAATCACATAACCCAATCATCTCTCTCATCAATTTCGTTATTCTCTTATTCGTTGATTCCTGCTTCCTCATCAACTTTAAGATTGTCTTCATTTTGAAGATGATCTTCTGGTCTTCTCGCTCTCTCTTTGCCCCGTCTGCGACGTTCCTTCTTCTCTTGTTTCTTGACTTCTCTACTCCAGTTTCTTTGTATTCCTTGAACTAAAAAATCATCAAAATCAACTTCTATTTTATCTGATCTTTTCCTCACAGTTTTGTTAGAGAGTTGGTCGGGAAATCTCATATTAGATGGGCTAATTAGGATCACACCCTCTCTAGATATTTCCTGACCTAAGTCTCTAGTGAATTGACCATCTATCGGTAATCTATCTTCAACACATTTCATAAAAGTTGTACCGAATTTATCACTTGTGAATTTTTTCTCAATATATACATCATAAATGTTGTTCCATTTCTTTAAGAATGTCACTTCTACAAATCTCCTCATTTCCCCTACAGGAAGAGGGTCTAGTTTTCTAGGGCTATCGTGCATGAAACATTTATTGATGACCTCGTCTCTATCCACCAGGACCCGCAGTGCCGCCAGGGAGAAATAGACTCGTTCTGCGATCCTGGGCCGGTACCAGGCCTCATAAAGAAATCGCCCTACGGTCTGTCCCAGTAATTTACTCCCCGGTATCTGAACAATCACTGCAGAGGCCTGTAAAAGAAATTAGGACCATCAATAAAGCCCAAGCCGAACACACCTGTACTCACCATCATTTGAACTATTGTAGATTCTTTTCCGTCCCATATTTCATTTTTGTCCTGTTCTAAGAACTCGAATATTTGAAATATCATCACTGACCGTCCCGATCGGGACGTTGGTTTTTCAAATTGACGTCCTAGCACACAAAATGTAACCCACCAGGGCATATGGTACATTCCATCTTCGCCTCTTTGTAATGTTACGTCAATAAAACCATTCATTTTCAATTGCCATCTAACACAAAGTCCGTGTCTTGCAGTCATACTGTGGACTTGTGTCCAGATAGGCACCATTTTACCCAGTCCATTTAAAACATTATTTCCAGGTAATTTCATACATCTAGGGCAATGCCGTTGCCCATTAATTAATTCAAAAAATAATTGTCTCGTGGAATTGCCACATCCGTAACAAATTTGTTTTTCTCTATGGTTCTTCCTTTCTCTTTCGATTGTGCAGGAGGGTTCACATATTATCTGATTCGGCTCTCTCCATCCTGCCAGTTCCTGTAATTTAGGTAGAGAATGGATCGGCTGAGTTCACATCTAATATTCTCCGACAACAATTTACACATTCATTGAGTTTCTTTTTCATTTTATCCGATCTATTCATTAATATCATTATACCCATTAAAAGAATATGTTCGTTGTTCAAATAACATCCAAGTAAAAATGCACTTAAAGTCATAACACCTATAATTATCCAAAGATTAGCTTCTTTTCCATATTTAGCAAATAATACTCCCATCAGATATATAGCGTCGACCACAATAATCGCTATTTCGCACCATATGATAAAATAATTTTTTCCCGTAACTTTCATAGTTATATCTATACATAATTTGTATATACTGGTCAAAGTTAACGCTATCAATCCTCTTGTACCCAGTATTTTACTCCATCCTTCTGATACTACAATTAAATGACAAACCAGAATAATTTTACTAAGCCATTTCATTAATATTATTCTAATTAATTGAAAACATCCAGTTACCATGTGCCACCAGAGATTTTTGTTTACTCCTTGTATCAACATCCATAAAAAATATATGCCATATTCACAAACCTGAATAAAAGTTTCGGAAATTGCCTGAGGAAATTCTCCAACTTCATCAGTTGTTCCGTTTGAGGTCAGGTTGTTTGTCCCGTTGGATGCCATACTAAGCCTTATCAATATTAGATCTCTGTTGGTCTTACCACGAACAATTGCTCTCAATATTATTTAGTTTGTTTGATTTAATTTGATTTCGATATGCTTAATGCATATATCTTAAGGTCTCTAATTTGTCCGTTATCGGATGCCCCCCTCAAAGATGAGTGGTCTTTTGTTCGTTTGACATACCTTATATTTTCTATACATTCACAACTCCGCCTATTTCCTTTCTAACAGTCATGTATAGCCGGTGTTTTTCCACTCAGCTATCTGCTATCTGTAACAAAGGATGTTCTGAAATGCTCTTTTTCCGCTTTCTAAAACGTTTGTGCCCCTTTGTCTGAAAGTCAATCAATTTTTCTAAAACTGCCAACTCGTCGCTATGCTTCTCTGTCTTAGCACAAATTCGTGCCCCCATAGCAGCACATGAACATTTTATAACAATGAATAACAAAATTAATCCTAAAACTGTTAATCCTCCATATAAAGCATACCATCCTACATTAATCAACAAGCTTAACAATCCATTCCAAATATCTTTGGTAACGAAATTAAAGACTGCATTCGCAGCTGTTTTTATTCCTCTAATACCTGTTCTCACAAACTCTCCAGGCGCTTCATACCATCTCGGACCGCCTTCAATTCGTTCACCTAAAATCTCTATACTGGTGTTACAAAAACTGGTTTTCATCCACTCTAAGCCTAAATAATAAGCTCCGTCCTTTCCTTCGCACCATTTCTTTTTCCAATATTTTCTCTGGATAATATGAGATAAATCATCAATAGCAATAGCGTCAAGACTTGTCAATGGCACATTTTTTCCCCCTTTGGGGACTCTATATCTGATCAGGCTATTGCCAGCGATCTGAGCTGGAGCGTGTATCATTTTCCATTTCGAATTTTTATCTATAATTCTGATAACTCCTCCTGCCCCATAACTCATCTCATATCTGTTAGCTATATTACTCTTTTTAAAGGTCCAAGGTAAGGGGACCAGGCCATTACCCCAGTAACATAAAACTGATGCCATTTGATTAACCGTTATGGGGTCGTGATTCACAGCGCATATTCCTAATACTTCGCTACACTCACGTCCTGACACTCCATACACGGCATCTTCTAAGAAGATTAATTTATATCTAAAAACTCCTTCTTCATCATTTCTCCTGAGAAGATTTACTCGTTTCATATATAATTTCCTCCTTATACTCAACACTTCCTTTGTTTTATTTCCTGTAACAGGGTCTGTGCCGTTAAGAAAATCATCACAGTTCATTTTGTCTTCTTCTTTATCACAAAAATTAGCATAAGAAAAATCATTATAGTCAGTTTTTGTGTAAAAATATTTTTTACCGTGTCTCTTTTTACTCAGCTCTTCCCTTACGCATTTATCTATCATCTTCACATTGTCTTCGTAATATTCTTTAATTTCTTTTTCTGTTTTTAGCATCTTATTTAATTCCATTTTAATTAGATATAAATCCATTTCCCATTTTGTGTTATCTATCTCCCAATAACCTATTCTAAAATTAAATTTAACTCTTGGTAAGATCATTTTCTTCTTCCAAATCCAGGGGTACGTTTTGTTTAATTGTAAATCAATTTTTGTCTCGGTTCTGGACTGCATTTCGGCATAACCTGTCTGTCGGGGTCCTACGTATCTATCTTTGACCGTGGTTAAGAGAATTAATTCTCCTGCAGGATTAATGATTTTACTATTTCTTATCCAATCTTCTATATTCTTCTTAATTTTCATGCCAGAGTTATATTTATCTTTTTCTTTGTCTCGTTTGCTTCTTCTTACGAAACCTTCGTGTTTGCACTGACTTATCTTCCACGGGTCAAAATGTTCTCGTGATCTAAATATCCAACAACCTCCTAAATCTTCGTCATAGCTAATTCTATATGTTGGCCCGATAAAATATCTTATTGTTTTATTTCCTTCACGTTCTTTAATGAAACTATTTTCTTCGTAAATTTCTACTTCCTTTTTATGCCAATGTCTAATCTTTATCGTACTTTTAAGCTTTACTTTCGGTTTTCGCACCATGTAATATATTATTTTATTTGTACTAATGTTGTATAACCATTTCCAAAAATGGGTGGTATTCTTTTCTATTTCTTCCTTTCTTTCTTTAACTGTTCCCCATACAGTTAAATCGAAACCAGAAATATTCTGCCTTTCTACCTGTACTTCGGCCAATATAATCTTTCCTGTCATGATTTCCCATTCTAAGAGATAACTCACTCTGATTAATATCAACAATAATATTCCTAATATTATAATTATCCAAAGTATGATACTCATCCATTTGCAGAGTTGTCGCTGAGTCCTCAGCTTCTGAATGGTGTCTTTTGCCTCTGTCAGCTCCTCTGTCAGGCTTTCCACTGACACCGACCTCTGCATCTTGTTCTGTAACACACGTTAGTTCTGAGGCTCAACTGCGAGCCGTCTCACCTTGCGTAACATTCCCCTGCGTACAACCTTTATCTTCGGTTGTTTCTCATGCAGCTCTACCTCAATTCCACCGACCCAGTCGTAATCTGGATGCGAACACGCTAGTACATTCAATTTGAAATGCATCACAACTGTGAACATGTCATGTGGCGCTTCAGTAATCTGCTCATTATTATAAGGTATTCCTGTGATATATGTGCTATCTTCTGCACACCAGACCTTATGTTTGTCTAGGTCATTCGCCAGCGACACAGTCAGCTGCACGAACTTCTCCTTGCGAGCACTGGGCCTTTTCTCTTTTGTGATATTTGAACGTGGCTGAGATCCTCTGTAATCTTTATCATAATGAGAGGTATCTAGCCAACCGCCTCCTTGCGCTAGCTCGATGGCTAGGTTTGTCCAACTCCTAACTTGCCAGCGGTCATCAATTTTTACATAAATCCATGACTTTTTCCCTCGTGACCCTTGTTTAAGATCAATCTCAGGGAAGCATCTCAAAACTGGCTCATGCCATAGAGTGAAATTCCACCTTGCGGATTCTATATCAGTAAGAGTTAAATCCTTTTCTCGGTCTCTTCTTTTTATATCTCGCACGTGTTCTTCCCTCTCTCGGAGAACTCTCTCCCTTATTTCTTTTTTATCCCATGGCAACAAGGGGAACCTAGCGTCTAGCCACGCGTTCCGCTCATGTTCTCTTAAGCCCAAAAAGGGATGTCTTGAGAATTTGGACATTATTCCATCTTTAAAATAGCCTAGAGGTTTTGTGGCTCTCAGGCTCTCCCACATCGTTCGGGAAGACATTAATGTCCTATTCTTTGCCTTACACACTTGACAGCTGTTTAACATTGCACCATTCCAAGTACAATTACACGGTCCCTCGGACCCCGTGGACACTCTGTACGAGTCAACCCGTAACTTAGAGTGGCCTGGCCGACAATTTTCGCATATCAGTACTCCAGACAGTTCCACATGAGACTGTCTGTAAGTTGTCCATTCTGCCCCCATCTCTCTCTTTTCATTTCTGCCAGAGAGGCTAGGCATGGCACACAACTGGTCGCATATTACACAGCAGTAAGGACTCACAGCGATTTCAGCTGGTTTACTTCCCTTTCCGCTGAAACCCAGAAATCTTTCTATTTCTGGTTGCAACCACAAAAACACTCTCGATCCATGTTTATTGTGCTCCACCCTAATTAATCCTCTTTGATTAATTATCGCATTTATCGACTCCATTTATTACTTTTTTATCAAGTCTTTATTACTTTGGATTCCGTTATTTTCTAGCTCGACAGTGTTAGACCCTGTTATTGATTTAACTACGTCTATTGTGCCCAAACCTTCAGAAAATCTTCCCACCTTTCGTCTTCTCGTGAGAATGACCTGATCGCCTTCTTGGAATCTCGGATTCTCCTTTACTTTTTCTTCTTTCTGCGCTTGTCCGCCGCGCTCTTTTAGGTCGGTCTGCGCTCGACACCTGTTAACATCCATCAAACATTCGTAAATCTTTGTGTCCCAGTCACCCAATATTCTGTTCTTAGCAAACCATTCTTTCACGGTACGCACTGCTCGCTCTGCAATTCCGTTTGTGTTTGCTCGATAAGGAATACTCTTAGTCAGTATTATCTTATTTTCTTTACAGAAATCCTCGACTAATTTCCCGCTTATGTTGTGTGCCCCGTCCGCTCTTAAACTCTCCATTTTACCTTCCCATTTTATCCATTCTCGCAAACAATCAACTACATTCTTTTCTAGAGCGGATCTCATAGGCCATAACATAATTTTCTTTGTGTGGTTATCGATTGCTAGCAGAAAATAACAGTTTCCTGCTTTTGTGGCAGGGCGCAGCGGCCCTGCGAAATCGATGCTCACCTCCTGGCCAGGATATTCTTTCGGCAGTTCGCTGTCCTGGCTTCCCTTAGCAGTCATAAATTTTCTGCAAATCTTGCAATCTTTCTTCACTTCTCTGTATCGAGTGCGCCAGTTAGGTATCTTCAGATTCCTTAGCCTCAGTTCCATCTGAATCATATTCACGCTCGGATGATTCAGCTCGTCGTGCATTTTCTGAAACAACTCGGTCATTTCCGGCAGTTTCACTTGGCCAATCATTCTGTCTATTTCCCTATTCCCCAGCGCTGCCTCACTATCTTGTTTTGTGTGTGACACCTGGTGGTAACAGTGGACATTTACCTTCTGCAATAATTCTGCGACATTCATCCATTCTTTCTGGTGGGCCATGGGCTTATTTCGTGCGGTGTGGTAACCGTTAGCTTTCCATGTTTCTAATTCTTTATTAATGCCGTCTGTCACATATTCTGAATCACTAGTCAGAACAATTTCTTTATGTCCTAACTCGATCGCTTTTTTGAGTGCTTTTTGAACTGCGGTAATCTCGGCCAGCTGAGCAAAACCAAAAACCCCCATTTCACCTTTCCCGCTCTTTCACTTCCGTCTGTGAAGTATTTGGGGAGGTTTTGGTGTCTGTCATGGTATTTGGTCATTTTATTCTCACGTTTAAGCTTAGTCATTCTCCAATCTAGCTGCATATCTCCTAAAAGAATTCCCCATTGACTCCAACGGGATACGTTAATTACAGCCTGGTTAATAACTAAATTCTTCTTTATTCTAGCAAGCTCGCCTGCCATTGAAAAAATAACTATTGGCTGCTCTTTGGCTACAGCTTTAAGCTGCAACAATCGTCTTGTGACTGCAGCTAAAACTCTCTCTGGGCCATTCTGTTCATAGCGTTTCATTGTCGCCTCCTGCTGGTGAGTCAGGAAGGAAATGGGTGCTCGCCCCCCTTCATTTGACAACGTCAGCATTACTTCGTCATCTTGTTCAGTCACGTGAACATGTAATGGGAGAGTCTCGTCTCTTCTTTCTAACTCTCCGCTTTCTAAAGCCATTCTAATCAATTTCTGTCTAGCTTGCTCCATTTGTTCTGTCCATTTCCAGCTACCCTCTTTGGTACCGCCGTACAGGACTTTTGCCTCTCTGGAGTACTTTGGTATCAGCTCTCTGACATAGTTTAAAGTCCCTAACAGCGACTGCAGCTGCTTCCGCGTTTTCGGCGGACCTGAACTCAGCATTTCCTCCAGCTTTGCTCGAGTGCCAGTAGTCAGAGCTTTTGTGTCTTTTCCTAGTTTAAATCCTAGGAAATCTACTTCATGTCTTCCTATTTCCATTTTCTTCAAACTAGGTTTCAGGCCTGCTTTGGTTAGTCTGTCTAGCGTCTGATCTAGCAGTTTTAAATGTTCTTCCTCTGTAACGGAAGTTATCAAAATGTCGTCAATATAGACTGTTACTGGTATTCCTGATAAAATTGTTATTAACGTTGCCTGGAAATGGTTTCCCGCATTTTTTAGGCCTTGTGGTAAAAATTTGTACTGAAATTGATTTCCCTTAAATGTAAAAGCAGTCTTACCCCAGCTGTCTTTTGCCAGAGGTATACTCCAGTATCCGTTAGCTAGGTCGATTTTTGACAGCCAATTTTTTCCTTTACCTACCTCTCCGCTAGCTTCACTGCAGTTGATAAGATATCTGGTATCAGGAACCGTTAATTTATTTAGGGCTTTATAGTTGGTCACTAACCTCCAGGTACCGTCTGGCTTGGGAACAGCTTGTATTGGAGAATTAGTCACTGCACATTCGTTCCGCCCTAATTTCCTAATAATCCCCTGATCTGTCAATTCTTTAATAGTTTCAGCGATCTCTTTTTCTGCTGCACTATTTATTTTGTATTGTCTTTGGGGAGGAGGGATTCCTCCCTGAATCACATGCTGATATTTGATATCAACCTTGCCACAATCGTTTTTGCTCCGAGAATAATAATCGTAATATTTTCTCAATATTTCTTCCAGCTCCCCTTTGTTGCTTAATTCAGATTGTTGAACGATACGTTCAAGCTCTTTGTTTTTATCGACAACCCCTATTTTTCCTATCCTCATTAAGTCTTCAGCACACAGCAAATTATCACTCCCTAAAATCACATTTATTTTATCTTTTCTCCAAACGTGTTTATCCCTTGAGTTTCCCTCAAAATCTTCTACTGTAATAACATCCATCAATTCGTCGTGTTTTTCTGATCTTTTTAAAACGCTGAAGTCTGCTCCGGTATCAACACGGAATTTAGTTTGGTCATATACTTTGTATAATTTTTTGTCAACCTCTTCCGTTTTCAATAAAGCATGTTTAAGGGGAGCCGCCAATTCCTATGCGTTTTCTGAATCCGCGCATTTCTTTTGTCCTCTTTTCCTCCTCACTTTCACTTCTTCTATTTCTCGGTTTTCTCTTACTTTAATATCTTTTGGGCTTTCTACCACCACTCTACCTATTTTATTTGGCGTTCTGTTTCTGCCTCTTTCGGCTATTATGCGCGCTCGGTCTTCGGCACTCATTTTCTCCCATTTTTCCGGACTAATGTAGCCGCTTTTTGTTCTTTCACTTTCGTTTCGATATGTCCTGGGCCTAGACTGATCCCTAAATCTTTTCTCCTTTTGTGTGCGATATTTAGGATCGTTCCTGTCTGCCCTCTCTTCCACTTTTCTCCATTTCTGGTCTGGTTTACGATCGGAGCGCGCTAAGGGTCTGCCTTCCGGCTCGTAACGGTTGTACGGCTTCTTTTCTCGCTCGGACCTCCTAGGCTGGTCTTTAGGTCGCGATGGTTTATGGTTCGTTTTTTCCCTATCTGTTTGCATTATTTCTGTTTTCCTGTCATAGCGAATTAATGCCTTTTCTAGCTCTTCTGGAGATGTTTCTGGGCCGTATAAAAGGAATTCCTTGGCCCCCAGTAAAGCATTTTTCTTAACCCCCTGAAATATATGTTTTAAAATTCCTCCCACACCTTTCTCAGCCACATCTTGACAAGCGGATAGAGCCCCTACTGTTCTCCACTTTTCTTCAAAATTATCTTGCTCTATTTCTTCTAAATTGGTCGGGATTAATCCTTCTAAAGTTTTAGCTAGTCTCCTTCCGCCGTGAAGTCCGAATTCTGCTAAGATGTGAGAATCTACTGAGTCATCTGAAATTTTCATTCGTTCTCCGTAGCGAACGAGCTCCCTGACTTTCCCTTTTATAGTGGTATTTTTCAGTTTAACTTTCTTTAGAAGTTTCATCTCCTGATCCTTTCTCATTAATTCCTCTAAGGATGCCCTTGATCCCCCCGTGTCTATTTCGGGCTGCCTCGGGGAAAGCACCTGTTGAAACAGTGCGTTCGGTCTTCTTTGACCGGGAGTTCCCAGATGAAGGGCTTCTAAATGCTGGCTTATTTCATTCATTTCGACTGGCCGGTCTACTTCTCTAGCGGGCACCTCTCCTATATCGGGTGTTACATCTCTAAATCGCAACCTTCTAGGTACCGACAGAACTTTGTCGGGAATCGGCGTTACATTACGAGGAGTTCGTTCTCTAGGGAAAATTAACTCTTCATGTGCCGAATCTCTGTCATCTTCCTCATTTTGTTCACTGTCTGAACTTTCAGATTCGGGACCGGGGTCAGAATAATATTCTTCAAATACTTCATCTCCAACCCCTTTTCTCACCAACCTCTCGAGCGCCGCTTTATTCGTTAAATCTTTTTGGGCGAGTATGGCTCGTTTGGCTCGTTTAGTCAGCGAAGTGTCTGATAAGATTGCAGCGGCGTCTCCTCCGTTCAATAGACTCCAGAGTTGCCCACACGTAAGACCTGGAGCATATTCAGCATTCCATTGCTTTCCTCTGTCTAGATTAGTTTCTGCCTTTTTACTCCTAGCGTGAGTAGGTCTGTATAAACCTTTTCCCAGCTGAAATGTTTCGAAACTTTCCCCTAGTTTCAGTTTGTGGAACGGATTTTCTATTTGGTCTTTTTTGCCTCTAGATGTCGTTGTTCGTTTTACTATTGGGTATTCGGGAAGCGGCTCTTCTTCTACTACCCTGGTTTGCGCGGCGGTATGCTGTTCTTGCCTAGCAGCGCCTCCCCGACCCGAGCTTCCTTCGTCTGCTGTTTGGTCCTGATTTACCCTTTCTGTGATAGCGCTTAGCACTGACGCGTCTGGATGACAAATCACCCACATTTTCGGCCAATCCGTTCGGTCTGTTTTTCGCCTCAATGTGTTTACCAGAGCTGCCCCCATGGTAATGTCATTAAAACCGAAAACTCCGCCTGATATTATAGGCATTGCCACTGTGCGATAATTATTCTCTCTGGATAACAAACATATTTTGTCTATTATTCCGTCTAACGTAAGCATCGCCCTCAGTTCTTCTTCAATATCACTTTTATGGCCTCTGTCATGTCCAATGGCATGAATCACTGGTTTTCCATTTGGACCCCCTATTTTTTGCAATAACACATCACCCGTTTTAATAGGGTTTTTCCTTCGTTGTACTATTTTATACGATTCCTCCTGGAATCTTTGTCCGGCTCGCTCTTTGAAAGCGCCGGCCGTTCCAGCCCCGTGATGTAGGAATTTGTTAGAGGCACATACCAAAACACACGGTTCTTTCTCATCTTCTAAACGCCCTTCTTTAACCCTCTGGGGTCCGAGGTCATTTTGGGGCCCTTGAGATGTTTTGACATGCCCTGATATTTGTGCTTATTTCAGCTACTTAAAACATACTATTGACCAACATGTAATTTTTTTTGTATTCAGCACAAACTGTGCTACAATAATATGTGACCAAGATGGATGTACATGTTTGCATTTTTTAGAAAAAAAATATTATGCGTGGTTAGTACGTTTTGGGAAAAAAAATGTAGCTGAAATAAGGCCTTAAAACTCACACTAAATAGTCCTGAATAAGACTTTTGAGTAATCAGTCTTGTAGGCTAGAATATTTACTTCAAAATTATGTGAAAATCATTCTGCTTACTCATTCACAGAAAACAATATATTGATTTAAAATTTTCAAGACATGTTTTGTGATCGAGGGTCTGTATGCGAGGGAGTGGTAATGGCCATGAATATTAAGTGAGTCTCACCTGAGAGACAAAGGGCCCTCCCCTATGGGGCCCTAATGGCCCATCAGTGTGACTGTGACTGTGAGGCAGGTAAGAGAGAATGTGAGGACATTGAAAAATAGGGTTTTTTAAATTATTTGTGTTTTATTTACAACACAGTATAATCAAAACATACATAATGAAGGTCAAAGACACATTATTGTGCACACTGATCTAACCACAGAGATGTGAACAGACTTTGAGTAATTCCTGCAACAGATTCTGTCTAACAAGTGAAACAAGAAAATCATACCTGATATTTACATGTTTTATTTAAGTGTTTCTACTTCTTTCCATGGATTCAAGGAGAAAAAAAACATAAAGAGTAGAAAAGGAGCTTGTTTTAACATAGAATATCAGTGTAGTTGAACATCTGATGTTGGTTCAGCGCTCTCAGAGGACGATCAGATTTTTTCCTTTTGCAAAATACACCTATACGGTTCTTCTTCTCTCGAATCGAACTCGTCATTTGGGTTTTCGGGATTATTTTGTGGTGGAGCACTCGGATCTACACTTGTTTCCCCCTCTCTATGGGGTGTAAAACTTGGAGCAATAGATTCTCTTTCGGATCCTTCTCCTGGATCACTTTCGTCTAGAGAACTCCAACTTTTCACTGGAATGTTTTTAATTTCTCCTCCGGATTCATCAAAGACTCTTACTTTTGGGAATCCTTCTTTACCTCCTTTACTTGAATATATAAAAGGAGGGACCTCTGCGCCATCTAGAACTCTAATGTTCACTATGGACGCGGTCAATCTTATTTCTTCCCATGGAATGGGACCGGGTCCACATTTTGCCTGCGTGGGACTGGTCCAAATCAGCCGTCCGCCTAAGTCTTGCGGAGTTAGCGATATCATCGCTGTCTGCCCCATTGACTCTTTATGAATGTTCATCTGGGACACTTCAATACAACAGCGGTGCTTTTCTTCTAAGCTCTCTGCTGTTTCTTTCTTTATTTCTTTCAGTTCTTCTCAAGCCTGCGCGCGCGTTTTCTTAAATCCCTCTGGATTATTATAACAACTGCAATGTGTAAGGACTTGCTATTATTCGCTTAACTGTTATCCCTGATTTCTTATTATTTAATATTCGAGCCCCACACGTTGGGCGCCATGTTGTGTTTCTATACCGGTTAAAAGATCCTAAGATTCATAAACCACATCTTATGTACCCATGAATACACCTCAAATAGAGAATGCATAGTTACCTCTTATTTGGATAGATGAAGTTAGAAGCTCTCCCGCCGGTGACCGTCTCAGCTCAGTCAAGTTCGTGTCTCTTGAGGCTCGATTATAATATATTCAGGTTCAGATGACAGGTTATTATTGTTAATTAATGACTCAGAGGCTTGTTTTAAAAAGTTAACGAATCACCAAAGCATTGGTTTCGTTTTATTAAAAAACAATTGACTCATAAGCAAATAACAAAAATAACAGCGAAAAGTCTTCACCACGAAAATCGGCCTTGAAAAAGAGTTTCACTCATCTTTATATAGTTTTCTCTGTCTCCCTTACACTTGCCTCCCCCTCCTCTTCTAGAGAAGGAAGCCTTGCCTTTTTTCCTTCGTCTACAAAGCAATGTCAAAAGTTCAAATAGAAAAAACACAACATCTCTAAATAGCGAAGGTGTCTACATCTGCTTTAAGCTATAGGAAAAAATTGTAACACCTTCCTATGGCATAAACAATACATAAGCCTATATGTCTAAACCGCAATATAACACCTCTAGTAGGTGTTATGAACATCTTATACCTAGGCTCAGCTAGAAAATTCACTTTGCACCGAGGTGCAAAGCGTATCTTCTCGCTTTAACCATCCTGTTTCAAAATAAGCATAGCAAATACATAACAGTTAAACCCACAAAGATTATTATCACTTGCTCTAGCAATACAGGATATATGTTTGCACAGCTTTTAATACTCGTACTTTAATAACAGAATTCTGGAGTTTCACTGTCTCCAAATCATTTGTTAATTTTTGTAATTCAGTAGAAAAATCATATAACCCGATCATCTCTCTCATCAATTTCATTATTCTCTTATTCGTTGATTCCTGCTTCCTCATCAACTTTAAGATTGTCTTCATTTTGGAGATGATCTTCTGATCTTCTTGCTCTCTCTTTGTCCCGTCTGCGACGTTCCTTCTCTTGTTTCTTGACTTCTCTACTCCAGTTTCTTTGTATTCCTTGAACTAAAAAATCATCAAAATCAACTTCTATTTTATCTGATCTTTTCCTCACGGTTTTGTTAGAGAGTTGGTCGGGAAATCTCATATTAGATGGGCTAATTAGGATCACAGTACACAAAAAAATGTAAAAGATTATTAAGAACAGATCTTAAAAATACTGCGATAAATGACTGGTGGAGTTTTCCTCAGTCTAGGAAGGTCGGATCAGCCGATGCAAAACCCCTGCTCAGGAGGCCCCTGGGGAGACAGAACCAGGAGACAGCAACCCCACACCAGTCGAAGCATGCAACACAGCAAGCACTACACACTTAATATCTTTAGATACCACTACAAAATATCACACCGTGTCGTAGCTACAAGTACACACCAATACAGTGTCTCTCCCAGTGTGGTTCCCCGACGAGAAGGGGCAACGCATCAGTGTGGATCCGGCCTTGTACAGGGATAGCCTACGCAGAGAACATAGTTAAGGAGGAGAACCACCAGCATTAATGGCCACAATTAGTCAAGAAAACAATACACAATAATACTATGAATGGGGCACATGAGTGGTAGGCCCAAGGGCAAAATCACAAATAACCAAACAAATAATCAAACAAAACGAACAACAACAGAAAACAATAAAGAAAAATATATTAATCACAGAAAAACAGTGGCTGGCCTGGTCCACTTTCAATAGAAACCAAGCATGTTAGTTGCCAACCTCATTAAACAGCATAGCATAGCCAACTCAAACATTACTAGAAAATATAAGCCTACTTTTCAATATGCTCAACTGTCCCACAGCACATTGACACAGCACGAAAAAAGGTAAATGTTCCGTTGCTACAGACAGAGAAAAGCATTAAAACATCTCCCCATTGCAGGTATAAAACATCCAATGGAAAGTATACATATTGAGGCATTTACCAGTGCAGCCCAGCAGCTCGGGTCACACTGGAGGTGATCGCATAAATGTTAACCCTCCATGCAGAAACCTGTGTCCTCCGTGAAGAGTAGACAAGCGCTTCTAGAATTACCCTAATAAAAATGAAATAAGTATTAAAATGAAATGGCAGTGATTAAACATGCTCTACCATGACAAATCATACCTGCATGAAAGGGAGCCCAACTCACACAACAGTGCCTAGCATCAACACAAAAGAGAGTCTGACTTGCAGCCAGCAAACACTTATCACTTCCTGATTAGTCATGTGACCTCCCAGAACATCATGTGATCCCAGGTATTGGGTGAATGTGATGCAGCTGTGTTATGTGTCTGCCTGTGTAGATCCCCACAGGAGAAAGATGGCTTCCTGAATGGGATGGCAAATTTCCTGGTGGTGAAGGCATTTCACTACCCGTCTAGAAAATGCAAGGTAAAAACAATTTAGAACAATTATTCTGAGATTTCTTTACAATGTGTATTCATTAGTTATTTTCTACTAATTAGTTAAATAATTTTTCAAAAATTATTTTCTCACCCTCATATTGTTCTAAACAAGCTTTCCTTTAGTTTCACTGTAAAATGGCACTGTGTAATTAAGTTAAATGCAAAGCAATAATAATAATAATATATATAACTGTAGAATTATAAAATAACTATTTGATCATTTTAGTTACATTTTGAATACTTAAGTTTAGTTCCAGATTTTCCAGTTGTGTTACTTTATTCTTTTTCCAGTTAATGACAATGTTTTCATGTAGTTTCTATTAAAATTGATTTAAGATACATTTTCCTGACACAGCCTAGTCCCCATTCTTTGTAACTGCATGGAAAAAAAAAAATTTACAAGCTCCCCATTTGTATTGCACAGAAGAAGAAAGTCATGCAGGTTTGGAATGACATGAGCAACATGATTTTCATTTAGAACTGTTCCTATAAAACTTACATGGAGCTTCAGTCTTGTGTGATGTGATTTTAGTCTTGTTCACAAATATCATATATGCCTACTTCTAGGTATTAGAAGAAACTTGATTCTGATTACTTAGATTAATTTAGGGCCTCAATGAGGAACTTTGTTCATTATAAATTCATGTTTCAAGTTTTAAAGGTTTGTTCTTATGTATTATGTATATGATCTATACAGACTATATTCCTTCCTTAATCTTCTTTGTAAACAAACAAAGCCAAATCTTACAAAATTAGGACTGATCATCTATGATCTAAAGGACTTCCACATGCAAAACATATTTTGGCTCTCTTACCAGCAGTGCAGGATTGCTATAACTTGAGGGTGGCGATGGCACCTCATTTTCAGCTTCATTCAACTCTGAATAAATATGCAGAAAATGAAAGTGAAACAGATTGTCACAAAAAACAAAAAGAAAAAAGCAGCGTCACTTGACAATGTAACAGTTGCCTAGTGATGAGCAAGAAGCACAAAGCAGGGGACATTGGATGTACTGTGACCTAAAGCCCCCTGAAGATAATTTATATTGTACTTAGGATGTACAGTACAATGTAGTTTTAAGGTGATCCATAATTTCCATTTAATTTTTGTAGTTTGAATATTTAATTTTCAAATCTATACTGTGACATTCGGTCCATCAGGATCACATTACCTGTTTGATGTTCTCATTCAGATTCCATGTTATTTTAACTTCTTGGTCCTCATCTGTTTGTTCAAGTTCTTCTCCTTCATTCCATTCAACTGTGTCTTCCTTATCATCATCATTTTTGTATTATTCTTTATGTCTGTAATTATGAGTGTCTTACAGTACTGCAATTCTGTTTGTTACATGAGGTTGTCTGTTAAGCTAAAGACTAAATTGAGGAACCAAATTACAATCTGTTCAAAGACAGTAGGACAGCCTTGAATAGTTAAATTATCTTTCTTATTGTAAGAGCCTCTTAAGGCTGGCCAAGAATATTGATTCTAATCCCAGCCATGTGTTGTATAATGAATTTGTGCTTCTACCATCAAATCATCGATACAAAGTGTCAAGATTTAATAAAGTAAAACTAAAATATTCCTTTGTACATCAGGCTGTGGTTGTCAGGGTTATGGACCTGTTTTGTGTTTGTTTATGCTTATTTGGTCATTCCTGCTCCTGTCTTCGTTGTCTCGTTATTAGTTCCTCCTGTGTCTATTAATTACCTCGTTGAGTTCATGCATTTAAGCCCCGTGTTTCCCTGTCTCCAGTGTCCAGTGTTAGATGTCAATTCTCCGTGTGTTTCCCTGTTTTGGATCATTAAAGATTGTTCTTTGTTAATTCTCCTTCGTCTCCACACTCCTACATAGTACCTCAACCCGTGACAGAACACTGGACCTTAAAAAATAGTAAGTGGCGCCCTTTCTTCCCTGTTTTGTTTCAGTTTTTTTGTTTCTCCCCGCAAAATTCTCTGCCCTAGCCTGCCAATATCTGCCTTTTGTGGAATATGCCAGGGAATTCTGTGGGCTAACCATTTATACTACGTTGGACGACGCCACGCTGAATTCCTTGTTCTGGATCGGGGCCAATTACCATCACCCCGTGGACCTCCCAGACACCACACTGAACACCATCATCATCTCATATCATATATTATTCTGCAGGCTGTTTGTGACCATCAGGGCCGCTTCATTGACACCTATGTGGGTGCATGAAACCACAGCCCACTCTAGATCATCAATAATTTGACTACGGCATAGTGGCCTAACAAACCAGACTGGCCTTCCATCCAGCATCTCATCTTCCTCATTACTCATGTGATCACAAGTTACTCCACTCCAGATTTCCTTGTTCTTGGACTACTGCAGATTGTAAATCTAAAAGCTGAATAGAACAGTAAAATAAGAATGATTAAATCATTTTAAACAAAGTTCCTTTTGTTTTTTTCCTACAAAAAGTAAACATTTATCATGTAATTAAAAAAAGCAGAGGTTAGTATGCCTCTTCTCCTTTAAATGATGGCAATTTTTTTAATAGCAGAAAAATAGTTAGGTGTTAGTTACCCCAAAATGTCACCCACAATCAAAATGTTCATAAAGAAAAAAAAAATAAAAATCTATATGAATCAAGCAGTTTAATCCAAGTTTTCTGAAAAGATCATTTTATGATTGCTGATCAAAGTTTATGTGTGAATAAAAGCCTGAAATTGATATATTCACAATATAAAGAGTCATAATGTTTCTTCAGAAGACTTAGATTAATATAAATTATTTTTGTTCTCTTTATGAATGTTTTGAAGAGTTTAGGGTGAGCAGACTTAATGGAGGGACATAAATCTCACTATTTGATTAAAAGCTGCTGTTTGGGGCCTGTTTACCTCAATGCCTAACTTACATTTCACAGGTATGTACAGTACACTACTAAAATGTTTTTAAATGAAGTCTCTTTATCTCACCAAGTCTATATCTTTTTTCTCCAAAATACAGCAAAAATAGTAATATTGTGAAATGTGTTCATTTAAAATGTTTGTTAAAATGCAATTTATTGCTGTGATCAAAACTGAATTTTCTGCAGTTCTACTGAATTTACAGTGTCACATGATACTTCAGAAATCATTTAAATATGATTTGCTGCACCAAGAAGCATTTCTGATTATTATCAATGTTGAAACATTGCGACATTTGCTTCGCAGTTCAAACAGGTATTGATGTCATGTTCAGCATAGGGCTGTCACGATATCAGATTTTTCACTACTCAATTATCATGGGCAAAATAATTCATGATAATGATATACAGTGATATTGATACAAATCTTGGGAAAAAAAATGAATGCTATCAGTCAAATTGATCTTTGTTTATTTTGACCAATGAATCATCATTACATACAAAATAAACTTTTACACTTAACCCTCTGGTGTTGTTTGGTCATTTTAGACCAAAAAAAAACTTTGGAAATTTGATATTCCTCGGAATGGTATGAAACTCGATGACCTTTATGGCAGTCGCTATGTATAGTGGGTAAGGAAAGTATTCAGACCCCCTTACATTTTTCACTCTTTGTTATTGTAAGGGTCTTATCCTTTACTTATAAATTTTAGCTTTAGGGAATCAAATCATAGAAATCCGACTTTGTACATTTTGATTAATATCAATTAATCTATACATTGGTGATTAATATCAATTAATCCGATCAATTTATACCTTATTAACGACTCGACCAGCGATTATTAATACAGTATAAATTAGTAATTCTTCATATTGTTGATAATAATACAGATTTGATTAGGAAATCTCTGAGCACAGGTAACACGATCTATGGGAAATAATTTAAGATTTGAAAATCACGGCACCAGACTATTCATTAAAAATGAATCGAGCGTTTATTTACTATTCTAGGGTACAATACAAACAAAACACATACACACATTATGGCAAGATCAAAGCAGTTTGAAGGGAGTTAACTATTCTCTTTTCTTGAGAATAAGGACGACCTTGGGGACGTCACAAACAGAAGACTCAGTTATTGTTATCTTTTAACGATTCATTCAATTCAACTCAGCTTCAGCGAATAAGATATTTGTTTGTTTACTTGCTGTGAGTTGAAGTTGAGTTGAAGGCTGTACTTAGGGTTGCTGGAGGGAAGTCCTGGACTTTTCCTGCTGACGTGTTGTTGTCATGTGACGTCACTCGGGATTCCTCCTCTTGCATTTGATGACTTTCTGGTAGCGCGCGAATAGCGAGTTTGAAGTTCTTACGCAGCAGCTTTGCAAGTTTTCTTTGGTCAGACGTGGCCAGGATGTTGAAGTCTTTTAGATGATCAGCCAGATGTTTGCAGCACGATCGGGGGGCAACGCCCAGACTTTCAGCCAAGTTTCTTGCAGTTTTACCAGTTGTTTCAACCCGTTTTTTTTTTCTTGAGCTGAGTTCAAAGTTGGGGTGTGTTTTTATCGGACAGAATTAAGTCCATCCTATTCACTGTCTGACCCAATCACATTGTCTCTGTAGGGCGGAGCCCCGCCCAACACGACTTCTTTTTCGTGCATACATTATCTGCTAATAAATATGTCACATGCCAAATATCCTAGCAGATTTCTATAAAGTGTTATAATCATACCTTATGATGCTAAAAGTCAACATTCATCCTTTTCATCTTATTGGAATCAAAATAAGGTTTAAATCAATATCAAACATGAGGTACTTATATTGAATACCTATAATTTTTACCTACTAAACGGGTTAAGTCATAGATTAAAAATATCCTGAGTTCTAATAACTACAGCAAGATAAACAAAACATAGAATACCACATTCATATATATATATATATATATATATATATATATATATCGTTTCTTGAGTATGTTGCTGTAATAGCAGCAGTCTTTTCTGGATTGTCCTTTTGAAGATCCTTTGTCCATAACAGATTGGGTGTTCTTTTCCTTTTGGGGGAGAAGAGGAAAAAGGCACCTTCCTTTTGGAATGCAGGAGACCAGAGCTGAGGTCGTGAGGTCATGAGGAGTATCACGTTGTGTATCTCTGGTGATCTTCTTTGCTGAGACAAAGTTGTAAGTCAGTCAATTTTTGTTTATCAGAAGGTAGTTTATGGTAAGCGGGGTCGCAGTATCGCGAACGCTCTGGTTCTGAAAATTCTCCAAAGGAGTAATTATGGGTTGTTAAACCCCAAACAGATGTAGCGCGGACCGTTCATCCTCACCTTATCATGTTTTACGAGTCTCTCGAGGTGGTAAGGAGAGTATGGCCGGACGCTAGTCATAGAATTGAAGCGTTGTGTTGGTCATTTGCTCATTTTACGAGCTGATGATGGACGACCGGTTCCAGTGGAATGTTCTTAAGTTAAACTCATGTGTGTGTGTTCTTTTTGACCTTGTTCTACACATCCCCTTTCGCTCGGTGAGGTTCCCTTTGCGAAAGTCGGCGGGCGCTGGAACAAGATACAGGGAGAACAGGCACACACAAGACACAAACAACATCTTCATCACTGACTGAATCCTGGTGCAGGGCAATTTGGAAATGGACAGGTTAGGAACTTGAGAGGACATAGGGGTGCAAGGTTCAGGATGATTCGTAATCAGGTCATTTTGATTGGATTAATTGTCAAGGGTTCGACGAGGCGGTATAGGCGTGATCTCAATCAGGTTTGTTGAGTTTTCAGGTTCGGGTTCTTGGTCGGTTTTATCACGTCGGAAAAAGCGTGGGACGCCTGACGTGCATTTGTTGAAAGACTCTTGAACGGCGTTCACTCGCTTGTGTAGGAGGAAGGCCAGTGTCAAAGTCACAACATATCCTACAATAGTAGAGATGCAGAGCGCTGTGTCAGCGGCAGACCAAGACCAAATAATCGGCACGCCAGCGGGTGGAAGGCGTGCAATAGCTTCTAAAGCTGTATTGACCGGAGTCAAATCAATTAATTGCGTTCCTTCCTCCTTGATCCTTTCTTTCAATTCGGGATCGAGGACGAAGGAATGCTGTTTGAAAAAGGGCGAGATTTCGATTTCAGCCTGATACTCATCGTTGGTCAGGTGATACAGTGCTAACTCGTCAATGTGGAGGATCGAGCCCTTAGGGACAGTGATCCACAGAGTTTGGTTGGGCAGGCTAATGCCTGTGGCTGTATCACTGGGGTGTCGACTAGTCATCGGTTTCTGATGATTTTGGCAATGTTAGTGAAGGGAGTCAATCTGAATTTCGGGACCTGGGTTTAACCCTCAACTCCCAAGTCTATACGACATTCTGATGCAAAGATATAGGACTTGATAAATGGTTGCTAGGGTACTCTGTTTGGTTGTTAGGAAGTGGCTTGGCAGCTGCCAATGATAATGCTCCAAAGACTGTTTGCCAGTATGAATAATATAAACTAACCCCCATGTCTGTATGACATTCAGATTTGAAGATATGCCTGTTTGAGTTTGGGTTGCTAGGGTGCTCGACATTGGTTGCTAGGGAGTGGGTAGGAAGTGTCTATGGTGATTCATGGTTGACTGTTTGCTGCCCTGAGTCAAACGAGCCCACCCCCATGTCTCTATGACATTCAGATTGAAAGATATGCCTGTTTGGGTTTGGGTTGCTAGGGTGCTTGATAATGGTTGCTAGGGCGTGGCTAGGAAGTGTCTATGGTGATTCATGATTGGCTGTTTGCTGCCCCGAGTCAAATGAGTCCACCCCCATGTCTCTATGACACTGTGATCCGAAGATATCCATTTGGGCTTTTAACATGGCAGTCTATGGGATCACTTGCTAGGGTGCTCTAAATGGTTGCTAGGGCGTGGCTTGATAGCTTCATAATGATTCTGAGAATATGATTGGTTGGCTGAGTAAAATGAGCCCACCCCCATGTCTCTATGATATTGTGATGCAGAGTTATGTTCAATGCAAAATTCCAATGTAAATTACCATAGTAGGAAAAACGTGTGCTGTTTCATGGGCCGTCCCTCACCATGTTATGTCAATGGGGCAATTTTGGGGCGCTCTTGTGCCCCAGGGGTACAACTTATACCCCATTGCAGGGTATGTTCTCGCACAGCTTGATAGCCTCTCTAAATGTGGTGATTCATATGTTTCTACGAAATTCTTGCTCTGAGCTACGACTCGTCAAAGTTTGCCGCAATGTTAAGTCTATGGGATTTTTCGGCTGATTTTTCGCCCACTGTACGATTATCGTACGCCCGATCACTTAGAAAAGATATAGCACACCCGGCGAGATCAGTCTGAAGATCTGGGCTGAGTTTGGAGTCTGTAGAGTTAAAGCTCTAGGAGGAGTAGCAGTCAGATGTTTAGTCTCAGAAAAAGAATAATAATAATAATAAGTTTAAGTACAATATCAGTAAGTTGGTGTTTGCCTATCAGAGTGAGTTATTGAAGGGCTATCAAGAACAACTCAAATCTTCAATCAGTAAACGAACACCTGACACATTACATCCGATCGCTTCCCTCACCCACACCGAGGACGGTAAGCTTTGCTCTTCCTGATAAATTTGATGGATCTGCTGATCAGTGTAGAGGCTTCATTCGTCAAGTAAAAATCTACTTAGATCACCAAGGGGATAAGTTCGAATCTGAGGGGAAGAAGTGTGTTTTTGTAATTACCTTACTGATGGGTCGAGCGATCGATTGGGCAGCAGCAGTTTGGGACTCAGACTCACGATTAAGAACATCCGTAGATTATTTCATTCGACAACTCCAAGAAGTGTTTGAATACCCCGCTGAGGGAAAGAGTGTGGCTACTCAACTTCTCCACGTGTCACAGGGGTGTCGTACGGCCGCAGATTACGCTGTGGAGTTCAGAACCCTCGCCGCTCAAAGCGGATTCAACGACATTGCTTTGAAAACTATATTCCAACAAAGCCTCAATCTTGAATTACAATCTGAACTAGCTTGTAAAGGGGAGGATCTATCATTTTCAGACTTTGTAACACTCGCTATTAGAATTGACAACTTGATAAGACAAGCACCGAGACGAAGCAACAAGAAGGGAGTTCGTCAAGAACCACAAATTCCATCTCCTAATTTTCCTACCACTGAACTCAAGCCTAGCAGTGAACCCATGCAACTGGGTGTATCTAGATTATCTGACGAGGAAAGAATGAGACGTCGTCAGCTCCAATTGTGTTTTTACTGCGGTGAAGCAGGCCACCGCAGTGTTGGATGCCCACACAAGTCCCAGACCGCACAGAGGGTGAATATTGAACATTTTTCTCTGTTAAAGAACAAGTCATTCTTGCTTCCTGTAACTATTAACACTGAAGAGCTTTCTCTTGAATTGACAGTGATGATCGATTCTGGAGCTGCCCTAAATTTGATCAGTCAAAGCATCGTAAACAAATACAATCTCCCCACTCAACCCTGCATTCCCCCGATCAAGATCAAAGCAATCGACAATGCGCTCATTGGAGAGGGGATCACGCATCAGACACAAGCACTTACCATGAATGTTGGACTATTTAATCAAGAATCTATTTCCCTTTATGTGATCGACTCTCCTAAACATGAAATCATCCTAGGACACCCCTGGCTATCTGTGCACGATCCTGACATCTCCTGGCATCATGGTGAGTTTCTTCAATGGTCCATGTTCTGCATAAATCACTGTTTCACCATACAGCCACAACCATGTTTTGCAACCAGCATAGAAAGTCCAGAGGCTCATAGGACTATAAACATCCCATCTTGCTATAATGACCTATCTGAGGTTTTCAGTAAAATCAGGGCCACACGTTTACCACCTCACAGACCTGGAGACTGCGCTATTGATCTGCTTCCCAACGCCATGCCACCCAAGAGCAAGGTCTATCCTCTTTCCAGAACAGAAACCCAGGCCATGGAAGATTACATTGAGGAAGCTCTGAACTCAGGTTTCATTCATGCATCCACGTCACCGGCCGGGGCAGGTTTCTTCTTTGTTGAGAAGAAGGATGGAGGACTGAGACCTTGCATCGATTACAGAGGACTAAATAACGTCACGGTTAAATTCTGTTATCCACTCCCATTAGTTCCATCCGCCCTTGAACAACTTCGTGAAGCTACCATTTACACCAAACTTGATTTAAGGAGTGCATATAATCTGATCAGGATTAAGGCGGGAGATGAGTGGAAAACAGCCTTTCTCACCACCAGGGGGCACTATGAATATCAGGTCATGCCGTACGGACTAGCGAACTCACCAGCTGTCTTCCAATCCTTCATCAATGAAATCTTCCGGGATCTGCTTAACCAGTATGTGGTCGCCTACATTGATGACATCTTGATCTACTCAAAATCTGAAGAGGAACACATTGGTCATGTAAGAAATGTTCTCTCTCGACTACTAAGGAACCAACTGTACGTTAAGGCAGAAAAATGTGAATTCCATGTGAAACAAACAACCTTTTGGGCTATCATATCAGTCATGAGGGAGTAAGAATGGATGAGACGAAAGTCAGGGCAGTCACCGAATGGCCTCAACCTACCACGATTAAGGAACTCCAAAGATTTCTGGGATTTGCTAACTTCTATCGACGTTTTATCCGTAACTATAGCATGGTTTCTGCCCCATTGACATCCCTCCTCAAAGGCAAGCCCTCGAAACTAAGGTGGACAGAGGAGGCTAGAACTGCTTTCACCACTTTGAAAGAAAGATTCACCACAGCACCTATCCTGAAGCACCCCGAACCGAGTTTACCATTTGTGGTTGAAGTTGATGCCTCTGACTGTGGAATCGGAGCCATACTTTCCCAACGTCATGGCCAACCACGCAAGTTATTTCCATGTGCATTCTTCTCAAGAAAACTAACAGCAGCAGAACGTAATTATGACGTGGGTAACAAGGAACTCCTCTCTATGAAAGCCGCCATTGAAGAGTGGAGACACTGGCTAGAAGGAGCAGTTCATCCCTTTCAAGTAATCACAGATCATAAAAATCTGGAGTATATCAAAAGTGCTAAACGTCTCAACCCACGCCAAGCTTCCAATTTACGGTCACATATCGTCCAGGCAATAAGAACAGCAAGGAAGATGCACTTTCTAGACGTTATGACCCCACTAATGAAAGGATCACACCAGAACCCATTCTTCCTCACACAGTGGTCATCGCACCAGTAACCTGGGACATTATGGAGGAGCTACAACGTGAACAACAACATGACCCAACACCTGATAACTGCCCCCCTAATAAGCAGTATGTACCACACAATTTACGTCAACGAATCATGCAGTGGGTCCACACATCCATTAGTTCAGGCCACCCCGGAATTTCCCGCACTCTTCAACTTCTTCAGAACTCCTTCTGGTGGCCATCCATGTCAAGGGACGTTACCACCTATGTAAAATCCTGTCAAGTCTGTGCTCAGTCTAAAACACCCAGGGAATTACCATCCGGACTCCTCCAACCATTACCCATCCCACAACGACCGTGGTCCCACCTTTCCATCGACATCGTAACGGATCTGCCCCCTTCTGAAGGCTTCACCACCATTCTCGTCATTATTGACAGATTCTCTAAATCCTGTCGACTGATACCATTAAAGAAACTACCCACAGCCATGGAAACTGCTCTAGCCTTGTTCCACCAGGTCTTCCGAGTATATGGCCTTCCAGAGGACATTGTCAGTGATCGGGGCACTCAATTCTCTTCCCAAGTTTGGAGGGCTTTCTGCAAACATCTGGACATTAACATAAGCCTAACATCAGGGTATCACCCTCAAGCCAATGGCCAAGTTGAACGCCTCAACCAAGAGATCGGCAGATACCTACGAACATACTGCAGTCGTGAACAACAGCGATGGTCAGAATTCCTGCCCTGGGCAGAATACACCCAAAACTCCATCACTCATACTTCAACAGGCCTAACCCCCTTCCAGTGCGTCCTGGGGTTCCAACCTCCCTTGTTCCCGTGGTCTGGTGAACCTTCTGCAGTCCCAGCGGTGGATGAGTGGATCAAACGGAGTGAGGGGGTGTGGGACAGCGCTCATATTCGCCTCCAGCGAGCCGTACGAACGCAAGAGTTCCGGGCTAACAGACGACGTCACCCACATCCCCCCTATCAATTAGGACAGCGGGTCTGGCTCTCCACGAGGAACCTAAAAATGCGGCTTCCCAGCAAAAAAACTCAGCCCAAGGTATGTTGGCCCTTTTAAAATTCTTAGAAGAATAAATGAGGTCACTTACCAACTACAACTCCCTGCTGACTACAGAATATCTCCTTCTTTTCATGTTTCCCTCCTCAAACCGGTCCACCTGGATGCTGACCCCGGAACTGAGATCCAAGAGCCACCACCACCATTGAATATTGATGGTACTCCTGCTTATAAGGTGAATGTGCTGCTGGACTCCAGGAGAAGAGGGGGTCAGCTCCAATATCTGGTGGACTGGGAGGGCTACGGACTTGAGGAGAGATCCTGGGTAGCTGCTTGTGATATTCTGGATCCCTCTCTGATTGAGGAGTTTCATCGAGCCAGACCCGATAGACCAGCACCACGACCACGGGGGCGCCCACGTCAAGCGCCAGGAGTCGCTCCTAGAGGGGGATCTGCTTCTCTGATCATTTCCTGTTTGTAGCATTTATAAGCATGCTAGCCCCTTGGGCATGTGCGAAGTATTGCCAGTATTCCTGCCTTACCAAGCGTTTCTCTAAGTACTCTGTTTGCCTATTCTGTGTATGATTCTGCCTGTTGACCTGACTACGATTTATCTGGATATTCCCCTCTGTATTGACTGCCGTTCTGACCTGATGTTTGTGTTTGGACCTTCTGCTTGCCTACTCATCTCTGTCTATTGGATCTTCCCTGTGTATGTTAACGGATTGGACTGCTGTTCTGGTTTTGACCTCTTGCCTGAATTCACGTTTCTGTCTACTGAAAATCCCTTTAATAAACTTCTGCTAATGGATTCTGATTCAGCCTCCGCGGCCTCATTACAAATAATTAGTTTCTCAGATATACAATATCATTTTTTTTAGTACAAAGTACATCCTTTTATTGTACAAAGCATGCTTGAGTCGGTAGCTACATAATCATATCATAGACTACTATAAAATCATACATAATAGACTGTATGACTACAAAATCATAGTTGGGTTTTTCCCAAACTATAATTCCTGACTACAATGTTTGAAATAGTGTAAAACATTTTGAATATGAAAGGCAATTCACTGTATTTAAATTTCTTACGGCGCGATGTTTTCATGCTCTATATAAAACAATAAAAGTAATATGAGTGTACACTGTAACATGATGAAAGCTACAAGTCTAAGTATGTTTAGTACATGTTTATTATTAATAGCCTACTCTGTTCAGAAATAGATTTTAATAACGTGCTAAACAATAATAATTAGTTTCTCAGATATAAGATTTCTTTCTCTTTTTTATGATAGTACAAAGCATGTGTGAGTCGATGGCTACAAAACATATATATATATATATACATATATATATATATATATATATATATATATATATATATATATATATATATATATACACACATACAGATGCTCCTGATATTAACATGCTCACAAATGTTTTTTTGTTTGTATTTTATTGAATCAGATACCAGCACCAGATGTATCCTGATGTCTCTTCAAACTGTTTTCCTCTGAGAGCGCTGTACCAACATCAGATGTTCAACTACACTGATATTCTGTGTTAAAACAAGCTCCTTTTCTACTGATTATGTTTTTTTCTTCTTGAATCCATGGAAAGAAGTAGAAACACTTAAATAACACACGTAAATATCAGGTATGATTTACTTGTTGAACAGAATCTGTTGCAGGAATGACTCAAAGTCTGTTCACATCTCTGTGGTTAGATCAGTGTGCACAATAATGTGTCTTTGACCTTCATTATGTATGTTTTGATTATACGGTGTTGTAAATAAAACACAAATAATTTAAAAAAAACCCTTTTTTTCAATCTCCTCACATTCTCTCTTACCTGCCTCACAGTCACACTCACACTGATGGGCCATTAGAGGCCATTAGGGGAGGGCCCTTTGTCTCTCAGGTGAGACTCACTTAATATTCATGGCCATTGCCACTCCCTCGCATACAGACCCTCGATCACAAAACATGTCTTGAAAATTTTAAATCAATATATTGTTTTCTGTGAATGAGTAAGCAGAATGGTTTTCACATAATTTTGAAGTAAATATTCTAGCCTACAAGACTGATTACTCAAAAGTCTTGTTCAGGACTATTTAGTGTGGGTTTTAAGGCCTTATTTCAGCTACATTTTTTCTCCCAAAACTTACTAACCACGCATAATATTTTTTTTCTAATAAATGCAAACATGTACATCCATCTTGGTCACATATTATTGTAGCACAGTTTGTGCTGAATACAAAAAAATTACATGTTGGTCAATAGTATGCTTTAAGTAGCTGAAATAAGCACAAATATCAGGGCATGTCAAAACATCTCAAGGGCCCCAAAATGACCTCAGACCCCAGAGGGTTAAGGATCGGCTAAGGGAGTTCCTTGATGAGGGGACTAGAGTGACAAGGAAATTATAATGAAAGAGGGAAAAGGAAAAACAAAGAGAGACACAAAGAAAGAACACAAAAGGCACACGGACACTGAATGGGGTGAGGCAGCAAACGAGTGTCACGTGTGGAGGAGACTAGCAGTGCGGTGGAGGAGAGTGTGTCAGTGTTGTGTTTAAGCAAGGCTGCTATATGTTTTCCTAGAACGACAGAAATTATGTTAGTGTGGTGTAGAGCATATGATTGTCGGTCTGTGTCAGTGGGTTTGATCTTCCCCCTTTTCCTGTCGGTTGGGTCCCTGGTGTCTCTTTATCTGGTTTCGATAGACCCATCGAAGGACTGGCTCGCTGGGCCCTTGTCTGATTTTGATTCGATAGGCGACAGGTGAGAGCTTGTCTGTTATCTCGTGGGGTCCTGTCCAGTGAGGTAGGAACTTCTTTGACAGGCGATGAGAAGCGTTCTGCTTTGGTTTGGCAAAGCTGTAGTACCACACTTTGTCTCCGACATTGAGCTCATGGTGAGAGGCCTTTTGGTCGTAGTAGGCTTTACGACCTTCCGCGCTTCTTTGAAGTTGCTGTTGCGCAAAGGCGAAAGTCGTTCTCAGGTGCTGATGCAACTCTTCCAGGTACTGGTGAGTGGTATAGGCGGTGACGAGATTTAGGTCACCTGGTTGGTACAGCAGATGTAGTGGTAGCGGCATACTTCTCCCTGTCATCAATGTGAACGGGGGTACTCCAGTAGACTGGTGAGGGGTGGCCCGAGCGGCCATCAGCACCAAGGGAAGTTTAATATCCCAATCCTTTAGATTGGTAGATACATACTTCTTTAACATGCTAACCACTGTTCTATTGGCCCATTCAACTTGACCCGAGGAAATTGGGTGATGGCTTATATGGAGCTTGGCCTGTATACCCAGGAGTTTCCACACTTCCTGCATGATTTCGGCGGTGAAGTGGGTTCCGCGGTCAGAGTTGACCCTTAAAGGCAGTCCAAATCTGGAAAAGATGTGGTTCATTAACAGGCAGGCTGTTGTTTCTGCTGTATCATTGGGAGCTGGGAGGCATTCTATCCACATAGAATCAGATCATCAGCAGCGAACTGATATGATAGGACAATGTGGGAGGAGGCGGGGTCTTGTACGCCAGTGGCGTGTTGGCGGCGGGTAATAGCTGCTACGGAAGGGTTGGGTGGGTAATAGCTGCTACGGAAGGGTTGGGTGGGAGGGCTTGAAATGTCCAGGACTCTCCGTGTAATGCACCTGCTTTGGCGAGGGCATCGGTTTGGTCATTGAAGTCTTTATCCTGTCCTGGTTGACGCGAATGACCTCGAACCTTTTTCCAGTAAATGATCATGTCTTGTTTCGTGACAATGGCATCGCCTGCTTGGAAGAGTTCCTGGTGCTTGACAGGCTTGTTGTTAGCTGTCTTGAATCCATTCTGTTTCCATCCAGCTAAATGGCAGGTGAAGCTGAGACGGGCATAGTTCGAATCGGTACAGATGAGGAGTTCTTTGATGTCGTGGGATGCAGCCATTTGTAGTGTGATGAGGATGGCGGCTATTTCTGCATACTGCGATGAGTGAGGGCCTAAGTTGAATTGTTGCGGTGGGCAAGGGTCGTTGTTGAGCCAGACCACTCCAGCGCCAGCTTTTAAAATGCCCTTGTTATTGTAGGAGCAGCCATCAACATATGCTGTGGGCATCCCTTCACACACATTCTCCTCAAAGTACCTTTGATTCGTCAGTTGTGGTTGTAGCAGTTCTTTAGATTCCGCTGAGGTGTCCAACGTATCCGTTGAGCAGTTTTGGCAGGCCGCTAGCCCGTTTCCAAGTGAAGATTTGTAGTTTTGGGCATATCTTGCCTCAACGTCATGTCCTTGGAGTGTCATTAGCCAGGTAGCTATGCGTGCGTTGGTCACCACGCCATCTCTGATTCGTTGACTGTTGAGGTAGGTGACTGGTTGATGACAAGTCTCGATGATGACTTTCTGTGCACCGATGTAATTAGAGAAACGCTGGATAGCCCACACAGTGCAGAGCAAAGCTTCTTCGCAGTCTGAATACTTGCATTCTGGGGGTAGCAGCGTTTTACTGGCATAAGCGACCACTCGCTTGTCTTTGTCATGGAGCTGGTATAGGCCTGCGCTGAGGCAATGGCTGGAGAATCCAGCGTCCAGATAGAATTCTTTTCCTGGGTCTGGGTAAGTCAGGCACGGAGCAGAGCACAGGCGCTGTTTGAGCTGGCTCATAGCTGTGTCCTGGGCTTCCGTCCAAATGAAGGGTTCATCCTTTTTCAGGAGGGACATTAGTGGTCGTGCCATGTCAGCATAGTTCTCGATGAACTGTCGTGAATAATTGCACACTCCCAGAAAGCTTCGCAGTTCCGATATGTTAGTCGCCGTCTTTATGCTTTGGATTGCTTGGATGCGGTTCGACTGTGGCTCGATGCCGTTTCGTCCGACGAGCAGGCCGACATAGTTCACCTTGGTTTTGCACCACTGTCCTTTGTGAAGGGAAATCTTAGCTCCTGCTGTTGTCAGCTGGTTTAGAATATGATCGATTTCTTTGAGGTGGTCTTCCACGCTTGAATTTTTCATCAAAACATCATCCACATAAACGAGGTTGCCTCTGGCGTCAGGGCATGCTTTGTTCAGGAAGATGTTGAATTCTGCTGGTGAGTTGGTGTAGCCAACAATTTCTTGCACTGGCTCATATGACACTATTGGGATTTTATACTGCCGCACAAATGTGGGTGGCGCATTTGGGTTTGTTGGTTAGTCCACAGTCCAGTGAATCCTTTGCGAAGGAGTCCTTGTACTTGTGCAGAACCTCTTTGAGTCCTTGGCGATCCGCTTCATTTTGGAGGGCATCCACCTCACTCAGGATCTGCTGAATTTGTGCGTTGAACTCGGCGTAGGGTTCTTCTGCAGCTGAGTCATTTGAGGGGCATTGGACCCCGATGGTCACCTGTGTAGGTGATTCTGTCGCAGGCTGTGTTGAGACAGCGTAGACAGCGAGGTGAGTATCATCTGTTAGTTCTGAACGGCAGACACTTGCTTTGGACACCGGCAGAATGGAAGTGATGGCAATGATTTCATGAGGTTTTGTGAATGTTACGGTGTCATTGTATTCGTCTGACATCAGCTGGGCTGGTATAGGGCCTATGACAGGTACCGTCAGTTCAAAGTCGTGGAACGCCTGGTTGATGAGCCATCCCAGGTGACCGGCTTTGTGAACGTGGATGTCTTGGGCCGTACAGTTGTTGAACAACACATACACAGCACGGGATGACACTTCAATGAGAGGTGTGGCTTCCAGGGTCAGTCCGAGTTTCTGGCAGGTCCTGGAAGGTTGGAAGAAGCCTAGCTTACTGTTGAGAGCCTGGCCAGGTCGCATGTTGAGGCGGACACTGACACTCTTGCTGTAGGCAGGTATTGTGGCTTCTTGCTCGGTGATCATAGCGCATGCGTCTGGCATGGTTTGACCAGACTGGAGGTTCTTGAGGTTGACTGACGTTGTCAGTTGACATGACGGGGGAGCCCATATTATGTCGTTCACGTTATCAATGCAAGCATTGAGCCGGACGATGATATCTGCTCCAATGTAGACATCATGAGGTAGGTCAGGGACTACGAGGAAGTAGTGACTCAGATGTCTGTTGTTCCATCGTATGTCTACAGCGCAGACAATCTTGGAGGTGGCCATGGTTGTCGACCAGGGGCTGAGAGGGAAGCGGCTGTGTTTAGCAACATGTGGTAGACTTTGGTGTCTTTGCTTCAATATGCTAAATAGCTTCAGGCTAATGGCTGAGTTCTCTGCCCACAGGGCTAGTGTCGCATCTGACACTGACGTGCCGTGGACATCTATTGCCGTCATGATTCGAAGGGGGCCTGCGTTTGATTCAGGCTCCTGTAGTGAGCAGAGGAGAGGGTCCTGGTCCTTGCTGCTTGAGCTTGGTTCAGGCCTTGGTTCTGATACTGCACCATCATTCCGTGAATTGGGGGCGGTGTCTGTGACTTGGCACTGCGACTCGTTGGAGTCTAATGACTGGCACGGCAGAGGTTCGCGGACTTGTGTCCAGATCTTTAGATGCTTGAAGTCTATTAGAGGTTCAAAACGGTTAAGCAGATCTTTCCCAATGAGGAGTGGGTATGTTTTGAGTGGGGAGACATATATTGGATGAATGAGATCCATTGATCCCACTGTCAGGTGGATTGGAGCCACATGTTTCAGTTGGAGGCCCGTGTGGGAATACGCTTGGAGATTCAGCTCACACCTTTGGAGTTTGAGGGTTCTGTTAGTCCTCTTTGCTCCTTCTTGGACTTCCTCGAGAAGTTCAGCAGACATTAGAGTAATGTCGGCCCCCGTGTCCAGGAGGGCTTCGACTCTGATGTGTCGTTCAATGATGATGGATAGGTAAAACTTTCTTGCTATACCTTTCTCAATGAGATCACCTAGGAGTTGAGGGACTGGAGTGTGGGAGGAAAGTGTTAGGATATCAGGACTGATGTGTTCGTCGGAGGAGTGGCAGACGACCAAGACAGGATTTTCAGGAACTTGATGGGATTCGTCAGCAGGTGTTTGTTGGACGCTGCTGTGATTAAGAGGATTGGGTATTGAGTTAGTGTCTAACTCTGTGGCTAGGCTTTCACGTGGGATTTCGTGTCCACCTGAAGTTAGTTTAGTTACGGATCTCTGAGAGTGAGGTGAGGGGGTGCTGTTTTCTGTGCCTGAATGGGTCAGATGGTCACTGCCTTTTCTTCCGGCCGCTAGTCAGGCTGAATCTGGTTTCTCTTTCTTTTCCCACTTCCAATCCTCCTCCTTTCGTTGGAAGAACTGTTTCATCATCATTTTCATCAGCTCTTGTGAGTCAAAACACGGTGGTGTCTTTTGTTCTTGTGTGGATTCAGTTTGAGCTCGGTCAGCTTGGAATCTTTGTGACTTCTTTCTTCGATTCCTTGGACTGGTTGCTCCAGGGTGAGTTTGTCGTTTTCCCTTGGAGTTTCCATCGGATTCCCATGAGCTTTTCCCTCTTGAGTTTCCAAATGAGCTTGGCTGGTTCCACGATATCTCCCATTGATTCTCCTGAGGCCTTGATTGGTCCCATGAATTTTCCCAGTTCCGTCCAGGTGAGCGTTGACGTCCACGAGGTCCATCCCAGCGTTCGTACCTCTGTTTCGATCGGGTACCAGCGTGGGAGTCTCGTTCTTTGTTGGACGAGGGTGCATTCCACTCTCTGGGTGGCGGCTTGGCAGTGTCTTGGCGTTGGGTGCCCTGTAGAGCCAGCCCTTGACTTTGAGTGTTGAAGTCAAGAACTGCTGGAGTTTTGGAGCTCTTTTCTGAGGCCATCTTTTGTTTTCCGTAGGCCTTCTGTGCCAAGTCTCGCAACTGCTGAGCATTCATTGTTCGTGGACATGCGAGAACGCCAAGATGGTGGCTTACTCCAGGATAGAGGTTTCTTAGGGAGAGAGTTTTGAAGTTCAAATCATCTTCCATGTCAGGTTCATTGCGAGTTCCAAAGTATGCTCGTCTGAGTCGGCTGTAGTAGGTGTGAGGAGGTTCGTGACGTCCTTGTCTTGTCTCCAGGGCAGCCACTAAGCCTTGTTCGGAGTCAGGATCGGAAAACTCTTTAATGAGGGCTTCTCGGAGCAGTTGGTAATCAGTCTTTATGTGAGCAGGCTGCCTGTCCAGGAAGCAGCGAACTTCAGGACTGGATGTCGTTCGGAGTAAATAGAGTCTATCTTTGTCCGTAACGTTAGGTCGCATTTCCAGATGGAAATCGATATCTTGGAGGTAAGCTTGGACATTTTGGCTATTTGGCACGCTGGGGGTGAACTTGCCAATGTTCCTGGCGAGCTTGTCAAGGTCTTTCAGGTCCAAGCCATGCGACGATCTGCGGCTGGTTGCGGCAGGTTCTTTTGGCTTTGCTGTGAGCTGAAGTTCTTCAGAGGGAGCTGGTGAATGTTTCACCACCACCCCCTCCACCTTTTCCACATGTGTCAGTCCAGGAACAGGTGACCCGGTCCTGTTCGGCAGGGGTGAGGTCGGTGCGCGTCGTGTCCTCGACGGTTCACGCGCAGTTCGTAAGCGTGCTTGAGTAGTTCCTCTTGGAAACTATCGGATTCCTCTCTGAGGTCGTCAAGCTGTCATATTAGGCGGCTGATCTCGTTTCTTGACTCATCAAGGTGAGTTTCAAGGGCTTTGATTCTGCTGTTTTTATCCCTGAAGTCAGCCCTTGCCTTTTCCAGTAGCTGTTCTGCATACTGTAGCTTGTTACAACGATCAGCATAGTCTGCCTTGACCTGTTCCATTTCTTGGGTGTTAGCTACTAAGGTTTCTTTTAGCTTATTGATCTCCTCCTCAGCGCCTTGTTCCACCTCATCCGGCCTTTCCCGTCATTCCTGAGCTTCCAGTTCCAGCTGCTCGATGCGTCGTTGTGCGCGTGTTAACTCCTGCTGGAGCTGTGCAGCGTGTTTGTCACTCAACTTGAGGGTGGCGATGAGTGTGTAACTTAAGGAGCTGGTGATCTTGGCTAATTCTTTGTGAGTGTAGCTTTGACTTGGGTTTTGTGCCATGAGGCTTGTTATGTTGTCGTCCAGCTGGTCCTGTGTCTGGGTTTTGAGTGTTTCAGCAGCCTTAGGGAGGAGGCTGTCTGTCGCCACACTGAGCCATGTTTCCAGGTCTTCCCAGTGGCCACCATGTTCTGTTTTGCGAGACATGTTCTGGCGGAATGAGGGGGATCTCGAACCATGACTGACACAGACCTTGAAGAGAAAACAAAAACAAAAAAAAAACAAACAAAGCAAACGGGTGTAAGAGTGCAATGTAAAGTGTGTGCTACTGTTGAGTGTGGTTCTCTGTGACTGTGGTCCTCTGGGGGCGTGCTTCTAATTTTGTAGCCTCTGTGGGGGAAATTGAACACACACACACAGATCACACAGCTGGAGAACAGAGAAAGGAAAGAAGAACACCAACAGAGCAAGGGACAGGGTAATACTTGGATGCTTCCATTTTTCCTGTAAGGGAAAGTCCAAAACAAAATACTCCTTTCTGGTGTCAGATTTTTCTCTTGTCTTTTTATTTATTTATTTTTTATTAGATCTGATTTAGAAGGGTGCTTCTAGTCAGAGTATTGTAAATGGAGAGATTTTTTTTTTTTTTTTTTTTAAGTCTGTGATTGCTATTAATTTTCTCTGGGTGAAGGAAAACAATAGCAACGACAGTACTGGTCCCTTAATGGCAAATTGACATCACAACGCTAGTTTGAGTGTCATTCGTGCATGCCTAAGGTTTTCGACGTCTACCGTCTAGGTGATCTGTTTAGCCTGGCAGGGTAAGATTTCACAGAGGGGACATTAAATGGAAAACAGTTTTGAAATGTCGTCTCAAGTTCCACAAATACCTGTTCAAGGGTTAAGGTCCTCTGTTTGTGACAATCCCACAGGCACAATCTCAGCAAACAGTAGCAATAATCACATTAGAAGAAAGCAGCAAGGAGACCAGAGAAGAGGAGGAAGATTGAGTTGCTCCCAATTTTAGGATTGTAGTATCAGCATGGTGGCACTGTTGGATTGATACCCTTAGGGGGTTGGTTTTGCTGTTTTAATAGGCTCAAACCAACTGTCCTAAATTTTGGAGGAAACTCTAATTTCCTTTTGGGGTTTTGCTTAATTGGGAGGTTAAGGCTCTTATGTCCTAGGTTTGATGGGAAGTTAGATTGTCCAGCGGAATCCCACAGCCGGGCCTACCGTGGAGGCAATGTCACTTCACCAGTCAAGCACTAGGGGTACCGCTAATTACAATCAGGCTTAAGCCAAGCATAAACCCATAAAGTTTTAGCTGAGTTAATTGAATAACTGAAGGATAGAAAATGAGGCCTAGCAAGTAGGACCAGAACTTGATTGCGAATGAATTTAGAGTTTCAAATTAGAAATTGTGGTTTCTAATTACACTTTAATGATGTTATCATTAAACTGGTAGGATGATTAGGATTAAAATTGTTCACTAATGTATCATTGAAATAGGGAAGCCAAACCCAAAATTTGATGAAATTAAAAATTTCAGAGCAATAATGATAATCAATTATCACAATCCACAGATGGTTATCATTCAAATTGTCAGAGCAATTAACATTTCATTAATCAGCAATTATTGTTGCGATCTGGAAACAGGAATTGTAATTAATTATTAAATTGAATTAGAGTTTTCAAACCCGTAATTAATTCTGAAATTAAATTACAAATTTAGGTTCCTAGCATTCACTGACGTCATTAAAAATTCATAAGAGCAATTTATAATTCATTAAATTATAAACGCACTTATAATTATGTCAATCAGTCTATGTGGACGCAGGAACTGGAATTATTTAATGAAATGAAATTAAACTTTCAAATTTGGGATTAATTATGAAATTCAATTATCAATCTTGAATTGAATTTGGATCCCTATAACAAGTTACTAATTCTTCCTCCTTGTGTCATGAAGGTCACAAGAACAAATTAATCTGTACATCCTAATTACTTCTAAAGAAAATTAAAAATTTTCAGGCCAGAAAATTAAACACTTTGATAGTCAATGATTAAGATCTTAATGTTATTGTCAAATTATCAAAGCCCCCACGATTAACTTAATGCTTGACAATAGCAACGCATCAACTGATGTCGTTAAAATCATAGGGACAGTTCATAATTTATTTAATCACTGTATTATCAAAGTAATGAGGACAAAACCCAGAATTAATTCCTAATAAAACCAGTTATTAAACTGATACCCGCTAAAAACCCTTACACAAATGCTTATTAAACCACAGGTGAGATCGCTACTAATTTCCTATGATAATTAGCCGCAGTGCAGCGCAATGGTTTATTTAAGTTTGTATTTGTTAAAATTATTTTAAATGGGTGACGAGCAATAACAGATAGAAAGAGCAAAAGAGAGATAGAAATGATAAGCAGATCTTAGTGTGAGTTAGTTCAGGATGGGTATTCGCATCAATACTTCAAAACACACGGCAAAACACACTGCATTGACATCCACAAGCTATGCTACGTGCTGATAGCTAGCCTTCAATGCTACTACTTTGGCCTATGCTTCAATGTAAACTCATTAGCTAGCTTTTCGCTATGCTATTGTTTACAAAAGCTCCAAAATGGCGCTGGGGCGGAGCCCACGCACTGAAAGTTTTCCGGAAGAGCCTTGGAGGACTTCCGGGCAAGGCTGTCAGTAACGCCCACTCTGGCCAGTGAGTTTCAAGCTAGGCTCGTCTATTCACGTGAGCTAGCTCTGTTCTGAACAACCAAAAGCACTATGAGTTTCTTGTCTCTGTACAGCGCTGAAATAATCTCAACTCATTTAGAGCGAGATAAATTAATCCATAGATTAATTATTATGACACTTCTCGGCCAAAACTGTCACTATGGTGACGCACACACGGCTGTGAGTTATACACAGTTTCCTTACACACGGCGGTGTAAGTGTGTTTAACTCCTGAAAAACCACAAGCACTATTTTTTTTTTTTAGATTTCTCTATCTTTATAGCGCTGATCAATCTCACTCCTTCGAATGAGGTAAATTGATATACAGATTTACTGCAATTAATGCGACAACGCTATTGAGGCCACGGCGGACCTCGTAACTTCTGATCTGTTCTCACAGACAGAACACAGTGGATTTTTTTTAATCACACAATTTTCATTTCTTGAAAACGCGTTTGGCCACTCCTTCTGAGTGTCACGTCTTACATTCACTGTTTCCGTGAATTAAAATGGCAGAGAAATAAACAGGTAGCTAATCTGATATCCTCAACATGGGAGCTTAATAGTTGGTAACACTTTATTTCGATAGTCCACTTTAGACATTCAACTAACAGTAAGTAACTTTGCAACTACACGTCAACTAGCAGTCATTAGAGTATTAGTAGACTGTCTGTTTAATATCTTCTAACACTTCATTTTGATGGGTCCACAACATACAACATACTGAGCATTAGAAACTTTGCAAGTATATGTCAACTTATTCTACTAACCCTAAACCTACCGTACTGAGAGTTAGTAGACATGTAGCTGCAAATTAATGAGAATTAGTTGACATGTAGTTACAAAGTTACTTATAGTTAGTAGAATGTCTAAAGTGGACTATCGAAATAAAGTGTAACCTAATAGTTTAATTGTTTCCACATCGGATTATGCAATGCAGATCAAAACTATTGAAAGGCCTTATGACAGGAATAAAACAAGGAACACGCTTATTTTTCCCCTATATCCGCGCAGAGTGGCTTAATTTGGTCTCAGCAGACAAATTAATTACTGCAGTTAATTTTCCTTTTAAACAACTAAAGTTGCTATTCCATTCAAACGCCTCGTGTCTTGTACCACAACTAAGCATATACAGTACCACACAAACAAACAAACGCTGTCTCTCTGTACCTACACTATTTCTTCCGGTTAAAACAGGCAGGATACAGCAATATTTCTGGTTTTATGAATTTTCAAATCAAACTAATGCCAGCTTTATTCTCCACCAAATATGTAAGGGTTTTATCCTTTACTTATAAATTTTAGCTTTAGAGAATCAAATCATAGAAATCCGACTTTGATCGGATTAATTGATATTAATCACCAATGTATAGATTAATTGATATTAATCAAAATGTACAATTTATACTTTATTAACGACTCGACCAGCGATTATTAATACAGTATAAATTAGCAATTCTTCTTATTGTTGATAATAATACAGAATTGATTGGGAAATTTTACTTGAGCAACAGGTAACACGATCTATGGCAAATAATTTAAGATTTGAAAATCACGGCACCAGACTATTCATTAAAAATGAATCGAGAGTTTATTTACTATTCTAGGGTATAATACAAACAAAACACATACACACACATATACACACACTATGGCAAGATCAAAGCAGTTTGAAGAAAGTTAAGCTATTCTCTTTTCCCGAGAATAAAGACGACCTTAGGACGTCACAAACAGAAGACTCAGTTATTGTTATCTTTTAACGATTCATTCAATTCAATTCAGCTTCAGCGAATAAGAGATGTTTGTTTTACTTGCTGTGAGTTGAAGTTGAGTTGAAGGCTGTACTTCTTGAGGGAATCCCCGACTTTCGCGCTGTGTCGTTGTCGCGTGACGTCACTCGGGAATCCTCTCTACGATTCGTGGCTTCTTGGCAGTGCGCGAATGGCAAGGCTTTGAAGTTCTTTGCAAGTTTGGTCTGAAGTTGACAGTGTTGAAGTCTTTGAGATGATCAGCCAGATGTTTCGCAGCACGATCAGGAGGGCAACGCCCAGACTTTCAGCCAAGTTTCCTTGCAGGTTTTACCAGTTGTTTCAACCGTTATCTTTGTGTTTTCATCTTTGACTGAGCTGAGCTTCTACCAATTCAAAGTTGGAGTATCTGTTTTTATCGGACAGAATTAAGTCCATCCTTTTCACTGTCTGACCCAATCACATTGTCTCTGTAGGGCGGAGCCCCGCCCAACACGACTTTTCGTGCATACATTATCTGCTCATAAATATGTCACATGAGCCCAAATATCCTAGCAGATTTCTATAAAGTGTTATAATCATACCTTATGATGCTAAAAGTCAACATTCATCCTTTTCATCTTATTGGAATAAAAATAAGGCTTAAATCAATATCATACATGAGGTACTTATATTGAACACCTATAATTTTACCTACTAAATGGTTTGTCACAGGTTAAAATATCCTAAGTTCTGATAACTACAGTCAGATATATGAAACATAAAATACCACATTCATATACAAATATCGTCTCTTGAGTATATTGCTTTTAATAGCAGAAGTCTTTTCTGGATTGTCTTTTGGCAAAGTCCATGAAAGTTTGGAACAAACTTTGTATAACTAGAGTTCCTTTTGTTGCTCAGAAAAGAGGCGGCTTTCTCCTGGAATGCAGTGAAGAAAAGGGGTTTGTTATGAGGTCATGCGGATGACCGTGCTGTAGGTTTGTTGAGGTCTGGTCAACGTATATCTGTCTTTCCTTGTTGATACCATCATTGAATTATGGTCAAAAGCAGTCAGGGGACTTAGGGAGGGTCTGGGCTGGAACATGTCCAGATCCCACGTGCTTTGTGCTGTCTGTTTATTCGACTTTATTTATGGTAAACTGGTTCAGGAACAACATTGAAGATTCTGTTCTTCAAAGGGATGGCCAGATGTTTTCCTCCCAGCTTCGTGGGTCTCATGAGAGATAAGGAGAACAGACAGGAAGTTATTCAGAGAGTTTGGGCGTTGTGCTGGTCGTTTGTAACTTTTACGACGCTGCGATGGAGAGTGAGGTTCTGTGGAATGTCCTTAAGTTTAAACTCATGTGTGTGCGTTCTTTTCGACCAGGTTCTACAAGCCACTCCTTCGTTATTTTAGCTGTGTGCTTAGGGTCATTGTCTTGTTGGAAGCTAAACCTTCGGCCCAGTCTGAGGTCCTGAGCACTCTGGAGAAGGTTTTCGTCCAGATTATCCCTGTACTTGGCCGCATTCATCTTTCCCTTGATTGCAACCAGTCGTCCTGTCCCTGCAGCTGAAAAACACCCCCACAGCATGATGCTGCCACCACCATGCTTCACTGTTGGGACTGTATTGGACAGGTGATGAGCAGTGCCTGGTTTTCTCCACACATACCGCTTAGAATTAAGGCCCAAAAGTTCTATCTTGGTCTCATCAGACCAGAGAATCTTATTTCTCACCATCTTGGAGTCCTTCAGGTGTTTTTTAGCAAACTCCATGCGGGCTTTCATGTGTCTTGCACTGAGGAGAGGCTTCCGTCGGGCCACTCTGCCATAAAGCCCCGACTGGTGGAGGGCTGCAGTGATGATTGACTTTCTACAGCTTTCTCCCATCTCCCGACTGCATCTCTGGAGCTCAGCCACAGTGATCTTTGGGCTCTTCTTTACCTCTCTCACCAAGGCTCTTCTCCCCCGATAGCTCAGTTTGGCCGGGCGGCCAGCTCTAGGAAGGGTTCTGGTCGTCCCAAACGTCTTCCATTTAAGGATTATGGAGGTCACTGTGCTCTTATGAACCTTAAGTGCAGCAGAAATGTTTTTGTAACCATGGCCAGATCTGTGCCTTGCCACAATTCTGTCTCTGAGCTCTTCAGGCAGTTCCTTTGACCTCATGATTCTCATTTGCTCTGTCATGCACTGTGAGCTGTAAGGTCTTATATAGACAGGTGTGTGGCTTTCCTAATCAAGTCCAATCAGTATAATCAAACACAGCTGGACTCAAATGAAGGTGTAGAACCACCTCAAGGATGATCAGAAGAAATGGACAGCACCTGAGTTAAATATATGAGTGTCACAGCAAAGGGTCTGAATACTTAGGACCATGTGATATTTCAGTTATTCTTTTTTAATAAATCTGCAAAAATGTCAACAATTCTGTGTTTTTCTGTCAATATGGGGTGCTGTGTGTACATTAATGAGGAAAAAAATGAACTTAAATGATTTTAGCAAATGGCTGCAATATAACAAAGAGTGAAAAATGTAAGGGGGTCTGAATACTTTCCGTGCCCACTGTATGTATTTTATAAATTAAATACTGCATTAATTGAAAAATTATTTTACTTTTTATACAGCAAATAGTCCATAATTTAGATATGAATATTAATTAGTAACATGAAATACATTCAAAATGCAATATATATATATATATATATATATATATATATATATATATATATATATATATATATATATATAAAAACATTACTGAAATGAAATATAGTATATTCATTCCACAAAAATAAAATTATTACACAGTTATGACCTCCGGTCAGTTTTGACCACAAACAACACAAGTGTGACTCCCAAATGAACAATACCAGAGGGTTAAGGGTTGTTAAATGGATTTAATAAATTATACTTTCAGGAAAAGATTTGCAATGGGTTTAAGCTGTTTTATGAATGTTTTGGCCTGAGTTTGTTGTTGTTGTTGTATTTACACAGTTCTGACAGGCTTGAGGAGTTCTGAGTGCTTTGAAATAGTAAATCATTTTTTTCAGTTTACTGGTTCAATTGATTAAAACATTCAAAAAGGTTCTCCCATTTGACTTAGCACAGTGTCAAAGTACAACAATAGTACAACAAAGTTTGATATAACTTCCTTCTGTGAACTAATGTGACTAGTAATTACAGAATGCAACAAAGTCTTATTTTATATTATTCTATACAGTGATAAATTTTGTTTTGCCGACCTGGTAACCTTTCACTACACTATACAACCCAGGGTAGGTGTAAATGCAGATATCAGTTATGCTTCACTCTTAAAAGAAAATGTAAGCTAGTCGTCAGAAAAAAAAATTAAATGAAAAATAAATAAAAAAAAGAGGAAACTGTCAAAAAATCGGAATGGGGCATGAAGAACTGCAGTGTAAATGTGGCCTAAATGAAACAAAATTACATGTGAGAATTTAATGCTGTGTACTTTTCTTTTAATGCAATATAATGTTTTATATAATATAATACTTTTCTTTTAATGCATATCACAATTACTGTCAATACCGGTATATTGCGACCCCTAGTTCAGCACATACCAACAAAATTTTGGTCACATGCTGAAAAAAGAAAGCAAAATGCAACCATTTTGAAACCCAGTGTGACAACATGTTTTGTGCAACCACATACAAGGCTAATTTAATAGTGAGAGAAAGATTCAGAAGTGGTTTACTAATAAAATAATAGTAAAATAATAATAATTAAAAAAAAAAACATTTGTTTGCACTTACCCTTTTTCTCCTTTGGCGAGCCTTCTTGGCACACTTTTGAGCTCTATTTCAGGGATTACATCTCTTTATATCAGGCAACCCCTGTTGTGTTTCTCTGCAGCCAGATTAAACCTTGTTGTAGCCTGTATATTATATTATATTCATCAGTGGCGGCTGCTGGTCTTTCAAAGAGGGGAAGCTCATTTTCGGCCTACATCATAAAAATTGTCCATTTATTTATATGTAAATAATGCCCTACGTTCCTTTTCAAGAAAATGCTCTGTGACCTTGTCGTACCAGCTAAGCTTCTTTTCCAGTGACGCTGGCCTAGACTACTGTATGAATGACTGAATGAACAAACAATCTAAAAAAAAAGATATTAAACTCGGAGGAAATGTGGGAATTAGGTTAAACTGAAACAAGGAATGTGGTGTATAATAGGGTTGTCATGATACCATAAAAATGTCTTACGATACTATACCAGCTTAATTTATAATTCAATTCTACAAAATGAATCAAAATTTAATAAATAAATAGATGTAAGTGAAAACAGACAATATTATTCTCTGAATACTTAATTAATGTGAATGAATGACTGGCTGTTGTTATCCATGAAATGATCTAAACTCAACTCATCTTAGCTCTGCACAGAAGCTGCATGAAGTGACATTTAGATGTGGAATTTATTCATTTAGACTGCATTTATAATTGCATAAATAATGTTATGAGATTAATGTTTTAAATACTAAATTATGTATATAGAAATATGTTGGAAAATAATGTAATATGCCTACTTTATATGGGAAACTTAAAAACGGCCAGCAGGTGGCAGAAGTTCGTGATTGAATCACTGAGTCATTCAAATGATTCTTTCAAAACGGCTGAATCCTTCAGGAGCGAATCAAATGTCTGTTTTTATGAATGGCTTCTTAGTGAATCAGTGATTCTCCCAAATCAATGCGGATTTGGATCAAACACAGAAACTAAACAAAAACAGCACTCTTTCTCGTGTCCTATTGCCTAAGTGTCAGGAGCATTTTTTGCTCGCATATCTTGAAATTTCCGAGTTAGCAGCATGTATATTAAAACATAACATTATAAATAAATAAAAAATATATATATAATGATTGATAAGAACCAAGTGAAAAGCCGCGATGGGACTGAGCTCGAATAGCTTCAGCGTCAGACTTTTTATTGTACAAAATCGCTGTCAATCAAAAGGAGATGCAGACCGTCCAATCATCACGCAGAAGCTTGTAGTCCAGGCCCGCCCACTCCTCCATTCACCTCCAGAGACGCTGAGCGTCCGGGGGCGGGACATAATCGCAGCATTTACCCAATGACCGTCTAGTTTCGAAGCTCTGAAAAAAACTGTTCAAAGCCGCCCCATTGAAGTCCATGGACGCTCGGCTTCAACAGAGAAATACACTGACGCTACGGGAGTGTATGAGAAGGAAATCGAGTCCGACCTGCTGTATGTAGCTGATTCTGAACGAGCTCGTCTTCGAGATGAACGTGTTCTAACGCATTTTTAGTCAATAAAATGTTAACACAATAGTACATATCTGACCATTAATTTTTGACATTATAGGGGAAGCTGAGCTTCCCTTGCAGTCTTAAAATCCCCACTGCTATTCATTATTTTTTAGAAACCTTGCACTTTTCTACTCCGTTTTAAAGGTGTTCTTGTATTCAAATTAAGCGCGGTCCACTGCTGCACACGTGCCACGATATCAATACAGAAACAGCTGTATTGATACCCATATTTTCAAATCGATAAATCGCCGTATGGATGTATCGAACACAGCCCTAGTAGCTGAAAGTACATGGGAGAGGTGTTTTAAATGAGATGTCTAACCTAATTTTTTTCATTAACTGAAAACAGGCTAGACTAATTAATTCTTGGAATTAAAAAAAAATCGATATTGTTTCTTAAAATTGAGAAATCCAATTTTTTTTTTTTTTTTTTTTTAACCCTGCCCTGGTTTTTACCATAAAGAAATTGAGAATTTCCTGGAAAAATCCTGGAAAATTATATCTAAAAAAGAGTGGGAACTCTGTTAAAGGGATAGTTACGGTGGCCGGGAAGTGCAAAACAACATTACAAAGTGTGAAACACTTTTACAAAGCTCGAGACAAATTTACATTTTGGAAAACATTTTTACCAATCATAAAACACAATTACATGGGAAAAACACTTTTACCAAGGACGAAACAAATTTACATTTTAGAAAACAAATTAACATTTTAGAAAACAAATTAACAAGACGCAAAACACTTTTACAAGTCCCGAAACAAATTTACAATAACAGATTCTTCACGGATAGGGAATGTACCACACACCGGAAGTGACGCGTTGCTAGATACTCCTGGGCCGTAGCATGACGCAATCGGTCACGAGACATACAAGAGCCAATAACCTGTCACAACAGCATGACGCAATCGATCACGAGACACGCAAGAGCCAATGGTATTTCACAACTAAAGCTGACGTAAAGCTTCTGGCGGCATCTTTTGAATTTACGCACAGACTGCAGCACATAGCGTCCGGAGACGGCGATCGCGTCTATTCCTCTCACAAATCAATCATTTTGCCTCGGAAGACTTGGACTATTAATACTTTTTGAATAAAATATGACGGTAGTTGTGTCTGTCTGTTATATCTTGTGTTTTATTTACGAATGGTAGGTTTAGGGGCAGGGGTTGGGTTACGTGCTCATAAATGTGTAAATAATGTAATATAAATAAAACTGTTTTGACTGTTTACATTGAAAAATCACACCCCAACATATATGCAATAATGGCAATGTTACGACCCAATATATAATTTGCAACCTGGTCTCACAGAATTCCGTGTAATGGATCCGTGCGTGGAGCACGGCTGATGCCTGTCATTGATATCTCTTCTTTGAGCCCATCACGGGGTTTTTGGCGATTCCGTGATGCCACCACAGATTCAGAGTCCGTGGTCATTACACGGAATTCTGTGAGATCAGGTTGCTTTTAAGAGTCCTCAAGCTGATGTTTACACCGTGTAGACTTGACATCATGTCCACGATTACAGCGTACCAGTGACTCGTTAAAATATTGAGCACACTGATGCATTATGTCTGATGTTTCCGTCTGGTCCGCGTCCTTTAGAAACTCCAATCACCGACCACACGTAAAGCTTAAAAAAATTAAGCTGCTCATGTGTTTGCCACAAAACGGGCAAAACATCCCTCGGACGCAGTCCATGTTCGGTCAACATAAACTTTATTTACGCCATTTACTCCACAACCACAACACGAATTTACCGCGCTCACCACCAACAGCACCACCTTTCACCGCGTCTTACAGTATCAATGTCTGTTAATAAGAAAGCTTTAAAAACTTCTAGAATTTGTGCCATATTTAAGATTTTCCCTTAATATATTTGTATCTCTATTTGTATGCCCTCTTTTCTCTCTTTCTGTCGTTTTAAAAAAAAACTTATATTTTACATTTATTTCTTTATCTATTAATCCTTGAGTATTTTATTTATTTATTTTCATTGAAAGGTATGTTGTTAGTTTTGTACATACTGTTCTCTTCTGTTTGTTATCTTTTATACTGAATTCTTTATTACTATTGCAATAAAAAAAACAAAAAAAAACCTTTCACCACGTCACTTCCGGTGTGTGGTACATTCCCTTTCCGTGAAGAATCTGTCATTGTAAATTTGTTTCGGGACTTGTAAAAGTGTTTTGCGTCTTGTTAATTTGTTTTCTAAAATGTAAATTTGTTTCGTCCTTGGTAAAAGTGTTTTTTCCCATGTAATTGTGTTTTATGATTGGTAAAAATGTTTTCCAAAATGTAAATTTGTCTCGAGCTTCGTAAAAGTGTTCCACACTTTGTAATGTTGTTTTGCACTTCCCGGCCACCGTAGATAGTTCACCCCAAAATGAAAATTCTGTCATTAATTACTCGTTCCAAACTTGTAAGAAATATCCGCTAAGTGTGTAACTTTGTCAACCTGGCAACCATGTGCACGCATGCTCTCTCTACTGTAGATAAACGCGCTTGCTTTCTGAAAACACCGGTTAGTTTGCAGTTTAGTGATCTCCATTTCAATATTCTATTCTCAGAAAAGTGTAATTTATCAAGTGTTCACTTAAAAGAGAGAGAGGATATTTATGTATGAATTACCACCGTTTTGCAGTGTTTCTCTATTAACAGTGAAGCTGTGGCTTTAATTCCTTTAGAAACAATGATGTTACCAGCTCCTTGTTGAGAAAGATAATGTAGCTCGTTGTCTCTTGTCTCATTAGTCTCATTAGTTTAGAACTTTTCTAATGTTTTTTTTTTAAAACATAGTGTTAATTTGTGCAATGAAACAATACCAGCAATGTAAAGAATATTTTTTTTAATACATTACAATTAGTACATTAAAATATAAATTTATAAGAATGAGTACATTATTATTATTTATGGGCTTAAAAACAAGATGCAAAGAATCTGAATATTTTACCTTGTGGGGAGTGCTCAAAGTAAAGATGAAACATATGTCATTATCTATATTGTACTGTGGTACAGTTATAGAAGCCCTTCGTAATGCAGAGGTCAACTGCTGCTCTGCCTATAGATAGTTAGCAATAGCCCTATAGTATGCTGTGATTAATGAACAGCTGTTTTACTAAATTCTTCTGAGGTGAAATTCAGTGCAGTCCTGTATCGTGATACGCATCTTATCGTGGCCTCTGTATCGGGATACGTATTGTACCGTGACTTTGCTGGTGATACACAGCCCTATCAGCTACTGATGTTACATTTGTTTGGGCCAGGACAAAAAATTCCAACACATTTATGTCTTCTCATTTTTCATGTGTTTTCCTGGACTATTTCCTGGACTTTCCTGAAAATTATGGAAAACTAATCATAGTTTTTCCAAGTTTTCCAGGACGCTTGGGAAATCTGGTTAATTTTTTTTTTAAAGGAAAAGCTCACCTAAACCTCAAACTCAAACCTTAGGTTATCAAAGAGGTCTATGACTTTCTACAGAAGAACATCAAGATTAAAAATAATAATAATAATAAATTTAAAAAATGAGAATAAATGTGAAGGATAAAATCAAATTTACACTGCTGTCACTGGCTGGTTGGTGACAGGTCACGTGACCTTGGCAGTGGTGGCTTATGACAGCCAGCTGGAGTTAGACCCCTTCTCACATAATGTGGTGGTGCATAGTTTTACCCTGCTTTAGTTTACTTCAGTGTTCTAAACTCGAAAATCTGAAATGTGTTCATTGAACTACTATTGAGAAAAGATTACTACCTTTGATGACATCCGGGGAGTTAAATCTGCAAAAAAAGAATAGCATTAGAGAAGAATTTTACAACAAGAAACATGTAATTGAAATTACATTCCATAACTTACTTCTCCTCAGGATTAAACTTCTTGGTATTGTCCTCAGAGTTGTGAAGCCTTCTCACCAAGTCCTAAAAAGGGTAAACCATGAATATGCAATGCTTCAATACCCCTTTAATGAATAAGTTTTTTTTTTTTTTTTAATGAAAGTAAACTGTATATAATTATACTGAATTTAAAAAAATCGTACAGCTAATCGGCCAAAATTGCACTTTTTTGTATTGTCTGCCGTTAGGCAGCATTTACCTCAACATTCCTGCATTTTTATTTTGAATCACTTCATCACACTATGCGGAAGGTATATTATATTTATTTTTATTTTTTTTTACATTTATTTAAAAATAAACTAATTCATTTAAATTGCTTTTCAAAGCTTACTAGCCAGACAAGATGACTATTTTGTTCAACCTTACCACAATTTGGGTTGAATGGGCCCGCCGTTTTTCTTTTTCGGTTGTCCTCCTCCATCCTTTGCTTTGTAAATATGTTCAGCTGTTCTCTGCTCTTCATAATTTCCTCTCTCAGTATTTTTGTTTCTTCAAAAATCTGGCGGATGTATAGGCCCTGCTCTCTAACGAGTGAAGTTAGCTCAACAACTACAGAATAAGTCGTTTGTTCCAATGTGGAACTAATATGACCTGAGAGACATCTTTCTCCATAACCGAAAGATGCAGGTGTGTGATTAACGTTAGGTGTCCTGGATGGTGTCCGACCTGGAGTTGATCGATCTGCAGAATAAAAGGCTCTAGTACTAATGTTAGCCATCGTGCTCCACACTTCTGTCCCCTGCTTGTTTTGCTGCACAGCTACAGTAGGGGAAAGTGGGGTGAGTTGCGGGGTGCCAGTTTTTACTCAAAGTGACTTTAAAGTGAGGCCATGACAGTAATGCCTTCAACTTAAGAATGTACATATATTTCAGGATGTGGTGCATCCCTGAGAACAATAACTTTGGATCTGAAATAAATTGTTTCAGAAAAATGAAACAAGCAAAAGAACGAGCAAAATAATCTGCCAATGGGGTAAGAAAATAATCTTGTTTCACAAGATTATTTTTCTTACCCCATTGGCAGATTATTTTGCTCGTTTCAAACGAAAACTCACTTAATTTTGACTTGTTTTTTCTGAAAACAAGACAATAATTTTTACTTGTCTAGAAAATCCTTCTTGATTTAAGAATTTCTAGATATTTTGGCTGGAAACAATACAAATAATCTAAGTAAGAAAAGCATTTTTTGCAGTGTTGAAAGGAAAAAAAAACAGTTTTAAAAACAATTTTACCACCACAAACATATGTATTTCAAAGATGGCACTTGGGCGCGAGGTCCAGATGATAATATTACTGATGCATACCTTCCACTCCGACCATGAAATGGATAACGATTCTCAGAGAGAAGGTTGGCTAGAGGATGAAGACCGGCATTTGATATTAGAGGCAACTGAATCTGAGAACAGCAGCGACGATGCAAATGAAGATGCCGAGGTTCATCTGGTTATTGAGCATGAGAACGAGAGAGGTGCTGGCGACAATGGGCCTACAGTAGATGGGGAAGAACTGGAGGATAGATGTCACACAAGCTCAAATTCTGAGATGCTTTTGAGTAAGTTGATGGCTATGCTTTTATTGATATGGCAATCTGTATTTAGGATATCTGACTCTGCAATTGTGACACTGCTCCTTTGTCTTAAGACATACCTGCGCATAATGGAGAATGTTTTTCAAATTCCATCTGTTCTTAGATTAGCTGAAGTTCTTCCAAGAACATTGTATTCTCTTCGGAAGTCTGTAGACATACAGAGAGATCATTTTACCGAGTTTGTTGTTTGCCCAAAATGTACGGCTGTCTACACTCTGGAAGAGTCCTTCCACACTGAACGAAATGGCACCAAGGTTTCCAACAAGTGTCAGCATGTTCCTTTTCACAATTATCCTCACAAACATTCTGTGCTACAAAAAGAAATGCGGTGCCACTCTAATGAATAAAATCACATGTCTTAATCAGAATGAATTTCTGTACCCCATACGTTCATACTGTTACCGCAGTTTAATCGAGTCCCTCAAGTCTTTGATATGTCGCCGAGGATTTCTTCAAATGTGTGAGGAGTGGAGACAGCGAGATTTTCCTGACTCTGTTTTGGGAGATGTTTTTGATGGAAGGATTTGGAAGGAGTTTCAGTGTTAGAAAGGTATACCCTTTTCTAGGAGCACCCAATAATTTGGCTCTTATGATGAACATTGACTGGTACCAACCATATAAATACAGTGAGTACTCTGTGGGTGTAATATACATGGTAGTACTAAACTTACCTCACGAACAATGTTTCAAGGAGGAAAACGTGATCGTCGTTGGACTAATACCTGGCCCAAAAGAGCCAAAGCTTCATGTACATTTTTTTCTGGAGCCCCTGGTGGATGAGCTTCTGCAACTCTGGGAAGGATTCCAGCTTCCAGATTCGCAAACATTGCGAACCGCTATCCTCTGCCTTTCTTCAGATATTCCGGCAACGAGAAAATGTGGAGGCTATGTGGGGCATGGTGCTTTAAGAGGTGAGTCTTTACCACTTTTCATAAAATAACATCTTATTGTATTTTAGGTTTTGAATTATTATAATTATTGTGAACTGTTCTATATGTGTTCTGGGCTTAAACACTTCACAAGCCTCTGTTAAAATTTGTGATGTTGTAGTCTTTTCTGGGAATTAGCATTTGTCAGACTGTGTCTCGTGTTTTCCCCTCCTCCTGTGACCATATTTGGAAGTCCCTGTCCTAGTTTGTCATCATTAGTTAATTCGTTTCCAGTCCTGTGTTATTATCTCGTCTCCCCAGTGTACTTAAGTCCTGTGTTCCCTCGCCTCAGTGTTCGGTGTTATATGTCAATATATGTCAAGAGTTGTATATTGGTAGTTATCGTTAATAAAGTCTTTATGTTCCACATCTCTACGTCTCCGTGTTTCCCTGGGCCTCAACGACAACAAACCTGACAGCATTAGTGTAATTATTAGTTTTTGAATATTTATATTTTGTATATATATTTATATTTATACTTTGCAAAAAGTCTTTGGCCACTAGTATTTCCACCAACAGAAAATGTTTTTAAGTCAGTTATTTCTATCTTTTGCTGTAGTGTGTCTGTAGGAAATATCAGTTTACATTTCCAAACATTCATTTTGCCATTAATTGTAATAATGCAGTGAGATTTTTGTTTGCACAAGGAGTGAGACAACAGCCAGTGCTCTCTACACAGAGATCTGATCTGATCATCAGCAGTCTGTCTGGAATGACATGAAGAAACAGAACAAACTGAGACTAAATCCAGAAGAACTGTGGCAACGTGTTCAAGATGATGTTTGCAAATATTTAGTTTTAATGTATGTTTAGAAATATTTTGTAAATAAATCTCCAAAACCAGACAAAGCTGTTTCTAAAATCTATAATGACTGATTGTTTTACAGAAGTGTTCACATTTCATGGTATCCGTTGTTTTATTGAGCTGTTCACATTTCACAGTATCATATTTGCATCTTTGCAATGTCTTGGATAGACAATACTACAAAAGACACCAGCTGATTAAAAGAAATAGTAGTGTAGTGCGTAAGGTACAAGGTGGTATCTTTTGACCTGATCGAATCCGTCGTTTGCTGAACTCCTCCTTCTGCCTTTTCCCATCATGTCAGATCGGAAAGGCGTTTATTTTCGAAAAGTGGAAATTAAGTGCCTCACAGGTATTTAATATCAAAGTGTTTGGAGTAGGCCTAGGTGTAGGGAGGGCGGCATCCATTTAATAAATTTAATTAATATAATTTACACTCAATATGTTATTATTGTATATAATGTACTTATAATGTACTACAATGGTGCAAATATCTGCCATTTTGCACTAAGTAGTATCTACTACTATGTAGCACTACTATTTACACTTATTGCAAAGAAAATACTGCTTTTAACATAGTGTAAATAGAATCTATCTTTATTTGCACTTAATGTAAATAGCATATCGCTAAGAAAATATTTTCACTAAGTGTAAATAAAATGTATATCTATTTGCACTTAGCCGTTGCCTTAAAATATTTGATCTGAGTGAACACTTAGTGTGTTTCAAATATGCATTTAATATTTCATTCATTCAATTAAAAAATACATTATTTCAGTGCTCGCTGGTATGCTGAAAATCTCTGAACACGTCTAATGTGTGTAATCAGAAATATCCCGTACCCGAAAATCTCTGTGCATCTCGAGTGTATGGGCGTGTACGGGATTCCGCACACATAACTGTGAAATTGTTGTACACGGGTCGTACACCTTAAGTGTCACTGGAATTTCCAATGTCCGATTTATCCTGTAAATTACCCTTTTCATGCAGTGCTCCTCCAGGGCAGTTTATCCGGGCAGATGGAGGGTACTCATGCCTCCGACACCCATTCCCCCTCATCACTCCCTACAAGAGGCAAGTCGTGCATCATGCACTGAACCATCCGGGTCCAGCAGCACCACCAGGGTCTCTCTATATATATATATATATATATATATTTGTATATATATATATACAAAAATAGCTTTTTTAACGAATGGTAAGCATTTAAAGGATCCTTTGTTTGCTTAAAACAGTTGTAAACATATGAAACGGGGGTGTATTTAGCCCGTCATGTAGGGGAAATGGATTACGGCTGCCCTGGAAGTTTGGATAACGAAAGGATCTTGGTCCCCGTTCCCCAAACTTTTTAGTCTCGTTACACACTAGCGTGTGTATGTGTGTGATAAAGTCACATTAGCTGCCACCGCTGGGGAAGCAGCACTGACACACATATACACATGCACGCACACACATACATAAATACTCGCCTACTTACTTCATTCATCCTCCGTATTGTTCCTCCCTGCCGCTGCCGCTATCGGAGTAGCGGGTGCACACGCGATCCTGATAGCACATGGACATTTTCCCACTGCAGCACTCTCCCCTTCATATCCATTTCCCGGTCAATTCATACACGTACATTGCACTTGTTGTGTCGTTTCGTCCCTGTGATGTTTGTCTGTGTGGGCGTAGTCAGTCTTCCGGCAGGAAACACCGCGCCGGCCAAATCGAACGAACAAGTGGCGGTTGATTATGACATCACGGGCTTGGTCGCGCCGCACAGCGCAATCGGAAGCTGACGAAACCATTGGCTAATATGAATAGGTGTTTCAGTGTGTATTTAAGGGTGGAAATTATGTGTTAAATGTATTGTGTTGATGGATTATGTGTTTATTAATATATATATATATATATATAGAGATCGGAAGTAATTATTAAGTGTTACAGATGACCAATAGATGGGGTATTTGTGTGTGTGTTAAATTTTGTTCTTACCTGGGAATGGTATAGCCCAAAAAGGGGGCAGGGTTTGGCCTATATAAACCAAGGCCAAACATCAAGACAGCACTTGTTTACCAAGTCGATGCAAGAGTGCTACTGCGGTGCCTCAAGCAAAAACCCCAAATCCCTTCGATATATTGTGGATACCTGTTTGTTACCTGATTATATCAGTGTTGGATTATTTTCTGGTTTATATTTCCCTTTTGTTGTTTATTTGGTACTTTGGATTTTTGTCATTTTTAGGTTGACTTGACAGGTCAATCTTTCTGGCGCTGTAAATAAATTCCTCCTTGCACAAAATTGCTTTTGCGAGTGAGCCATCGTTTTTACATCCCTTCACGGACTCACATTTTTCCCCTGAAGGCGAGCTGGTGGGCTCGTCTTCATCACAATGTGGTTTCTTACCTTATTGTGTTAGAACACTACTGATTGACAAGGGTAGGCTTCAGGTATGGTAATGTTACACGGTGGCTTCCTGAAGTGAAACTACATATGTGAGAACACAGGGTGATATGCTCCTCCCTCCCCAGATCTAATAAAGTAAGCGAGACTCCCCCACTCCCTAGCAGCTTTCAACAAAAAGGTACACTGTAAATAAGTGCAAAAAAGGAATTAAACAGTTTATTCTTTTAGATTCCTTGTTCTTATGATTAATTACTTTTTCTGTTTGAGTAAAGGATTAAATAAAAGAAAATAAAAGAATTTACAGTATTTGTGTTATCTTTTGAATTCACACTAACACTTTCAACACAACAGTTGACCTTTCACTTATCACCTTTCACCAATCTCTTAAGAAGCTTCAAAATGAGATCACTTGCAATTTGTCAATTTGTAAACCCACGAATTCTCACCTTTTCAAACAATCACATTTGAAAACAACCAAAAAAACAAAGCATACAAAATTAAATCTCAGAATGAGCACTTGTATGAAACGTCCCTTCAAATGTTTACTCACAGTTACTCAAGTTCCTTAGTCCACCTGAATTACCACAGTTCGTTGTTTATCAGTTCAGTCACTGAAGAAAACGGAAAAATTAGGAAAGTACCAGTTCATAGAACGATGAATTAGAGTGCGTTGTCTGGACGTTGGGTGTGTTGAAATAAACGAGATCACGTAGTTCAAAAATTCACTCAACTTTGTATAAAATGTCCCACACATAAACTGTCTCAACCAGGACCAGAAGATGAATCAAACTGAGATGGCAGGGTAGTAACACAATCTTCTAACTTGAATCGGCAGAAAGGTTACGTCTCTGCATTAACTGCATTATACAGCGATCTCGGTCTCACGTGCTCTGACACGTGCAGGAAACTTAATTACACGTGAACATTCTAAACTGTTAAACTGTTAGCTCTTGGTGATGCTTTTCAACCACAGCACGGGAAGTGCAAAATACAGCAAAAAGACATTGTAAAAAAAATCTCTTGATGGCAAAAATAAAGTGGAGTTTGCACTTTAAAAGTACTCACAGCTTCCGTGGCCTTCACTCAAATCTGCTAAGCCTGTAGTAAAAACTGTAAAGAGATGGACTTCTGAAGCAGAGCAGGTTTTACAGGCCTGCTTCGAACTCACTGATTGGAGTGTTTTTGAGGCTGCAGCTACTGATCTGGACGAGCTTACTGACACCGTGACGTCCTACATCAGTTTCTGTGAGGACATGTGTGTACCCACCAGGACTTATTTAACATTTAACAATGACAAACCCTGGTTCAGTGCAAAACTCAAACAGCTTCGCCAGGCCAAAGAGGACGCCTGCAGGAGTGGGGACAAAGCCTTGTACAAACAGGCCAAATACACACGGAATAGGGAGATAAGAGTGGCAAAATTAAACTACTCTGGAAAGCTAAAAAAAACAGCTTTCATGCAATGATTCTACATCAGTGTGGAAAGGCCTGAAAGCCATCACCAACTACAAGACCCCATCCCCCAGCACTGAGGCCAATCAACAACTGGCTGAAGACCTGAACGAGTTCTACTGCAGGTTTGAAAAGACTGGTCTGACACCCCACACCCACTCCAACCGTCTCACAGCAAAGCCATCAACACCCTCCCCCCTACTGTTTCTCAGCCTGTACTCAAGATCTGTGAAGATGATGTATGCAAAGTCTTCAGGAAGCAGAAGATAAGGAAAGCCAAAGGCCCAGACGGTGTCTCTCCAGCCTGCCTCAAAGCCTGTGCTGTCCAGCTATCATCCATCTTCACATTGATCTTCAACAGATCTCTAGAGCTGTGTGAAGTCCCCTCCTGCTTCAAATGTTCCACCATCATCCCTGCACCCAAGAAACCAAAAATCACAGGACTTAATGACTACAGACCTGTTGCTTTAACATCTGTGGTCATGAAGTCATTTGAGAGACTGGTGTTGGCCCACCTGAAGGACATGACTGGACCCTTGCTGGACCCTCTACAGTTTGCTTACCGAGCAAACAGATCTGTGGATGATGCAGTTAATATGGGACTGCACTACATCCTGCAGCATCTGGACAAACCAGGGACTTATGCAAGGATCTTGTTTGTGGACTTCAGCTCCGCTTTCAACACCATCATCCCGGACACCCTTCAGAACAAACTGACTCAGCTCTCTGTACCCACCTCCATCTGTCAGTGGATCACCAGCTTCCTGACAGACGGGCAGCAGCTTGTGAGGCTGGGAAAACTCACATCCAACACCAGCACCATCAGTGCCCCTCAGGGCTGTGTCCTCTCACCACTACTCTTCTCCCTCTACACCAACGACTGCACCTCTAAAGACCCCTCTGTCAAACTCCTGAAGTTTGCGGACGACACTACAGTCATCGGCCTCATCCAGGACGGCGACGAGTCTGCTTACAGACAGGAGGTTGAGCAGCTGGCTGTCTGGTGCAGTCACAACAACCTGGAGCTGAACACGCTCAAAACTGTGGAGATGATAGTGGACTTCAGGAGAAACCCCCCTGCTCTCCCCCCACTCACCATCATGAACAGCACTGTGGCTGCAGTGGAGTCATTCAGGTTCCTGGGCACAACCATCTCTCAGGACCTGAAGTGGGACACTCACATTGACTCCATCGTGAAAAAGGCCCAGCAGAGGTTGTACTTCCTTCGTCAGCTGAAAAAGTTCAACCTGCCACAGGAGCTGCTGAAACAGTTTTATTCAGCTGTTGTTGAGTCGGTTCTGTGCTCCTCCATAACTGTCTGGTTTGGGTCAGCCAGCAAATCAGATTTAAGAAGACTTCAACGGACTGTTAGAACAGCAGAAAAGATAATTGGTGTGCACCTGCCCAGCCTTCAGGACTTGTACAAGTCCAGAGTGAAGAAACGGGCAGGTAACATCATCAAAGACCCCTCTCACCCCGGACACAACCTGTTTGCACTTCTCCCTTCAGGCAGACGCTACAGATCTCTGTGCACTAGAACATCTAGGCATAAAAACTGTTTTTCCCCCATGCCATCTCCAGCTTAAATAGCTAACACATGGATCATTACCTGCGTTCTGTAATTCATTCTGTAATTCATTCTCCATCTTTAATTATTGCCTCTTTCTCAAGTATTATGTAAATACACATACATATCTGTTTATTTATACAGCTGTATATAGAGCAAACAATGCACAAATCTGTACATAAATCTACTGTTCCAGATTCATACTTATTATTATTATTATTATTATTATGATTATTATCCATTGTTAAGTCTTACTATTTAAATGTTTTTCTGTTCTCATGTCAGATGTGTATGTATGTATGTATGTACCAGGAGCACCTTAAAACCACAACAAATTCCTCGTGTGTTTGCGCACACCTGGCGAATAAAGCTAATTCTGATTCTGATTCTGATGTTACTGCGTGACTCTAACAGCCAACACATACCACGAGAACGAAACTGGAAAAAACTCTTCTTCACTATGAAACGTGGGTCACTGTCCACACTCTCACTTAGTGCTGTCGTCCTTTATTCGACTCAAGCCCCGATAATCTTCCGTTGAAGCAACTTTATCAAACGAGCTTCTCAATCACGACATTGCACTCACTTCTGTGTGTGACACACTCATACAACGCGCTCTTCTTCGTCTCTCCCTGTTGCACTCACAGCACGTCCAAAAAGCGGACCACTCGCCAAAATAAAAGTATCCCAAAAATAAGCTCCTTTCAAAATAATATACCCGTTACACATATCTTGCACAACAGCACTCCAAACAAACTTATTGTTGTGGGCTTTGTATAGGGTGAGGGCTAATTGTTGTATACACACGAGGTGTATAGTGGAAATATTACAAATCGGTAATGGATTACCTCCAAGTCACACTGGCTGAGTTTTTGTCCCAGTAAATAAATGGTCATTTTCACTCCTTAAATGAATGTATTGAGCTGTCTGCTCCTTGGTACCTGGAACAAAACAAAGTATTACAACAAGTTTTGGCTCAGACCAACTGACAAATGAAGCTGAACAGTGGAAACATTTTTAGTGTAAGTTTTAAGAGAGACCACTAGCTTTTAACAGCTGTTTCGCAAAATATTTAAACAAATTAAAACACAGTACTACACATGTCTAAGTGTATTCTTCGGACACCACTGAATCCCCCACCATTTTATTTGAATGAAAAATGTTGTCGTCACTGGCATGACGCAACCAGCCTTCTAATGCACCCTTCAAAGTGCACAGCCTTTGAATGGGGACGCAGCCCATATTCTGATGCCATAATTAACCGGCTTGCTCGTCATACATCAGAGGTCCTCAACTCTGGCCCTTTAGGTCCCCTTTCCTGCAGAGTTTACCTCCAACCGTGATCAAACTCACCTGCCTGTTACTTTTTAGCAATCCTGAAGACATTGATGAGCTTGTTCAAGTGTGTTTGATTAGGGTTGAAGCTAAACTCTACAGGAAAGTGGAACTTGAGGGCCAGAGTTGAGAACCCCTGCCATGTACTGTACTGTCTAAATGGAAATGGGACTAGTCTTTGATCTTGTGTTATATTAGATACTGGACTATATACTGTCACAGTGCAAGACTTTCCCCTTTGTCCCACAAATCCTTTAAGGAATCAGGCTTGTTTGGCTCACTTCCACCGAGTAGTACAGTACGGTACGGTACGGTACAGTACAGTACGATTCGAGACGGTACACCCTGATCTCCAGTGATTCTAGCTCCACCCTTTAGGTACCAGACTACTGTGCTAGGAACCCCCAAAAAAGTGGTATGGTAAGGTTCACTATTTTGGTGCCATTCACTACTTCTGACAATGGAAACTTAAATAATTGCATACCATACTGTACTGAAGCATACTGCTTGAAGGAAACGAGCCATTTGAGTCCTTGTCTGAAGCCTAGTTTGAGACTTGAGTCAGGATTTAGACCGTATCATAGTACTGAGACTGCTCTCATTAGAGTTACAAATGACCTGCTTCTATCTCTTTATTAGCTCTGCTGGATCTTAGCACTGCGTTCGACACTATCGACCACAACATTCTTTTGAACAGACTACAAAACTTTGTTGGCATTAGTGGAAGCGCCTTAGCATGGTTCAAATCATACTTATCTGACCACCATCAGTTCGTAGCAGTGAATGAAGAGGTATCATATCGATCACAAGTACAGTATGGAGTACCTCAAGGCTCAGTACTAGGGCCGTTACTTTTCACGCTTTACATGTTACCCTTGGGAGATATTATCAGGAGACATGGTGTTAGCTTTCACTGTTATGCTGATGATACTCAGCTCTATATTTCTTCACGGCCCGGTGAAACACACCAAACTGTGAAACTAACGGAATGCTTAGTCGATATAAAAAAACTGGATGACGAGTAATTTAATACTGCTAAATTCTGAAAAAACAGAGGTGTTAATTATCAGACCTAAAAACCCCACATGTAACAACCTAGAACATTATCTAACACTTGATGGCTGCTCTGTAAATTCTCCTTCGTCAGTCAGGAACCTAGGTGTGCTGTTCGATAGCAATCTTTCATTTGAAAGCCATGTTTCTAGCATCTGTAAAACTGCGTTTTTTCATCTCAAAAACATATCTAAATTACGACCTATGCTCTCAACGTCAAATGCAGAAATGTTAGTTCATGCGTTTATGACCTCAAGGCTAGACTACTGTAATGTTTTATTGGGTGGTTGTTCTGCACGCTTGATCAACAAACTACAGTTGGTCCAAAATGCAGCAGCTAGAGTCCTTACTAGAACCAGGAAAAATGACCATATTAGCCCGGTTCTGTCAACACTGCACTGGCTCCCTATCAAACATCGGATAGAATTTAAAATCTTGTTAATTACTTATAAAGCCCTGAATGGTTTAGCTCCTCAGTACTTGAGCGAGCTCTTATCACATTATAGTCCTCCACGTCCGCTGCGTTCTCAAAACTCTGGCCGTTTGATAATACCTAGAATATCAAAATCGACTGCGGGCGGCAGATCCTTTTCCTATTTAGCACCCAAACTCTGGAACAATCTACCTAACACTGTTCGGGAGGCAGACACACTCTGTCAGTTTAAATCTAGATTAAAGACCCATCTCTTTAGCCTGGCGTACACATAACACACTAATACGCTTCTATTATTCAAATCCGTTAAAGGATTGTTAGGCTGCATTAATTAGATCAACCGGAACCGGGAACACTTCCCACAACACACGATGTACTCGTTACATCGTAAGAAGAATGGCATCTACGTTAATATTAGTCTGTTTCTTTCTTATTCTTAGGTCACCGTAGCCACCCGATCCGGTCCATATCCTGCCCAGATGGTCACTGCAGTCACCAGATCCAGTCCGTATCCAGATCAGATGGTGGATCAGCACCCAGAGACAACCTCTACAGCCCTGAACGTCAGCGGAGACCAGGACACCTAGATAAGCCCCAGAGACAGATCCCCAGTGAAGACAGATACTATTTAAACTGAACTGAGCTGGACAATGACATCACTGAATTCAATAATGAAATGCCTTTAACTGAAAATTTAGTGTTTAATCTTGTCATTTTACATTATTGACACACTATTTTCCAATTTTGATATTGTGCAGTTGCTTTGACACAATTTGTATTGTTAAAAGCCCTATATAAATAAAGGCGATTTGACTTGACTTCAGATCAATGTACAATGAGCTTTTGATAAGAATAAGGAGTTTGTGACAGAAACATAAACTTGTTTATTTTTAATACAAAACAATTTTGATTTTAGAGACAAAGATTGTAAATTACATGAAGACTGCATGTCATGGATTACTTGTTATATATATACACACTTATGCTATCATGACTTCAAAGCAATAATTGTTGATCTAACATATTACTTTACTACTGGTTTGTAGGAGAAATATTTAAAATGTAATATTTAACATGAGAAAAAGAAAATGGAATAATGATGTGTCTTGATTCTCTTATTAATGTAGGATGAAGATATACAGAACAAAGATTAATAAGAAGCTACACTTGAAAAGTTATTATTTATCATTCTAGATTTGCTGCTTTAAAAAAAATCACTTTGAGTCACATGATATTCATGGGTCCTGTCAGTCTCAGTGCTGAAACTCTTTATGCATTGTGTATATGTATAGACTGCTCTGGAGTATAGCATATTATAATGACTTTCATACAGTAATCTATCATTAATACAGGTTCATATGTTAATGATTCTTCATGATTTTCATCTTAAATCATACGGTAAATGTTCAGTTTTACTGGAATCACACTCTGCTAAGCTCCTGTTATTTTAAGGGAAACAGTAGGTAACCACTGAAAGTGCAGTGGTTATTCTGGTTATCATGTATCCTTGATCCAGAACAAAGTCTCACATAGACGACATCTCCAACCTCCAGAATCAACACAACTCCATTTGAGGAGTTTACAACGTACTGATCCTGATGACCATATGCCATTACCACCTTCTCTCCGTTCTTCACAATGAAGACAGCTGATGTAGTTGAGGGATTACCATGACCAAGGATAAAGAAGTTGAACTTGTACGCTCCTTTCAGTGGAGCTGTGAAAATACCTGAAGCAGATAACAAAGATAAAGAAGAGAATCAGCTGTGCACAGCGTAATAGTTTAGAAACAGATCATTTGATTCTCTTTTTCACATTACACAACTGCAGAGAGGTTTGAATGGAGAAGGATTCTCGTTACTATAACTGAGTTTTGTCATGATAATTACCTGTAATTGGGTTGTAGGCGTTCCCTATGTTTGTGAAGACGTTCCTGTAGGTTAGTGTGATTTCAGTGGTGAAAGGACCGATATTTCCACCGCCAGACTCCATCAGTGAAGCTGAAAATGCTATCTCTCTGTCTGTGATTGAAAAACATAAGCAATACTGTGAGATATTACTGTTTTACACAGAGGATGTATTAACATCATTCAAACACACTGCTTCACCTCTATTTTCCTTTCTCAGCTCCTCCACTTGACTCTCAGTAAGATTTGAAATTTCTGTGAAGGAATAAGGATTGTGTTAAATGATGTTTAAAATCCTTATTATAATAGAACATTAACACAATTTACACAGTGACTACTCAGTTATACACTATTATTGACACTATGTAGTGTATCACACTGGTGTTTTCCTCTGAGAGAAACTGATAAAAGAGTGAATGTTCTGGTAAGATACCATCAGTTTTCTTGTTCAGCTCTTCCAGGATGACCGTCTGTTGTTCCCTCAGTCGCGTCTCTAAGGCTTATTTTAACAGAGAGATAACACAGTTCACACTCAATTTTACACTAACATTTACAGTATGCAGTGTATTACAATTGTGTTTTACTCTGAAGATCACTGATAAAAGAGTGAATGTTTTAATGAGGTACCATCATTTTTCTTGTTCAGCTCTTCCGTCTGTTGTTCTGCAGTTTTCTGTGCGTCTCTCAGCTGCGTCTCTAAGGCTCTGATGTTGGCTTTCTGCTCTGTAACGGTGGCGGTCAGCTCTCTCAGTGCTGCGTGGATGTCAGGGAAGCTCAGATGGCAGTATTGTTGGCTGTCAGTCGAAGCTTCATCTCTCAGAGAGTCTGTCTGAGGTGGATTCTGTCTTCTGTCCTCATTGCTGAGCTGTGGACTGATCTCATTCTCAGTGAGTCCTCCATCTACCTGCTGCTGTACCACAAACACAAAGCTTTCCAGCAGCAGCAGTGTACATAACCAACCCTTCATCCTTCACTGATGTCCAGCTCTTGCTCTGTCATCCCCACAGACCCTCATGCTCTTTTTATAGTCCCTGATTAACTGTCTTTTGTTCTTGATTTATATTGCTTCAGATAAAAAAGTAGTTAAAAGTTAATTGTTAATCATATTTAAAGGGATGTTCCGGGTTCAGTAGATGTTTAACTCTATTCACAAATTCTGGCACAATGTTGAGCACAACAGAAAATAACTCATCTTTTTTAAATTGATATAGACTGTCACACCACTTTTGGGTATCCATGTGCATCTGAATGTACATTTACAGAGACAAAATCAGCAAGTAATGTTTACATATATAATGTTGAAGCTTTGTGAGAATACTACTGAATTGGAGCATGATTTAATGTTTACTGCTTTAACTAAAGAATGAGTTGACAGTTATTTCTGTGGTGATTGATATCATGACACAAATGTTGCTGGAGTTTGAATGTTATTTCCCCGCATGCAACAACATCCTATATCAACAGTGCATGGATTAATAAACAGTTAGAAAGGATTACATTTTTGTTCTTTTTTTATTATTACTGTACAACTAAATTATTGTTACATGTCAGTCGGTCCTGGTCCTTGTTTTCCTTGTTTTGGTTTAGTTCCTGCCCTCATTGGTTAATTATCATTTGATTGTCCCCACCTGAGTTTGATTATGTTGTTTGCTCTTTTGTTCCTGTTTCCTTTATAAGTCTTCAGTTTTGTGTTCCCCTTTGTCAAGTCTTAAGTAAAGTTATGTTAAGTTATGTATATGTTCTTTATAAATGTTATGTTAATGTCATTTAAAGTTAATGTTATGGTCCTTATCTTTATTAAAAGAGTACTTAGTATTTCTACGTCTCCTCGTACTCCCTGAAGGACACCTCACGTAACAATTATACAATATACTAAAGATGACAGGCTATATGTGTAGAACACAAGAAATGCTATACAGCCTTATTCAATACAAGTTATTTAACAAAAAACTTGCCAAGTTAAATTCAATGGCATAAAATATTAATTATTAACCTGATTTACAACTTTTCACATTGTAGTGAACAGTGGTCAAGATGACAAAACTCCTTTCCGCACAACCTCTGCTCAGGAACTGCTTTGTTCTCCTTCAAGCTAATCACTTGATCAAAGACTGATCCAATCACCATGTGCTCTTTCGCTGATCACAGTCCTTCATTCTTCAGACCTGAGTGAGTGATCACTGACTACCAGACTGACCAAACTGGTTTTCTTGTGGTTTAAGACACAAGGGAAGGCCAGATCTTCAGATGTGTTCACACAAAATTGACACAAAATTGACTAAACCTTTGTAGGATCAGAACGAATCAGACAATTTAAGATTCGATCAGAACATCGAAACATAAGGAGCCGAAATTCCAGCGAAGTCCAACAGGACGTCATAAATCTGTCCATGGTACTCTGGTGCCATGAGTCTGGAGCAAGCCTAACCAACAAGCCTCTTTCACAGAACAGCTCGCAACATTAAGACAAAAGAACACTTATTGATAAGTACAATGCCGGAAGGAGATCGTCAAGTTTGGGACAAATAATCAAGATTAATGGTCAAAGAGATGACCGTCACATGTGTTCCACGAGAGAAATCACAAGCTTCTTTAGATTGACTTTTCCCCCACACATACAAGACAAAGAACCAGACTGAAATTCTTTAGGAGACCTTTTAACCTCTCTCTGGTCTTCACCAAACATGTCCCTATGTCCTACATAGAACTCCACAGAGACTTTCTTTTTCATATGCACATAAAATCATCCTAAAAGGACATTTCTATGCATATTATTATGTATGTAACCCACACATTAGACTATCATGTTTTAAGCACATATTATGTGTGACTTTTTAATAACTATTGAATGACTTTAAGGGTTAGTCGTGTTTGGTATGTATGAGTTTGACAATTCTAGCTTGAAACGTTTCTTCCAACTGATTCTTTGTCAAATGTATCATATTCTGGTTATAGAAATCACATCCAAAAGTATACTTTGCAAGAGAGTGTAAAATTCGGACCATGTGACTGATAACAGGCTGATTTATGATGGAAGGAACACCTCTAGCTAAGATAATAGCCTATCTAATTGGTCAAAACACCAAATGGGATGTGTCCAGGAGCCGAGTTTAAAAACTCAGGACACCATCAAACCATCTCCCTTCTGCGCTCTTCTTCAAATCCAGCTTCTCTCAGCGTTTTGACGCTGCTCTTTGAGCGCCATTCCAGCGTGCTTTGGCCTGCACGCCAGCTGCTACCACGATAAGAAGAAAAACCACCTAGTCTCGTTACTCATTTTATTCTTTTACTTTAGTTTCTTTTCTTTCCGTTGAGTCTCATGTTCAAAAGTTAAGTTTGCCGCAAAGTCCAGCGACTGCACCCGCTTCAAACTTCAACCAGCAACGGACTCCAAGACCATCTTCAGCCAACGGCCCAACCATTGGCTTCCCAAGACCTCGCTTCAAAGACTACTGAACTTCCAGCCAATCACCAACTTGGGAAACCCCTTTCCTGCAACGATGACGACAGAAGGAATCCCTGTAACACATGGCAACGCAAGTAAAACAACTCCAGATTCTGGCTGAACTGGTGCATTTAATATAAATTTTAGCCTCATTGAGAAACTCAATGCGAGGGTTAATTAAGTGATTGATGGTTGTTCAGGTCTTTGCAATAGCACAGATTGCTGTAAACTTGGGATTTCACATTCTCATTCTCTAAACTCATCCTTTCTCTTTTTCTGCAACGTGTGAATGTGTGAATGCGTGTGTTCATGTTAGTGTTAGTTTATGTCTTAGGTTTATATAAATAAAGTCTTATTTATATTTAAAAGAGAAGTATCTTGTGTTTTGTGCTTACAAGTTAATGTCTTAATCTGCCGATCTTGTTACTGTGCTTATTAATAGTGTTTTCACTATATTTTGGATTTTAATATCCAGTGCAGAATTAATGTTATACGGCTCGTTCAGTGAATCGCTCAGTGATCAGCCGCAAAACAGTGATTCTGTTCAAATTCCCTACAAAATCATAAATGATTCTCTTTGAGCTAAATTAAATTTTTTACATATTAAACCCTACACCTTCTTCACATCCATTTACTGAACTGTATATACTTAATGAGTGCTGTTTGTGAAACAACACTGCATGCAACCTTACATATGAAGATATATACTGTATAGATGAATGCATAAGTCAGTGCTCAGCATTACCCTGTTACGGTTCGGTGGTTGTGGCGTGGATAAAAGTAAATATAAATGATAGACGGGAGAACAAACTTCAACACACTTTTACCATTTATTAACGAGTAGAACGGACAAACAAAGAAGGCGAACAATAAGGACAATGGGGATTCCAAACAGACAGACATGTAACATTATCTCCCCCTCCCGGTAGGCGCGTCCCACGCCGTAACAGTACCAATGGGGAGGGGGGGTGGGCGGAGATACCGGATACAGAGGAGGCATCCAGGGCGGATTAGGGGACTCCGGCGGCCATGGCGGGTCAGGAGGCTTGGAAGGCCAGGGCAGAGCTGGGAGCTTGGACGCCCATGGAGGATCCAGAAACTTGGGCGCCCAAGTCGGAGCAAGATACACAGGGAAATCCTCCATGATTGCTCTTTACTGTTAAGATGAGGCTATTTAACAGTGATATCACTACAACGTGCTAGAATGCACTAGATTCTGGGAAAGTGATTTACACACTTCAGATAACATTTACACTGAATTGTTTTACAATACCGTAATGTGAGCTGTGAAGTTAATTATTACTTGCTCATAGGTTGTTTGTCACGTTGTTACGGTTGGTGCTAGGAAAAGCACACGACGAAGGAGTAACTCAAAAAACAGTCTTTTAATTACTTTACTTACTTTTACTTTTAATTATTTAGCAGACACTTTTATCCAAAGCGACTTACAAATAAGAAAAAGTAAAACTCTATAAATACTATATACACATTTAAATAAATATAACAAATGCATTCAACATTTCAAAACTACACATTTAAATGAAAACAAAAAATAAAGCTAAAAACAATTCAAAATACTAAAACAACAAAAGGTATGAGTATAATAATGATTATAAAATAACACTAAGCCAAACACCAAAAAACAACTACATATGTGTATATACAGCCACACAAATAGTAGTAGTAAATTCAATATATATATTATTTCATTTCTATTTAATATGTTGAAGTACTAAAATAACTCAATAAAAAACCTACACAGACATAATAAAAAAAGTAATAAAATGACAATATTACTCCAACTGTAACTAAAACTGAAATAGATAAGTACAAATCAAACTGCATTAGTTCATCAGTAATCCTAAAAAATAACACTGAGCCAAACACACATGCTAAAATAACAGCGATAACTTACTTACACATAGTAAGAAATGGTTATAAAAACTGAAACAGAAGTGTAACGAGTAGTAGTAAAGAGGAGAAATAAAAAGTGATACTTGTATCCTCTGCTGGTGTCCCTGCGCGGTGGAGTCGATGGTCTTTACACTCTTCGGTCTTCACACGAGGAGGCCTTCACGCGACAGCTGCCGCAGTAAAACCTGTCTAACAAAATACTAATCCAGTTCAGCTGAACACACTTTCCTGTCAATCACAACAAATGGCCCAGTGACCGCCCAACACTGACAAGGGACACAACACCATATATACAATTATAGTCCATAGAGACAATACAAGGAATCTTGGAGCAGGGTTGCACAAACACGTAGACATAAACAATAACCGACAATCAACTGAATGGAGAGAGCAGATGGAGTTCGTCCGTTTTGTTGGTTAGAGAGCGGAGATTCTCCAGATGGATGCTAGGCAGCACCACGGAGGCCTTTAAAGTATGTTTATGACACAGATATCAATCAGTCCTTAATAAAACATACAAAGAGTGAATGTCTGCCTGTTACAGAACCAAACTCCATTTTAGATCACAATCGGAAGTTATTACAAGCACTCGATTACAAGTTATTACAAGGTTTTGAGCAAAAACTTTAATAATTACATGCATTTTCAATGTAGCTTGATGCTTATTGTACCTCTAATTATTTCAGATGTATTCTTGTAAGCATTACGGCTATATTCTGATGAAGAAACACAAGTTATTTATCTTAATTTAATGCTGTATATTGAGCAGCGGATGAAGTAAACCACACAAGATACATATGCTACATGAAGAAAAAAATGCATTGTTGGTCGGCGCCACCTAGCCTAGCGTGCAGGCGTGAATTAGCAGAAGGCGAACATTGGTTTCATGCTCGGTGTGAAAGCAACATTCGCGGGCGATTCGCATCGCGCTCAGTGTGGAAAAAAAAGAAATCACCGCAGTATAGCACCAAGTCAATTAAACTTCAGGGATATCAATCTGTCCAATTAGGAAGCATAATTAGGAGTGAATCAGTTTCTCCTGCTTTGATGCAAACGAAAGTGACAACAGGAGCACTGGAGAGACAACAGCTACACCCCCAAAAGGAAAAGGTTTTGTAGGAGGTGGTCATAGACAACTGTTCTCTTCTTATTCTTCATTCTGCCTCAACATGGCTGCTTTTGTATAATTGATGCATTTAGTCTTATTTTATAATTTATTACCACAGACACCATTTGATATACTGTGGAAGACAACTGGATATAATATTTGAATGTTAGGTTAAGGTCACCTTGACCTTGAAATATATTTCTAATGAGAAACATGTCCAATATTATTAACTAGCTTGTTGTTGACATTCTATTTTAGCTAATGTTAAACTAGGTCAACAAAATAAAAGACAAAATAATATATTATACAAACGTATATATCATTGCTGTCAGGCAGAAACCTTGTATCTCCATATTTCACTATTTTTATTCATAATCAGTGCTATTGATCACCCTTTATGTCTGTCGGTGTTCCTGAAAAGTAATGGTTTTGGACATACAACTCAACTTAACTGTCTGACAGTGACAATATATAATCAGTATGGATCAACTATTGTGATTGGATTGTATTGGTTATTACAACTCGTGTGCGCCCGCGCTTCAAAACACGCAACGCATGTTTTAAATCCTGGCCTTTGTGATTCGAAAATCGCACTGAGCAAAAACACAAAGCGACTGAGTGATCCTTGTCACCTGGGTAAAATATATTTCTAAAAAATTATTCTTGGATTATTTTCATCTTTTCGGTCACATTCACTACAGTTGCACTACAGACCGTTCAGTTTCAGTGTTATCAGTGATATGTGTAAGTTATGTGTGACAAAGTGGCAAATAAACATAATTAAAGTGTTAAATGTGCTGGTCTAAATAACTGCTAAAATAATTATTTTAACAGAATTATTCTTTTGTTTTATCATGCTTGCATAGATGCGTCTAAACTTGATGTAGTAACAAAAAACTCATGAAAAAAAAATGATTTGTGGTCATTGTAAAAATATATTTTTAATATTCATGGATCAAGGAATTTATAGATCAGGGAATATTAAATGCTAAAATAAACTGATTTCAAAAGATTAAATAAATAAATAAATAAATGCGAAGCGAAGCATGAATAACATGGGAAATGAACAGGGGTCATGCTGTGCATTAGAAGCGGTTTTCACAGCGTGCGCATCAAAGGGTTAATTCTGCTCCGGCGGCGTGACGTCACAGGGCTGCGCGCGCATCTGTTGTGATTCGGCTCAAGAAAGGTCTGTGTTTTTAAGTATTTGAACTGCTTAAACTGATAGGAACAGTTCAGTCAATTGTATGGTTTTTTAAGCGATGCAAAATTAATTATTTGATACTGAATGTAACCTTGTAATGCTTTATCTAACATTAATAAGCGGTATTTTGTGTGAGTAAACGCATCTGCACATGAAAGGCGCGTCTCGTTTCTCTCGCTGTGTCCTGAATCAGTTCATCATAAACACTAATGAGCTCACTTTCACTTCTGAGCAGCGACGGAGAAACTGAGCTTTTTGAGACTCGATTGAATCGGTTGCTTCTCGAATGATTCAGTGACTCGATTGAATCGGTTGCTTCTCGAATGATTCAGTGACTCGATTGAATCGGTTGCTTCTCGACTGATTCAGTGATTCGAATCTCCGCTCGCTGATCACCTGCTGGACAAAACTGTGTAAATGCAGCGAGAACATCCTGGAGTTTGGTGTCCAATTTGATAAAACAGATTTAACAGAAGAAGTAGCTCAAAATCTCATAAAATTACAAGAGGATTTAAATAAACATTATGAGGAAGAGGCAAAAGATGCTTTAATATGCTCCAGAAGAAAGTGGCTTGAGCTTGGTGAAAAAAAAGAGTTTGACAATTTATTTTTTGATTTTGTTTGGAAAAACAAACCTCATTATTAAATATATATATATATTTATATTATGCGATCCATGCGATCAGGGTGGTTTAAATGTTGTGGATTTCACGACTTTGAATAACATTTTTAGAATAAACTGGTTGAAAAATGATATTAGTTGGTCAGTTATTGAATTCTGATGGTCAGCTTTTGAGTATTAATGAACTCTTTCTTCAATTTAAATGTCATATTTCTGTTAAAGATTATTCTATTGTCATGAACTCTATTTCTGTAAGAATTCAGTCTCTGTTGAGAAATCACGGCTCTTGGTGGAACACAGCAGGAAGTAAAGTTTCATTGTTAAATCTGATTTACTTCATGATAACTGCAGTAACCAGTTGATTAGGTCTCTTTTTGTTAGTATCTCTTCTCCTCCGTCTAAATTTGTTCGGGTTAATATGATTCCTTCATTTGAGGGGGAATATTTTTGGGGAGTTCTTGTGTTATAAATAAAACAAAAGAAGTGTCCTTTAAAATTGCTCACAGAATATACCCTGTTAAAGAAGCATTAGAACATTTTCTTCTGGATAGAGATAACGACTGCTCTTTCTGTCATTGTAAAACAGAGTCTATTGTGCTTGTATTCTTTGAAAGTCTCTGTTCATCATTGTTTTGGTCTGAAATGTCACAATTTCTAAGTATTAAAATCAACTGCATCCTAGTCTTAAATTTATCTTTTGTTTTACTTCATTCTAATGAATATGACTTTTCTAAAAGGAAAATATTTATTACGGATCTGTTTTTGTTATTAGGAAAATTTTATATTCATTAAACTAAATGGAGTAACTTAAAACCCAATTTTGCTTATTTTCCTTTAAAGCTTATTTAGAGTCTATGAAGTCTTTAAAAAATATTAAAAGCCCAAAGAACTGTGTCTCTGCTAAATAAATTTAAAATATGCTTGTGATGCCCTTTTATTTATTTTTAATTTGAATTATTTTATTGCTTTTTATTTTATTAAAATTTTCTCAAATTTTGAAAGTTCAATAAAAAAATGCAGCGAGAACAAACACAACTGTTACAAGCCTGAAACTGTTCTCATGCTAGTAATTTAGTGTATATAATCTACAAATTCTGATTTACCGTACAACACAACTAAATATTAAATATCTGTATAGTTTGTGCTCTTTTATGAATTTGCAGTGCTAGTTTTGAGTGTTTTTGTCTAATCAGGTGATTTAACTCTCACTCCCTTACTAGTGCACTGACTACTGAACTAGTGACTACCGAACTAGTGCTGACTACTGAACTAGTGCTCTAACTACTGAACTAGTGCTGACTACTGAACTAATGACTACTGAACTAGTGAGCTGACTACTGAACTAGTGCTGACTACTGAACTAGTGCTCTAACTACTGAACTAGTGCTGACTACTGAACTAATGACTACTGAACTAGTGAGCTGACTACTGAACTAGTGCTGACTACTGAACTAGTGCTGTGACTACTGAACTAGTGCTCTGACTACTGAACTAGTGCTCTGACTACTGAACTAGTGCTGACTACTGAACTAGTGCTCTGACTACTGAACTAGTGCGCTGACTACTGAACTAGTGCTCTGACTACTGAACTAGTGCTCTGACTACTGAACTAGTGCTGACTACTGAACTAGTGCTCTAACTACTGAACTAGTGCTGACTACTGAACTAGTGCTGACTACTGAACTAATGACTACTGAACTAGTGCTCTGACTACTGAACTAGTGCTGACTACTGAACTAGTGCTCTGACTACTGAACTAGTGCTCTGACTACTGAACTAGTGCTCTGACTACTGAACTAGTGCGCTGACTAGTGAGCTGACTACTGAACTAGTGCTGACTACTGAACTAATGACTACTGAACTAGTGCTGACTACTGAACTAGTGTGCTGAACTAGTGAGCTGACTACTGAACTAGTGCTGACTACTGAACTAATGACTACTGAACTAGTGCTGACTACTGAACTAGTGCTGACTACTGAACTAGTGCTCTGACTACTGAACTAGTGTGCTGAACTAGTGTGCTGACTACTGAACTAGTGCTCTGACTACTGAACTAGTGCGCTGACTACTGAACTAGTGCGCTGACTACTGAACTAGTGCGCTGACTACTGAACTAGTGCTCTGACTACTGAACTAGTGTGCTGACTACTGAACTAGTGCTCTGACTACTGAACTAGTGCGCTGACTACTGAACTAATGACTACTGAACTAGTGCACTGAGTACTGAACTAATGACTACTGAACTAGTGTGCTGACTACTGAACTAGTGCTGACCACTGAACTAGTGTGCTGACCACTGAACTAGTGAGCTGACTACTGAACTAGTGCGCTGACCACTGAACTAGTGCGCTGACCACTGAACTAGTGCGCTGATTACTGAACTAGTGAGCTGACTACTGAACTAGTGAGCTGACTACTGAACTAGTGCTGACTACTGAACTAGTGCTGACTACTGAACTAGTGAGCTGACTACTGAACTAGTGCTGACTACTGAACTAGTGCTGACTACTGAACTAGTGTGCTGACTACTTAACTAGTGTGCTGACTACTGAACTAGTGAGCTGACTATTGAACTATTGTGCTGACTACTGAACTAGTGTGCTGACTACTGAACTAGTGCTGACTGCTGAACTAGTGAGCTGACTACTGAACTAGTGAGCTGACTACTGAACTAGTGACTACTGAACTAGTAACTGCTGAACTAGTGAGCTGACTACTGAACTAGTGACTACTGAGCTAGTGCGCTGACTACTGAACTAGTGCGCTGACTACTGAACTAGTGCGCTGATTACTGAACTAGTGTGCTGACTACTGAACTAGTGTGCTGACTACTGAACTAATTACTACTGAACTATTGTGCTGACTACTGAACTAGTGCGCAGACTACTGAACTAGTGTGCTGACTACTGAACTAGTCCTGACTACTGAACTAGTGTGCTGACTACTGAACTAATTACTACTGAACTAGTGAGCTGACTACTGAACTAGTGTGCTGACTACTGAACTAATTACTACTGAACTAGTGCACTGACTACTGAACTAGTGCTCTGACTACTGAACTAGTGCGCTGACTACTGAACTAATGACTACTGAACTAGTGCACTGAGTACTGAACTAATGACTACTGAACTAGTGCGCTGACTACTGAACTAGTGCTGACTACTGAACTAGTGCTCTGACTACTGAACTAGTGCTCTGACTACTGAACTAGTGCTCTGACTACTGAACTAGTGCTGACTACTGAACTAGTGCTCTGACTACTGAACTAGTGCGCTGACTACTGAACTAGTGCGCTGACTACTGAACTAGTGCTCTGACTACTGAACTAGTGCTCTGACTACTGAACTAGTGCTGACTACTGAACTAGTGCTCTAACTACTGAACTAGTGCTGACTACTGAACTAGTGCTGACTACTGAACTAATGACTACTGAACTAGTGCTCTGACTACTGAACTAGTGCTGACTACTGAACTAGTGCTCTGACTACTGAACTAGTGCTCTGACTACTGAACTAGTGCTCTGACTACTGAACTAGTGCGCTGACTAGTGAGCTGACTACTGAACTAGTGCTGACTACTGAACTAATGACTACTGAACTAGTGCTGACTACTGAACTAGTGTGCTGAACTAGTGAGCTGACTACTGAACTAGTGCTGACTACTGAACTAATGACTACTGAACTAGTGCTGACTACTGAACTAGTGCTGACTACTGAACTAGTGCTCTGACTACTGAACTAGTGTGCTGAACTAGTGTGCTGACTACTGAACTAGTGCTCTGACTACTGAACTAGTGCGCTGACTACTGAACTAGTGCGCTGACTACTGAACTAGTGCGCTGACTACTGAACTAGTGCTCTGACTACTGAACTAGTGTGCTGACTACTGAACTAGTGCTCTGACTACTGAACTAGTGCGCTGACTACTGAACTAATGACTACTGAACTAGTGCACTGAGTACTGAACTAATGACTACTGAACTAGTGTGCTGACTACTGAACTAGTGCGCTGACTACTGAACTAGTGCTGACCACTGAACTAGTGTGCTGACCACTGAACTAGTGAGCTGACTACTGAACTAGTGCGCTGACCACTGAACTAGTGCGCTGACCACTGAACTAGTGCGCTGATTACTGAACTAGTGAGCTGACTACTGAACTAGTGAGCTGACTACTGAACTAGTGCTGACTACTGAACTAGTGCTGACTACTGAACTAGTGAGCTGACTACTGAACTAGTGCTGACTACTGAACTAGTGCTGACTACTGAACTAGTGTGCTGACTACTGAACTAGTGAGCTGACTATTGAACTATTGTGCTGACTACTGAACTAGTGTGCTGACTACTGAACTAGTGCTGACTGCTGAACTAGTGAGCTGACTACTGAACTAGTGAGCTGACTACTGAACTAGTGACTACTGAACTAGTAACTGTTGAACTAGTGAGCTGACTACTGAACTAGTGACTACTGAGCTAGTGCGCTGACTACTGAACTAGTGCGCTGACTACTGAACTAGTGCGCTGATTACTGAACTAGTGTGCTGACTACTGAACTAGTGTGCTGACTACTGAACTAATTACTACTGAACTATTGTGCTGACTACTGAACTAGTGCGCAGACTACTGAACTAGTGTGCTGACTACTGAACTAGTCCTGACTACTGAACTAGTGTGCTGACTACTGAACTAATTACTACTGAACTAGTGAGCTGACTACTGAACTAGTGTGCTGACTACTGAACTAATTACTACTGAACTAGTGCACTGACTACTGAACTAGTGCTCTGACTACTGAACTAGTGCGCTGACTACTGAACTAATGACTACTGAACTAGTGCACTGAGTACTGAACTAATGACTACTGAACTAGTGCGCTGACTACTGAACTAGTGCGCTGACTACTGAACTAGTGCTGACCACTGAACTAGTGTGCTGACCACTGAACTAGTGAGCTGACTACTGAACTAGTGCGCTGACCACTGAACTAGTGCGCTGACCACTGAACTATTGTGCTGACTACTGAACTAGTGTGCTGACTACTGAACTAATTACTACTGAACTAGTGAGCTGACTACTGAACTATTGTGCTGACTACTGAACTAGTGTGCTGACTACTGAACTAATTACTACTGAACTAGTGCGCTGACTACTGAACTATTGTGCTGACTACTGAACTAGTGTGCTGACTACTGAACTAATTACTACTGAACTAGTGCACTGACTACTGAACTAGTCCTGACTACTGAACTAGTGTGCTGACTACTGAACTAATTACTACTGAACTAGTGCGCTGACTACTGAACTATTGTGCTGACTACTGAACTATTGTGCTGACTACTGAACTAGTGTGCTGACTACTGAACTAATTACTACTGAACTAGTGCACTGACTACTGAACTAGTCCTGACTACTGAACTAGTGTGCTGACTACTGAACTAATTACTACTGAACTATTGTGCTGACTACTGAACTAGTGCGCAGACTACTGAACTAGTGTGCTGACTACTGAACTAGTCCTGACTACTGAACTAGTGTGCTGACTACTGAACTAATTACTACTGAACTAGTGAGCTGACTACTGAACTATTGTGCTGACTACTGAACTAATTACTACTGAACTAGTGCGCTGACTACTGAACTATTGTGCTGACTACTGAACTAGTGTGCTGACTACTGAACTAATTACTACTGAACTAGTGCACTGACTACTGAACTAGTCCTGACTACTGAACTAGTGTGCTGACTACTTAACTAATTACTACTGAACTAGTGCGCTGACTACTGAACTATTGTGCTGACTACTGAACTAGTGTGCTGACTACTGAACTAATTACTACTGAACTAGTGCGCTGACTACTGAACTATTGTGCTGACTACTGAACTAGTGTGCTGACTACTGAACTAATTACTACTGAACTAGTGCACTGACTACTGAACTAGTCCTGACTACTGAACTAGTGTGCTGACTACTGAACTAATTACTACTGAACTAGTGCGCTGACTACTGAACTATTGTGCTGACTACTGAACTATTGTGCTGACTACTGAACTAATTACTACTGAACTAGTGCACTGACTACTGAACTAGTCCTGACTACTGAACTAGTGTGCTGACTACTGAACTAATTACTACTGAACTAGTGAGCTGACTACTGAACTAGTCCTGACTACTGAACTAGTGCTGACTACTGAACTAGGGAGCTGATGGAGAGATTTAGTTTTGGTTTATTTTTCTTTCTGTTCATTGTTCTCTTCATCTTAAACAGAAAAACTCCTGCTGAAGTGACTGAGATCCACGTGACACTGATATAAAGATGGCGATTTTTAAAGAGGAGAGTGAAGACTTCAGGATTGAAGAAGTGTTTAGTCTGAAACAAGAAGATACTGAGAAACAAACAGGTTGGTTTCATTCTCAAAGCTTAACTCACTCATCTGATCCAGTTATTAAAATGTCCGGTAACACTTTATTTCGATAGTCCACTTTAGACATTCTACTAACAGTAAGTAACTTTGCAACTGCGTGTCAACTAGCAGTCATTAGAGTATTAGTAGACTGTCTGCTTAATATCTTCTAACATTTTATTTTGATGGGTCCACAACATACAACATACTGACTATCAGAAACTTTGCAAGTACATGTCAACTTACTCTACTAACCCTAAACCTACCCTACTGAGAGTCAGCAGACATGTAGTTGCTAATTAATGCGAATTAGTTGACATGTAGTTGACATGTAGTTACAAAGTTACTTATAGTTAGTAGAATGTCTAAAGTGGACTATCGAAATAAAGTGTAACCAAATGTCCAGGTCTGTTTCTGAAAAAGGTGGTATGAGAGTCTTAACTAAAGAGGTTTTATTTGACACAGAGCCTCATGTGGATAGGCATGTTAAGATCACATGACCAGACTAATAATAACTGCACCTGAGAAGATCTCACTTCAGTGTTGGACATTTATTTTGACGTCACCCAGTAATTTAGGAGAAACAACAGAATTCAGAAGTGATAGAAGTAGCCGAAACTAAACAAGTAGTTTGAGTAACATTAAACCCAATATCTACTTACTAACTAAAGACCATTCATTTCTATTACTTCATTATGAAACAGTATCTAACTAGGGCTGTGACGGTCACCGTGACAACCGCATCACCGCGATGGTCGGTTGTCACCGCGGTTGTCTATTTTTTTTTTTTTTTTTACAGCCTTCTCTGCGTTCATTTTTAAAAAAAATTTTTTATTAATGCTTGAACAGACAGTACAAGAAGAACAAAGTCAAGGGATCACATACAAATCCAAAAAATAATGACCAATAGTTATGAATTAAACAAATGACAAACACAAACACACACATACACATTAATAATAAAATAAAAATTGTTACAAAAAAAAACATCAGATGTGAATGACATTACAATGACATTGCAAAGATATACAAACAAACGTACATAAGGAAAGCATCTAAATACAAGAATTTTCTTTATATACCTCAGTATAATATTTCAGAAATCTTAGGGTTTTTTTATTCTTTATAAGACGAAGAGATTTTAGAAGTGAGTTTAATTCAATTTTAAAAAGGGGATAGGATGGGTAACTATTTGCAAATTTTTGCTTGTGAATGAAAAATTTACCATATAAAAGGAAAAAATTAACAGTATGTTCCAGGGGTTTATTCTTAGTATTATCATAATAAAAAATAATGTCTTTTAAACTAAAAGAATGTACAACATCGGCAGAATCAAATATATGAGAACCTAGGTCAGACCAAAATTGCTTGGATATAGGGCATTCAAAAAACAGATGTACTAATGTCTCCTCTGCTTGTTTGCAAAAAGAACATGAGCTGTCAATGTCCAAATACTTAGAAATATTAAAATTAACAGGATATATTTTATGTAAAATTTTAAAATGTGTTTCCTTTGCCTTATTAGAAATACAATATTTCCCAGGTAAAAGCCAGGATCTTTTCCAGTCTATATCATCAACCAGGGACCTCCAGTAGAACTTTCCTCTTGAAGAAATTTTCCTTTTAAACTGAAAAATTTGGCGCACATGCCTATTATTACAGTTGTGGCCAAAAGTTTTGAGAATAACATAAATATTAGTTTTCACAAAGTTTGCTGCTAAACTGCTTTTAGATATTGGTTTCAGTTGTTTCTGTGATGTACTGAAATATAATTACAAGCACTTCATATGTTTCAAAGGCTTTTATCGACAATTACATGACATTTATACAAAGAGTCAGTATTTGCAGTGTTGGCTGCTCTTTTTCAGGACCTCTGCAATTCGACTGGGCATGCTCTCAATCAACTTCTGGGCCAAATCCTGACTGATAGCAACCCATTCTTTCAGAATCACTTCTTGGAGTTTGTCAGAATTAGTGGGTTTTTGTTTTTCCACCCGCCTCTTGAGGATTGACCACAAGTTCTCAATGGGATTAAGATCTGGGGAGTTTCCAGGCCATGGACCCAAAATTTCAACGTTCTGGTCCCCGAGCCACTTAGTTATCACTTTTGCCTTATGGCACGGTGCTCCATCGTGCTGGAAAATGCATTGTTCTTCACCAAACTGTTGCTGGATTGTTGGAAGAAGTTGCTGTTTGAGGGTGTTTTGGTACCATTCTTTATTCATGGCTGTGTTTTTGGGCAGAATTGTGAGTGAGCCCACTCCCTTGGATGAGAAGCAACCTCACACATGAATGGTCTCAGGATGCTTTACTGTTGGCATGACACAGGACTGATGGTAGCGCTCACCTTTTCTTCTCCTGACAAGCCTTTCTCCAGATGCCCCAAACAATCGGAAAGGGGCTTCATCGGAGAATATGACTTTGCCCCAGTCCTCAGCAGTCCATTCACGATACTTTCTGCAGAAGATCAATCTGTCCCTGATGTTTTTTTTTGGAGAGAAGTGGCTTCTTTGCTGGCCTTCTTGACACCAGGCCATCCTCCAAAAGTCTTGGCCTCACTGTGCGTGCAGATGCACTCACACCTGCCCGCTGCCATTCCTGAGCAAGCTCTGCACTGGAGGTGCCCTGATCCCACAGCTGAATCAACTTTAGGAGACCAAAGTTTTGAGAACGACACAAAAACATCCTCCGAGAGCAACTTCTCCCAACCATCCAAGAACAGTTTGGTGACAAGCAATGCCTTTTCCAGCATGATGGAGCACCTTGCCATAAGGCAAAAGTGATAAGTAAGTGGCCTGGGGAACAAAACATTGAAATTTTGGGTCCATGACCAGGAAACTCCCCAGAACTTAATCCCATTGAGAACTTGCAGTCAATCCTCAAGAGGCGGGTGGACAAACAAAAACCCACAAATTCTGACAAACTCCCAGCATTGATTATGTAAGAATGGGCTGCCATCAGTCAGGATGTAGCCCAGTAGTTGATTGACAGCATGCCAGGACGAATTGCAGAGGTCTTGAAAAAGAAGGGTCAACACTGCAAATATTGAGTCTTTGCTTAAACTTAATGTAATTGTCAATGAAAGCCATTGGCACTTATGAAATGCTTGTAATTTTACTTCAGTATACCATAGTAACATCTGACAAAAAGATCTAAAAACACTGAAGCAGCAGACTTTGTGAAAATTAATATTTATGACATTCTCAAAACTTTTGGCCACGACTGTACATTTCTTATCTAACAGATCAACACCTTCCAACAACAAAGTAGATTGAGTAACAACTGAACTTCTTGGATTAAATAAAGAATGACTTTTAACAAGGTGAAGTAATCCAGGTGAAATTGCTTTAACCACTTTATTAAATTCTTTTGGAGGAGTCGGGAAACTATGGTATGTCATAAATTGCTCATAAGAGAGAATATTTCCCGAGTCATCAAATAAGCAAAGGATACAATTAATATTATTTTGAAACCACCTGGGGGAAAATAATGATTTATTTCTGATGGTAATATCCCTGTTATTCCATAAACATGTTCTATGGGGTGAAAAACTGTGAACATAGCAAAGCTTCCAAGCAAGGAGACACTGCTGATGAAATTTGGACAAAGCTATAGGTAGCTTAGAAGGTAGATAGTTACATTTCAAAATGAAGGAAAGGCTATCAATTTTATCAAAAATATGGTTGGGGATAAAATACCAAATGGATTTAGGATTAGCTAGACATCTTTTAAGCCAATTAATTCTAAAAATATTTACTGTGTCAGAAAAATCTAAAAAATCAATACCACCATCTGCTCGACTATTGGAAAGTACTTCCTTTTTTAATTTATGAGATTTATTTTTCCAAATAAATTTTAAGAAAATACTGTTAATTTCTTTGGCCAATTTATTCTCAACAAATAAAGATAGAGATGGATATACAAAATGAGAAAGACCCTCAGCCTTGGACAATAGCACTCTTCCATATAAAGATAGGTCCCGTTTGAGCCAGGAATTAAGAATGTTTTTAGACTTGACAATCCTGGATGAAAAGTTCAAGTGCTGTCTTGCCAGACGATTTTTGGTGATATAAATGCCTAAATATTTAACCGTGGATTTAATAGGAATATTTTCTATGGAGTTATTATTCAAATCATGAATAGGCAATATTTCACATTTTGAGATATTCAATTTCAGACCAGAAGCACAAGAAAAATTGTATATTAAGTCTAGAGCCTTTGACACTTGCGATTCATCCTTTAGAAACAATGTGGTGTCGTCCGCCAATTGTGAAATCTTAATTTCCCTCCCTAAAACAGAAATTCCTTTTAATTCTTGATTTTGAACAATACTTAGGGATAATAGCTCTGTAACTAATAAAAATAAAAAAGGAGAAATTGGGCAGCCCTGCCTAACACCACACAGTATATCAAATCTATTAGAGGTATTAAAATGTATGACAACAGAACTATTGATTCCATTATAAAACATAGCAATAGTGTCAACAAAGGCATCCCCAAATCCGAACAACTTTAGAGATTTTAAAAGAAACTGGTGCTCAATCGTGTCAAAGGCTTTGTAAAAATCGAGAAAAAGAATAAGACTATCAGAGTGCACAGAATCAGCATAATCAAGCAAATCCAAAACTAATCTTATATTACTGGATATATGGCGGCCCTTTAAAAAACCTGATTGACTTTCAGAAATAATAGAATCCAGATTCGTTTTTAATCTATTGGCATACACCAAAGCCAGGACTTTATAATCTACAGTTAAGAGTGTAATGGGGCGCCAATTATCAATTGAAAGAATATCTTTGTTAGCTTTAGGAATAAGAGAAATTATCCCTTGTTTCATGGTCACTGTCATCTCTCTTTGAATGATGCATTCTTTATACATTTTTACTAAAGGGCTTTTTAAAGTATCCCAAAAGTGAGTGTAAAATTCAACAGAAAGGCCGTCAATGCCCGGAGATTTTCCTTTTTTCATCAATTAAAGTGCCTTCCATACTTCTTCACATTTTAACTCCGACCCACAATATGATTTATAATCCTCATCAATAGCAGGGATACAACCCTGTATTTTATCAAGAAAGCTATCACAACGATTAATATCAAATTTAGAAGAGTAAAGGTTACTATAAAATTTTGTAACGAAATTAGAAATCTGAACTAGATCTTTACAAACTGCTCCATCGATATTAAGAGCTGAGAGAGATTTTCTCTTTCCATTTCTCTTTTCAAGCGCAAAGAAATAGCTAGAGTTCCTTTCGCCTTCTTCTAGCCATTTGGCTCTGGATCTAATGAATGCCCCCTTGGCTAACTCTAAATAAAGTTCATTAATTTGAAAATTAATCTTATCCAACTCTAATTTTTCTTCTTCTGAAACATTCTCTTTTGATGATAAATCATTTAACCGACATAGCAAATTAGATTCAGCTTGAAGTCTAGAGACTTTCAGTTCTTTACATCTTTTAATAGCAATAAATCTGGATTTATATTTAAAGTATTCCCATTTTTCTTTATAGCCATTATGCACATTAGTAAATAATTCTTTCGCAAGATTAATTATGCTATCGTTAAATTTAGTATCCTTCAATAGAGCATTATTAAATTTCCAGTAACCCCGCATTTTAGAAATAGGTTGCAAACCACCAAGATTTATTAAAATTTGCTTATGGTCTGACAAAGGAGCAAAAGAGCGTGAAATGTCCTTGACAAGGTGAAGAACCGAAGAGGATATAAGAAAAAAATCTATTCTAGATCTAAAGGATAAATTTTTATTAGACCAAGTATATTCCTGTGAATCTTGGTTGTAAAACCGCCAGGCATCAACCAAAGAGAGATCAGAGCACAATGATAAAATTATGTCATTTCTTAAAGCAACATTGCAGGGTCTAGGGGGAAATCGATCTAAAACATCATCCATGCACTCATTGAAGTCACCACCTAAAATTATATGAGAACCTCTATAGTCCAAAAGCAGTTCTTTAATTTTAACAGTGATATGAGAGAAAAGCACTTTATTAGAATGGTGAGAATTATACCCATAAATGTTGCATAAAATGAAAAAAGAATTGTCCAACTTAATAACAATCAATATCCACCTGCCATCATCTGATCCCACCACTTTTAGTATATCCCCTTTAAATTTGTGAATAAGGGTTGTGACCCCAGCAGAATGGTTACTGCCATGACTGTAGAAAACTGTATTTCCCCATTGTGTCTTCCAAAATTTTTCATCCATATCTCCAGAATGTGTTTCTTGTAAAAAAATAAAATCAACATCACTTCTCTTACAAAATAAAAACATTGCTTTCCTTTTGACCACATCGTGCAATCCCCTGACATTCAAAGACAGAACAGACAAAGATCTAAACGTATGATCCATTAAAACAAATGAACATGAACGAAAAAAATTCTAGAGTTTGAAAAAAAAAAACAATAAGAAAAAAAAAATGAAAAATGCAAAAACACTTAACTTAAACCATCAAGGGAGAGGTGGCAACAACTTATAAAATATTGAACTAACAAGAATGAACAGCACAATGTAAAATAAAACCCATTCAAAAGATAAACATATAAATGTATAAATAAAACATTAAATAATAACGTAAACATCGAGCAGGGTTTACTTTGTGCTTGTAAGTAAAGTGATGGCCACTGAATAAACTTGAATAAGACAAGTAATATGAAATAATGATGATGTCAATGACAATAATAATAATAAGAAAAAGAATACGATATCATTCAAATAAGTAAAACAGAAAAGACATGGCCAATCCAGTCTTCAATACTAGAAGAGTTGAACAATTAAACATGCGACCTAAGGGGACAAATCAGCCTCGAGTGTCTATAAAGGCTATCGCATTGCTTGTTCATCGAGTTCAGTCACCGACGATGTTCAAGATTACTTTACCTCCGAAAAGAAGTGCTTCTTTCCATCAATTAACGCAAACGAGGAACGGAATGAGGCCTTCTTGCCCGCATCCCTTGCCGCTTTAACAAGAGGCCAGAGCTTTTCCCTCGCAGCTCTGTCTTCTGGAGACAGGGGCTCCGTTAGACGCAGGCCGTTATCTTCTAGAAACTTGCATCTTCTGGCCGCTCGCCAGACTGCATCTCGAACACGGCGAAAAGCAAACAGGATGATGATGGCCCTTGCCTTACCGTCGTCCCCTGCCGGTCCCAGACGATGAGCTATGTCCACGCCTTTGTTTAGTCCATCGCGAATACCTGGAGCGACTCTTCCACAGATGTCAATCGCAACCATCCTGATGTCCTCCCCTTCTTTTTCTCTTACTCCATGCAACTTCAGCAGCCATCTCCAGCTATAACGTCTGCATTCATACAGCCCGGATTTCAGGGATTTATTTTCTTCCTTCAAACTTTGTATCTCTCCATCAATGCTTTTCAAGGCTTCTTTGTGTTGTCCGACATCCAGTACAAGTTGGTGAACCGTCGCGGAGAGATTTTCAAGCAGCTTAGATGTAGCTTCGGTTGTCATTTAAATTGTAGCAATCTTTTTAAAAGATTCATCATGTTTAGCAGAAAGTTCTCGTATAGCCGTCAGTATACTCGCGTTTCTGTCGCTTTCTTCTGGATCTCTTTCCTCTTGTCGCTTCGTTTTTTTGGCCAGCGGTTTCTGAGGCGTATCAGGAAGGGGGATAACAGCCTCTGATTCAAAGTTTTGAATTGAATCATACCACATTGGCGTTTCATTCTCCTTCACCGAAAATAACGTTAGCAGTAACGTTACTGAGTTCTGCACATTCACTTTTGTTCGCGCCAGAAACACAGAGTGGCGATGTTTTTAAAGATTGCTTTCCCCTCTTCTTAGATTTACCCATATAATCAAACACCGAAAAAGTCTGTGCTGTAAAAGAGTCCTCTGTGCTAATTAAATGAGAAAAAAAAGTTGTGCCAGATATGTTATCACCTCATCACCTTAGCAGCCCACGCCTACGCGTCCACCTGTATCGCCGCCATCTTGGCTCCCACCGCGGTTGTCTATTGCCACCGGCGGTTGTGCACGTGACGTCACACACTCTATAACAAGCATAACACAAAGTTTTCTATACAAGTGTAATAATATACAGTTGCAGATTGTTTTATTTAGACTATAAATTCATGCTAATTCACTAATTACCTCAAACGCCATGCACGGCATTTCCTTTAGATTGGCAGGTTTGAGCGCAGGAAAATACAGTTTATTCTGCATTTAGCAAATTTATTTTGTGATGAGCGATGAACCTTTTTGGGAAACCAAATACTACATCGCCGATCTGGAATCATTTCCATTCATGTCACCCATCCGCGTTTGTACAAGCGTCTTCAAGTTCACGTGATCGCAAACGCCCGGCTGGTTAGGTTTGAACTGGTGAGGCTTTCTTCAAACTGGTCAAATACGAACGAGACAGCGGTAAATGGAAGATGCTAACAAGAAATGTGGCAACATACGCCACGACTCCTATTCCACAGAGAGCGCGTGCAGACGAGGAGGTAACGCGCCCGCGCGCTTGGTGGCAGAACAGTGAACTGTGTCTAAACCGGACGCCGCGTCGCAGCACAACAGGTCGAGTCTGTCTACAGGACTTTGAACTTCTTGTCAGTACATCATAAATAGGAGGGCTTTTATTTTATAATGCAACATCAGAACGTCTTGAAACTGGTTTAGATACACCTTGGGGCAGTGAACTGCTAATCTGAATTGAAACTGGTCTGTGAAACCAGAGAGTTTCATTTTTAGAGCCATCCAAATTCAAATACAATATTGGTCATATATGAGTTTTGGAGGGCTTTTATTTTGTAATGCAACATCAGAACGTCTTGAAACTGGTTTAGATACACCTTGGGGCAGTGATCTGTTAATCTGAATTGAAACTGGTCTGTGAAACCAGAGAGTTTATTTTTTAGAGCCATCCAAATTCACAGACAATACTGGTCATATATGAGTTTTTGGAGGGCTTTTATTTTGTAATGCAACATCAGATCGTCTTGAAACTGGTTTAAATACACCCTGGGGCAGTGAACTTTTAATCTGAATTGAAACTGGTCTGTGAAACCAGAGAGTTTATTTTTTAGAGCCATCCAAAATCACAGGCAGAACCGGTAGAATATGAGTTTTTGGAGGGCTTTTATTATGTAATGCATAATCAGACAGTCCTGAAATTGGATTGAAACTGGTGTGTGGAAACAGGGAGTTTTCTTTTTATAACTATGTGAATATACAGATAAATGTGGTTATATGCAAGTTTTGAAAGGCTTTTATTTTTTATTTTGTTATTTCTCATCAGACAGGTATTTTCATATCATTTGGAAATTCTACATTTAATATTACTCAACGTTTTCGTTTTATCAGACCGTTTTTTAAACATTTGTATTATTTTAAATGAATTGATTTCATTTATTTGTTCATTTATATATTCGTTCATTCGTTTAGTGAATGCGAGATGTTTTTACACGCTATTACCGCAACGCCTTGTATATGCGCGCAACGCAAAATAACGTGGCGGCTAGAATGACCGTGTTTTTCAAAGTGGAGGCTGGCTTGACCGCAGTTGTTTGACGGGCTTTTTAGAGCACGCGCTTTGGGTGTTTGTGCTCAGAAAAGGCGCTCATCAGAACAGAACACTGAGTGAATCGTTTAACCAGTAAGTCTTTGAAGCAGATGCAGATAATGTACTTTTGGTGACTGTGAATAAGTGCAGTGTCCCGTGAGAGTAACTCCACCGCTGAGTTAACACTGATGTGAATGTATGTGGTGTTGTACAGTTTATAGAGACGGCGGCGCCAGAACTGCAGCTGATAGAATGCGCGCTGAAGTACCATACTACGAGATTTCTTCAAAAAATCAGATCGTGGAGATATTTTTATAGTCCACGATCAAAAATCGTCATATCGAACACCCCTACCCTCGGCAGAAATCGCAGACCGGGGGCACCGGACCGCAAGGGCACTTTACCGTCGGACCTCGAAGGGGCAGGGGCTCGAGCACAAATCTGTGCATTAATATATTTTCACCAACAAATGATGATTCACCAAAAACTTCAGTACAGCTTCTTCTAAATTTACAAAAACAAAAGGTAGGAACAAATATAACCTCATGTACGTGAAAAAGCACAAAAGGCCGTAAAAATGCGTTCAAAAGTAAAGTTTAATCTTATCACGATAATAATGATATATTAAATTTTATTCTATATAGTTAAGATTAAATCTGGTGAGAGTGTGTCTAACAAATCTGTTTTAGATTTATTTTTTATTATTTAAATTTAAATAATACTGTTAATTAGGCTATCAGATAGCAGGGTGACATTGATTCAATGTTGAAATTCCATCAGAATCATCATTGTGGTTGAGGTTGAAAATTCAGTGCTAAATAATATTGGATCAATGTTGATAATTCAATGATTTTCAGTGTTGAAAAGACAAATATTGAATCAATGTTGATTTTTGGTCAGCATTTCACTGATGAAACTTTAGACTGTCAGTCCCTCATTCAGCACTTAAATATGGCACATTTTCCTCGTGAGCACATGCTCACCAAACAACAAATTCTGTAAATTTTGTAAACTTGTCACCACTAGCAGCACCGTTAAATAAATAAAACTGTCTGCTGGGTGTATGGATTCTGGATCATCCAGAGACTGATAATGACTAAATGCTCCAATGAATGTCCTTATAATTCTTGTGGTCATCCAGTTCATTAACTTAAACTAAACATTTTTATTTTAAAATTATAATTAAACATTTAAATTATAATTATATTTATATCATTTATAATTTATATATTCATTATAATTATTAGATTTAAATCATGTGGAATTTACATACATTTAATGAATCTAATGAGAATAGAGAGAATTTTTTCATGCGCCACAATCCAGTCCATTAGGTGGCAGTAATGCAGCTAAAGCTGGCTGCCAACCGCCAATCAAATCAAAGCACGGGAGAACAGATTTCAAATGCGAAACGGACGGAGACCAGGCCTAAAGGATAACAGCAAACTGTTTTTAGAGGTAAGTAATAAAAGATTACTAAAAAAAAAAAAAGAAACTTGACATAAAACATAATGCATAGAAATAATTATATATATATATAAAAAATCATTGTAACTTAACTTACTTTCTTTACAGAGAGTATGAGGACAGTTGACAGATGTTGATCCTTCACTTAGCTACGAACACAATGGATTCACCTCAGAGAAAAGAATTAGTGATTTCATTTCGCCTATATTTCACTATTCATCTTCCGTTATAACATATAACTTAAATGGAATGAGAAAAGCCTTAGTTATGTTTTCAAGAGGTCTTAAATTTGGAGACAGAAAAAGCAGGAACTGCAAAATGGCCTAATATGATTATTAAGGGTTAAGGCCTGTTCAGACCAAGAGCGATAACTGTTCATCTGTTTATTCTAAGCACACTCATCTCTATTGGTATCTTTAGTGTTATCGTCCTTGGTGTGAACAGGCCTTCAGTTCACTCAAATCTGTTGTTCCAAACCTGTATCAGTTTTGTTTTGTGTGTGTTTTGTTTTGTTTTTGTTTTTACAAAAGATGATATGTTGAAGAAAGATATAAAAAGATATAAAAGGACATCAGGAAATGCCGCGCTCTTTTAATACCGGGCCTCTACTCCATGCTGCAGTCATGGATCCCGGCGGAACCACGGGTGAGATAAACAATTCAAATAATTAAATAAATTTAAACCCATTTCTGTGTAGTTGTGATTTTATTCAATCACTAGCGTGCACTCTAGTAAGGAACTAGGTTGCTCTTAGTTCTTTTAATACTAACATAAAGAGTCAACCTACACCTCTAACACAAAATAGTTTGGGTAAATAAAATAAATACACAAATTATAAACAAGCAAACAAACAATAAAAAATAAACCAATTTAAATAAAATATGTACTAAGTGTGGCCTTAGCCATCACATTTCCCCCCACCTATACATTCTCGCAGGATGAGCGAGAAAGAAAATCGGCTGCTATATTCTCGGCCCCCGGACGATGCTTCACTGTAAAGCGGAAGGGTTGTATAGACAAAAACCATCGTGTCAAACGAGAATTTGTGTCCTTCATTCTATTTAACCATTTCAGGGCTTTATGATCCGTTTCGATAACGAAATCTCGACCGAGCAAATAATATTTCAATGAATCAAGAGCCCATTTCATAGCCAGACATTCTTTCTCCACTACCGAATACCTAGTCTCTCGGGGAAATAATTTCCGGCTCAAATATACTACTGGATGTCTATTTTCTTCCTGCATCAGGACCGCTCCTAATCCCAACTCAGACGCATCGGTTTGAAGTACAAATGATTTTTCAAAATCAGGACTATGCAAAATAGGTTTATCGCTCAGCAACCCTTTTAATTCAAGGAATGCTTTTTCCGCGGATACTGTCCACTGCACTTTATTGGGATTCATCTTTTTAATTAAATCCGTTAATGGTGCTGCGATGGTCGAAAAATGGGGAATAAACTTCCGATACCAGCCAACCAAACCAAGAAATGAGCGAAGTTGTTTCTTGGTGGCTGGAAGTGAACAAGATTGAATAGCCTTTACTTTTTGCACTTGCGGCTTAATTATTCCGTTTCCCAACACATACCCCAAATACTCCGTCTCTGTTTTAACTAGGGAACATTTTACGGGGTTAATAGTTAGACCAGCATCTTTAATTCGTTGAAAAACTGCTTGAAGATGTTGAAGATGATTCTCCCACGAGGTGCTAAATATCACAACATCGTCTAAGTAAGCAGCTGCAAATTCTCCTACCCCATCCAATACAGTATCCATCAATCTTTGAAAAGTCGGGGGTGCTCCGTGCAACCCGAACGGTAAAACCCGAAAATGCATTAGCCCCCTTGGTGTCCGGAAAGCAGTTAACTCTCGCGACTCCAAATCCAGAGGCACCTGCCAGTATCCCTTATTTAAATCAATGGTACTTATAAATTTAGCCTTGCCGAGTTTTTCAATTAACTCCTCAATACGAGGCATTGGATATGAATCAAATTTAGAGACCGAATTTAAATAGCGGAAATCAATACAAAACCTAAGGGTATTATCTTTTTTTGGCACTAATACCACCGGATTACACCATTCACTCTTCGACGATTCCACTACTCCCATTTGCTGCATCACTGTTACCTCATCCTCAAAAGCCGTTAGCAATCGTTCAGGGATGCGATAACTCGTTCGTTTTGGCAAAGCATTTTCTTTAAGCACGATACTATGCTTGATAAGTGTGGTACAGCCTGGCTGATTTTTAAACAACTCTGGATCACACAACTGCTGAATTTGAGCTTGCCGTTCCACAGAAAGATGGTTAAGATCAACGAGCGGCGACTGTTGACTACTAGGTAAATATTGTTCTTCTACCTCTTCCTCATCCTCAACTAACCTAATGAGATTAACGACTGCACTCTCCCTCTGTGGATACCATTTCTTCAACAGATTAATGTGCAACACTCGATGTGAACGTGCCTGTCCTGGAGTCGCAATCTCATAGGTAGTGGTTCCTATCTTTTTAGTTATTTCAAACGGCCCTTGCCATTTACCTAGAAGTTTATTTTCAGATGTTGGAATCATCACGAGAACTTTCTGACCCAGCTCAAAAGATCGCGACTGTGTCTTCCTATCATACCACGTCTTTTGTTTTTTCTGCATTTCTCTCAAATGTGCAGAAGCAAATTCATTCATTTGTTGCAACTTTTGTCTCATGGCCAACACATAATCGATTACATTTATTTTGGTTGATGTCCCCGAATTCCCCTCCCACAGTTCTCTCACAAGGGACAATGGTCCCTGCACTTCATGACCATACATCAACTGGAAAGGCGAAAACCCGGTTGACGCCTGCGGAACTTCCCTATAAGCAAACATGAGGTATGGTAACCACTGATCCCAGTCGGTCCCCACCTCATTCACAAACTTGCGAAGCATTTGCACTAGAGTCTGATTAAACCTCTCTACAAGCCCGTCCGTCTGGGGATGATAGGGAGTTGTTTTTAACCCTTTTATTCCCATCAGCTGATACACCTGTTGCAGGAGTTGGGACGTGAAATTCGTTCCTCTATCGGTCAGTATTTCTTTTGGAATACCTACTCTTGAGAAAAATTGGACCAGACAGGAAGCGATGGCCTTAGCTTTAATATTTTTTAACGGAAACACCTCTGGAAATCGCGTCGCATAGTCACAAATGACCAATATATACTTATAGCCGGTCTTACTTCGTTCCAGAGGGCCTAAAATGTCCATTCCCAGCCGCTGGAAAGGAACATCAATGACGGGCAAAGGAATTAAGGGTACTTTGCGAGGTTTGCGAATTTCGCTGTATTGGCATTCCGGGCAAGCTTTACAAAACTCAGCGATGTCTTTAGACATACCCAACCAGTAAAAGTGCTTACTAATTCTAGAATGGGTCTTCCACCGCCCCAAATGTCCTGCCCACGGAATGGAATGCCCCAACGTCATCACTGTATTTCGTACACTAACGGGTAATACCACTTGTAATTTATCCCCGGTTTTACGATACAGCAAGTCATTCATTACACAAAAAGATCTCCCCTGAAACATGATTACATTCGACCCTCTTCCCGCTGCCTCTACCACCTGGGAATACAATTTTGAAGTTTCCACATCTTCTTTCTGCAACTGCCTCAAATTTTCAGGAATTGGAACCTGATCAGCATTCAACAGTTTCTCAGGTTCTGTTAGTCCTCTAACCTGCACTACGGTTTCTTTAAATTTTTCCTGTCTTCTTTCCCTCCTAGACTTCTTCATTTTACCCTGATTCACAGACAATTCAGAATCAAAAAAAGGCAAAGACAACAAGGAGTTTTCCTCTTCCTCACATTCATTCTGTTTGCTTTGAGACCGTGTCAGAACTACGTTACAGGTATCCTGAGGAGGTAACAGATCCATTAGAGCAGGAAAATCATGACCTAAAATCACGGGAAATGGTAAATTCTGGGCAAGTCCTACCTTCATCAAATAGGTTTGGCCCGCTATACCCATATACACATCAGTAACAGAATACTGCCGCTCCTCACCGTGAACACATCTCACTATTACCGGAGCATCCCTACTAGCATATAACTCGGGTACCAGCTCTGATTCTACCAGGGTTTGCGTGCAACCTGTATCTATTAAGGCAGTGACTTTTTTCCCCATTTAACTCAACAATTCTTATCACCTGCTTTGGCACAGAAAGATTAACTGGTTCAGGTACAGTCTCTCGAGGCACATAACACACGTTAGTAAGTGTTTTTGTCAACTGCGGACACATTGGCTTTTTATGACCTAATTGACCACATTTATAGCACCTAATAGTCTCGGGAACAGAGACCCTGAAGTTCTCAGTTCGTTTTTCACTTGCCTCATTTGTAGGCCTACTTCCCTGAGATGCCGAACTCGGTCGTCGAGAAGATCTATCTCGCGCCGTCTTCCAGCGAGAGAGGCTCCAGGGCTCCGCTCTTCGTCGTGCTGCCACGAAAACATCAGCTAGCTGTGCCGCCTCCTCAGCAGTAGTCGGGCCGTGTTCTTTGATCCACGTTTGCAATTCTGGATTAAGCATCCGCAAGAACTGTTCAAGGATAATTAGCTCTCCGATCTCCCGGCTCGTTCTCTCTGCCGGTCTCACCCATTTCTGATACAAGTCTTTCAATCGTACATATAGCTCTTTAGGGGTCTCCTCCTCCTGCACCTCCATAGCACGAAATCTCTGTCGATACGTCTCATGGTTAATGGAATACTTCTTCAAGATAGCCTCTTTTACTTGCGCGTAATCAATTGCATCTGTAACATCCATGGCCACATATGCACTGCGCGCCTTACCAGTCAGCAACGGAATGAGTCTAATGGCCCAGTCTCCCCTCGGCCATCGGCAAACCTCAGCAATCCGTTCAAACGTGGTTAAATAATGTTCGATATCATCCGACTCACACAGTTGTTGCATCCGTGGTTCCGGCTGCGCATACCCATGGTTCATATTACGGGAGCCAATAGGAGCTCTTGGCAATTCAGCTGGCTCAGCAGCTCCCCGGTCTCGCAATTCCTCCAACGAAGTTCGCTGGCTGACCTCGCCTTGAAGTAAACGGAACTGATGCTGAAGGGATTTCCATCTAGTCTCTTGTCGAGCTGCCTCTTGTACTTGACGCGCATCTCTCTCTTGTTGATCTCGCATCAACCGTTGAAGCATCCGTTTAAGTTCCAGCAAGTCACCCTCCGACTCTTCATCAGACACAGGCCCCGATGCCCCTGTCGCATCCTCCGTCAGCATTTCTCCCTCATCGGGTACGATCTCGACATCAGCGGGAACACCAGCGCGCACTACCTTCTTAGGCACCATTCCGTCAGCACTAGACTCCCTATAAGCAACCTCCTTCTGGACAGAATCCCACCGCTGCCACCATCTTGTCAGGGTTCTTCCATAAATTTCCAGGAGACGATCATAGAGGTTTCAAAACCTTCATGTTTATTCACTGCCCCATATTCTGCCCACAATGGTGCAGAAAAAATGGTAACTCACTCATACACAGAATAACTGACAAATGTACCATTAGCACCACTGAGTTCTGGACCTTAGATGTTCCTCCAGGGATCCCTCCCCAGAACTGACTCGGCCATCGAAAATTAAACCCTTTTAACAAATCAGACCCAACCATTTTATAATTACAAGGGGTCTCACAGGATCTTAATTCAAACATTTAGTACATCATAAACAAAATGAATGCAAGATATACAAACCTTATACACTTATGAAATTAAATTCAACAAAACAATAACAGAAATAAACTAAAACACAAAAATAAACTTTGTACATAACATCCAAACAAACCTCAAACCCAAACGGTCCCCCAAACTACATTTCCCATAATTCCTAACAAAAGATATAAAAGGACATCAGGAAATGCCGCGCTCTTTTAATACCGGGCCTCTACTCCATGCTGCAGTCATGGATCCCGGCGGAACCACGGGTGAGATAAACAATTCAAATAATTAAATAAATTTAAACCCATTTCTGTGTAGTTGTGATTTTATTCAATCACTAGCGTGCACTCTAGTAAGGAACTAGGTTGCTCTTAGTTCTTTTAATACTAACATAAAGAGTCAACCTACACCTCTAACACAAAATAGTTTGGGTAAATAAAATAAATACACAAATTATAAACAAGCAAACAAACAATAAAAAATAAACCAATTTAAATAAAATATGTACTAAGTGTGGCCTTAGCCATCACAGAGGCATTACCATTTATATCAATATACAGTAGTTTGATATTACAAGTACATCTTAAGAATAGAGGGCAGAGGGTGAGCTGCTGTGAGGAATCTGTTCCAAACATGAAAAATGATTTATATGAAGGGTTTCAAAATAATACTTATGTCTATAGGTGCTTAATTTCTACATTAAAATTAAATAGTCTTAAATTTGAATTTCCCATGTTTTAGCTTGAATGCTTTTATCAAATTTCAATTTGCACTTAATTTTATAGTACATTAAGTCACATTTCCAAATACTTTGGACCCACCTTCTTTCAGTTATACACCACTACTACTAATCAAATGTTTTACAACATTGTGCAGGTTTAACATCCTGTTTGTTTTTATACATTAGATGCCTATCAACAACAAGGGAGAGTTGAGAGAGAGGAGGTCTGCTGTGACGGTGCAGAAATGGCTCGGTTGTGGTCCTGGACGGCTTGTGGGCATTACCTCGTGGTGGAAAGCCCTGAGTTCATCAGACTATCCGTTTAATGAGGAGTAAAGACATCTTTTTTAAATCAGAAAAGTAGCTTCAATCCATGAAAGCTTCAAGTCCTAAACGGCAAACTGGTAATGTTTCAGTCTGTAGTACTTTAGTGTTTCTGCCTTTGGTGAGTTTTCATTTGCGTTTACTTCCATTTTGCAGATGCAGTTTGCATTTGTTAGGCCTATATGTGTCAGTTTTACAGGCTCTTCTCCTGGCACTCGCTTTATAAATTCAGAATGAACTGTTCCATGTAATTAAGTCACTTTGTCATTCATTTGACCATATTCTGTATGTGAATTGTATTTTAAGCTCTGTCTCCCAGTTTCACAAGGCTAGTCCCAGACTAAAATGCGTGTTTGAGCTCTTAACTGAAGATAACTTGCTCTGACAGATCTCAAGATGCACACCAGTAATGTTTATTTATTGCATTTTTATAAAAGCTGTTTAAGTATCCTAATTTAAGGCCTAGTTCTGGCTTAAGCTAAGCCCTGTCTGTGAACCCGTGCTCATGTTTTGAAGTCACCACCAAGTGTTTTTGTTTGTTTTAAAGAATCACATGTTTTACTTGAATATAATGTTATTTTCCTGTTCAAATAGTGTGGGGGCAAAAATAAATATTTTTGCATGTAAACTGACTGATGTTGTTTACTTTGAGTGACTTTTTTATTTTGAAACCATATTAATTGCAGTCCTGCATGTTCTCTGACTGAAAGGAGTAAAAAGCAGGATTGATTTGATAATGTTTCTATGTTGAATCAATGTTAAATAAGTTATTTAATTTACGTTGAAGAAATGTTGATTTTATGACCATCTTGATCGATTTTTGATTTTTCATCGTTGAAATAACATTATTTCAGGGTGCAAACCTGATGAAAAATCAATGATAAACTTCAACATTGATTCAATGATAATTTGATTGATGCTTCAACATTGATTCAGTGTTGGTCTGCTATTTCATCTTAAATGTTTGAACAGCGGAGTTTCTCTGAGCAGCTGGCCAATGAGAGCTCTGCATGAAAGCTGTTTATTGTGACTGAGCTGGGTTTGAGAGAGGACTTTTATTTTGCTCTGGCGGCGTGACGTCATAAGGCCGCGCGCGCTCCCGCATCTGTTGTGATTCGGCTCAAGAAAGGTCTGTGTTTTTAAGTATTTACACTCCTTAAACTGATGGAAAACGCTCAGTCAATTGTATGGTTTTTTAAACGATGCAAGATTAATTATTTGATACTGAATGTAACATTGTAATGCTTTATCTAACATTAATAAGCGGTATTTTGTGTGAGTAAACGCATCTGCACATGAAAGGCGCGTCTCGTTTCTCTCGCTGTGTCCTGAATCAGTTCATCATAAACACTAATGAGCTCACTTTCACTTCTAGGCAGCGACGGAGAAACTGAGCTTTTTGAGACTCGACTGAATCGGTTGCTTCTCGAATGATTCAGTGACTCGATTGAATCGGTTGCTTCTCGAATGATTCAGTGACTCGAATCTCCGCTCGCTGATCACCTGCTGGACAAAACTGTGTAAATGCAGCTCTTCCACTACAAGCTAGTCGTTGGACTTAGTTACGTCCAGCTTTCCGATGAATATCTACAGCTGTTGCACCGTTTAAAACTTCGACTAGGCGCAGCTGAGCTTAGCGTAGACTGTAAGCTTCGCGTTACTATGGTTACAACGTGAATTTGCCGGTGTTACGAGATTTTCTGTTTCAGTGGGCGGAGCATACATGAATATTAATGAGTGTCCCGGGCATGCGCGTGGAGCTGACAACTTCAGTTTACGCTCCTTGTATCTCAGCAGGTTTAATGGAGTATTTTTTTTTTAAAAAAAGGTAAATATATTTACAGCGTTGCATAAACCTATGCCTAAACTACATTTGACAGTTTTGATTAGTTTGCAGTGTTTTGTTCACACAAACCTTGCACGTTTGGTGCAGTCGTCCCTGACTGAACGATTGCAGGCTTTCTTTGTGTAATGTTAGGATAAAGCACAGCAAACCAGTTGTATACATTGATTTCAGTTCTTTGTGCTGTTCATTTGTTGCTCGCAAAGCGTTAAAGTTTGTTGAATATATTATGCCTGCTACAAATGAAATAAACCTATATGACTGTGTCTGTGGACATATTTTTGTATCGGGTGTGATGATCCATGTGTTAACTTACTCTGTTCAACATTCTCCGTGTTGTTTGGTTATAAACTAACTGCTGAAAAAAAAGTTGCTGAAATTGTCATTGGTTTTTTTTTCATGTTTCCCATATATAATATTTAAATATTTGTACAAACAAACATAAATTAAGATGATCAAGGCGATGATAAAGGTGTAAGGTTTCACAGTGAAACAGTCCCAGAACACCTGGATGATCATGTCTACACTGATTTCCAATAGTAGTGCAGATATAGACATGTGAACCAACAACCGTTTCAATTATAATATTGTTATACTCTTCTGTTACCTTTTATGTTTTAAACAGTCATCCTCTGGCAATGAATGAGATAACATTCACCACCATATCAGTGGCCTAAGAAGAATTGTGCAGCCTACACTGATGTTATTCTGTCATCTGTTCTTTGACCATGTGCTGCACTGCACTTGTGATACACAGTGATGATCATTTATACAAATGCATGATCTATTTTGATGCACAACATTATAACACAGTTTCATAAACATATATTATTAACTAGGCTTTAAATAGAGGCACTTTTCTATAAAATATAAAGTGGAATAAAGATTGGATTGTGGCCTTGATTATCTTTTGATATCTAGATGTTGTTATAATGTGTGTTGGCGTGAAAGTTTGATATTATGTGAGACAGTGACATTTTGTTTTTAAAAATATGAATTCAATAATGATTCACACTCAAAATGTAGTCATGGAGGATGTGATTAATATAAGTTTTAGTTTGAGTATGAATCACTACTGAATTCTTGTTACAAACTAAAAAGATTTATGCACCGAAACAAGACTACATAGCAGAAAAGAGTGTGGTGTAAATATCCTTGTTGGATCTGCTGTGTAAAAATATGACACATAATAAAGTTATTCTAAGATTATATGTAAGAGAGGTAAAACAAAAACAACATATTTCTAAACTTGATTCTGCCATTTGACTCATGACATTACCATTCAAAGGTTTTGGGATTACTATGTTGTTGTTTTTTTATTATTATTATTATAATTTTTTTTTTTTTTTTTAAGAAATGCATGCTTTTGTTTGACAGGGATGCAGTATATTAATTAAAAACAACAGTAAGTACATTTATAATGTTACAAAAGATTTCTATTTCAAATAAATACTGTAGAACTTTCAGTTCATCAAGGAATCCTGTGTAATGATTTCCACACTTCATTCAGCACAACAATTTGCAGCAAATCAGCATATTAGAATTAATTCTGAAAGATCAAATGACACTGAAGAGGAAAAATCGAAATCTGACGTCACAGACCTTAAAGCCTTAGAAACAGCTAATCAGAATCAGAGCTTTATTGCCAAGTGTGTTTACATACACGAGGAATTTGTCTGGTGACAGGAGCTACCAGTGCAAAGAAGAAAATAATAATACAGACATACATATAATAGACATACATTAAATTATATATATATATATATGTAGTTGTGGTAACACTTTACAATAGGGAACACTTATACACTATTAACTATGACTTTTCTCTCAATAAACTCCTAATTTTCTGTTTATTAATAGTTAGTGCGGTAGTTGTTACGTTTAGGTATTGGGTAGGATTAGGGATGTAGAATAAGGCATTAATATGTGCTTAATTACTACTAATAAATGGCTAATATTGTAGTAATATGCATGCTAATAAGCAACTAGTTAAGATACCATCAAATAAAGTGTTACCGTAGTTGTTGTTAATAAAATCATTTTGTTAACATCAAATTAGTTGCATATTTTATTCCATAAAATGCCATGAAGTAGGCCTATTAGTTTTCTCATTTGCAGTGTACCAAATATAGGCTACTTTATACACTTTTGTCCATACAATTTTGCTCATGTATTAAAGGAGCACTTTCATCCGTGTGTGTGTGTGTGGTCTTGGATTCCTGTTCACTTTGTAAATATAAATCAAACAGTTTGAAGAATCACACCAGGGTAGATTAAAAATGATTAGTCCGCAAATACAAGTCTATTTCAGCTGTTGCACTCAAAAGTTAACAATAGCAGACAGTTTTAAAGCATTGCAAGCTAAGCTACAGCACAACAAACTGAAATCAGTACAACTAGCTGAGGTTTGCTGTGCTTTATCCTAACATTACACAACGAATGCCTGGGTCGACTGCACAAAACGTGCAATTAATAAAAACATTGTAAACTGTTACAAAATGATGAACAAATGTTGTTTAGGCATACGTTTGCACAACGCTGAAAATATTTAAAAAAATTCCATTAAACCTGCTGAGGTACAAGGAGCATAAACTGAAATTGTCAGCTCCACGCGCATGTCCGGGACACTCATTAATATTCATGTATGCTCCGCCCACTGAAACAGAAAATCTCGTAACACCGGTGTTACAATATATTCAGTTCCTGAAATATTTGGTTCCAGTGGGTGGCGCTTGCGTGAATATTCATGAGGATAACGCCGTGGGCGGGGCCATCCAAAACGGGACGAGTGGAACAGAAATTATTAGTGTGAGCGCCTCTCATCGCGTTTTGTTTTAGGGATTATTTCAAGCAGGTAGTAAAATTGAACAAAGTTAAGTTTAAACTACTCATATGATTGTTCACATTTTGTAAATAATTAATGGTTTCTGTAACGTGTTTCTTAGTACTCTGTTTACCTTCACCCACTGGAACCAAATATTTCAGGAACTGAATATATTGTAACACCGGCTCCAATTAATAAATGAAAAATGGCTGCTGAACCGAAAAGAAGACAATTAAATTACTTAGATTGTGAAACAAGAAAAATGATTGAACTCTTCAGTAAGTATATGCATATTTTAGTATGCAAACAAAACACTTCAGTAACAAATAAGAAAAAACAAGACATCTGGCCAAAGATAACAGCGGCAGTGTCATGAAGCTGAGGGTGGAATACACTAACAAGGACAGTCGAGGAAGTAAAAAAAAAATTAAAACAAGGAAAGATCTTCTTCAGGCAGCCAGGAGAGACTCTAGTCTGCTCAAACACCCCCGATGGGTGGAGGACCCCCTCCTAAAATCTCACCCTACAGCACCATTATAATGGATGTGTTTGGAGACGTTTGCCGGCCTGAAGCCTGTGACACTAGTGACACGTTTAGCACCACGGACAGCTGCAAAAAACAGGACAGCGTTATCTGCTCGAAGGACAAGGGAACCGGATCTTCAGGCTGTTCCTGAAGTTATGAGAGTGGAGACGGAGACGGAGAAGTGAAGGGTAGAAGAGGAGAAGCTTGAGCTACAGAAACAGGAACTTGCCTTTGAAAGCCAGCTGTTAGAGCGAAGGGCCGGCTACACGATCCAGAACATCTACATAATCCTTTGACCTAAAGAAACGTTCTGTATGTTTTAAATCCCTAATTAAATCCTAAACACATCTTGATATTAAAAAGAAATTGCATCGGCAAATATAATTTTATTTCATAACACACTATTTAATCAATAGCTAAATTATTTATTTTTACATGCCAGCAATCATTTTCACTTTGCTTATGCTTTGTGAGAGTAGAAAAAAATTCAAATGTTGAAATGTAAAATAAAATAAAGTGCATATTTATTTAAAGCAGATACATTCGTTTTCTTTTTAAACATTATAATATACGATCTTTATATGTTACATTAGCCCTATCTTTTACAAGCTGATTAGCTGAATTATATTGGTTCGCCACATCCCCTTCTGCGACTTGTCCCCACCTCTGCCGCCGCTGGTCCTAAATCCTCCGCAGGGAGAGGCACTCTCTTGTTCATGCAAAAGCTGTGCAACACAGCGGCTGCACATGTAATGGTGCATGCCCTCCCTGGCTCCATCCTGATTTCACTGCGCAGGCCGTAGAATCTGCCAGGAAGAAAATGCAGTAGCGATCCCCGCAGGGGTAAACTATAGATTACTCTTTAATAACCAAGGCCAGTTTAAGGTAGCTAAACTAAATAAGGGCTGGCAGCTTCATATAAACCACACACCTGTGCTTGAGCACTCCTAAGCAGCGCTCAATGATCGGCCTCAGCCGTGAGTGCACATAGCTGTACTGCCTTTCCTGCTCCGTTCGTGGTACCATGACAGGTGTCATCAGCCACTTCTTCAAAGGGTAGCCACTGTCGCCAAGCATTATGCCAGAAAGCCGCCCCTCCTCACAATTGTGCCAGTGCACTCTCCCTCAAGATGCGTGCATCATGTGTAGACCCATACCGACGCGCCACCACATCTATTAATTTCATGTTTGCATCACACACAACCTGTACGTTGATTGTGTGAAAGCCTTTCCTATTTACAAAAAGGTACTCATTTGTAGATGGTGCCTGAATGCACACGTGAGTACCATCAATACAGCTAAAAATACCGGCTATGTCAGAATCTCTTCTAAATGTGTCCTTGATGCATGTGGCCTCCTCCTGGGTGGGTAGACGAACATGTATTTGAGCCCGACTTTGAAGGGCCAGAGACACTCGTCGTATCGCCTGACAGGCTGTACTTCTGCTTACATTTACCATATCAGCGAATGTATTTTGGAAAGATCCACTGGCATAAAATGGCAGAGATATCAGCACCTGCAGTGTTGAGGACAGCGCTCCGTTCCTGTCTGTTACGTGCTGTAATGGTGCGTTCACACCAGACGCGAATGAAGCGTTAAGCGCGAGTGATTTACATGTTAAATCAATGCAAAGACGCGAATAGACATCTTGCGTCGCGAATTGAGTGTTTTGAGTGTCTCGCTTAACGCATGATTCGCGTGAGTTGAAAAATCTGAACTTTGGCGAAAAGTCGTGCGGCGTTAACCAATCAGGAGCTTGTTCTAGTAGTGACGTGATTATGACGTAGCGAGCGACGGGAATCCGAAACAACAATGGAGGACAAAGTAATCGTCGCTGTTTGTGGGCACCCGGAGCTGTATGATACATCTTCATATCATTACAGAAACAGGAATAAAAAGGATCTTGCTTGGAGGAAAGTGAGTGAGGAGGTCGGACAATCTGGTAAGTTGTAAAAAACGCTCTTTACTCAATTTGAGCTATATATATATACATATTGAGACTACAAGCTAGTTAAAGGCAGGAAATTGAGCTTATACGCCGTATTTTACTACTTTCCTGCTGAAGAGTTGATGTGTTTATTCAGGAAATGTGCAGAAAGAAGTGGAAGAGTCTGAGGGACACATATTTAAAGGAGAGGAGAAAGGAGACGGAGAAGAGGAGTGGGTCAGCAGCAGGGTCAGGGAAAAAGTGGAAGTACTCTGCGGTCCTGTCTTTCCTCGACCCCTTCGTCTCTCCACGGGAGACAAGCGGGAATATGGAGAGGGAGGATGAGGAGAAGCAGGCCGCAGGGTACGACCACCCCGAGGACCAGGGCGAGACAGAAGCAGCAGCAGCAGCAGCAGGTCAGTCAGAGACAGGTGTGTTGACAAGAGAAGCAACACAACAGGGCATATATGTTGTTGTTTTTTTATGATAAAGTCTAAAGTAATTTCCTTCTGACTGGTGTAATGTGCAGTGTGTGTAATGTTGTATTAATATTTAATATTGTCATTACAGAGCCGACTGGTTCTTTTGATGGCAGTGAGCCTGGGTCCCTTCTGCCAGAACCTGCTGCTGCTGCTGCTTCCCTGCCGGCCCTTCAACATCTGCTGCTGTGCCCACAGGTGTGTACAGGCAATAATGACCATGTTTACATGCATATTATATTTACAGTAAGCACTCAGCCTCACACAACACTGATGGTTTGTGAATGAGCTTAATCCTTTTCTGCCTTCTCATTGTACAAAATGTGTTATCATTTGATACAGCGCCGCCAAGAAGAAGAGCTCAGAAAAGGCCTTGGGAGCAGCCATCGGAGGTGGAGCGGCAGCTCCTGGAAGCACTCCGGACCCGTCCTGAAGCTCCAGCGCCGCCTCCACGCTCAGAGGATGAGCTCTTCCTCTTGAGTCTGGTCCCTTCCCTGCAGAGGATGCCGTCTCAGACGAAAGAAGTCGTCAAATTTCAAATACACAAATTCATTTATGAAAGCAACACAGTTCTGTTTAATTTGGAACAATTGGAGCCTCAATAGAAGTTTTAAAAAAAAAGGCATAATCTCTGTAGGGAATGAACCAGACTTTCTCTCCTTTCTCCTCTCCTTCACTTTGACCCTCACTCTTCCCTCTTCCAAGCAAGATCCTTTTTATTCCTGCATGTAAATAGTTGTAGATGTTCTTTGTATATAGTTTTTATATTTTTTTTAATTGATTTGATTTATTTTGTATAAATAAATGTTCTATACAATGATCAAAGGTTTTGGTGTGTTACTTTGTGCACAACATAGTAAATCATAATTTATATTTGTTACATAAAAATATTATTTCTATGTTAAGACTAGAATACTTATGGCAAACATTTCTACATTCATTCTAATTATATCCTATTGCAAATACACTCACAATAGTATAGTAAAAAATAGTTATTTGTGATTGGACCAGTGTTGTGGTATAGCGTAATGAGAATGCAGCAACGAGACAGGGATTCCTTTTGGAGGCTGGCTCCATTTATCATTTGAAAACAAGAAAAATATAACAATATAAACTTGAACAAAAACTAATGAAAAATTTACAAGAGTTAAGGATGAAAAAAAGATAGCAATATTTACAAGAGAAGTTGAAAAGATGTGATTATTTACAATATATAAAGGGTGTAAATCAAAAGAAAAGACAAAAGAATGAGAATATTTACAAGAGTAAAACATAAAGGACATAAACAGCACAAGATATAATAAACAAAAACTATTCAGTCGGTTGCCACGTGGCTGCTCCCTCGTCTGAAAAGTGAGCCATGAAGCTGTCCCTGACCCGGATGGCCTCTCTGGCAGAATTATTGGCTGCAACCCGACCGAGACTCTGCAGCGAGTCCTCTGCACCTGGCACCGCCCCCCTCACAGCAGGTGCCTCTGCAGATCTCCTCATGAAGTTGTGGAGGACACACGTCGCCTTCACACACCTCTCCACAACATCAGGCTGAACCTCTAAGAGGCGGCGACACATCCTCCACTGTGAGGACAGGATCCCGAAGGCGTTCTCCACCACCAGCCGGGCTCTGGGGAGACGGTAATTAAAGACCCGTCTCTCTCTCGGGGAAGGGTGCGCCCAGGGAATGGCCTCATGAGGTTTTTCCTGAGGGGAAAGGCCTCATCTGCCACAAAGACATGGGGCTGGGGTCCTCTGTGGTCAGCTCCTGGGAGAGGACGGTCAGGTGGCAGATGGAGGGTGCCACCACGGAGTGCCTGGCCAAAGGCCGAGTTGGCCAGAGTCCCACCATCGCTCATCCGCCCATATCCCCCGACATCAACCACCCGGAAGCAATACCTTGCATCCACAACAGCAAGGAGAACTAAGGAAAAAGTTCCCTTGTAGTTGTGGAACTGGGATCCGGTGTTGGGGGGTGCCTTTATCAGGACGTGCTTGCCGCCCAGTTCTCCACAGCAGAGCGGGAAGTTCCACCTCTTCTCAAAACCCTCTGCAATGGACCTACATTCATCTGTGGAGGGCACAGCCATGAACTCCTCGTGATTGTGGTCACCACGTCTGGGACAACCTTGCAGACTGTGGAGACACCAACACGGAAGCTGCTGGCGATGGTCCGGAAGGAGTCTCCAGTGGCAAGATATCTGAAAGAGAGAGAGAAAATAAAAAATAAAATAAATTTATAACATTTGTTATAAATGCAGATTGCAATTCCATATTAGCAAATATAAATTTAGAATACTGGTGTTTGTGACATCTTCATTTCTCTTTAATTTTTTACAGTTAAACAACAACAAGCTTGATAAAAATGCCCTTAATACTTCACCTTTATTTAGCATTTGCTCTGATTTGCTTGCTACATTGCAAAAACAGACTATTAATCAATATTATAATATAGCAGTTACCTGCACAATTCAAAACCCACTTTGACTGTTGTAGACTAAAGTTAATTGCCATTTCATTAAAGTGCTGTATTGATAACTGTGTGTTCAGAAGAGTGAAGACTATATGTCTGTGGAGGTTCTCACTCATTAACTACTTGTAATCACACAGAATATTAAAGGATTCACTGACCGGAGACAGATGGACAGGCACTCTGCAGGTGGAATAGAGCGCCTGTAGTTGGTGTCCTGGCGGGAAATCCTCCCACAGACACGGGACAACAGGTCATCAAACTGGGACCGGCTCAGTCGGAAGTACCGCTGAAAGCGGCCATCATCCAGGCGCAGCTCTTGGAGGAGTTGGTGAAACTCACCAAGCTGGGTGCGCCTCTGAAGGATCTGATGGACCCAGACACGGCACCGAACGAGTCTACGCCGTTTTTCAGCTTTCCAAAGCACATAAAGCGCAGCTACCCTCACAATAAAATCCTCCATGTCTACCATTTTTCAATGAGACTGGAGCCGCCTGGCAGAAGCCCCTCCCATGACGTGAAATCGCATCTGTTGTGAAGCGAATTTCACGCGCGAATGAAGCGAGTAAACTCAAAATGTTCAACCGTCCAACTACGCGCAAATAGCTCGATTTATTTGCGCAAGTCGCGTCTGGTGTGAACGCACAGTAACTCTGTGATAACTTGTTGATTAATTCTAACAGTTCAATCCTGCTGAAACCAAACCTTTCAATAAGTTCTCTGTCTCCATATATATCTAGAGGATTGGTGCGGTCTCTCAATACTCTTTCACGCCAGAAAGCCCGTCGATCGTGTAGCCTGTAATATACGCCATTGTCTTTTAATGGTTTTTATTTAATAAGTTTATTATCACTATGGAACCAATCAAGGCTTTTCACTTTACACCTACCTTTGACTCTGTGTGAGATTTAGTCTCAGACGTGCACTATGCCCAGATGGTGCAACAGGTATTAATTTTACGCAGGATTTAAAACACATTTTACATCCTGTTGACTACTGAACTAGTGCTGATTACTGAACTAGTGCGCTGACTACTGAACTAGTGCTGACTACTGAACTGGTGCGCTGATTACTGAACTGGTGCTCTGACTACTGAACTAGTGCGGTGACTACTGAACTAGTGCTGACTACTGAACTGGTGCGCTGATTACTGAACTAGTGCTGACTACTGAACTGGTGCGCTGATTACTGAACTGGTGCTCTGACTACTGAACTAGTGCGGTGACTACTGAACTAGTGCGCTGACTACTGAACTAGTGCGGTGACTAATGAACTAGTGCGGTGACTACTGAACTAGTGCGGTGACTACTGAACTAGTGCGGTGACTACTGAACTAGTGCTGACTACTGAACTGGTGCGCTGATTACTGAACTGGTGCGCTGATTACTGAACTAGTGCGCTGATTACTGAACTGGTGCTCTGACTACTGAACTAGTGCGGTGACTACTGAACTAGTGCTGACTACTGAACTAGTGCTGACTACTGAACTAGTGCGCTGATTACTGAACTGGTGCGCTGATTACTGAACTGGTGCTCTGACTACTGAACTAGTGCGGTGACTACTGAACTAGTGCTGACTACTGAACTAGTGCTGACTACTGAACTAGTGCTGACTACTGAACTAGTGCGCTGATTACTGAACTGGTGCGCTGATTACTGAACTGGTGCGCTGATTACTGAACTAGTGCGCTGATTACTGAACTGGTGCTCTGACTACTGAACTAGTGCGGTGACTACTGAACTAGTGCTGACTACTGAACTAGTGCTGACTACTGAACTAGTGCGCTGATTACTGAACTGGTGCGCTGATTACTGAACTGGTGCTCTGACTACTGAACTAGTGCGGTGACTACTGAACTAGTGCGGTGACTACTGAACTAGTGCTGACTACTGAACTAGTGCTGACTACTGAACTAGTGCTGACTACTGAACTAGTGCTGACTACTGAACTAGTGCGCTGATTACTGAACTGGTGCGCTGATTACTGAACTAGTGCGCTGATTACTGAACTGGTGCGCTGATTACTGAACTGGTGCGCTGATTACTGAACTAGTGTGCTGATTACTGAACTGGTGCGCTGATTACTGAACTGGTGCGCTGATTACTGAACTGGTGCTCTGACTACTGAACTAGTGCGGTGACTACTGAACTAGTGCGGTGACTACTGAACTAGTGCTGACTACTGAACTAGTGCTGACTACTGAACTAGTGCTGACTACTGAACTACTGAATTAGTGCTGATTACTGAACTAGTGCTGAATACTGAACTACTGAATTAGTGCTGATTACTGAACTAGTGCTGAATACTGAACTACTGAATTAGTGCTGATTACTGAACTAGTGCTGATTACTGAACTACTGAATTAGTGCTGATTACTGAACTAGTGCTGATTACTGAACTACTGAATTAGTGCTGATTACTGAACTAGTGCGCTGACTTCTGAACTAGTGCTGACTACTGAACTAGTGCGCTGACTACAGAACTAGTGCGCTGACTACTGAACTAGTGCGCTGACTACTGAACTAGTGCGCTGACTACTGAACTAGTGCTCTGACTACTGAACTAGTGCTCTGACTACTGAACTAGTGCGGTGACTACTGAACTAGTGCACTGATTACTGAACTAGTGCTGAATACTGAACTACTGAATTAGTGCTGATTACTGAACTAGTGCTGAATACTGAACTACTGAATTAGTGCTGATTACTGAACTAGTGCTGAATACTGAACTACTGAATTAGTGCTGATTACTGAACTAGTGCTGAATACTGAACTACTGAATTAGTGCTGATTACTGAACTAGTGCTGATTACTGAACTACTGAATTAGTGCTGATTACTGAACTAGTGCGCTGACTACTGAACTAGTGCGCTGACTACAGAACTAGTGCGCTGACTACTGAACTAGTGCGCTGACTACTGAACTAGTGTGCTGACTACTGAACTAGTGCTGACTACTGAACTAGTGCGCTGACTACTGAACTAGTTTGCTGACTACAGAACTAGTGTGCTGACTACTGAACTAGTGCGCTGACTACTGAACTAGTGTGCTGACTTCTGAACTAGTGCTGACTACTGAACTAGTGCGCTGACTACTGAACTAGGGAGCTGATGGAGAGATTTAGTTTGGGTTTATTTTGCTCTCTGTTCATTGTTCTCTTCATCTTAAACACACAGAAAAACTCCTGCTGAAGCAACTGAGATCCACGTGACACACTGTTATAAAGATGGCGATTATTAAAGAGGAGAGTGAAGACTTCAGGATTGAAGAAGTGTTTAGTCTGAAACAAGAAGAGACTGAGGAACAAACAGGTTGGTTTCATTCTCAAAGCTCAACTCACTCATTTGAAAATGTCCAGCTCTACAGAAATTAATGATATTTCTGAAGAAATTCGTAGGGTCATTCTGTGTCAAATCAACCAGAGGTCCCCGGCTAAAATTTTTGATTTTGCTAATATTTATTCTTAAAGGGTTAGTTCACCCAAAAATTATGGCTTCAGACGAATCCAGTCGGAGTTGTATTAAAAATATAAAAATGATACCTAATTTATGTTACTCAATTTAGTGGTCGCTGAGTAATATGATTGTGAATTTTTTTTTTTTGGGGGGGGGGGGGGGGGCATTAATGCTTATGTGGCTTTGGTGGCGCTGCATAGACCAATCGTTGTATGACATCGAGAGCTACAAAGAGGCTCTGCATGCTTTCGAATCGCTCTTGCGGTACATTGATGTCATACAACGATCAGTCTGTGCGGTGATGCTACAAGTCGAACAGACCTATACATTTAACACCCTCTGTTGGAATAAAAGTGGTAACTTCTCCCCACCACCTCTTAGGAAAAGTAAAATAATTAAATATAAATCGATTCTGAGGTAAACCTGAGGATTCTGAGGATTTTCAAAACATTTTAAAAAGAATCGCGATAGGTGAATTTAAAAAAAAAAATTCTGATCTGTAGCATCAGCTTGAGGGGAGAAGTGCAAACAGGTTGTGTCCGGGGTGAGAGGGGTCTGTGATGTCAGCTGCCCGTTTCTTCACTCTGGAGTTGAAGTCCTGATGGCTGGGCAGGTGCACACCAATAGCTGCTTTTCCACTGCCGGCCCAGTGCGAGACAGTCCTTTCAGCGGGGCTAATAGACCTGTAGAAACGAGCCCAAAATCACACTGCGTTTCAACCATTGGGCCAGAAGCTCCGTAGCGCTTTGCTAAAACCCGCCCTTTACACGCCTCTGGAACAACGTCACCCTACTCCATCATTTGACCAACAAAGAGAAATTATCGGAAATTAATCAGAAATAAATCACTGGAACTAGCGCAATCACAAAACAAACATGATAAAAGCAGTCATTTGCTTGCATGTTTTGTTAAAGATTTAAATACAAAAGCATCAATGTTTTACAAGATTATGTGATACATTGATCATAATGAATTAATCAGGACTGAAAATTAGTCACACACAAATAAAGTGCTATGAACCGTTTTCACAAAAGAAAGAGGACACCTTCTTTCATTCAAGTCTGTTTCTGTTTATTTGTAACTGAATGGAGTCCAGACAGTGCGTTACATCTAATAGGCTTCCAGCTGTTCAGAGCAGACCACGTCCAGTGCCGCGGGAACGTATTTTGAGCAGGGGGGGGCTGAGGGGAAAAAAAGGGAAGGGGAGGGGAGGAGAGTTTTGCCAGTAGCAAAGTTATAAGTGTGCAATACACAGGCTTGGTCCTGTAGTCGGTGTTACAGGGCCTTTTTATAGAAATAAAATCAATTTAGTTCAGCTGGACATTAGGCTTGCCGCTTGCTGATAGACGGTGTTGGCGGTGATACCAATTGTCCACTGCGGCACCGTCCCCCACCGTCGTTTTGATTTTATTTTATTTTTTAATAGTAATACAATTATTTTAGTTCAGTTAGAGGACACTACAATTAAAACTGAACGTGGCTGCTCAGCACACGGAAAGAACGACAGTCGCGCATCACAGATCAGATTTAATTTATCACGTGAGGAGAGTGAATCGAGCTGACTGACAAGAACAGTGAGGTGAGACAGACAAGACGATGGCAGAAGAGTTTCAAAATTAAATGTAAAAACGCCTGTTTTAAAAAAATATTTTGGATTTTGAAAAGCCTGTTGATTTCTGCCATTAATCTACGTAATAATAGACGTTTTTTTAAACATTCGTTTCTCATTTATTTGGTTCCACAGTATTTGCTGATTTTTATTTTATTTGAACTATGTATTTTTTTTTTTTTTCATTATTTTGCATCAAGGTGTTAGGCGTCAGTGCCTCCAAACATTCTTATTCGTTTTGCTTCTACATTTCATAATTATTTGTTTCTCATTCTTTACTGATTTTTAGTTTTTCTATACATATTTAAACTTTATATAAGCAGCAGTAAGCTATTTGTTATTTTATATTAGGCATATCATGGTTTATTTTTATTCATTTTTTTTTTTTTAGTAAAAGTTATATGTTATATGTAATACATTGTATTTTGTTGTTGCTTGAATTGAATTCAAGCAATTGATGCCGAATTGCCGCTAATTTAAAAGTGAAAGTAAAATGCGCACGATGCTTTTATAAGCTATATAAGCAAAGGAAAGTGAGGGAAAGAGGGAAAACACAAACAAACTAAAAACGAACAACTGCTTGATACAGAACCGCCAATTTAAAAGTGAAAGTAAAATGTGCACGGTGCTTTTTCAAACTAGGCTATTTAAAATTGAAGGAAAGTGAGGGAAAGAGAGAAAACTCAAATGAACTAAAAGCAAACAACTGCTTGACACCGAATTGCCCTAATTTGAAAGTGAAAGTAAAACGCTCACGGCGCTTATTTAAATCTGAAGGAAAGCGAGGAAAAGAGGGAAAACTCAAGGCGTGAATATTTTTGTTAATAAACGTTTCATTTCGTTTAAAATAACTGAGTTGGTCTTTATTTTTTTTTAATGAAAACACAGCAACAATAATGATGAACCACAAACTAAGCATTCATTTTAAATAAGGGAAACCTTATTTATTTGGGTTACAAAGCAAGTAGGCCTAGCAAGTAGTTAATATTAACAAATTGAAGAAGATGTAGCCTAGTTGCATGTTTAATAAATGCAAATTTGCCATTGTACTACTTTATGACTGATCTGTTTTAATAATAACGAACCACAAACGATTGTTTTAAAAGGGGAAATCCATTTTATTTGCGTTACAAATTTTATGCACAAAATTGTAATTGAAGTTTTATTAACAAAGTTTAATATTATTTTAATATTCTTCAGTTTAATTAAAAGTGAATTTCTTAATGATACTATTTTATTGTGGGCCTATATGTTTTTTTATTTATTTATTAATAATAATAATAATAATAATGAGCCACAAAGGGAAAATACAAAGACGTTTTATTTTTATGTTGCAACGCGGTTACACGTCATCAGTTTATCCGTTTTGTTCAAGTTTTATGTTTAATATAAGCTAAGCGACTTCATCATTGTACGGCGGCGACGTTCATGTTACCTTGAATTAGCGCGGCTCCTGGGCCCAGATCCGGGGCTGATGTGGTGGTCGCTTTGGAGGAGCTGTAGCAGCTGCTGCTGGTTGGCTGCCCACTAGGCATAGGCTCCAGGACCAGGTCCGCTTCCTTATCCGACTGATCCGCCAGCTCAAGGCTCGGTCTTATTTTGTTTGGGCTTCGTGAAAAAATCAGAAATGCGTTTTTGTGCCATGTTGACTGGTGTATTTTTAAATCTTCAATGACGGATGCGGAGGTGGTGACGTCACGCGACAATTGTTGCTTATTGTCATTATAGCCCTAAGCTTTTTTTCCCCCCTATGATTTTTAATGAATATTCAAATGAATAAAATTAGTTTTATTTATTTTTTGTTACAAAATTTAAATTGAATTATTTTTAACACCACACCCCCAGCACCCCCATTTTTTCTTTAGCTCCGAGCCAGGGGGTGCTGCAGCACCCTCAGCACCCCTACTTCCCGCGGTACTGACCACGTCACAGAGTCATCGGGGAGCACTTGTATAGGAACGCAGCTCCTCCCAACTAAAATGTCCAGTAAAACATCTTGTTACGTCCCAGATGTAAGGGTCTAGGGTAAGGGAGTAACAGGGGAAAGTAAACAAAGATTGGTTAGGGGTGAGGGAGTACCAGTCCCCTGCCAAGCACAACAAACACGTCAAACTCCAAAAACCAAGTGTTTTATTTACAGAATGGCCAAATTACAAAGTAAAAATAGGAAGCAAAATAGACTTCAGGAGGGGGAAAGGCCAAAACAACAAACAAAAGGACCCTCTGACTAGTTAGGTAGTAAAACTGTCTAAACTGACAAAACAAAAGAAAATTAACAACAGAAATGTACACTAACTCCCTAACTAGGCAAAAACAAGAGAAAAAGAGGCACAGAAACAAAATAGCACCCACCTCCCTACAGCTTCCAACATAGAGAGACATGTAGCGCAACAACAACGCCACTTACATATTCAGATGGCTACAATAAGCTGTAACTTGGGTGAGTTTACAAAGTATCAACCGTTCACAAAACACAGGGCAGGAGAAAGGTACAGCACTCTGGAAGTCAAGCTTCAGTGTGGTAGGCAAGTTGAACAGCTTTTGAGCTTGCACAGTAACGAGCAGCAGGTGAGAGCGATCACCTTCCTCTCCTCCGCACCTGCTTGAGCAGCAGTAACACACAGAAGGAGAGAAAGAGAAAGATAGCACACAGCAATCTTTTCAAGCATTAACCAACGTTTTGAAAAGAAGAGAAACTATACAAACCAAATACTCACATTTCTTTCACTCTACTGCACAATATACTCTCGAAAGGGCATCTGCTACAATATTTTCAGAACCTTTACAGTACTGGATATTCAAATTGTATTCTTGAATAATGAGGGACCACCTCATCAGACGCTGATTCGAATTTCACATTCTATGCAGAAAAACGAGGGGGTTATGGTCTGTATAGACAGTGATGACATGGTTACTACCTCCAAGGTAAACTTCAAAATGTTGTAACGCCAACACCAGGGCTAGAGCCTCTTTCTCAATAGTACTATATTTCAGCTGAGCATTGATGAACTTCTTTGAAAAGTAACAGACAGGGTGTTCTACACCATTGGCATCTTCCTGCAGCAACACAGCTCCGGCACCTGAGAAACTGGCATCTACCTGCAGTTTGAACGGGAACGTAAAACAAGGAGCAGAAAGTACAGGAGTATTACTTAAGAGATCTTTGGCAGCATCAAAGGCAGAGTCACACTCAGGGGTCCATACAAACTTTCGGGCAGTACTGAGCAAGTCAGTCAAAGGAGTGACTACTGTAGCAAAATTCCTACAGAAACTCCTATAATACCCCACCATTCCAAGGAAACGTCTTAACTCTCTTTTATTACGGGGTATGGGAAACTTCAAGATAGCTTCTACCTTTGCCTCCACAGGCTTTACTTGACCCTGACCTTTTTACCCAAATAGGTAACCACTGCTTTGGCAAATTCACACTTTTTCAGGTTAAGAGTTAGTGAAGCATTGGCCAGCTGCGTAAAAACTTGATCAAGGCTACTTAGATGTTCTTCCCAAGTATGGGAGTAAACTACTACATCATCCAAGTAGACTTCACAAGTATGGGAGTAAACTACTACATCATCCAAGTAGACTTCACAGTTAGGGATTCCTGAGAGCGCTCGTTGCATCAACCTTTGAAACGTCGCAGGAGCATTGCTGCAATACTCTGTTATGGCCTTTGGGATGCGCAGATTATCAGGGGTCACAAAGGCAGATATCTCAGATGCACGGGCAGTCAATGGCACTTGCCAATACCCTTTCAGAAGGTCAAGTTTTGTGATAAAATGGGCACAACCAATTCGGTCCACACAGTCCTCCATTCTGGGTAGAGGAAAGGAGTCGGACTTTGTCACGGCATTTACCTTGCGGTAGTCTGTGCAAAAACGGAAGGTTGAGTCTTGTTTGGGCACCAATAAACAAGGGGAGCTCCAAGGGCTCTGACTTGGTGTGGCAAGACCATGCTTTAGAAGATATTCAACTTCCCTCCTCATTAGCTCTCGTTTTTGAGGATTAACACGGTATGGGTGTTGCTTTATGGGGGAACAGTTACCAACGTCTATGTCATGAGTGATCATAGTGGTTCTGCCAGGAACATCAGAAAAGAGGATGGGGTACTTATTAAGCAGCCGAATAATCGATTCCTTCTGATCCTGAGGCAGGTATGCAAGGTAGTCGTCAAGTTGATTGAACACTGTTGAGTTTTGAAAATGTTCAGGAGTCAATTCACGCATGTCTGGGTCATCTACAGAGGAGCAAAGAGCAGCAGGCAACACCACAGCAGGCTTAACGGCTTCAACATCTCTGCCTGAAGTAACTTTTGTCTCACTTTTGCCAACATAAGACTTTAACATATTAATGTGACATACTCTGTTTTTTGTCCTGCGATCTGGAGTAGAAATTACATAATTGGTCTCACTCAACTTCTTCTCGACACTGTAGGGGCCAGCAAATCTAGCATGCAGTGCTGAGGACGGAACTGGAAGTAAAACAAGGACTTGATCACCAGGCTGGAAGTTGCGCTTCACAGACCTTCTATCAAACCTCGACTTCATTTTAGACTGAGTACGCACAAGATGAGCTTTAGAAATGTCACAAGCACTATGCAGTCGTTCACGGAAGTTACTGACATAGTCTAACAGGTTGGTGGTAAGTGGGGTCTTTGACATCAGCTGGTCTTGAAGGAGTTTTAGGGGTCCGCGAACTGTGTGACCAAACTCAAGTTCAGACGGACTGAACCCCAATGATTCCTGGATAGTTTCTCGGATAGCAAACAGCAATGGCAGTCCTTCCACTCAGTCTTTTCCCGTACTCACACAGTATGTACGTAGCATGGACTTGAGAGTCTGATGGAATCGTTCTAACGCCCCTTGCGACTCTGGGTGATAGGCGCTAGACATCTGATGGGAAACTCCCAACTCCTTCAAAACCTGAGCAAACAGCTTTGAGGTGAAGTTGGAGCCTTGGTCAGGTGAGCAGAACTTGATGACCTCCTTGACTACCATGTTAGCTCTCAGAGAACGCAATGGAACAGCTTCTGGGAACCGTGTAGCAGTACACATTAATGTTAAGATATACTGATGACCAGATTTTGACTTGGGCAAGGGTCCAACACAATCCAAGATCAAGCGTTCAAATGGCTCATTCATCACTGGTATAGGCTGAAGAGGAGCGGAGGGAACAGTCTGGTTGGGCTTACCTGAGACTTGGCAATCATGGCAAGCTTGGCAGTAACTCACTACACTGTTCCTCAATCCAGGCCAGAAGAAATACTTTAAGATGTGCTTATACGTCTTAGTGATACCAAGATGACCAGACAAGGGATGCTCATGCGCCAGCTTCAGGACCTGGGGACGATAAGCAGAAGGTTAGACCAGTTGATATACAGCTAACACGTCACCATTCACTTGGGGTCGCCACCATCGCATGAGTACACCATCATCCCAATAATATGTAACTGGACCATCTGGAGCTTTATCCAAGCTGCCAGCAGCATCTAGACAGAACAACAGAGATGGATCAGTTTTCTGAGCAGCAGCGAGGTCCTCCTTTCCAACTTTTAAGGAAGTTGCGGCTGATTCAGAGTTCATCTTTTCACAAGAAGAGATCTCCGGTTTAATGAGCAGTGTGCATTCTGAAATATTTGACACAGGGTTCATAAATGAGTCAGTGAGGTTCACAACATCATCCCACTTCCGGGACTGTGCTCGAGTAACAGCACAGGCAGGAAAAACAGCAGGGAAATGAGCAGCGGCATCTGGCTGTCCTGTCACCTCAGGCTTATCCACCACAATAGGACAAGGGAACACTTTACCTCCAGCCAGGTCATTTCCTAGAATGACGCTTACGCCCTCCACCGGCAGCTCAGTTCTTACTCCAATCCGAACCGGACCTGTGACCAAATCAGATGTCAAGAAGACAGTATGCAAAGGTACTTTAACACAGCCTAGTTCAATCCCTCGAACTAGTACATCTGTACCGGAGTACGTTTCAAGGGAGAAAGGTAAGGCTTCAGCTAACACAAAGGTCTGCGCAGCCCCTGTATCTCGCAGGATGGTTACTGGTCGGCCAGGTGAGTCAGCTGAAAGAGACACAGAGCCAGTTAAAAGGAAGGGTTGGTAACCAGAACTCTGGAGCTGTGAGAGTGAATGGTCAGAGACAGAACCAGCTTGAGCAAAAGCTACACTCTTAGCTTTTTCAGCAGCAAACTTCTGTTTCCACGCTTTGCAGTTGGATATCAGGTGACCTGGGTCTAAGCAGTAAAAACAGACACGCTTGCGGCTTGAGCAATCCAGCATAGACTTCTCTCTTTCAGATTTCTCAGAGGAAAGAGCAGGTGACATTACCCTCTCTGTCTGCTCATTTACAAAGTTCCGGCGTTTAAACTGGCGTGTAGAAGAGAATTCTGACCTATGTGTGAGTGCGAACTCATCTGCTAACACTGCAGCTTCAGAGAGTGAATTTATCTTTTGCTCATTAAGGTGAACTACAATGTTCTCTGCAATACAGTTTTTGAACTCTTCAAGCAAATTAAGTTCTTGCAGTTGATCAAGACTGGTAACTTTACTAGCTAAACACCATTTCTCAAACAGGGTTCTCTTTTCTCGTGCGAACTCAACAAAGGTGTGTTTGGCACTTTTTGATGTGCCTCGAAAGCGCTGGCGATAGGCTTCAGGCACTAGTTCATATGCACGTAAAAGCAGCTGTTCTACAACATCATAATCCAAAGATTGCTCTATTGGTAGCGCAGCACATACCTCTTGAGCCTTACCCACAAAATTACATTGAAGCAGTAGACCCCACATATCCTTGGGCCAACCTAGTTTTTCAGCAATTCGTTCAAAGGCTATGAAGTAGGCATCTACCTCAGCTTCTCGAAAGGGAGGCACTAATTTTATATACTTTGCTACATCAAAGTTAACCTGAGCATCATTCGGAGAACCAAAGTGAACAGTGCCACTCGGTGCCAGAACAGCAGACAAAGGTGAGGAAGGTCTAGAGCGTGGAGCTGGCACAGGCTTACGGCGTAAAATCTCTGCCTCAATTGCTAAACTTTTCAGCTTAATATCTCGCTGAGCCTGAGCTTCAATAGTACGGAGCCGGATAACTTCAGTGTCATGCTCCTGTTGTTTAATGGCTAGCTCAAGTTCTTTTAGCCTGATTGCCAATACAGGATCCATGCTAGGTTCAGTATGAAGGGGAACAGCGCCAGCACCAGTTTCAGCCATCTCAGCTACTTCACTCTCCTCCTCTACCCCTTCAGTCTGCGAATCAGTCGGTAGAATACCAGTGTTAACTAACTCTGTGTACAGTTGATCTTTTAAAATCACTTTTGTTACATCCCTAGACACAGACATATTAAAGAACTCAGCAATCAACAGCAAGTCCTTCTTACGGCAGCGAATAAAGACTTCTACAGAGGGAGCGAGGGTAAACTCAATCAAATCAAATTCCATTCCACGTAGTAGAACCTCTCCGCCCTTTGCACCAAATGGAATATTTCACTGCAAAACAATTGAAGAAACAACGGACGAGCCCCCAATTTTCACTGTTACGTCCCAGATGTAAGGGTCTAGGGTAAGGGAGTAACAGGGGAAAGTAAACAAAGATTGGTTAGGGGTGAGGGAGTACCAGTCCCCTGCCAAGCACAACAAACACGTCAAACTCCAAAAACCAAGTGTTTTATTTACAGAATGGCCAAATTACAAAGTAAAAATAGGAAGCAAAATAGACTTCAGGAGGGGGAAAGGCCAAAACAACAAACAAAAGGACCCTCTGACTAGTTAGGTAGTAAAACTGTCTAAACTGACAAAACAAAAGAAAATTAACAACAGAAATGTACACTAACTCCCTAACTAGGCAAAAACAAGAGAAAAAGAGGCACAGAAACAAAATAGCACCCACCTCCCTACAGCTTCCAACATAGAGAGACATATGTAGCGCAACAACAACGCCACTTACATTTCAGGTGGCTTCAATAAGCCGTAACTTGGGTAAGTTTACAAAGTATCAACCGTTCACAAAACACAGGGCAGGAGAAAGGTACAGCACTCTGGAAGTCAAGCTTCAGTGTGGTAGGCAAGTTGAACAGCTTTTGAGCTTGCACAGTAACGAGCAGCAGGTGAGAGCGATCACCTTCCTCTCCTCCGCACCTGGTTGAGCAGCAGTAACACACAGAAGGAGAGAGAGAAAGAGAAAGATAGCACACAGCAGCGTGTATAAATCCAACAATACTATACAAAAACACGGAACGTAACAATCTGAATGCTCAAATGTCGGCAGAAAGTTATTTGGTGTGCTATTTCTGATGTCCAGGAGTTTGTTTCTAGTAAACCTGATTGAGAAAAGTTGCTTAAGACAGAACAAACAAAAAAAAAATTACAAGTACCAAAGAGCAACAAACCGTGGCTGCCATCTGCGTCGCCATCTTGCCTATTAGACACAGAGGTGAAGTAGTGTGGTAAGATTGCATTTTTGGTCACACTTTATATTAGGTGGCCTTAATTACTATGTACTTTCATCAAATAATAAGTACAATGTACTTATTGTGTTCATATTGTATTGCAAAACACTTTTGCTGCTATTGAGGGGGGATACAGGTAAGGTTAGGATATCTTATCTTATCATTATATATTACTGACACTCTGTCCTCCAATTTGATACTGTTAAGTGCTTTGACACAATCTGTATTGGTAAAAGCGCTATATAAATAAAGGTGACTTGACTTGACTTGACAGGTTTGGTGGTATGGGTAGGTTTAAGGGTGGGTTAAGGTGTAAGGGATGGGTCAACAGTGTAATTATAAATGTAATTACAAAAATGAATTACAGATGTAATTACATATAGGTATTATTAACAATATAAGTACAATGTAAACACATGTATGTACACAATAAGTGCACTGTATTAAATTATTAAATTATTAATTTAAATGTAAGTAAATAGTAGTTAAGGCCACCTAATATAAAGTGGGACCGCATGTTTTTTAAAATAAATTAATTATATAATTTATTTTAATTAATTAGCGCGTGAGGGAGAGAGAGGGATGAAAGCTGTGTGTGTGTGCATTACCTGTATCTGCGCATCTCTCTCTACAAGCAATAAAGCTTAGTTGCTTCAACAGTGATTTTACACTTCGTTGCTAAGAAATATAGGTTACACTTTATTTCAATAGTCCACTTTAGACATTCTACTAACTATAAGTAACTCTGTAACTACATGTCAACTACATGTGAACTAATGCTCATTAATTTGCAACTACATGTCTACTAACTGTCAGTAGGGTAGGTTTAGGGTTAGTGGAATAAGTTGACATATACTTGCAAAGTCTCTCATAGTCAGTATGTTGTATGTTGTGGACCCATCAAAATAAAGTGTTAGAAGATATTAAGCAGACAGTCTACTAATACTCTAATGACTGCTAGTTGACATGTAGTTGCAAAGTTACTTACTGTTAGTAGAATGTCTAAAGTGGACTATCGAAATAAAGTGTTACCGAAATATAATGTAGCGTGCCAGTGTAGAAGCTATTTTATTAATAAAAATTTCTGTGCACCACAAGGTTTCTGTGTATATGCACTGTGTGTTCTTCGATATCTTCGATATCTGTGTTCAGTAATGTGTGTGTGCATGCATCTATGAAAGCAGCATAGCCTACTGCATATAGTTTTAGTTTTGCTACAAACTGAGCCCGACCAAAACCTGAAGCTATTTGTTAAAGGCTGGGAAAAGTATTTGAAAGCATGAGAGCAAGAGTCTGGTGATGTCTACGGGTCACAGACTCACTGCTGTGATTGTGCGCAAGGGATCTGTAACTAAATAATACGTTTTAATCTTTTATATCTGCCTTATGTTCAACTCTCACAATACTTATTACTTATGCTCACATCAATGAGTGGGATGAACTCTAAAATTGTTTTACCTTTTATTTGGTAAAACATGTATGTGTTGAAACAGCTAATAATAAAATGTGACATTCTGTAGCTTTGTCTCATATTCATCTTTTCATCATATTTGCAAATGTCTTGATTCCACAGCCAACAGAACAATTTTGTCTTTACTGTTCCAATACTTATGGAGGGCACTGTATACTATTGTTAGCTGCTGATATAGACTGCTAATTCCTCTCACACAGGTGCAGAACGCATGTGTTGGTTTGTAGTCGGTTGCAGTTTGTGTAGTGTGCTCAAGCAGCTTTTTGGTCCAGATGCTGCCGACATAAGGAGATGAGACAGTCGGCTTTTGTAGCCGGTAGTTCTTTGAAGTCAGCTTGCTGTGTCCCGGCCTTAAAAGCTTTCATGTTGATTTTCACATTTTTTGCTTTGTGGCTTCAAACTGTGGTTTACTTGCATTTGTCTCTTTATTTTTTGCTTTAGGCCTACTGGTGCTAAAAGAGGAGAATCAAGATCTGAATGAAATGGAACAGACAGATCAGTATGAGAAACACCATGATTTAATAACTGGAGAAAAACCTACACAGACTAAAACAACTTCTATGCGAAAAAGAGCTCAGAAAACCAAATCTAACAGCCGTTTCACCTGCCGTCATTGTGGAAGGAGTTTCGATGAAAAACGAAAACTTCAAGTGCATGTAAGAGTTCACACTGGAGAGAGGCCATTCACCTGCCAACAGTGTGGAAAGAGCTTTGCTCAACAAGGAGCCCTTAAAAGGCACACGAGAACTCACACGGGAGAGAAGCCTTACACCTGCCAACAGTGTGGAAATGGTTTCACTCAAAAAGGACACCTTAAAAATCACATGAGAACTCACTCGGGAGAGAAGCCTTTCACTTGCCAACAGTGTGGAAAGAGTTTTGCTCAAAAACCACACCTTCAAAGACACATGAGAACTCACTCGGGAGAGAAGCCTTACACTTGCCGTCTGTGTGGAAAGAGTTTTACACAGAAAGGCACCCTTCAATCTCACATGAAAATTCACACCGGAGAGAAGCCTTATACATGTGAACAGTGTGGAAAGAGTTTCCCTGGAAAACAAAACCTTAAAGTCCACATGAGAGTTCACACTCAAGAAAAGCCTTTCACTTGCAAGTATTGTGGGAAGAGTTTCACACATACATGCACCCGTAATTACCACATGAGAATTCACACTGGAAAGCAGCTGTTCACATGTGATCGTTGTGGAAAGACCCTCACAACGGAATTTAGCCTTAAGTGTCACAAGATCAGGCACACTGGAAAGAAACCCTTTAAATGTGATCAGTGTGGAAGGCGTTTCATACATAAGTTAAGCCTTAATTACCACATGAAGACTCATTTGCCAGAGAAATGCTGTAAATGTGCTCAGTGTGGAAAGAGTTTTAGTCATAAAGGCAGCCTCCATGCTCACACTAAAAAACAACACCCTCGAGAGAAGCCTGTGGGAAGAGCTTCTCACAAATAGAAAAATCTTAAGATTCACATGAAATATGTGTGTAATCATGAAGAAACCCACATGAGATTTCATTCAGGGGAGAACTATTTTATATGCCATCATTTTGCAAAGCGTTTCACAGTCAAAGGAAACCTGAAGACTCGCATAGGAGTTCATACTAGAGAGAGAGGCCTTTCAAGATCATTCTGGAAATAAAGTGTGACTGTGGACAAAGTTTACCAAAAAAAGCTATTTTAAAAAATTACCAACATATTCACTCTGGAGTAAGGCCCGTTAACTGTGATCAACAGAAACGTTGGCACGGGGGCAACAAAGGGCTGAAAAAGCAAGAAATTTTGAAAAGAATTCAGCTGGGAGAACATCTAGCAACTAATTAAGTTAATTGACATTAGGTCTGTAACATGATTAGCTATAAAAGGGATGTCTTAGAGAGGCAGAGTCTCTCAGAAGTAAAGATAGACAGAGGCTCTCCAATCTGTGAAAGAGTGCATAAAAAGATTGTGGAATACTTTAAAAACAATGTTCCTCAACGTCAAATTGCAAAGGCTTGCAAATCTCATGATAACATAACATCATCAAACGATTCAGAGAAACTGGAGAAATCTGTGTGTGTAAGGGACAAGGCCGAAGACCTTTGTTGGATGCCCGTGGTCTTCGGGTCCTCAGACGACACTGCATCACTCATCGGCATGATTCTGTCATTGACATTACTAAATGGGCCCAGGAATACTTCCAGAAACCACTGTCGGTAAACACAATCCACCATGCCATCAAATTCCAACACCAAAACTCCAGAAACTCATAACCTCGATGCCCAAACGTCTTCAAACTGTTTTGAAAAGAAGAGGAGATGCTACACCATAGTAAACATGCCCCCGTCCCAACTATTTTGAGACCTGTAGTAGGCATCAAATTTGAAATTAGCTCATTTTGTGCATAAAATTTTAACATTTCTCTGTTTAAACTTTTGTTATCTATGTTCTATTGTAAATAAAATATTGGCTCATGTGATTTGAGTCTTTTAGTGTTCGTTTTATTCAAATTTAAAAAACATCCCAACATTTCCGAAATTCAGGTTGTATTACATATAAATGACTAACCTCTGCTTTTGAAGAAATGAATTAGTTTCCAGGGTAGGGTTGCACCAGCCATTCGTAAGTTCTTACTTAACTCTCTGGGGTCGACGGTATCGCCGGCGATACCAGATCGTTTTTTTTAAGATCAGTGCAAAAGACACTAAAAATTCTCTGTTGATTTTGGTCACACAAATAAGTGTTATACATCAATCGAAACTGTTAAGTGTCTACTTTTTTTTGTGTACACTCACAATAACAACACAACTTTATGCTTTTGGAAAAATAATAAAAGAAACTATTTGTCTTCTCCGTCTCCGCGAGCTGTTTTTAGAAACACGTCACTAAAATTAACTGTAACTCAGCGACTACTCAACACAGAGACATGGGAGTTATATCTATAGAAAGCTTGAAGTGTCTACTTTGAAATGAATCAAGTCTTATCAAAAACAAACATTCTGTAATGAAGTAATCCGTGTGAAACCAACACAATGTTCAATCGGTCCCGTCTGACTCATTATCTCTAATGCGATCCCGCCCTCGCGCTGTTCATATGTAAATAGCCACGTGGGGCGTGCGCACGTGCAAATGCCCAAAACAAACTGGAAGACGCGCCGAGTAAAAGCAGGATTTCCCTCGAAAGAAGAACACGATTTCATCCAGAAGAGGAGCTCAATCTGATGAGTAAGTTATGTTTCTTTTTTTTTTTTTGCATTAGTTAATGTTTTATTGTGTCATAAACTTGAACAGATTTAAAAAGTTAGCTGGGTTTTTCCCAAACAACAACATGATGAATGCTACGCGTCTAAGAATGTTTAGACCATGTTTATTATTAATACTCTGTTCACAAATATATTTTAATAGTGTGCTAAACAATAATAATTAGTTTCTCAGATATAAAATATCATTTTTTATAGTACAAAGTACATCCTTTTATTGTACAAAGCATGCTTGAGTCTGTGTCATGAGAGTCATGTCATAGGCTACTATAAAATCATACATACTAGACTATATGACTACAAAATCATAGTCGGGATTTTCCCAAGCTATAATTCCTGACTACAATGTTTGAAATCTTGTAAAACATTTTTAATATGATGGGCAATTCACTGTATTTAAATTTCTTACGGCGCGATGATGTTTTCATGCTCTATATAAAACAATAAAAGTAATATGAGTGTATACTGTAACATGATGAATGCTACGAGTCTAAGTATTGTGACGGGAGGAGCCAACGACAGACACAGTGGGTGTGGCGTCAGGCCTCGGAGAGGCTTTTATTAAACAAAAATAATAAAATAAAGTGTCCAGGGGGAAGAAGTGTCCATCAAAACAGCAGGGATCTGGTGTCCTCGTTGTGCTGCGGGGCTCGTGAAGGAGGGCAGTGTTCCAGAAGGGAGGGGTCCAGGCAAGGGGCGGAGTCCGGTGGCCGCACGCGCTCCCGGGACACGAGGGGCGGCGGCTTCTCTGGAGCGGCGGCTCTTCCTCTACCGCTTATGGGCCATTGACGGGATGGACGACCCGGCATCCTGGCCCGACGGCCGTTATACGGGTGCGGCTTGCACAATGACTCTGGAGGTTCCGCGGCTCACATCCTCGGCGGCACGATGTCCCTCAACGCACCCTTCCTGGACCCACGAGGACACCAGCGTGCATGCACGGGGGAAGAGACCGGTCTCCCGAGGAGAGGCGCGCTCGGCATTTAACGGTGGCGGTGATGAGGCTTCATTCAGTCCAGCTGTGACTCATCACACGCAGCCAGCCCATGTTGGTCCCACGCCCCTCCTCTCATCCACCCACTCCCGTCGGGAGCCTGGTGAAGGGTGGCGAATAAGGGACGGGGTGGTGATGATAATGAGGGGGAGGGCCACCGATCCGTCACATTATGTTTAGTACATGTTTATTATTAATAGCCTACTCTGTTCAGAAATATATTTTAATAACATACTAAACAATAATAATTAGTTTCTCAGATATAAGATTGTTTTATGATAGTACAAAGCATGTGTGAGTCTATGGCTACAATATATATATATATATATATATATATATATATATATATATACAGATATTCCTGATATTAACATGCTCACAAATGTTTTTTTTGTTTGTATTTTATTGAATCAGATACCAGCACCAGATGTATCCTGATGTCTCTTCAAACTGTTTTCCTCTGAGAGCGCTGCACCAACATCAGATGTTCAACTACACTGATATTCTATGTTAAAACAAGCTCCCTTTCTACTGATTATGTTTTTTTCTCCTTGAATCCATGGAAAGAAGTAGAAACACTTAAATAAAACATGTAAATATCAGGTATGATTTACTTGTTTCACTTGTTAGACAGAATCTGTTGCAGGAATGACTCAAAGTCTGTTCACATCTCTGTGGTTAGATCAGTGTGCACTAGTGTTGTCAAAAGACCCGGTACTTCGGTACCAAGTCGGTACTAAAAAAATGAAAACGTCACGGTACCAGGTTTTTTTAAGTACCGGTGGTACCGAGTACCCGGTCAACCCGGTTCTTGACGCGTACGACCCTATGATTTCCGCGATGCAGAAAACGTGGACGGAATCTCGGAATCCAGTTATAAAAACGGAAGTTACAGTTTGGCACGGAATGTCACGGAATTTGTCAAAGTTTGGATGAATTAATCAAAAGTAGGTAATTGCACAAGTCAAATTGCGATACGGACTAGTATCTGTAAATATTAAGCCGCAAAAGTCGCTTCAGATATGAATCCCGCATGTTCTGCGCGAGTCTCTGTGTGAATGAATGAATGGCAGAGACGCGCGTCTTTTTTTACATGCACTGAAGCGTGTGACGCTCGCGGTGATTTCAGCATCTGCTGTCTCAATGAGGACATAAATACATAAACAACGTCTACAGAACTGCTCTGAGAGTCACTTCACGAGCATTTTACCGTTTCATTTGAGTAAAACCAGCTTCATATCATATAGCTGCTACACACAGAAATTTAAAGGTATTCACGGCAACCCGTCAAAATAAAAGTTTATCTTAAAGACATTGTGCCAGAAATATATTACTATTATTTAGTAGAATGTATGTGATACTATTACTACTGTTGAAAAAAAATTAATAAAGAAATAAAATCACACTATTTCTTCCATATTTTAATTTTAATTGTAAATCCCCTTTTACCCTCCTCTTTACCAAAAAAATAAAATGTTTAAATTTCATTATTTAAAAGACAAATTATATTTGGGTGAAACTTGTTTACTGTTTTTCATACTTTTATTACTTGCGGAAAAACTTGAAATACAATTTAAATAAGTATAAAGAATGGCATTGATTTTTGTACATTTTTATTTTTGTTTGATTTTATTATTAAAAATGTTTTTTAATTAGCATGTGGTACCGAAATTGGTACCGAGAACCGTGGATTTTCACTGGTATCGGTACCGAATACTGAAATTTTGGTACCGTGACAACACTAGTGTGCACACTAATGTGTCTTTGACCTTCATTATGTATGTTTTGATTATACTGTGTTGTAAATAAAACACAAATAATTTTAAAAACCCTTTTTTTCAATCTCCTCACATTCTCTCTTACCTGCCTCACAGTCACAGTCACACTGATGGGCCATTAGGGGCCATAAGGGGAGGGCCCTTTGTCTCTCAGGTGAGACTCACTTAATATTCATGGCCATTGCCACTCCCTCGCATACAGACCCTTCGATCACAAAACATGTCTTGAAAATTTTAAATCAATATATTGTTTTCTGTGAATGAGTAAGCAGAATGATTTTCACATAATTTTGAAGTAAATATTCTAGCCTACAAGACTGATTACTCAAAAGTCTTGTTCAGGACTATTTAGTGTGGGTTTTAAGGCCTTATTTCAGCTAAATTTTTTTCCCCAAAACGTACTAACCACGCATAATATTTTTTTTCTAAAAAATGCAAACATGTACATCCATCTTGGTCACATATTATTGTAGCACAGTTTATGCTGAATACAAAAAAAAATACATGTTGGTCAATAGTATGTTTTAAGTAGCTGAAATAAGCATAAATATCAGGGCATGTCAAAACATCTCAAGGGCCCCAAAATGACCTCGAACCCCAGAGGGTTAAATTAGAATGTTAAGTTCACACTAGAGGCTAGTAACTACTTGATAAATTTGTACTTACTTCGGTTGCACCAGCTGTTCGTTAAGCAGGACATAGCTAGTAGTTCTTAAGCTCTCCGTAAAGTAATGATTAGTCGCGTAAAATGACGTTTACCCTAAACCATCCAATAGAAACCTTCAAATACGCGAGCAGAACTTGTTTAAATGTTATTGATTTTAATTAATCCTTCATTCTAACTTCTTTCGCCTCACGTATATTAACGGTAAAAACAAGTTTCCATTAAAAACGATACATTAATAACATTAGTCTATATGTAAGCTATTTTTATATGTAAATAACATTCAGAAACTGTAATTGAAATAAATAAGGATGAATAAATACTGAAAGAAAAAAAAAACATAAGAAATGCCATTTATTTATTATTTCATCTGACATGCGCAAACACGGACCGAAGTGCACAGAGTGCATCTCGCTGTAGATGGGGTGTTGAAGACGGGCTAAAAAAGAAACAAAGTACTTTTATTCACATATTGTTCTCTCTCTTAATATGTACGTGAGTGTAAATGTCAGCAGCATCATATATGCCTAAAGGATTGGAGGTTGTCAGGTAAAAGAAGAGCATATTGATGCAATTCACTCAGTCTGCTATTTTATTCCAACCGTTACTCCTGACCAGACGCGTCCGTAAATATTTAGTTTATACGTAGAGTTACACTTCAACTAAGTGTAAGGGTGCAACGAAAAAATATTTAGTAGTGCGTAAGTTGTAACTTAGTGCCCATTTACGTCAAAACTAGGCTAGGTTGTAACTTACGTTCAGCTCGTGCAACCAGCCCCTGCAATCTATTGGTGAAAGGAAGTCCTTGAGGTCATCTGACGTTATATATTGGAGGTCATCGTCAGTTTTCACACCCATTCTCGTCAATTCTGTTATCAAGTCATTCAGTCGATCATTATCCAGCATTGAGAGGGCACTTTTGAAAATATTATATTCTTTAAGCACCGAAACTTGCTGCGTGCACACCAGGCACACTGGTTTCCCATTCACCTCCGTGAACATATAGGAAGAGGTCCATTTTTCTTGAAAAATCCGACACTCTGTGTCCACTTTTCTCTTTTTTTTTGACAAAGACATTTCGCTGATGAGGGTGCCCAACAGAAAAGCGGGTAAACTGATAGAACCAAACGCCACTCAGATCCTGAAGCTCAGAGCTGATGGCGCGCGTGCCTGTATAATGTGACGACGTAAAAGCGTCGGGGCGGCGCCCTGCGCCATCAGCCAATGATTTGGCGTGATTCTATAAGGGCTTCAGACCCCACTGCGTCTTAAAGCTAACGCCACACAGACCCTGAAGCTCAGTGCTACCATCTGCTGTTAGTTCCGCCGAAAATGAGAATGATTTTTTTCATATTGAAGATTTATCCCCCGGGCCGGACTGAACCCCCTGGTGGGCCGGTTCCGGCCCGCGGACCGTAAGTTTGACACCCCTGGTGTAGACCCAGGTCAACAACCGGCACTGATTCAGACTTTTTAACCACAAAGAATAAGTTTGATATGTGTATCAGAATCATTTAAATTTTCCAAAATATGTACACCTCATCAGTGCGATCTACCACAACAGGTTGCACATCCAGGAACCGCAGGAATAGCAGTAGAGCACCGATGCATGATCTCCAGCTGCTGTCCGCCACTCACCAGCAGGTGGAGCAAGCGGCTGCGCTAAGTAGAAGTTTTGATTTTCGGGGCCAGTATAAACTTGTGGAAATGCTGATTGAGTGTATGTTTAATTCAACATCTTTGCTGTTTCCCGTAGCCTACATGTAAGCTGCTTTCTCTACCACAAAGGAGATTATAATGTTCTTTTACCCAACGCTGAACTACAGAACTAACATTACATCTGAGGAAGACATACAGGTGCTGGTCATATAATTAGAATATCATCAAAAAGTTGATTTATTTCACTAATTCCATTCAAAAAGTGAAACTTGTATATTATATTCATTCATTACACACAGACTGATATATTTCAAATGTTTATTTCTTTTAATTTTGATGATTAGAGCTTACAGCTCATTAAGCCAAAAATCAGCATCTCAAAAGATTAGAATATTACTTAAGACCAATACAAAGAAAGGATTTTTAGAAATCTTGGCCAACTGAAAAGTATGAAAATGAAAAGTATGAGCATGTACAGCACTCAATACTTAGTTGGGGCTCCTTTTGCCTGAATTACTGCAGCAATGCGGCGTGGCATGGAGTCGATCAGTCTGTGGCACTGCTCAGGTGTTATGAGAGCCCAGGTTGCTCTGATAGTGGCCTTCAGCTCTTCTGCATTGTTGGGTCTGGTGTCTCTCATCTTCCTCTTGACAATACCCCATAGATTCTCTCTGGGGTTCAGGTCAGGCGAGTTTGCTGGCCAATCAAGCACAGTAACAGCATGGTCATTGAACCAGCTTTTGGTACCTTTGGCAGTGTGGGCAGGTGCCAAGTCCTGCTGGAAAATGAAATCAGCATCTCCATTAAGCTTGTCAACAGAAGGAAGCATGAAGTGCTCTATAATCTCCTGGTAGATGGCTGCGTTGACTGTGGACTTCAGAAAACACAGTGGACCAACACCAGCAGATGACATGGCAGCCCAAATCATCACTGACTGTGGAAACTTCACACTGGACTTCAAGCAACATGGATTCTGTGCCTCTCCACTCTTCCTCCAGACTCTGGGACCTTGATTTCCAAATGAAATGCAAAATTTACTTTCATCTGAAAAGAGAACTTTGATCCACTGAGCAACAGTCCAGTTCTTTTTCTCCACAGCCCAGGTAAGACACTTCTGACGTTGTCTCTGGTTCAGAAGTGGCTTGGTGGCCCTTTTCCTGAAGACGTCTGAGCGTGGTGACTCTTGATGCACTGACTCCAGCTTCAGTTCTCTCCTTGTGAAGCTCTCACAAGTGTTTGAATCAGCTTTGCTTGACAGTATTCTCAAGCTTGCGGTCATCCCTGTTGCTTGTGCACCTTTTCCTACCCAAATTCTTCCTTCCAGTCAACTTTGCATTTAATATGCTTTGATACAGCACTCTGTAAACAGCCACACCTTTCAGTAATGACCCTCTGTGACTTACCCTCTTTGTGGAGGGCGTCAATGTTCGTCTTCTGGATCATTGCCAAGTCAGCAGTCTTCTCCATTATTGTGGTTTCAAAGAACAAGAGATACCCAGAATTTATACTGTAGGGATGGTCATTTATTCAAACTCAAATGTAAATATTCTAATATTTTGAGATACTGATTTTTGACTTTCATGAGCTGTAAGCTCTAATCATCAAAATTAAAAGAAATAAACATTTGAAATATATCAGTCTGTGTGTAATGAATGAATATAATATACAAGTTTCACTTTTTGAATGGAATTAGTGAAATAAATCAACTTTTTGATGATATTCTAATTATATGACCAGCACCTGTATATTGCTTTCGGTTGTTTAGTTTCTGTAACTTTGGCTTGTGTGTCTCTATGCTGTAATACTGGGGTTCCCCTCATACGTCACCCTCCAGGATTCCCCAATGACGCGTAACGTGCCTCAGTGAACTAATACAGTGATATAAGACCTCAGAATACACTTCATTGATGATTATGCAAACTATATCCACTGCAGTTTAGTACCGCTTTAGAGTGGGCGAGATTATTTACATGCCGTTATAGATGCGCTGCCTCTACTGCCGTGACTCCCGAAAAAACTTTTTAATTCTGCGTTGCTCCATTACTCTCTTGCTGGATCCGCTCCTCGACTATCAATGAGAGGAACGTCTGTACTTCCTCAACAGACAACGAAACAGCCATTTTTTTTCGAAACAGTTGGATAAAGTGTATTCTGAGATCTGAGGTCACTGTATTAGTTCACTGAGGCGCATTACGCGTCGTTGGGGAATCCTGGAGTGTGACGTATGAGGGGAACCCCAGTATTACAGCACAGCGTCACACAAGCCATGATACAGAGTTACAGAAACTAAACAACCGAAAGCAATATATGTTTTTTTCAGATGTAATGTTAGTTCTGTACTTCAGCGTTGGATAAAAGAGCATTATAATCTCCTTTGTGGTAGAGAAAGCTGCTTACATGTAGGCTACTGTAAACAGCAAAGATGGTGAATTAAACATACACACAATCAGTGTTTCTACATGTTTATACTGGCCCCGATAATCAAAACTTCTACTTAGCGCTTGCTCCATTTCTGCAAATCAGTTTTTGTAAATGAATGACTTGATCCACAGATGACCTTCATTAACAGCCGCTTGCGCCACCTGCTGGTGAGCGGCTGACAGCAGCTGGAGATCATGCATCGGTGCTCTACTGCTATTCCTGCGGTTCCCGGATGTGCAACCTGAATTTTCTGCCGAATTCTAACTACTGAATTTGTGGCAGCGAATTTAGAAAGTGAAATAAAATGACTGAAATTTGTCTGTTGAATATTATACATCGTATTTTGAAGTGAATTCTGGAAGGTAATTATGAAAATGCATGTGCAATATTTTGAACTGATTCAGCGGATGCTTGAGCAAGAGAAGGCCATCACGCCAATCCTGGCTGCTGACAGCTCAACCAGACATCTGGTGCCTACTTGGCAGGATATTGATGTCCTAGACTCTGTCAGTAAGGCACTTAGGCCTCTTCTTTGATTTCACAGATGCCCTCTCTTCTGAAAACTCAGTGTTTTCAGTCACAGTGTCATCATGCTTAAAGCCTATTCTTCACCTATTCAACAGTGGGCTGCTGCAGGGGAAAGAAGACGACACAGATCTCACCAAAAGAATTAAAAGTTCAATACTGGACTGAACACCAAATATGGTGACCTAGAGGTTCAGGAAATCTAGTTTGAGTGACGAATGGAGCTCAAGGACAGTTCAGGTAGACCACGGTGTGACGCACAGACATGCGCTTATTTAGTCTGTCGCACAGACAAACACAGAGTCAGTTCAGTTCTGTCGCACAGACACTCGGCTCTAGTCCAGCTCATGACAGCTTCAAAACGCATCGTTGCACAGATACTCACTTAACAGTTCAAGTTCGTCACAAACACTCACTCAGGACTGCTTTCAAACAGAATTTAAAGGATGTTGACCATACAGTATTCCCCTCAGATTGCGGTCGTGTTTTGAACACACAATTCGCCGCATCGACCAGTATAATCGGCTTGATTCGGAGGTGACTTAAGAACAATTCAGTCGAGATCGGCCCTCCCGGCATGGAGTTGTAGCCTACATCATTAAGAAGATCAAGCATCTTCCACAGATGTGGATATAGACCCTTTTAGGGCCGATGTCACAATTCAAACCAGCACAGATTCGGCTACACAAGGACCTTAAAATATCATCTTGTTGTGATGTTGGGAATCCTGTCAGATCATCCATCCTTTGAGTAAAAGCGTGTCGGCCAATCTGCTTTAGTCTGTTAAAGTTAACCTTTTCAAATAACAATCGCGGTCCCGGACAGTGAGTGACCTTACATATGCAGGTTAAATCGGAATTTCTCCAGTTATTGTTAAAAACAAACTAGACTTCATAGCTAGCGTTAGTGGTCTATACTTCACTCTCCATTCATCCGAACGTGTCTTCATGAAGCTAAGCCAAATTTCTTCTTAATACTCATGCTACAAGTATTAGGTAATGGCAACACGCTTGTTGCTAAGTTTAATTGCTCAGTACACGCGTTTGCTATAGCCTTCTGATCTCGTTGGCCAGAGCTTCTTGGAAACTGCTGTTGCTTAAAAGCTATTTGGAACCTAATGTTTACCAGGATTTTATGTTTATCATTGAGAGACATTTCAAGGACTGATTTATGTGAACTCACCCAGGAAGGACTTCGATGACACGCACATTTCACTGGCTATTAAGAGGGTCCACATTAACACTGCTATTTAGCTATTCGTACTTCACACTGTTTCTCTAGGGCTGCAGGTTGGCGTAGCTACATTTGTAATTATTCTTAAGGGGAGACACTGCAGACAAAAACACTGTTTTTTTTATGCACCTGTCAATTTTGAGATTTTGGGCTTTTTGGTTTTTCATTAAGTGTTTTTTCAGACTAGTAGAACGAAAACATCCAAAAGACACTGTTAAGTGTTTCTTTTATAGCACTTTATCTATTTGTGTCAATAGATTTCAATTACAATACATATTTTTAAAGGCCGTTTTCTCAAAATGAGTTTTTTCTCCTACACTGAGCCATAAATCTCCACTTCAGTAGCACTTACACACACCAAACTTTACATTTTTATTCCTGTCTATATCCTGAAGGTTTTTACAGAGGGATTTGTTCATATATAATTTGCTTGATTATATACAACATTTTAATCACCCCAAAATTGTCAAAATATAGTGTTTTCTGTCTGTTCTAAGTATTTTCTGAATTATGGAGTGACAAAATGAGATGCACAAAATTCCCTCTGTAAAAACTTTTGACTGTAATATGTCAAAAAAATTAAACAAGAATTTTGACACTGACTTCATCCAGTGTTTAGATTTTTGTACTAGAAATGTATGCAAATTAGTGCATATTTCATTAAATAATGCCTCATTTGCATATTTAAACCTAACATTTTAGAAAACTTGTAATACAAAAAATGTTTGCAATTATCAATGTAATCAATCAACTAGGTACCCTTATGAAAGGAAAATATATTGTAATATATTATTATATTTATAAATATCTACCATAATATATTTCAATTTATATGGGAAAATGTTTTGGTAATATATGTAAAGATATAGTGTCACATGTATGTTTAATACATGGTAGAATATATTTTAAATATATGTAAAATTATATGGAATTATATACATGAAATATATGTATAGATATGTGTTCAATATATTGTGGAATACATTTGAAATATATGGAATATTATATGGAATTATATACATGAAATATATGTACATATATTTGTTCAATATATTGTGGAATACATTTTAAATGTAATATTATCAAATATAATGTGAAAATATGTGAAATATATATACACACACATTATGTGTACATATGAGAACATGCACACACAATGTATATACATATATGGTGATATATAGTATATTTACATGTAACATCTAAAATATGAATGAATAAATATGTAATCTGCAATATATGTGCAAACCTTTATACCACATATTAACACAGACAAATGGGTAATCTATCAAATCCACCTTTATTTTCTTTTAATCAGGCAGATAATAAAGAGCTACACAGGCCTACCAGTATTAAAACCATTTGGTAAACTTAACAGTGCAACATTTTTAAATGGCACCATTGAACACAAAATATTAATTATAAATTAAAGCAATTTCAATGTCTGTTCTAAACATTCAGCAGTGCTGTTATAAAATATAAATAACATTTCTATAAAAGAAAAACAAAAAAATAATAATTATAAATAAATAAAAACTGTGGAAAAGCCAAGAAATATGCCAAAAGAACAGTGCGTTATCCTGGTTAGGAGTCCATCTTGGTTCTTCACTGATTTAAACGAGCACACTTTTGGACTTCACCTGGTGTCTTAGCTCGCAGATTCTACCATTAATGGATTTTCTGACATCAGCTTCCTTGGCCGCCGGAAACTGGTTTACAACAGTATCTGTGGAACAGAACAACAATGATTACTCTACCCCTCCTCACTCCTCCAGCTGCCCCTCAGGTTTGCGAAAATCTCGACCCCCTCCCCCCGCCTGGTTGATTCTGGAAAGCACCAGCTCTAAAAACTATTTACCTAGTAAAGCTTGAAGTTTGCTCGGGTCGAGAGCCTTCCGACGATCAGCACAGGGATCCAGCTTGCTGACCCCTCCTTTCAGGTTGGACTTGAGGAGGATATCCACACTGAAGAGCCCCATCAGTAGCACCCGTGCCATGCCATTGGGGGTGGTACTAGCTTTTGCAGTCTCCCAACAATGTGACGAGACACTGACTGTTCCATCATTCCCGATTTTCACCTTTTGTAAACAAACAAATTTTTTTTTTTATAAATAATTAAGACCTTAAGGCAGGGGTGCCCAATCCTGCTCCTGCCGATCGACTGTCCTGCACAGTTCATCTCCAACCCTAATCAAACACACCTGCCTTTAATTTTCAAGTGATCCTGAAGACCTTAATTGGTTGCTTCAGGTGTGTTTGATTAGGGTTGGAGATGAACTGTGCAGGACAGTCGATCGGCAGGAGCAGGATTGGGCACCCCTGCCTTAAGCAAAGAAATAAACAAGGAAAATCACCACAATCAATAGAATGTCAAAAAAGCTTTCATTTTTGTTTAAAGGGCAATTCCGGTGAAAAATGAACCTAGGGGTAATTAACACATGGTTACCGAGTAGATCGTTCTCTGGGATGCGTTTTCATGATAATCGAATGTAAAGAGTTTTATCTCTAAAAACAGATTAGCTTATAATTATTAGCTAGTATATGGGGCACAGACTAAGTTAAAGTAAATCGCTAGTTAATACCACTAACAAGGCTCAAAATAGCCTCACACTAACACGGTAGCATAATGAGGGTCCTTACATGCAACCCGAAGCATTGAGAACTTTGTAAGTGTACAAACAGTTTAATAAGATACTTTATAAAGACAGTACATTACGCGTATACTGACAGCAGCCATATTGAAAAACAGTCTCGACAAGTCGAGCGATGAACGCTGTGCTAAGTGATATGAACTAAGTGATATGAATTCCTCCTCCGCCCGTCTTTTTGCAGCAACCTTGGCCTTTTTCTATAGGGCAAAGATGTTCATTTTTAATATTTAATCATGGACAATCCAATACACAAACGATCCCTAATCTGATATATCAATCTTTGCTGTGTAATTACCTGTTTAGGATTTCCAGAGCCAGAGGCTGGTGGTATCTTCCTCACCAAAGTCTAGGCATTTGGCTTTCCTTACCCTCTTGCCCGCCATGTCCTCTGGATATAGTTCCCGCTCAGCAGCTCTGAGTGTAGCCTCTTTTTCTACAATCACATAGAAGGATAGATTTTCTTAATGCCAAAAATTAACACCATTATAACAATGAATAATAAATAAAAAATAATTGTGTCCCATTTTCAGACTTCTTTAAAGAGGTTTCATGAACTGTTTTGTTTTTTCAATTATGTAACCTAAGTGTTTATGTATGGAATAGGGCTGAAACGATTAGTCGACATTATCGACAACGTCAACAATAAAAAATTGTCGACAAATATTTTTGTTGTTGAGTAATCGTTTGATCTCACGTGACCTAATGCAAGAGCCTGCAATACTGCGGTTTGACCAGTGTGGCGCTGTAGCGCTAGAATGTAATTCATCCCTCCTGGATGCAATTCAACAGAAGAAGACACACACGACCCTGAGCGGCGTTTGATAAATATGTAAATATATATTCTGTCATTAATTGCTCACCCCTACGTCATTCCAAACCCACAAGACCTTCGTTCATCTTCAGAACACAGATTAAGATATGTTTGATGAAATTTGAGAACTCTCAGACCCTCCATAGACAGCAATGCAACTGAAATGTTCCCAGGTCCAGAAATGCAGTAAGGACATTGTTAAAACAGTCCATGTGACACCAGTACTTCAACTGCAATTTTTATGAAGCTATGAGAATACGTTTTGTGCGCAAAGAAAACAAAAATTATGACTTTATTCAACCGTTCTTCTTCGCGTCACCCTAGTGCGCCATTATAGAGAGTATCACAATGCATGCGTGTGTGTTTCTCTGCACGTAAACAAGCCTCAGCACATGCATGTCCTACATCAGCAGCAGCACTCACATGCGCTGGTTACATGCAGAGGTACTCTTGATAATGCTGGAAGGTGTGATTTGGAGAAGAAGAATTGTTGAATAAAGTTGTTATTTTTGTTTTCACAAAAAGTATTCTCATAGCTTCGTAAAATTGATCTAATTAATCCAGTGATGGATTATTTTACCAATGTCCTTACTATGTTTCTGGGTCTGGGGACATTTCAGTTGTGTTGCTGTCTATGGAGGGTCAGAGAGCTCTCGGATTTCATCAAAAATGTCTTAATTTCTGTTGAAGATGAACGAAGGTCTTACGGTTTTGGAACGACATGAGGCTGAGTAATTAATGACAGAATTGTAATTTTTTGGGTGGAACTAACCCTTTAAAGGGACAGGTTCACCTCAAAATGAAAATTACCACCATTTATCTACTATCATGTCATGCCAAACACATACGAATCTTGTTCATCTATGGAACAAAAATTAAGATATTTTTAAAACTCTCACCATTTTGTCAATCCATTGAAAGTCAAGGCAAACAATATTAAGCTTAAAGACAAGTTTATCCATATGCATAAAGTGGTTTCATTCAAGTCTTCTAAAGAAGACACAAACATTAACTGAGAAGCTTGAGCTAAGGGATTTTTATTACGAGTCAAAGCCTAAACTAAAAACTTTTTGAAGCTTAAAAATAAAGACTGCCTAGACTTCCAATGGATAGACAAAAACAAAAGAATATCAAAAATATATACTTTTGTTTGAAGATGAATAAAATTCATTCAAAATTGGTTTGGAACAACATGAGGCAGGGCTTGACATTAAGCATTCTCATGTGGTTGTCCTCCGGACAAGTAAATTTGTCATTTACTTGTCCGAGTATAAATGTTACTTGCCCAGAGAGAAAAAATTAAGTTAAATTGAGTTATAAACATAATTATTTATTGAAACACATGTAGTTAATTTAGATTTTCCTTTTTAAATGAAATAATGAACAAAATAATAAAGTGTGATAATACTATTATATTTTAAAATAAAAAGTTAGAATTAAATACAAATACAATTATTTTATAGTAAACAAAAATAAAATGCTAATATTTATATTATATATATATAATTTTCATTATTAATTAGTTAAATTTAATCAGTCAATTAGTATAATAAGACCTTTGGGCTGTTACCAAACAAATGAAATCAGTTTCAACAGAATTCATCTTTGCAGCGTCTGAAGTGGAACAGATATATTTACACACTGTTTAATGCAGCTCTGAGGGACATGGAATAATTTAATCTGCAATTACAAATCAATAAATAATGTTTTGATACATATAACATTGAATACTGATATTTGAAATTAAATAATAAAAAAATAAAAAATACTGTAAATGTGAAATTAAAACCTCCAGCAGGTGGCGTCAAGTCACTGTTAATAAGTGAATCATTGCGACTGAACCGAATCATTTAAACGGTTGATTCATTCAGGCACGAAACACCGTCATGTTCCTCAGAGACGCAAAACAGCGCTGTGGCTATGTTTGGAGTTATTTTTGTTGGTGAAATAGAGCAAAAACAGGCAATATGGTGTCTGAAACGTAAGTCTCTTAATGTTAACTTCTTGTTTATTGAACTGTTATCATTTGTAATCATGATGATTTTTGAAGCAAAAAAAAAAAAAAACGGGGTTCGATATTCGTGTGATATTAACTATATGAAATGATATAAATGCATACATTTTCCTCCTCCATATCTTGAATTTTCTGATCATTCTTCATGCATTGTAATTGTAATACTGAATCATGCAGTGAAAGAATGCACGTGAGCTAGTCAAACCTAGATGACTTTACGTAATTATGCGTGCACTCTTTGTTTGATTCTTGCAATGTACTCGTTAAAACAACAATTACGAGATTATCGCAAACGATATATAATCATACACCCCTATAACAAAGGCTGCATCACAAACAAAGGCAGTTATTATTGTTTTTGGTATTGACTTTTTCAAGTTACTTGTTCGATTGGGCAAGTACCTTTCTCTTTCACTCGCCCGTCCAAAACATTCACTTGTCCCGGACAAGCGTTAATGTCGAGCCCTGTGAGGGTGAGTAAACCATGACAGAATTTAATTTTTTTTGTGGACTATCCATTTAAGACAACTCAAATGTTCAACTATTCAGTCATTTCTGCTGATCTCAGCTAAAAGTTTAAAATGTTGCCAAATAAATATAAAGTTGTCTTGTGTCCTACCTTGTGTGTCTTGAAAAAAAAAAAGTCTTCTTTTCAGATAGTAGTAGATCTTCCAGGATCCTAGCTTGAGTGACTGATGTCATTATTGTTCCTGAAGACAAAACACAAAGTTACAGAAATTTAACTCACAATTAAGCAACATTTATGGACAGCTTATTTTTATGAATCATAATAAGACAACTTTCAACCACTACAAACTTAGCAATGGCAATTACCTGACATCTTTATGAAAAACCAAAGCAACTTTAGGATAAGTGCAAGTAGAAATATAAAAGATCATTTTTCCATTTATATTAGTGAAGTATATAATTATATAACTATAATCAGAACTTAAAAAGACTTCACTGGTATTCTGGAACCAACACAAAATGCAAAAAGACTTTGACAGAATGATCAACAAACTGAAATTTAAGATGTTATTCACTCTGCCAATTCAGTCTGAATCACACACTACATTATATCAAACATGACTGGTCTTTAGATGTCATAATGTCATTCTTGTGGGATGTTAGTTGAGGTTTGTGATTTTTCATCTGTGCTGTGTATTCATGATTTGATCAATGTTTAAGTTTAAATTTCAATCTAATATTCACAAAAAAGTATAGTTCGCTTCAAAAGACTTAACATTTGTGCTGCTGGTCATCATTACATCTGCATTAATAGCAATTCATCAAAAAATAAAAACTGATTTAAATACATCGTTTTTCACTGTTTATAACGTGACAAATTACATCTTGTACAACACTAAAGCCCATCAGTTTGTTTAATGTGAATTCTACTTACTTCATTTTAGGCTCATATTAGTTTTGCAGCCTTCCTGTTGCCAATGACATCACACCACCCCTCTGCCTTTGCTCTGAAAAGATTGATTTCAAAAGCACGACAAAAATTTGTTAGTATGAATTTTAAATAAGACCGTGAGGAGCAAATAACAGTGTAAAATGTTAACTAAAGTTAACAAAACAGCCATTATAAACGGTCCTCAGCCCCTTTGTTCACCGGGGCTTCGGCGGATTCAGTAAACTTGATCAGCATCACATGGATATTCTAGATGAAACTGACAAAGCGAATAATAAATAACGATTAACAAAACGTTTAAACAGAGAGTGTGTGTTACCCTGGCTTCATATCTGTGGCGCGAGTGACGGTTAGAGATGATGAGGAAGAAGGTCCGTCCTCTCTCTAGTTTAAAAATATAATTTGCGGGTTTCTGTCCGGCTGTGAGAAACCACAAAAAAAATTAAATAAATAAATCTCTCTTAATTTACCACCACTGACAAACTGTTGTGCATAACAGCATATTTAACACTTGCCGTTGATAACTTTGATGTAATGGCGCGTTAGCTCCTTGCTTCTTTGCTAGCTAGCATTACACGGATTATGATAACTGAGCTGGTTAATCTTAAGATAAAGTTGACAAAAACACAAAACGGTTCAAAAGTGCTTTAAACAGGAATAAAGAAGGTCGAATGCTTACCTGTTGTTTTCCGTGACCGCGTCGCGAGCCTCCGGCTGTGATCCCGTGAGTGACTGAGTGAGCTGCTGCAGCGGGGATGAGCGACGTGACTGACGGAAAAATGCGCGCGGTTTTTGAAAAACACCCGGATAATATTTTGTCTCGAGTAAAATTAATTACTTTAAAAGGATTCATCTATGCTTAATATGAAATAATTTATGTATTTATTATATTATGGCTTAGTTATGAAAGGTATTATATATTTAGTTCAGTAGATATAAAGCATAATAACCTATAACCCTATGTTGTACAAACGTGACTTCTCGAAAAACAATGCTAGATATAATGAATTAAGCTAATTTCTTTTAAATATTTTGTGGTCTGCCATTTAGATGTAATAATCATAGACTGTATGGTAATAACAGATTAAAATAATTTATAGTAACTTATTTAGATTGAGTTCTGCTTAACCTAATTAGCTTTTGAGTTCACATCACAAATATATATTGAGTTGGATTAACTTTTTAAAAATGTTGAGTTAAATTAACTCATTTCATTTAGCGAATTTCACTGTTAGGTTTTACAGTGTGCAACTCTGTTCCAATAAAACTGTTGCTTGTGTTATGCAGATTTTTGTCTTCACTATTTTCTTTATTATATAGTTATACCATGCATATGCTATGGTTTATTTGGAAAGTATAAAATGTAACTATAGCCTATATATATATATATATATATATATATATATATATATATATATATATATATGTATATGTATATGTATGTATGTGTGTGTGTGTGTGTGTGTGTGTGTAACTATACACACAGTGGGTACAGAAAGTATTCAGACCCCCTTAAATTTTTCACTCTTTGTTATATTGCAGCCATTTGCTAAAATCATTGAAGTTCATTTTTTCCTCATTAATGTACACACAGAATCCCATATTGACAGAAAAACACAGAATTGTTGACATTTTTACAGATTTATTAAAAAAGAAAAACTGAAATATCACATGGTCCTAAGTATTCAGACCCTTTGCTGTGTCATATATTTAACTCAGGTGCTGTCCATTTCTTCTGATCATCCTTGAGATGGTTCTACACCTTCATTTGAGTCCAGCTGTGTTTGATTATACTGATTGGACTTGATTAGGAAAGCCACACACCTGTCTATATAAGACCTTACAGCTCACAGTGCATGTCAGAGCAAATGAGAATCATGAGGTCAAAGGAACTGCCTGAAGAGCTCAGAGACTGAATTGTGGCAAGGCACAGATCCGGCCAAGGTTACAAAAACATTTCTGCTGCACTTAAGGTTCATAAGAGCACAGTGACCTCCATAATCCTTAAATGGAAGACGTTTGGGACGACCAGAACCCTTCCTAGAGCTGGCCGTCCGGCCAAACTGAGCTATCGGGGGAGAAGAGCCCTGGTGAGAGAGGTAAAGAAGAACCCAAAGATCACTGTGGCTGAGCTCCAGAGATGCAGTCGGGAGATGGGAGAAAGCTGTAGAAAGTCAACCATCACTGCAGCCCTCCACCGGTCGGGGCTTTATAGCAGAGTGGCCCGACGGAAGCCTCTCCTCAGTGCAAGACACATGAAAGCCCGCATGGAGGACTCCAAGATGGTGAGAAATAAGATTCTCTGGTCTGATGAGACCAAGATAGAACTTTTTGGCCTTAATTCTAAGCGGTGTGTGTGGAGAAAACCAGGCACTGCTCATCACCTGTCCAATACAGTCCCAACAGTGAAGCATGGTGGTGGCAGCATCATGCTGTGGGGGTGTTTTTCAGCTGCAGGGACAGGACGACTGGTTGCAATCAAGGGAAAGATGAATGCGGCCAAGTACAGGGATATCCTGGACGAAAACCTTCTCCAGAGTGCTCAGGACCTCAGACTGGGCCGAAGGTTTACCTTCCAACAAGACAATGACCCTAAGCACACAGCTAAAATAACGAAGGAGTGGCTAGTGCTTTTCCAGGTGTGAAAAACTTGTTGCATCTTTCCCAAAAAGACTCATGGCTGTATTCGATCAAAAGGGTGCTTCTACTAAATACTGAGCAAAGGGTCTGAATACTTAGGACCATGTGATATTTCAGTTTTTCTTTTTTAATAAATCTGCAAAAAGGTCAACAATTCTGTGTTTTTCTGTAAATATGGGGTGCTGTGTGTACATTAATGAGGAAAAAATGAACTTAAATGATTTTAGCAAATGGCTGCAATATAACAAAGAGTGAAAAATGTAAGGGGGTCTGAATACTTTCCGTACCCACTATATATATATATATATATATATATATATATATATATATATATATATATATATATATATATATAGCACATGCATATATTACAGTATATTTAAGCATATAAAGAAACTATTACATGTAAAAATATAGTGCCTTTTTTGGTTTTGATTACAATATATATATATATATTTTTATATGTATCAATATATATATATATACATATATGGTCTATGCATATATTGGAAAATATAAATATTAAATCCCATATATGAGAATATATTGCCTAATATATTACATGATATTTTCCAATATACTGCAATATATTTTTGTTTCATAAGGGTAAGTAAGGCGATAACTATTAGTAAAAAAAAAAATTACCCTATTCACCTGCAGTGTCTCGCCTTAAATCGCTCATTTAACGATAGTGTGATAATGCTATTCGTGCTAGCACATCATCATCTTCAGTTCCTCAATGCCTACGCTAAAGGAGACAATGCTTGCCTAGCTTCCCGTGTAGCTACTTCGTATTTTTTGGGGGATAATAACCCAAGCATTATGTCTTCCTCTCATGGAGTTATTCAAACTTATGTCCGATACTCATCAATTTTCTAGTTTTATCTTCACCAGTTGTCTTACCAGAGAACAGCATTCCTGATCATTATTGAAATATACCATCTCCAGCAGCCGAGACGAGCGTATCCACTAAAGTGACAATCAGCCTGGACGCAGAGGCCGGGAAGCTGAACAGAGAACACCAATCGCTGAGATCGGATTAATTTAACTTTTATTTAAATTTAATTTGTGCACTGTTTTGTAAACTAACTGAAGACATAGTTGGGATCGTTACTTTTTGATGCAATGTTTGCATTACTTTTACAATTCATTCCATGGGGCAAGAGTGTTGAAAACTTGTTAGTAGCATGTTCCACATATGTATTTTATTTACATTCTAAGAGTGTGTCATTGACTGTTTCACGCTGAACTTCTTTCATTTATCAGGTTACTTTAACATGTCTGTGGCTTTATTAGGATTTATTTGCAGTTGTGAACTCTTTTGTAATTTTGAAACCCAACTGAAGACATGGTTGGGATCTTGAGTGTCTTGCCTGGGTGGTCTGCTTTCGGCACAATGGAGACGGCGTGTGTAAATAGGGTTTCACTGATTCAGTACGAGAATAAACCATTTCTACATAAAGACAACACACAAAATGATTACAATCAGGTCTCGTAATATAAACACATTATAACTCAATATTGAGCAACACATTCGGTGCCAAACACGACTTAACAGAGTCCCAACATATTAACTGAGAGATACAGTCACAATAAAGCAAGTATTTGTGTGCTTTGGACACTTATAAATGGTAATTCTCAGACCGCGAAAAACGTGCAACCCAGCTACTGTAACAAGATTTGGTTCTCAGAACCTTCTCAAGAACGTTCCCTTTTGGGTAGCAAGGAAAGTTTTCTTAACGTAAATAGAACGTTCCTTTTAGGTTGGGGGGGGACCTTCCGGGAATGTTCTCCTAACCTAAAGGGAACGTTCTAATTACGTTAAGAAAACTTTAACGTTCCCAGATAGTTCTCTGAAGGTTCCCAGAACGTTCTCCTAACCTCTTTACTCTGATACCGCTGCTGCCAGTAATCATCCAACACTCTCGTCCCGAGTAGAGTATAAGCGGTATAGAAGACGGACATGGACCTCAATAATCAGTACTACAAACCATATGTCTTCTTTCAAACTATTGTTTAATTGTTAAAGATAATCAGAGCACATTTAACCATCATAAGGAACATTGAATGAGACTGAATTATCCGTTAAGATTTCTTTATTATAACATATAATAACCCAGATCTTTCGTTTCTTAAGCACCAAATAACAATAACTTCAACAAAATATTGGGTTTTAAGAATGCTAATTTTATTTTTACAGACATTAAAAATGAATAACATTTATTTGACTTTAATATTACATTCATTTCTTTCCACTGAATTAACGATGATGTGCTTCTCTCTTTTGGTCCGTAAACAAAAACTTCTCGGTTAATATCATGTTCTCTTCAATTACTAGTCAAATCTCCCTGAAATCACAATATTTACTCTCAAATATTTATGAATTATAATTATTCAATAAAGAGATCAATAAACGAGTGTTAGTCCGGGAACGTTCTCTGTAGGTTATAAAAATAAAACTTTAAAATAACCTGCAGGGAACGTACTTATTTGGTTCCCAAAAAAAATCCAACTGGGAACGTTCTGTGTTTGTTGGGAGCTTACCCACAGCAATGCTTCGTTAACTCTGCTGTGGGCGGTCGCTGCCAGGGTTGCCACGTTTTCTCAGCAAAACCCGCCCAGTCGCTACTCAAAATTAGCCCAATCGCTTTTCAGTGGGGATTCCTGGTAAACACTGCGTTCCGGTGGGATAAGACACACAAGTTCCCCTGATAAAAGTCACATTCCTGGGGCTAAATATCACGTTACTGGGGTCGCTTCAACCCGCGGACATGAAAAACATCCCGCCCTGGACCCTACGCCACGCGCTAAATCACATCACATAGATGACGCTGTCCTCATTTATGCAATACTTTAACATACCTCTTCACTCCGTTACATTTGTGCTACTTTTGCCACTGTTTGCACCATGAGAGTATAATTAAATACAGAATCTGTGTTTACATTTCAAACTTGTAATTGATTTCAATTATTAATGTGTAATTGTTGTTGTGTGATGTTTTTCAGCACAGTTACTGGAACACAACTTCAACATAACAATCTGCAGAGGCTGGTGTTTGGATATCGTCATTGATATCATTATCGCAATAAATACCAGAAATGAATGATTTTTTAGGCCTAGTTTTACAGTAAATGTTCCCTCCTGGTGGAATGACCTGCCGACTCAATCCTTAGCCATCTTCAAGAAGCAGCTAAAAACACATCTTCCATCTTTATTTGACCCTCTGACTCTAGCACTCTCTATTATAATTCTATTCTTTAAAGTAAGAGGTGCCCCTTTTAGACTTGCACTCTAATCATTTACTAACTGCTTGTTTTCTTAATAATAATTAAATAATAATTAAAAAAAAAAAAAACTTACACTAGCTTCTCTATTATTTTTGTATTCTATCTGTTTGTTTTCTTTTTATTTATTATACAATTAACAAAAAATGACAATAACTGATAATTAGGCTATATAAGTAATACGTAGTTATGATTAGATTTATATTTAATCTTTGATCATACAGTAAGAACAGCTGGCCAATGAGAGCTCTCTGTATGAAAGCTGTTCATTGTGACTGAGCTGGTTTTATGCCAGAGAGGATTGTTTTAGGCCCGGAAATCACAGTTTTAGTTTTTCATAATTAACTCAATATTTATGTTTTATTGAAGGGCAGAGAGGACTTTTTGACTGAGCTGGGTTTGAGAGAGGACTTTTATTTTGCTCTGGCGGCGTGACGTCATAGGGCTGCGCGCGCTCCCGCGTCTGTTGTGATTCGGCTCAAGAAAGGTCTGTATTTTTAAGCGTTTAAATGCTTTATTTAACATTAATAGACGTTATTGTGTGAGAGTAAACGCATCTGCACACGAGTAACAGAAGAGGTACGTCTCGTGTCGTGAATGTTTATCATAAACACTAATTAGCTCACTTCTAAGCAGCGACGGAGAAACTGAGCTTTTTGAGACTCGACTGAATCGGTTGCTTCTCGAATGATTCAGTGACTCGATTGAATCGGTTGCTTCTCGAATGATTCAGTGATTCGAATCTCCGCTCGCTGATCACCTGCTGGACAAAACTGTGTAAATGCAGCGAGAACAACAAACACAACTGTTACAAACCAGCTGAAAATGTTCTCATGCTGGTAATTTAGTGTATATAATCTACAAATTCTGATTTACTGTATACACATCACAACTAAATATTGAATGTCTGTATAACTTGCTCTTTTATAAATGTGCAGCGCTAGTTTTGAGTGTTTTTTTTCTAATCAGGTGATTTAACTCTCACTCCCTTACTAGTGTGCTGACTCCCTTACTAGTGCCCTGCCTCCCTTACTAGTGTGCTGACTACTGAACTAGTGCGCTGACTACTGAATTAGTGCGCTGACTACTGAACTAGTGAGCTGACTACTGAACTAGTGCGCTGACTACTGAACTAGTGCTGATTACTGAACTAGTGTGCTGACTACTGAACTAGTGTGCTGACTACTGAACTAGTGCGCTGACTACTGAACTAGTGCGCTGACTACTGAACTAGTGAGCTGACTACTGAACTAGTGCGCTGACTACTGAACTAGTGCGCTGACTACTGAACTAGTGCGCTGACTACTGAACTAGTGCGCTGACTACTGAACTAGTGCGCTGACTACTGAACTAGTGAGCTGACTACTGAACTAGTGCGCTGACTACTGAACTAGTGCTCTGACTACTGAACTAGTGCTGATTACTGAACTAGTGTGCTGACTACTGAACTAGTGTGCTGACTACTGAACTAGTGCGCTGACTACTGAACTAGTGCGCTGACTACTGAACTAGTGCGCTGACTTCTGAACTAGTGCGCTGACTACTGAACTAGTGCACTGACTACTGAACTAGTGCACTGACTACAGAACTAGTGTGCTGACTACAGAACTAGTGCGCTGACTACAGAACTAGTGCGCTGACTACTGAACTAGTGCGCTGACTACAGAACTAGTGTGCTGACTAGTGCACTGACTTCTGAACTAGTGTGCTGACTACTGAACTAGTGCGCTGACTTCTGAACTAGTGCGCTGACTACTGAACTAGTGCACTGACTTCTGAACTAGTGCGCTGACTACTGAACTAGTGAGCTGACTAGTGCACTGACTTCTGAACTAGTGCGCTGACTTCTGAACTAGTGCGCTGACTACTGAACTAGTGCACTGACTTCTGAACTAGTGCGCTGACTACTGAACTAGTGAGCTGACTAGTGCACTGACTTCTGAACTAGTGCGCTGACTACAGAACTAGTGCGCTGACTACAGAACTAGTGTGCTGACTAGTGCACTGACTTCTGAACTAGTGTGCTGACTACTGAACTAGTGCGTTGACTACAGAACTAGTGCTGACTACTGAACTAGTGCTGATTACTGAACTATTGCGCTGATTACTGAACTATTGCGCTGATTACTGAAATAGTGCTGACTACTGAACTAGTGCGCTGACTCCCTTACTAGGGCGCTGACTACTGAACTAGTGCCCTGACTACTGAACTAGTGCGCTGAACTAGTGCTGATTACTGAACTATTCCGCTGACTACTGAACTAGTGCTGACTACTGAACTAGTGCTCTGACTACTGAACTAGTGCTGATTACTGAACTATTGCGCTGATTACTGAACTAGTGCGCTGACTAGTGCGCTGACTAGTGCACTGACTTCTGAACTAGTGTGCTGACTACTGAACTAGTGCGCTGACTACTGAACTAGTGTGCTGACTACTGAACTAGTGCGCTGACTACTGAACTAGTGCCCTGACTACTGAACTAGTGCGCTGACTACTGAACTAGTGCGCTGACTACAGAACTAGTGCCCTGACTACTGAACTAGTGCGCTGACTACAGAACTAGTGCCCTGACTACTGAACTAGTGCGCTGACTCCCTTACTAGGGCGCTGACTACTGAAATAGTGCTGACTACTGAACTAGTGCGCTGACTACTGAACTAGTGCGCTGACTCCCTTACTAGGGCGCTGACTACTGAAATAGTGCTGACTACTGAACTAGTGCTGACTTCCGAACTAGTGTGCTGACTACTGAACTAGTGCGCTGACTTCTGAACTAGTGCGCTGACTACTGAACTAGTGCACTGACTTCTGAACTAGTGTGCTGACTACAGAACTAGTGCTGACTACTGAACTAGTGCTGACTACTGAACTAGTGCTCTGACTACTGAACTAGTGCTGATTACTGAACTATTGCGCTGATTACTGAACTAGTGCGCTGACTAGTGCGCTGACTACTGAACTAGTGCTGACTACAGAACTAGTGCGCTGACTACTGAACTAGTTCCCTGACTACTGAACTAGTGCGCTGACTAGTGCACTGACTTCTGAACTAGTGTGCTGACTACTGAACTAGTGCGCTGACTACTGAACTAGTGTGCTGACTACAGAACTAGTGCGCTGACTACTGAACTAGTGCCCTGACTACTGAACTAGTGCGCTGACTACAGAACTAGTGCCCTGACTACTGAACTAGTGCGCTGACTACAGAACTAGTGCCCTGACTACTGAACTAGTGCGCTGACTCCCTTACTAGGGCGCTGACTACTGAACTAGTGCGCTGACTCCCTTACTAGGGCGCTGACTACTGAACTAGTGTGCTGACTACTGAACTAGTGTGCTGACTACTGAACTAGTGCGCTGACTACTGAACTAGTGCGCTGACTACTGAACTAGTGCGCTGACTACTGAACTAGTGCGCTGACTAATGAACTAGGGCGCTGACTACTGAACTAGTGCGCTGACTACTGAACTAGTGCGCTGACTACTGAACTAGTGCGCTGACTACTGAACTAGTGCTGACTACTGAACTAGTGCTGACTACTGAACTAGTGCTCTGACTAGTGCACTGACTTCTGAACTAGTGCGCTGACTACTGAACTAGTGCGCTGACTACTGAACTAGTGCGCTGACTACAGAACTAGTGCGCTGACTACAGAACTAGTGCCCTGACTACTGAACTAGTGCGCTGACTACAGAACTAGTGCGCTGACTACTGAACTAGTGCGCTGACTACTGAACTAGTGCGCTGACTACTGAACTAGTGCGCTGACTCCCTTACTAGGGCGCTGACTACTGAACTAGTGCTGACTACTGAACTAGTGTGCTGACTACTGAACTAGTGCGCTGACTACTGAACTAGTGCGCTGACTACTGAACTAGTGCGCTGACTACTGAACTAGTGCGCTGACTACTGAACTAGTGCGCTGACTACTGAACTAGTGCGCTGACTACTGAACTAGTGCGCTTACTACTGAACTAGTGCTGACTACTGAACTAGTGCGCTGACTACTGAACTAGTGCGCTGACTACTGAACTAGTGCGCTGACTACTGAACTAGTGCTGACTACTGAACTAGTGCTGACTACTGAACTAGTGCTCTGACTACTGAACTAGTGCGCTGACTACTGAACTAGTGCTCTGACTACTGAACTAGTGCTGATTACTGAACTAGTGCGCTGACTACTGAACTAGTGCTGACTACTGAACTAGTGCTCTGACTACTGAACTAGTGCTCTGACTACTGAACTAGTGCGCTGACTACTGAACTAGTGCTGACTACTGAACTAGTGCTCTGACTACTGAACTAGTGCTCTGACTACTGAACTAGTGCGCTGACTACAGAACTAGTGCCCTGACTACTGAACTAGTGCGCTGACTCCCTTACTAGGGCGCTGACTACTGAAATAGTGCTGACTACTGAACTAGTGCGCTGACTCCCTTACTAGGGCGCTGACTACTGAACTAGTGTGCTGACTACTGAACTAGTGTGCTGACTACTGAACTAGTGCGCTGACTACTGAACTAGTGCGCTGACTACTGAACTAGTGCGCTGACTAATGAACTAGGGCGCTGACTACTGAACTAGTGCTGACTACTGAACTAGTGCTGACTACTGAACTAGTGCTCTGACTAGTGCACTGACTTCTGAACTAGTGTGCTGACTACTGAACTAGTGCGCTGACTACTGAACTAGTGCGCTGACTACAGAACTAGTGCGCTGACTACAGAACTAGTGCCCTGACTACTGAACTAGTGCGCTGACTACTGAACTAGTGCGCTGACTACTGAACTAGTGCGCTGACTACTGAACTAGTGCGCTGACTACTGAACTAGTGCGCTGACTACTGAACTAGTGCGCTGACTACTGAACTAGTGCGCTGACTACTGAACTAGTGCTGACTACTGAACTAGTGCGCTTACTACTGAACTAGTGCTGACTACTGAACTAGTGCGCTGACTACTGAACTAGTGCGCTGACTACTGAACTAGTGCTCTGACTACTGAACTAGTGCTGATTACTGAACTAGTGCGCTGACTACTGAACTAGTGCGCTGACTACTGAACTAGTGCGCTGACTCCCTTACTAGGGCGCTGACTACTGAACTAGTGCTGACTACTGAACTAGTGTGCTGACTACTGAACTAGTGCGCTGACTACTGAACTAGTGCGCTGACTACTGAACTAGTGCGCTGACTACTGAACTAGTGCGCTGACTACTGAACTAGTGCTGACTACTGAACTAGTGTGCTGACTACTGAACTAGTGCGCTTACTACTGAACTAGTGCTGACTACTGAACTAGTGCGCTGACTACTGAACTAGTGCGCTGACTACTGAACTAGTGCTCTGACTACTGAACTAGTGCTGATTACTGAACTAGTGCGCTGACTACTGAACTAGTGCTGACTACTGAACTAGTGCTCTGACTACTGAACTAGTGCTCTGACTACTGAACTAGTGCGCTGACTACTGAACTAGTGCTGACTACTGAACTAGTGCTCTGACTACTGAACTAGTGCTCTGACTACTGAACTAGGGAGCTGATGGAGAGATTTAGTTTGGGTTTATTTTGCTCTCTGTTCATTGTTCTCTTCATCTTAAACAGAAAAACTCCTGCTGAAGCGACTGAGATCCACGTGACACTGTTATAAAGATGGAGAATATTAAAGAGGAGAGTGAAGACTTCAGGATTGAAGAAGTGTTTAGTCTGAAACAGGAAGAGACTGAGGAACAAACAGGTTGGTTTCATTCTCGAAGCTGAACTCACTCATCTGATCCAGCTATTAAAATGTCCAGGTCTGTTTCTGAAGTATGTGGTATGAGAGTCTTAACTAAAGAGGTTTTATTTGACACAGAGCCTCACGTGGACAGACATGTTCAGATCACATGACCTGACTAATAATAAGTGCACCTAAGAAGATCTCACTTCAGTGTTGGACATTTATTTTGACATCACCCAGTAATTTAGGAGAAATAACAGAATTCAGAGAAGTGATAGAAGTAGCCGAAACTAAACAAGTAGTTTGAGTAACATTAAACCCAATATCTACTTACTAACTAAAGACCATTCATTTCTGTTACTTCATTATGAAACAGTATCTAACAAAACATTTACTTTGCCTGAGGCAAAACATGTCATTAATGTTTTTTTTCTTTGAATCCTCAAAAGCATTCACTCTATTTAAGGGTTACACTAGTGCTGGGCGGTATGACCAAAAATTTATATCACGGTATTTTTCAAAATTATACCGGTTTCATGGTATATGACAGTATTTTTTTACTGTCATATTTTTTCATGCATAACCAGGTGTTAACCACATTTTCTACTGATTGAGGGAGGAAAACCTGCAGTAGATTGACTTAGAATGCCCTATTTTACTGTCATGATGGGCGAATATTGAAGAAAAATTCCACACTAAATAGTGACTAAACACGACCCATTAATACATGTTAACCAGGAGTCACTCTCATTTATCATCGCGACATCGTCTGATAAAAGTCAACATGCATCCAACGTTACACTAAAGAGCGGCTATGCAGCGCACTGCCTGTGTCTGAGTGACAAACTAAAAATTAAACAAAAAAAAGTGCATAATATTAACAGACGAACTATGCTCATATTTATAATCCCAAACAGTCAGTTAGCGGCAGGTGCTTGGAAACGCTGTTTTGTACTCATCTACTGATGAGTCTGCTGTGGTACGACTGCTGAATGCGGTGCTTCTCAGCCGCTCGCTGCACAGAACAGACACCGAGAAACGCGCCGCTGCGCCGGAGTCAGATCTCATGCTCGCGGGGCAGCACTGGAGACATCTTCCAACTGAACCACAGCTAAGGTTTATCCAAAAAAGTCGCTAGGTTTGTCAGTTTGTATATTCTATGGAAAAAAGCCGCTAAAAGGGTCTGAAAGTGGCTAAATATAGTGCTAAAGTCGTGCTGGTGTGTGAGACGCGGGAGCTGATGGCAGCGGGCGCTGGATATCGTGGATGAGTTCTTCTGTCATCAAGTTCTACAGCTTCAGAGCTCTCACGCTTAGTAACACATACAGCTGTGCCCTCGCCATGCAATAGTGAAGAGACCGCTCTCAAACAGTGTCGCGTTCCGAACGTTATTTAAATGACACCGGTATTGCGGTATTATAAAAATTCATATCATAAGAAAAATAAACACCGGTATTCGGTACGAACCGGTATACCGCTCAGCACTAGGTTACTCCACCCCAAAATGAAAATGTTGTCATTAATCACTTACCCCCATGTCGTTCCAAACCCGTAAAAGCTTTGTTCATCTTCAGAACACAATTTAAGATATTTTAGATGAAAACCGGGTGGCTTGTGACTGTCCCATTGACTGCCAAACAATTAACTGTTAAATAAACACAAAACTGTTTGATTTTATTGATCTTCATATAAGAATTTAAAGATGTTTGAAGGCCAAAAAATTGGATAACTATAGCTTTAAAACCATGCCAGTGAGCAGTAGCATAAATTATTTGACAATATAACTTTTCCTCTCTCAACACCAGCATCTTCTCTCTTTGGTTTTCTCTCAGTCTCCTTGTCTTTCCCTGGATCTCAGTCCCTCCCAAAGCTGAGCTTTGATTGATACAGTCTTTTCATTTCAGGATTTCAATCATTTACTTAGACAAGTGAATTTATTGAAGGGTACTAGGCAACTAAATTCATTCACAATATATGCACAATCATTATTAATTCATTAAACATGTTTGATAGTGTTTCTTATCTTGTCACGTTGCCAGTATTCAACTACGTTATATAGGCTATTTGTATATGGCTAAATTAGACAAAAGTTTAAGCTGTAGAATAAGCCATGAATTGTGATGCCGACACGGTTTAATCCAGCGGAGGATCTCATTCTGATGAGTCATTTATTTTTACTTTATTAGTGCTACTGTGACATAAACTTGTACACTTGTTGAACTTTTCCCAAACTATAATGCCAGACTAAAATATGTGTTACGAGTGTAACATTTTGAAATGTGATTGGCAACCTTTTATTGCATCTAATAGGACTCTCATTGTAGCTGACATTCTCCAGTGATTTAACCCATCCAAGTGCACACACACACACACTACACAATAGTGAACATACACACCTGGAGCAGTGGGCAGCCAATGCTGCTGCGCCCGGGGAGCAGTTGGGGGTTTGGTGCCTTGCTCAAGGGTCTCACCTCAGTCATGGTATTCAGGGTGGAGAGAGTGCTGGTTATTCAGTCCCCCCACCTACAATCTCTGCCGGACCTGGGACTCAAACCCACGACCTTTGGGTTACAAGTCCGACTTTCTATCCATTAGGCCACGACTGCCCCTTTACTTTACTTTACTTTACTTTACTTTACTTTACTTTACTTTACTTTTTACAAATGCAGTGTTAAAAAAGAAGTAAAAAATCATGTTTTGTGCATCAGTATAGCCTTTAAATGCAAAGCACAAAATCCGAGTATGTGTCACCATACTTGTCCACACACCACTTTACTGTGTTACGAGGAAAAGTAATTAGATTACAATACCGCGTTATACCTACGTTTTCAAAAAAGAGGACAGTACCCAACTCTGTACGTCTCAATGGAAATCAGCGCACAACAATCCCTTCGGGTCCATTGTGTATTGAGCCACAGCCATACTTTGTCCATTTTGTTGGTTGATGTTCAGACATTGGTTCAAGTAGTTTTTGAGTTTTCACATCTTTTAGGCTACATTTAAACTAGTGCGTTTTCGCATGACGGTAAATGATTTCTATGCGATTTTCATGAAATTCTGCCTATTTTCTTAAAAATACAGATTGTTTATGTAAGAAATGCTAAGCAAGATGTAGTGATTAGCTTGATATAAAAGGCTACAAATAACATATTTGAGCAACATTATATGGCCAAAACACACGTTAGATTGCAGTCAGAAGTTATAACAAACGCTCAATAGTGGTTTTCGCTCGTGTGGTGTAGACCAAGATCTTTTTTTGAAGCACAGCGGAAATGCCAGTATGGACGAGGATAGTTTGCATTTAAAAATGCCATTTTAAAACGAAAACGCACTAGTGTAAACGCAGCCTACATCTATGAGGGTCACGTGTGAGCCGTCTCTGGACATCGGTGTCAACTAGTAGGTGCGCAGACCGATCGGTGTATGACAGCAAAGTACCACGAGCAGATGCTCCGCAAGCTTTCGAATCACTCTCGCGGTACATTGAGGTCAACTGCCAATCATTCTGCTTACCTCTGTGTCAGGTCAAACACACCTAATGCTTTTTTCTTGCTTAACCCCTTAGGTCGATACCCAGCTCTAGTTACAAGGGGTTTGTTAATTAACTTAGGTGTGTCCTAAACAAAGTTCAAAGTTAAAAATATTGAGAGGTTCTGAGATTACATGCAACACCTCTTACAGTAGTTTAGTACTAATAAGATCTAGTATGCATGTTGTTGGTTGGATAGCTGCTGGTAAAGACAGCTAATTCCTCTCATGCAAGCACAGAAAGCACATGTTAGTTTGCAAGCGGTGTGTTCAAGCGCAGCTTTTTGGTTCAGATGCTGCAGACGCAAGGCAACAACACAGTCGGATTTCATCATTGATAGTTCTTTGAAGTCAGCTTGATGTGTCCCGGCTTTAAAAGCTTTCATGTTGATTTTCACATCTTTTGCTTTGTGGCTTCAAACTGTGGTTTACTTGTATTTGTTTCTTTATTTTTTGCTTTAGGCCTGCTGATGCTAAAAGAGGAAAATCAAGATCTGAATGAAATGGAACAGACAGATCAGAATGAGAAACACCATGATTTAATAACTGGTGAAAAACCTACACAGACTAAAAAAACAACTTCTAAACGAAAAAGAGCTCAGAAAACCAAATCTAACAGCTCTTTCACCTGCCGTCGTTGTGGAAAAAGTTTTGATGCAAAACGAAAACTTAAATTGCATGAGAGAGTTCACACTGGAGAAAGGCCATTCCCCTGCCAACAGTGTGGAAAGAGCTTCACTCAACCAGGAGCCCTTAAAAGGCACACGAGAACTCACACGGGAGAGAAGCCTTACACCTGCCAACAGTGTGGAAATGGTTTCACTCAAAAAGGACACCTTGAAAATCACATGAGAACTCACTCGGGAGAGAAGCCTTTCACTTGCCAACAGTGTGGAAAGAGTTTCACTCAAAAACCACACCTGCAAGGACACATGAGAACTCACTCGGGAGAGAAGCCTTTCACCTGTCAGCAGTGTGGAAAGAGCTTTACACAGAAAAACAGCCTGCAATCTCACATGAAAATTCACACCGGAGAGAAGCCTTATACATGTGAACAGTGTGGAAAGAGTTTCCATGGAAAACAAAACCTTAAAGTCCACATGAGAGTTCACACTCAAGAAAAGCCTTTCACTTGCAAGTATTGTGGGAAGAGTTTCACACATACATGCACCCGTTATTACCACATGAGAATTCACACTGGAAAGCAGCTGTTCACATGTGATCGTTGTGGAAAGACACTCACAACGGAATTTAGCCTGAAGTGTCACAAGATCAGGCACACTGGAAAGAAACCCTTTAAATGTGATCAGTGTGGAAGGCGTTTCATACATAAGTTAAGACTTAATTACCACATGAAGACTCATTTGCCAGAGAAATGCTGTAAATGTGCTCAGTGTGGAAAGAGTTTCAGTCATAATGACAGCCTCCATTCTCACATTAAAAAACAACACCCTCGAGAGAAGCCTGTGGGAAGAGCTTCTCACAAATAGAAAAATCTTAAGATTCACATGAAATATGTGTGTAATCATGAAGAAACCCACATGAGATTTCATTCAGGGGAGAACTATTTTATATGCCATTATTTTCCAAAGCGTTTCACGGTCAAAGGAAACCTGAAGACTCGCATATGTAACAGAGTTAAAAAGAACATTTAATTTAAAGAGTAAAGATGTGTGAATTTCGTAAAATAAGGGATTTGTTTGTATTTGTTGGTGTTCGAAGGCTCCCCTCCTGTGGCTGTTAATGGTTTTGCAGATGTAGTATTTTGTCCCTCTTCTCTTTCCATACCGCAGCAGATTTGAGTGTCGCTGCTGTGGGTATGTACGATTTTTCACGCTCTAATGTATTGATTGTGGAAATAATATGTTTTATGTGAATATTTCGACACAATTGATTGAATTGATGTATTTAACACTTTAACACGGTTGTTGAGGTCATTATAAATATATTGAATTTCCTCATGCATTCACAAGCGGGAACGAGTGCATTTCATGTGGGCATTGTGTCTGTTTTAAAATTTCTGATAATAAATTATAATATGAGTCGAGTGAAAGTGTCATTTCTAATTTTCTAGTCATATGTATATCTGCAGTATATTGTTTCCTTCAGCCAACCTGATTTGTACCTGTTTTTCTATCAAAAAGGATAAATCAAAGCTGAAGAAATCCCATGTGTGAGTGTGTCCTTTCACATCCGTTAGACATAGTTCACACTGGAGAGAGAGACCTTTCAAGATCATTCTGGAAATAAAGTGTGACTGTGACAAAGTTTACCAAAAGAAAATATTTAAAAATCACCAACATATTCACTCTGGAGGAAGGCCCGTTAACTGTGATCAACAAAAACGTTGGCACGGGGGCAACAAAGGGCTGAAAAAGCAAGAAATTTTGAAAAGAATTCAGCTGGGAGAACATCTAGCAACTAATTAAGTTAATTGACATTAGGTCTGTAACATAAAAGGGATGTCTTAGAGAGGCAGAGTCTCTCAGAAGTAAAGATAGGCAGAGGCTCTCCAATCTGAAAGAGTGCATAAAAGATTGTGAAATACATTAAAAACATTGTAAAATTGCAAAGGCTTTGCAAATCTTATCATCTAGAGTGCATAACATCATCAAAAGATTCAGAGAAACTGGAGAAATCTGTGTGTGTAAGGGACAAGGCCGAAGACCTTTGTTGGATGCCTGTGGTCTTCGGTCCCTCAGACGACACTGCATCACTCATCGGCATGATTCTGTCATTGACATTACTAAATGGGCCCAGGAATACTTCCAGAAACCACTGTCGGTAAACACAATCCGCCATGCCATCAAATTCCAACACCAAAACTCCAGAAACTCATAACCTCGATGCCCAGATGTCTTCAAACTGTTTTGAAAAGAAGAGGAGATGCTACACCATAGTAAACATGCCCCCGTCCCAACTATTTTGAGACCTGTAGTAGGCATCAAATTTGAAATTAGCTCATTTTGTGCATAAAATTTTAAAATTTCTCTGTGTAAACATTTGTTATCTATGTTCTATTGTGAATAAAATATTGGCTCATGTGATTTGAGAGTCTTTTAGTTTTCATTTTATTCAAATTGAAAAACGTCCCAACATTTCCGCAATTCAGGTTGTATTAAATATAAATGACTAACCTCTGCTTTTGAAGAAATGAATTAGTTTCCTGCAATCTATTGGTGAAAGGAAGTCCTTGAGGTCATCTGATGTTATATATTGGAGGTCATCGTCAGTTTTCACACCCATTCTCGTCAATTCTGCTATCAAGTCATTCAGTCGATCATTATCCAGCATTGAGAGGCACTTCTGATGACAGCTTCCATCTTTTACCTTCTTACCTAAGACAGAGTGGTGAAGTGCAACGAAATTAGCGTTAAAGTGTTTATACACTAGCAGATGGTAATAGCTAGATTCTCTGTGTTTACACAGAAATATTCAGAATTTGACTCTTGTTGCAGACCGTGTAGACCCAGATCAACAACCGGCACTGATTCAGACTTTGATACACATATCAAACTTATTCTTTGTGGTTAAAGAGTCATTTAAATTTTCCGAAATACGTACACATCATCAGTGTGATCTACCACAACAGCCAGTGATGTTTTGTACGTGGTTTGTATGTAGCAATTGATGTTACAAATCAAATGTGGAGTCAAGAATGCCTTGCATCCTTACAGCTGCTTAAATGCAAGTGTTGTATATGTGAATGTGAAACCCATCTGCTTCACCTACTTGCACATTTGGAGGAAAGATGGAGCCAGCAATCAAATAGGCTTGTATTAGTTGATGTCTTTCAGCTAGCATATTCCCTAGGTTTTTGAAATTTCAGTTTTCTAGCGCACTGTTTAAAATATGTGTAGGAGCTGATCCTTCTTTCATTGTGTATATGTTTGGGCGGTGTTGTGCAAATCTTCCCGCACCGTGACATAGACGTGGGGGTGTGTTTAAATGAGCCATTTTAGGAGGGCATGGCAGAGTCTTAACTTTTATAAAGAATATCTCTCTGGTTTTGAGACTTTAGTCTTTGCAGCTTCAGGAATCTTATCTATGCACAAACAGCTTGTAGCACTCCAAAGAGAAAGGAAAACTTGAAATTGCATCATATGAGCGCATATCCCCGACAGAAAACTGCTGCCGCATTCTATTTATGATGTGTTGACACAAATTTCAAATGATTTTCAACGATCGCTTTGTCGCTTCCAGTGTAGACAGACTTTAGCTGTTAAGGCGTGCCGCGTCCGGTGTAGACACGGCGGTAATGAGTTCTCTCCAGCGCTGGAAAGCTGATCCAATATTTACACGGGTCCTACTTCTTATCGTTCCACAGACGTTTTCCTCTTCTGTTTTTTATCTGCCATCTCTATCTATCTGCACGGAATGCTCTCTCTCCTCCACATCATCTGCCCCTATTATTAGTGGAGTACCTCAGGGCTCTATTTTGGGACCACTTCTTTTTAACTTATATATGCGTTCTCTGGGGGATATTATCAGGAAGCACAATCTTTCTTTTCATTTATATGCTGTAACCACCCAGAGTTTGGTTATCATGTTTTTTTTTTTGTCATATTACTCCCGTGCTCTAGGGGAGCTAGGTGGCCTGCTCCTCAGTATTTAGCCAGGTAAGAGGGGAGAAGAAGGGAGGATGGTTTGGTGAAGGGAAGCATGGTTTGTCTCTCATGGTTCACCCAAGGCACACAGAGTCCAGATTGAGAAACTGTGGTTTTAAGCTCAATCAACTGTGTGGATCCCATGCTGCTGTTGTTGCCTGGACCCTGTGGGTTCAGTATCCAGAGGACAGCGGTATCAAGGCCTCACATCATTGTTCGGCGGTTGGGGTTCTTTTGGATTAACTATTTATTTGGATTACTTCATTTACTGGACACTTCATCACTGCACGGGACAATTGACTCTAAGCAATAAATCTTAGGTATCACTCTACAAACTACATGACAATGGTCATATAAGGTTTTCTTTTCCTTGCAACTGCATTGCTGAACGTTAGAGCTAGTATTGTGGTAGGGTGTATTTTTTCCTTTTGTTTGCTATTTTGATTTCTTTGGATGGGTTTAGTTTATGTAAATATATTTTTCCTGATCTTTAAAAATTTGGTGTTTGATTTGTTTGTTTAAATGGAAGTTTGGTCGGTGGGTCCCTCCCTCTAATTATCTTGTAGTTTGCCTCTCTAGGGTGTTCATAGGGAGACCGTTACAGATTGGCGCCTGAACAGGGACCATCAGGCCAAAAAATTCTTAACTTGAGTTTTTTTTCCCAGTTTCTTTGTCACTTAGAGCCCTATCGCCGTCATCGTCATCTGCAATGGATGGGGATGAAGTCATACCTAGTGCAAGTTTTACTTCTGAATCTTTCACTGCCAGAAGAGAACCAATGAGAGATTTGGTAAGCACCTTCAGCGACTTATATATTGACTCTGATGAGGAAAGCGAAAGAGCTATGGATAATGTTCCTGAGGATGACTCTCCTTTTCCTCCTCCACCACCACCACTGGAAACAAATGGAGAAACAGAACACAATCCATGCTTTTCAGTTACAGCTCTGAATGACCGAATCACAGCTTTGGAAAACCAGATGGCAGACATATGTCAGATGGTGAGTGAGCAAGTTTCTAGTGACGAGTTTGTTAAGCAATGTAAAAAGATTGAAGATAGGATGTCGTATCATGTTCAACGTGAGTATGAAAGGGTTAAACAACAGATGGAAATGTTAGTCAAGGACCTGGGTCAATCTATGGTAGACTGCTTGAAAAGAAGAGATCGGCAACTGGAGAAAAAATTTCAAGGGTTGAGACTATCTTCATCTACCCCATTAATCCCAAAAGCTGATCTTCTAGTTAGTGATAGCGCCACACCACCTAGCAACCTGACATATAATTTACCGTCCAGCCATGTTCATAACCAAACCAACCAGTCTGCAATTCAGTATAACCCTCCAGTAAAACTTGACTTCCCCAATTTCAGCAATACCCTTGAAGATGATCCAGTTTCGTTCATTGAACGTTGTGAAGATTACCTTGCTGTTCGCCCACTCAGGGATGATGAAATTCTAGCCTCACTCTCAGCTGTACTGAAAGGAACCGCCAAAGATTGGTGGATGGCAGAGAGGAGAAGCGTGACCAAATGGAAGCAATTCAAGGAGAGATTCCTGCACTCATTTTTAAGCGAAGACTACCGGGAGGTGGCAGCTAGGAAACTGCTGGAAAGGAAGCAAGGTGCTAAAGAGAGTTTCAGGGACTTTGCTTTTCAATATCGTGCTTTATGTCTACGATGGAAAAAAGATATGTCTGAGAAGGAAGTGGTACAATCCATCCTGAGAAACTGCAATCCGCGACTTGCCAGTTTATTACGAGGAACTGTCAAGGATGTGGGAGAGTTAGTCAGGATTGGAACACAAATTGAAAGAGACTTTGATGACTCTAGGAGGTATTGGAGTCAAGTTAATGGTGAGGAACAGAAAAGGAAACTGTCCACTGTTCAAGAACCTCAGCGGAAGTTACCACAGGCTGGCAATCGAATTGTGCTACTTGACCAAAGCCCAGACCATCACGCCTACAAGAACCTCTCCCTTCCCATAATCATTAGAGACAGTTATATCATCGCCATAGTTGACACTGGAAGTACATTCTCACTAATTCAACAATCGTTGTGGAAGCAGTTAAGCCCTCGAGAAGAATGTCAACCTAGCGGGGGTCAGTCATTCCTATTGGCTAATGGGCAGAGACAAAATTCCTTGGGCAAAGTGAGTTGGAGGTGTGAGATTCAAGGACAGTCTGTGTATGTGACTTTCTTCATTATGCAAGATTCCGATCTAACTGTTCCAGTCATTCTAGGAATTGACTTTCTGTTGGAGTCCGGGATGGTGTTGGATTTCCACAAAACCGAGTACAGAATGCCTGCAATACCAGAACCAAAAACTTTTCCTTTTCAACAGCACGATATTCAGTCCTCTACCTACTTCTACCTTGCACTACCTGGGTCAACTTGTAATGACGAAACTCTCAAACAGATTCACAAGTTAGCCCAAGCAGCAGATGCAGGTCTCACCACTCAGAAGGAATTAAAGGATCTTATGGTACATTGGTCTACTGTGTGCACTCAGCAGATTGGTCGAACAAATTACATCAAGCACAGCATCATAACGGTTGACGAAATTCCCGTAAGAAAACGTGCTTACAAGGTCTCTATGGAGAAGCAGAAATTCATTGATTCACAAGTACAAGAACTTCTGGACAAAGGAATCATCCAACCGTCTACTTCGCCATGGGCCTCGCCGGTGGTTATAGTTCAGAAGAAGGATGGAGGTTCCAGATTCTGTATAGATTATCGAGGCCTTAACTCCAAAACGCATCTGGACGCTTACCCCATGCCTCAAATACAGGATATTCTAGAGAGTCTCCATGAATCCACCGTCTTCAGTACACTAGATTTAAAAAGTGGCTACCGGCAACTAGAAATGGATAAGGACAGCATTAAAAAAACTGCTTTTGTCACATCCGCAGGGTTGTATGAATTTCTGTGTCTACCGTTCGGCCTGAAAAACGCTGCGGCATCCTTTCAGCGGTTGATGGAACAGGTACTACGGGGAGTGCGAGGAAAATGTTGCATGGTATACATTGATGATATCATTGTTTATTCAAAAACCATTCCAGAACATCTTCAGCATCTCCAACAAGTTTTCAAATGTTTCCATAAAGCAGGTCTCACCCTTAATCTGAAAAAATGCAACTTTATCCAGAAATCGCTTTCATTCCTCGGACATATCATGACACCTGAAGGAATAAGAACTGACCCAGCCAAAATTTCAGCAGTTGAATCATTTCCCATACCCCAAACCATCAAAGACGTGCAAAGGTTCCTAGGTTTAGCAGGATGGTATCATCGTTTCATTCCCCAATTCTCCGAAAAAGCAGCCCCGCTACATGCCCTGAAACAGAAGAATGCCTCATGGGAATGGATGGAGCAATGTCAACAAGCTTTTAACACCATTAAACAAGACCTTGTACAAGCTCCAGTTTTAATCACCCCTGACTTCTCTAAATCTTTCAGAGTACAAACCGACGCCAGTGATATTGGTGTTGGAGCTGTTCTCACCCAGGAAGTGGATGGAGAAGAACATGTAATCGTCTATGCATCTCATTTGCTGAGAGGAGCAGAGAAAGCTTATTCGGTATCAGAAAAAGAGTGTCTGGCAGTAGTGTGGAAGGACGGTTGTTTGAAGTAATAACGGATCATGCTGCTTTGACCTGGGCATTTCAGCATCCGAAGCCCTCCTCACGCCTCATACGATGGACTATAAGACTGCAAGGTTTTCATTTCACGGTGAGGTATAGGAAAGGCCAGTGCAATGTAGTACCAGACGTGCTATCAAGAAGTCTCAACACTCCTCAAGACACGTTACTCATTGCTACTGCAACCAAAACCATTTTACCGCCATGTGACCTACCAGTCGACCTTTCACAAATTGCCACCGCTCAACAGCACGATGATGAAGTTCAAGACTTAGTGAACTCTGGCCACATCAAGGGTCTGTTTGCCTGCCTTAGTGACTATGTTCTTGAGAATGGCTTGCTATTTCGCAGTGTACCTGATGGAAAAAAAGGTCAAAAACTTCAACTAATCATTCCCTCTGCCCTAAGACAACAATTCTTACAATATGCTCACGACAATCCACTGAGTGGTCATTTGGGAAAGCTCAAAACCTTATTTAGGCTCCTTGAGACAGTGTATTGGCCTAGCATCAGAGCAGATGTGTGGAAGTGTTGTAAAGAGTGTAAAACCTGCCAAAAACACAAGCCATCTATGACTAAAACATCAGGTCTCCTACAAAGCACTCCTGTAGTTGAACCAGGATTCATGTTGGGAGTAGATCTCATGGGTCCCTTCCCAAAGAGCATCAAGCAACATGAATATCTTTTAGTTGTTGTTGATTATTTCACCAAATGGGTAGAGTTGTTTCCTTTGAGGACTGCAAAAGCACCTCACATTGCAAAAATTTTAATAGAGGATGTCTTTACCAGGTGGGGAACTCCAGCTCATCTTGTATCGGATAGAGGGACACAGTTTACCTCTCATCTTATTGACCTAGTATGCAAACAATGGGGAGTAGTTCAAAAATTATCCACCGCCTACCACCCCCAGACAAATCTAACAGAACGAGTCAACAGAAACTTGAAAACAATGATTGCATCTTATGTGGGGGATCAACACCGACAGTGGGATAAGTGGTTGTCTGAATTCAGATATGCCATTAACTCCGCCTAGCATGAAAGCACGGGATTTACACCTGCAGAAGTAGCGTTAGGACGTAAACTGAAAGGACCGATGGAAAGAGCCCTTCAACCGTTGCCTGACCCTGACAGCCCAGCCTACCCTATATTGGAAAGGCAGAAGGAACTCGTCAGTTTGGTGAGGGAGAATGTAGAACGAGCTCAGATTAAACAGAAGAAATACTACGACCAACGTCACAAACCAGCTCAATTCCAAGTTGGAGACATGGTATGGGTACGAACTCATCCCCTGTCCAGAGCAGATGATGGTTTTATGGCAAAACTGTCCCCTAGGTGGAAAGGTCCCGCCAAGATTGTAAAGAAATTGGGCCCAGTTAATTATAAAGTCTAATTCAGATACTGAATTATGAATTCAGATACTGAATTATGTCTAATTCAGATACTTTTGATACATATCATGTTCAACACCTGAAGCTTTGTCATGGGTATGTCAAATCTTCCACTGAGGGAGGAGGTATGTAACCACCCAGAGTTTGGTTATCATGTTTTTTTTTTGTGTCATATTACTCCCGTGCTCTAGGGGAGCTAGGTGGCCTGCTCCTCAGTATTTAGCCAGGTAAGAGGGGAGAAGAAGGGAGGATGGTTTGGTGAAGGGAAGCATGGTTTGTCTCTCATGGTTCACCCAAGGCACACAGAGTCCAGATTGAGAAACTGTGGTTTTAAGCTCAATCAACTGTGTGGATCCCATGCTGCTGTTGTTGCCTGGACCCTGTGGGTTCAGTATCCAGAGGACAGCGGTATAAAGGCCTCACATCATTGTTCGGCGGTTGGGGTTCTTTTGGATTAACTATTTATTTGGATTACTTCATTTACTGGACACTTCATCACTGCACGGGACAATTGACTCTAAGCAATAAATCTTAGGTATCACTCTACAAACTACATGACAATGGTCATATAAGGTTTTCTTTTCCTTGCAACTGCATTGCTGAACGTTAGAGCTAGTATTGTGGTAGGGTGTATTTTTTCCTTTTGTTTGCTATTTTGATTTCTTTGGATGGGTTTTGTTTATGTAAATATATTTTTCCTGATCTTTAAAAATTTGGTGTTTGATTTGTTTTTTTAAATGGAAGTTTGGTCGGTGGGTCCCTCCCTCTAATTATCTTGTAGTTTGCCTCTCTAGGGTGTTCATAGGGAGACCGTTACAACGCTGATGATACACAGTTGTACCTCCCACTAAAAGCTGGTGATTCCTTTCAACCATTGCTGGAATGGATATTAAAAAATGGTTATCAAATAACTTTCTCCAACTCAATGAGAACAAAACAGAAATTATTGTTTTTGGTCCCCAAAAAATTGGAACGAATATCATTAAGGAGCTGGGCAATCATTTCCCCTCCATTTCTTCAGATTAGAAACCTGGGTGTTATCATAGAATCTGAATTATGTTTATCCAAACAAATTAATTCAGCTGTTAGGAACAGTTTTGATCATTTCCAAACTTAAATCGTTTTTGTCTTTTCAAGATTTGGAGAAGGTTATTCATGCTTTTATTACCTCACGTTTAGATTACTGTAATTCTCTGTACTCAGGTGTTCCTCAGTCATTGCTTTCACGCCTCCAGTTGGTAAAAAAAATGCAGCTGCAAGGCTGCTGACTTGGGCAAAGAAATGTGCTCAGAGCTCTGTAGCATCGACCAGATGGCAGTAGTTCAGAGAGGGAGTGTGCTGGATGTGAGGGGTACAGAGTGATTTTGCAAGCCCTTTTGCTCACTCTGGATGAGTACAGTTCTTGGAGAGTAGGGAGGGTTGTACCAATGATTCACTCAGCAGTCCAGACTACCCTCTGTAGTCTTCTGAGGTCAGATTTGGTAGCTGAGCTGAACCAGACAGTTATTGAAGTGCAGAGGACGGATTCAATGATGGTGGAGTAGAACTGTTTCAGCAGCTCCTGTGGCAGGTTGAACTTCCTCAGCTGACGAAGGAAGTACAACCTCTACTTCATCACAGCACCACTTGCATGTTCCCCTCTTCACTCCGGAGCAGCTGTGAAGATGACATATGCATTATATGCCGAGATGTCCACCATATTTAAAAAATAACATCTGTGGCCACCGATTGGTCGTCCTTCTGTCCTTCTGTACAAAAATAAAAGAACAAGAAAAGAATAAGTACAGGGTTCATCATAAGTATTTTTAAGCTGCACGTGACAATGAGAATAATCATGCAAACATTGTCAAAACACAAAGTGTATCTCTTAAATCTCTAACAAGCACATGAATTCAGTAAAAAGGAAGAGGATGCATGCAGTAATAAATGTGTAATGGCCCATACCTCGTCTAGACTGTCGACACCTCCCTTGCAGCGGCTGTAATCAGTGATGATCTCTGGCTGTTTTTGGCTCTGTCACTGCGTCGCGGTGCCGTGTGCTTATGAGGATTCAGCACGTAACTCACAGCCGTGGTGCTCTTCGTGAAGGTGAAGACGGCGGAGAGGGCAGGTCGTCCTTTAACCTGCACCAGGTTGGGTGGCAGCTCTGGCTTATTTTTCCTGATCGTCCCGACCAAGGCTATTTTTTTCCGCAGAAGCTCCTGAGCAAGTGACTAAGAGGTAAAAAAACACCCTGGAGATATACGGGATTTTGTAAGAAATCGAGGAATTAGCTTAAAAAGGAAAACCCAAGTGATGTTACAGTACATCCTGTGTCTCTTCTGATGCCATTCTATTATAATTAGCACTTTGATTGTTATTGTTATTTTCCATAATGCAAACTGGTATGGCAGCAGTTCATACTGATATCTCACAGTAGAAATCTGTTTAAGTTCAACTGTTAGTTTGTCAATAAATGACAATTCTGTAATTCCTCAATCTTTTGTATGACCTGTCCCTTAAAGATAAACCAGTCTCTCTACACATCTGCAGCATTTACTGTGTCCTCCGAGAGTTAATCTCACGTTTACTGTCCGTTTAGTGAGGTACTTACAACATGTGGCATCCCTTTTGATTTATTGTTGTTGTTTTTTTTAAGTTGGTGGATTTCATTTTTTGTTTTTGTGTGGCATCCCTTTTTTATAAAAAGATTACACTATTTATTTACTATTTTTTTAAGTTGGTGGATTTCACTTAAGTTTTTGTTTGTTTATAAGTCACAATTTTAAGTTGTTATTAAAGTACTTCTAACACACATTGGTCCCTGTTGTGTTGTGTTTAAGATAACCACCTGAGTCTTGATAATGCAGCATATTGACACGTTTGTGTGTTGTGTATGGTCTTGTACCAGTAAAACACATTGGTCCCTGTAATCTAGAGAACTGACATGTTTTGTGTAAAACGAGTGTCCTCATAAATCGATAAGACCCTATAAATCCCAATTATGTAATAGGCGGGAACATTTTAGGAGGGGCGTGGCTGTCCTTGTTTACCAGCAAAATATCATATTGTCATATTATCCGTTCTATTGTGTGTAAAGAAAATCCAAAGTGGTATTTGTGTTCTGCAGAGTAAAACAAAATTTATGATAGTTTTATCATTTCTGTAGGACATCGGGAAAGGTGTGTCCCCTTAAACCACCATCCCACTGGTGTGGCCATCAAAGTCCTGCTAAACCACTAAAACCAGTGTGTGTGTGTGTGTGTGTGTGTGTGTGTGTGTGTGTGTGTGTTTGTTTTAGGGCATAGAAGGACAGATTTCAAGACATTTCAAAGAGCAATGAGGACCCTCTGGTATGGGAGGACAGTTGGCTGTCCTCATAAAAATAAACCTTTTAAAACCTTTTCTCAGTATGTTTTAATACCCAAAAAGTGGTTTTCTCAAAAGTCTTTGTGTAACAAAAACCTGACATATGGTGTATATGTGTGTGTCCGCCACTGCCCCCTATCTGTTGTCGTGGTCCTTGCATGCAGCGACACACAGGCGCGGGAAATTATACACAAACGCGGGAAATTATACACAACGCGCGAAATTAGACGCTAGTTCAACACTGCGCATGCTCATATTAGCATTACTCATTTTGATTGGCTGGATGGGAGAGCTTCGTCTGTCAACAGGTGATTCATTTTCCCGGGAGTTCTGGAATTGCACGTTGTGGAGAACAGGTAAGAAATCAATTACAAAACGTTTTAATAGGTTCGAATGAGAAGTATAGGTATGGTTATGTATTTAGCAGACGCTTTTGTCCAAAGCGACATACAAATAACAACAATACAAAGTTGAACTTAACAGTAAAACGGGTCATTCCACGAAATCAGGGCCTTTTCAACTGTGGCAAATTAAAAAATAAAATAAGTTCAATCGATTTGTTTTAAATATCCATGAAATTAAGGCAGCTTAAAGGGACAAGAAATTGTATTGTGCCATCTCAGGCTATGTATTTTTTTTATTTTATGAGTACTTATCTACCTCATGTTTTGATATTTTTGTCATGCCTGATACAGACACATGCGTTATTATACAATAGTTTTAATTAGAACTATGTTATAGTTTTCACATATATGAGCAGTATTTTAGTCCCTCTTTTCACTGGGATTGTTTAAAATTTAGGACTTTTTTTTTCAGTCTTACATTTGTCGTTCAAATGACCAAGAACATACAAATGTTGGAGGGTGATCACATGTCAATTAAGAAAAATATATTTTTTTACAAGAGAGAGATCAAAAGAAGGGTTTTGTCAAAAATACAATATAGATAGGATTACAATGGAAAAACTTGGAAGGCCATTACAAATATAATTTTTATACTTTTTATGAAATTAATGACCGTAACAGGACTGACAAGAGTATTCTTCAGTATACTGCACATATTTGTTTACATAATATTGTAAAGTTTTACCTTTTGAAATTGCATTATATTGTTTTGCACTCTCATAGTTGTATTAGTGAAGCACATTACATTTCTGAGAGATCTAAAGTCCGGTTTCACAGACAGGGTTTAGACTAAGTCAGGGTTAGTCCTTAGTTCAATTAGGACATTTAAGTAGCTTTTATAAACGTTCCTTAGAAAAATACATTTCTGGTGTCCATCTTGAGACACAACAATGAAACTGACATATTTTAAGATCTGTCAGTGCAAGTTGCTTTCAGTTAAAACAGCTCAGACATGCATTTTAGTCTGGGACTAGCTTAAGCCTTGTCTGTGAAACTGGGAGCTAATATTTTAGGGTGTTGAAATTAGACCCTTGTTTCCACGTGTATGTCCCCTCACAGATCTTAAAATATATTGATATACTGAAAGCAGGGAAATTTTATGTGAATGTTATGAAAGCATAGAACTCAATTGAAACTGTTTGAATATCCATGCTATTAGTGAGATGAAAAGTAGTGAAGTTGTTGTTGTTGTTTACATTTTTGTTCTTAATTTCCTTAGCAAATTCTGTCATGCCACGGAGAACTAATCCCCTTAAGGATGCCAATAATCACATCCTTGCAGGAAGAGACAAGAATTCAATGTTAGAAATCAAATATATTAATCCAGTTAAAGGTGAGTGACTTTGACACACTGCAGGCTAGACTGAGGGGTTACACGTCACTGGTTCTTGAATTGATATTATGACCAGTGGTTTTCAGTCTATGACTATTAATTGTACAAACATCAATATAAACTAAAGTTGTTAATAGTATTTTAATAATATTTGAGTTAATAGCGGGCCTGTCTGTTGCTGTATTCTACACTTGGACATGTATTCATTATTCTACATGTAGAACTGCAAAAAAAAAAAGCACAACGTTGCATAGTAGCGATTTATAGGAATAATTGATTATGATTATTTGCAGTGCTGAGTTGTATCCAGTGGATAGTCTGCTACCCCCGTGTCTCTAATAAGGTTGTGTCTGCAGGTCGTGGTATCTTCACTTTAGCTGTTTTCAATCAAGGAGACTTTGTGGTGGAGTATAGAGGGGAGCTCATTGATGCAGCTGAAGCTGAACATAGACGTAAACTGTACCACAATGCATGTTCGATCTTCATGTTTGACTTCATATGGAAGCGAAAGACGTGGTGGTAGGTTCAGAATGACTAATATGTTTAGATTTCTATAGTGAGAAGTCAGGATTTCTGAAGTAAAGATCTCATGTTGCTCTTTAACTTATCAACTATGCATCAAACAACTATACTTGTATTGGATGTTGGCATTAATGTAGTTGCTTACAAATTAAAGTACAATTCAAAAGCGTGTCACTATAAACGTCTGTTTAGTGCATGATGTTTGTAAATTTGTAGTATTGATGGAGCACTTGAAGATGGGTCATTTGGCCGACTGGTAAACGATGAGCACAAGGCACCAAATTGCAGAATGAAGTTGATCGAAGCAGAAGGGAAGCCACATCTCTGCCTTTTTGCACTGAAGGAAATTACGGCAGGAACTGAAATCACTTATGACTATGGTGGGAAAGACTGGCCCTGGCGTAAAGAGGTGGGTCATTTTGATTTTTTTCCTATGAATTGGTGTCAAGATTTAAAGCCTATACTTCTAGACATCTTGATAACAATGAAATCATTTCTATCTTAAAAGCTACTGTGTGTTAAACTGTGTGAGTTTCATGATGCCACAGAGATTACACAATACCTATCGCATTTTAGCACCAACAATTATAACCAAAAAACAGAAGTCACTTCTTGGTGATATTCAATCCATTTTTCAGTCAATCTTGTCAGGTTAATCTTGAACTTGCATGACTCTCCCAGGTGATGCCAGCAAGCTTATCTGTATGTTTTGTCCTGTATGTTTTGTAGATTCCCCCTACTGTTACAAGCACTGCTGCCCAAGAGTCTATTGAGGACCATTTCCAAGACCAAACCATGTCATCCACAGTCTCTATTGAAGGTCAGTGACTGTTTGACTTAATGTTTTACATTAGTTATGGTGGGCATATAAACATATTGTGTCTATAAAGCATGTGAACCAGTGATGGTGTGGTAGCTTCTAGAGTGATGCTCAACTCCACCCTCCCTGGCCTTCCTCATATTCTTTCCTGTATTCTACAGAGACCCGAGAGAGACCAGAAGTCCAGTCCTGCAATATAACATCAGGCAGTTCTGCTTGTGAGGTTAGGTTGAATACAACTGTCTGTTGAAGCAATAAGTTCCATTGTTTTACAACAATGGGACTTTAGTCAGTTCAACTGTACAATAACACAGTTGTGTAGATGATGTGCATTTTTCTGTTTAACTTGTTTAGACACAGCTCAGTGGTGCAAGCTTCCCTTCTGGCCAATTGTCATCCTACATAGGTTGCCCTTTTATGTGGCTTTAAACTCTTAGTACAACTTTACAATAAACGTATAAATGATATCCAAGTTCTCATCTGCAAACCGATAGGGGAAGGAAACTCCATTTCAGTGTCACTTCCCTGCCCGGTTCAGTTAGCTTTAGCCTACAACTTCGGTCAATGCTGTACCGATTATTCTCCTTCTTCCTAGCCACAGCACTGCCACCCCTAACAGCAAAGGAAGGGTTTATTAACCCTGGACTATCTATTTAAGTAAAGCAAGAAATGTAAAAATAATTGTAAGCAAATAAAGTAATTTAGTATAAAGTAAAGGTAAAAAAAAGTAAACATTGATCTGTGTACGTGTGTGAGACACAGACAAACTCAAGGTATGCAAGGACACTGTCCTTTGGACTTGTAATGACATCCATGCTCAAACCCCGAGTCTTCCGCTGTTGAACTCCCAGTGTGTGGCACACTCAGAAAAAAAACAGTGTTGGGGGGACACCGTGGTTAGAAAAGACCATCCATACTGAATAGAGGACATTTCCACTGCAGCTGCAAGATGTTTACTGTACCTGTTCAACTTTTTATTCACAGCAAAATAGTGCAAGCTTCCCTTCTGGCCAACACTCCGTTGCAGAGCTTGGTGACCACGCCCATGACTTGGAACCCAATGTTTTCTCTACAGACTTATTCAGAGGTGAGTCCCTGCTTGAATAAGCAATGCCTGGTAAACACTGGGGTCTTGCAAAGCACTGTGCCTTCATGTCCTCTTCTCTTCAACAGACACAGAATTGAGAGCAGAGTGTCAGTCATCCAGTCCCACACCAGACAGCGCTGAGCATGAGGTTAGTTTGAATTCAGCTGTTTATTACGGGATGTATGAATGTTTATTTTCATAAATGATGTAGTTTCGTAAAGGTCATATTTATCAGTTAATTACAATTATACTGCAGGTACAGTTTGAAAATCTTTGTCGGTACAGATAGTCATCATTTAACATTGTGTTCCCCTGTCTACATCATTTTGAGTGTCATAAACTTAAAGGTTTGAGTGAGGGTGTCCCTCTTAGGTGAAATGGACACTGTGCCAGTTGATGCCTGTTCATCTTTGCATATTGCTGTTCTTTTTTTAGGTGCATTGTGTCAGAGGTCAATGTGGCACTTCTTCTGCGATAGAGGGGATTGGAGAAGTTGGTGTCCAGCACCAGGAGGTGTCACCCCCTGTGTTCTCAACAGACCTTACCAGTGGTCAGTTAAAGTTTTGAGTAAATGTTGTTAACTTCTGGCAATGCATGGCATGCCTGAAGGTTTGCAGCATGAAAAAACATGTCAATATCAGGCCATTTTTAGATGATTATTTTGAGTAGAATTTTGTTTGTCAGGGATGTGTGTTGAGTATGTTATACCTACATGTGGTTTTATGACTTGAGGAAAGCCAAGCACTGAATCTCCCTGTGTTCCCTTGTACAGAGACCGAATCAAGATCAGCGTGTCAATCATCCAGAGCCGCGCCAAACGACTCTGCTTGTGAGGTGAGTTGGAATTTACCTTTGTTTTGAAATTGACCAATGGTTAGAAGTAAGGTGATGTTCCATGGAACACAATTTTCAGTGTTTTAGTAAACATCTTACAGCTGCGGTGGAAATGTCCTCTATTCAGTATGGATGGTCTTTTCTAACCACGGTGTCCCTCCAACACTGTTTTTTTTCTGAGTGTGCCACACACTGGGAGTTCAACAGCGGAAGACTCGGGGTTTGAGCATGGATGTCATTACAAGTCCAAAGGACAGTGTCCTTGCATACCTTGAGTTTGTGTCTCACACACGTACACAGATCAATGTTTACTTTTTTTACCTTTACTTTATACTAAATTAATTTATTTTCTTACAATTGTTTTTACATTTCTTGCTTTACTTAAATAGATAGTCCAGGGTTAATAAACCCTTCCCTTGCTGTTAGGGGTGGCAGTGCTGTGGCTAGGAAGAAGGAGAATAATCGGTACAGCATTGACCGAAGTTGTAGGCTAAAGCTAACTGAACCGGGCAGGGAAGTGACACTGAAATGGAGTTTCCTTCCCCTATCGGTTTGTGTTACCTGCTGTTTTGCTTTTAGTCTATGGTGTAAAAAAATGTTCTTGTTCTTCCTATTGACAGCACTCGGTAACCTCAAAAAACAGGTCTATAGGTTGATTTACCCTGAAGTTTAGCTTTTAGTGTTACGCAAAGCCTTTGATAGGTAGAGATTCCTGTTGGCTTTTTCATTTTTATAGCAATGGTGTGCTTTAAACATCATGTAGTTCCTCCTCACCTGTAGATAAGTTTTGTTCCAATAAAATGACAGCAGGGGTAGTGAGGAATGATTTTTCTCACATTGGAATTTGAATTAGCTCAATGCAAAAGTTTTAAGTTAGTCTTTTTTTATTTTATTTATTTTTTTTATTTTTTTATCATCAATTCAAAAAGGACCTATGTGAATTATCATTATTTTGACAACATTAGAAACTTATTAATTTGCAGTGGTTTATGGTATAAGCTTCTTTACTTGGACAATAGCATATCTATACAGTCTTTTACTGTTTACTTTTTTATTATTGTAATGAAATGTTTTCTGGTCATTATTTACCCCGTAGTTAGAATAGTATGTTTTTTTTGTGTTATTTAAATTTTTTTTTTTTTCTTGTCATCCTACATAGTTGCGAAAAATTTAGAACATGTGGCTTTAAACTCTGTCTTAGTACAACTTTACAATAAACGTATAAATGATATCCAAGTTCTCATCTGCAAACCGATAGGGGAAGGAAACTCCATTTCAGTGTCACTTCCCTGCCCGGTTCAGTTAGCTTTAGCCTACAACTTCGGTCAATGCTGTACCGATTATTCTCCTTCTTCCTAGCCACAGCACTGCCACCCCTAACAGCAAAGGAAGGGTTTATTAACCCTGGACTATCTATTTAAGTAAAGCAAGAAATGTAAAAATAATTGTAAGCAAATAAAGTAATTTAGTATAAAGTAAAGGTAAAAAAGTAAACATTGATCTGTGTACGTGTGTGAGACACAGACAAACTCAAGGTATGCAAGGACACTGTCCTTTGGACTTGTAATGACATCCATGCTCAAACCCCGAGTCTTCCGCTGTTGAACTCCCAGTGTGTGGCACACTCAGAAAAAAAACAGTGTTGGGGGGACACCGTGGTTAGAAAAGACCATCCATACTGAATAGAGGACATTTCCACTGCAGCTGCAAGATGTTTACTGTACCTGTTCAACTTTTTATTCACAGCAAAATAGTGCAAGCTTCCCTTCTGGCCAACACTCCGTTGCAGAGCTTGGTGACCACGCCCATGACTTGGAACCCAATGTTTTCTCTACAGACTTATTCAGAGGTGAGTCCCTGCTTGAATAAGCAATGCCTGGTAAACACTGGGGTCTTGCAAAGCACTGTGCCTTCATGTCCTCTTCTCTTCAACAGACACAGAATTGAGAGCAGAGTGTCAGTCATCCAGTCCCACACCAGACAGCGCTGAGCATGAGGTTAGTTTGAATTCAGCTGTTTATTACGGGATGTATGAATGTTTATTTTCATAAATGATGTAGTTTCGTAAAGGTCATATTTATCAGTTAATTACAATTATACTGCAGGTACAGTCTGAAAATCTTTGTCGGTACAGATTAGTGTTGTCACGGTACCAAAATTTCAGTATTCGGTACCGATACCAGTGAAAATCCACGGTTCCTGGTACCAATTTCGGTACCATATGCTAGTTAAAAAGCACACTATTTTTAATAATAGTCAAACAAAAATAAAATGTACAAAAATCAATGCCATTCTTTATACTTATTTAAATTGTGTTTAAATTTTTTTCCGCAAGTAATAAGTATGAAAAACAGTAAACCGTAAAGTCTCACCCAAATTTAATTTGTGTTTTAATTAATGAAATTTAAACTTTTTTTTTTTTTTTTTTTGGTAAATAAAGGGGATTTACTATAAAAATATGGAAGAAATATTGTGTGATTTATTTCTTTAAAAATAAATATTTTTTTTTCAAAAGTAGTAATAGTATCACATACATTCTACTAAATAATAGTAATATATTTCTGGCACAGTGTCTTTAAGATAAACCTTTATTTTGACAGGTTGCCGTGAATACCTTTAAATTTCTGTGTATGTATATGATATGACGCTGGTTTTACTCAAATGAAACTGTAAAATGCTCATGAAGTGACTCTCAGAGCAGTTCTGGAGATGTTATGTGTTTATGTCCTCATTGAGACGGCAGATGCTGAAATCACCGCGAGCGTCACGTGCTTCAGTGTATGTAGTAAAAAAAATGCGCGTCTCTGCCATTCACTCATTCACACAGAAACTCTCAGAACATGCGGGATTCATATCCGAATCGACTTTTGCGGCTTAATATTTACAGATACTGGTCCATGTCGCGATTTGATTTAAGTGTAATGACCTACTTTGATTAATTCATCCAAACTTTGACAAATTCCGTGACATTCCGTGCTAAACTGTAAATTCCGTTTTTATAACTGGATTACGAGATTACGTCCACGTTTTCATAGGGTCTGTACCACCGGTACTTAAAAAAACCTGGTACCGTGACGTTTTCATTTTTTTAGTACCGACTTGGTACCGAAGTACCGGGTCTTTTGACAACACTAGTACAAATAGTCATCATTTAACATTGTGTTCCCCTGTCTACATCATTTTGAGTGTCATAAACTTAAAGGTTTGAGTGAGGGTGTCCCTCTTAGGTGAAATGGACACTGTGCCAGTTGATGCCTGTTCATCTTTGCATATTGCTGTTCTTTTTTTAGGTGCATTGTGTCAGAGGTCAATGTGGCACTTCTTCTGCGATAGAGGGGATTGGAGAAGTTGGTGTCCAGCACCAGGAGGTGTCACCCCCTGTGTTCTCAACAGACCTTACCAGTGGTCAGTTAAAGTTTTGAGTAAATGTTGTTAACTTCTGGCAATGCATGGCATGCCTGAAGGTTTGCAGCATGAAAAAACATGTCAATATCAGGCCATTTTTAGATGATTATTTTGAGTAGAATTTTGTCTGTCAGGGATGTGAGTTGAGTATGTTATACCTACATGTGGTTTTATGACTTGAGGAAAGCCAAGCACTGAATCTCCCTGTGTTCCCTTGTACAGAGACCGAATCAAGATCAGCGTGTCAATCATCCAGAGCCGCGCCAAACGACTCTGCTTGTGAGGTGAGTTGGAATTTACCTTTGTTTTGAAATTGACCAATGGTTAGAAGTAAGGTGATGTTCCATGGAACACAATTTTCAGTGTTTTAGTAAACATCTTACAGCTGCGGTGGAAATGTCCTCTATTCAGTATGGATGGTCTTTTCTAACCACGGTGTCCTCCCAACACTGTTTTTTTTCTGAGTGTGCCACACACTGGGAGTTCAACAGCGGAAGACTCAGGGTTTGAACATGGATGTCATTACAAGTCCAAAGGACAGTGTCCTTGCATACCTTGAGTTTGTCTGTGTCACACACACGTACACAGATCTTTACCTTTTTTTTCAGAAAATTGCTTTAGCTTCTTAGAATTTTTACTTTTGCTTTACTTAAATAGATTAGGGTTAATCAACCTATTTCCTTGCAGTTAGAAGTTATGTAGTGCTGTGGCTAGGAAGAAGAGAATAATCAGTTTCCTTGCCCCTATCAGTTAGTTACCCGATGTTTCGCTAGTGGTCTGTATTGTAGAAAATTTTCTCATTCTTCTTCCTGCCTACAGCACTCGCTGTCTTCAAACAACAGGCTATAGGTTGATTTACCCTGGACCTTGGAGTTTAACTTTTAGTGTTAAGCAAAGCCTTTGATCGGTAGAGATCCCTGTTGCCTTTTTACAGATCAGAAGTTAAGCAGGGTAAATCTAAATTTAGCTTTGGACACAGGTTCAGAAACTAGATGTGTTGTGTTTTTTTTAAATGCCAGATGAAGGTTTACTTTATTATTTAGAGGAATTGTCTTCTTTGCCATCGTCACAAGAGTTCCAAGTAGAAGCATATCTTTTTCTTGTGTGTGTGATGAGTGATGCCCCAACAGTTAGCCAATCTTAACGTAAGTCACAGGAATTGAATAGATATACTTCGCTATTATATCTCAAAAGTAACTTCTTTCCCTCTTTTCATCTCACCTGAAGGATTTGTAGAAAAGGTTGTGTGAAAGTAAAACAGCCAAATGTTGTTTTTTTTTTTTTTTTTTTTTTTTAATTCATGATATAATTTGAGTGTGTAAAGGTGTTTTATTTATTTCATGTTTTGACTTTTTTTTTTCACAGTGTACAATCCATAAACTGGTTTTTGAATTGGTGAGAATTGACAAATGCTGGATATGCCATTCACCTTTGACATCTATCAGATGGCACGGTGTAAGATGCAAACGTAAGTGTGTTATTCATCTTCTTTTAATTAATGCATCTCTCAGTATACCATAAGTAGTTTAATTTCATGCCATGGGTCAGTTCCAGACTCACACCTATAAAGCATAAAAACATGTTGCTTGAATGTTTTATCAGTTCAAACCATTGCGGTGAAAAACACTGTAGTGGCAGATACTATGACATACCACGCAAGTGAGTTTGCAAGCTGAGGCATATGGCAGAGAACAGAGCATACTGCAAACTAGTCACCTTTTGGCCAAATTTACCATTTTGATATCAAAATAGGCCATTGACGTGAAGCGAGGGAGTTTTTCTTATTTTGGGGTGGGGAGGGGGGGTCAGCGAGTTGGAGAAGCCGCATCATAAATCTATCACGCAGGGTTTCCCTATCTCTGGAGACATTCGCCTTTGGATGTTGAACAAGTCCTTAATTCCTTTGCTATTATCATTTATATTATTAGGCTATCTATATTGTCCTATTGCTCTTTGTTGATTAGACTTAGCCCTAAGTTAGGCTACAACCTTAAATCCTCGCAAATGTTTCGCTCTTTCATTCGGTTCGCTGCAGGTCGGCTAAATGCGTCTTTCATGGACTTTATTCATTTGCAATGTTAACCCAGTTGCACAATAAGTGAAACGTCACTGTTTGAATTGTTGTATAGACTAATTTCAACAAGCTCATATTTGCGACGTTACCAATGCAAAAACCGCAGTTCTTGGTTTGATCCGCTATGTGAACATAGGGCAATGTTTGTGCTGCTCCATTAGCATGTTTAAAGATTAGCTTGGCTGAAAAGCATAATGCACAAACGTTTCATTATTTCTAAGTGAGTATCAACACAAGCAAAATGCCCTTAAGTCCGTGGTGCGCTCAAGTCATTGCTGAAGTCATTCTTTAATTACACATACGCTCACAAACTTGGAAGATGATGTTAAACCCTTCGAGCAAACACTGCATCAAACTTGCAAATTTCTTAGACTGTCTATGCAATCAAAGTAGCTGTCCAATAAGTATTTCCAAGTGTTTTTTTTTTTTTACTTTGTGCCTTCCAAAAAGTCACTGGGCTTATTTTTACGCATCTGAGTTGATAATAGATCGAGTGGGCTTTTCGGGTGGACTTCGAATTTAGTTTGGCTAATTGAGATGATAAATATACTGTATATAAAAGTCATGATGAATAAAAATTTAGGCCTAATAAATCCAGACCTAATTCAAAAGATCCACCAAGCAATTGGCAATCCAAATGCTTGAAGGTGTCTCCACACCTTTCCAATTACTTTTTGGAAGAATTCCTTTTCTCACAAGCCTTATTAATTAATGTAGGATAAACATTTCAGCATTTCTGTTCCACATTAGACCATTCTGCCAGAAGTCTTTGGGCCAAGGATGCATTCTGAAACACAGCCTATATGGCCTCACACCTTGCATATTACACATTAAAAAAAGAATGTGTTTGGTCAGGTCAGGCTACTAATGTGTCTGTTTTTACAATAACAATGTTTTATAATCAGAATCTCAAATCTCTTGATTGTTAGGACGATGCCATATATCATATTTGTAAGTTTAAATCTGTTTGTATCTGTCTGGAAATCCCATCAGAATGCACCATTTGAACAGTCATTTTTTAAAAAAAGTCTGCTTTTCATTCTGAACTCACTTTATGCTTTAGTTTTCAGTTCACTTTATGCTTATGTTTAGTAGCGTTAGTGAATTTAATGTGTGATGTGTGGGATCACTACATAAATTTTTTAACTTTGACTTTGAATGGGTAATGTAAATGCTCTGCCACTCCAGTGAATTCTACCTTAATGGTCGAAACCTGTGTACATTTGTCTAAATGGAAAATGTTAGTCATCACTCAAACTGCATTTGTACTGAACCGTTGCATTTCTTGATTTTGTATGTTTCATAAGTGTGAAGCAGTTTGCATTTAATAAGAAAATGAGTATGTAATTGGTCAGCATGGGAAACTGATCAATTGTTGTCTAACGCTGTGGTTTGCTTAATTTTGTCTGTGAAGAATGCTGCGGTGTGTGGCATAAAATCTGCCTCCAGAAGTCCTCAGAAGACTGGGATATGTCAGATGTAAGTCTACATTGAAGTATAATATGCTTAATATCAATATGATGGCTCTTAGCAGTTTGTTTTTGACATCCATCCTTCCCATGTGTATTTCTGTTATTTAAAGTATGCTTTAATTAAAGTAATTAATTTAATGTACTTTACAGGATGATGTCTCATCTGATGACGAGTACATCCCAGAGTCTGTATCGGATTCAGAAAGTTCAGGGACAGAGTTGACTGTTGAGTTGCCTGAACCATTCAAAAATTCCCATACCACTAATATGCCTGATGTAGCTGTTACTTTTGCTGAACAAGAACAGACCATAGATATACAGGACAACTGTAAGAATATCCTGATGGATCTAGAAACTACTGGTGATCTCCAAAGTGACCCCAAACCAGAACCAGAAAGCTCAGAGTCATACCAGCAGAAAACAAAAGATGCGAGTAACGAAAAGGATACTGTGGATATTCTTGGCCAAAGTAAATCCCCAACCAAATCAGCAAAATTTCTTAAAAGCCAAGTCAATTATTGTTTTGTATGTGGAAAACCTCAAACAAAATTTGCACGTCATCTCGAGAGGCATGTAAATGAAAATGCTGAAATCGCACAGGCACTCCAGTTCCCCAAATCATCAAAGGACAGAAAGGTTCTTCTTGAGAAATTCCGAAACCTTGGCAACTTCAAGCACAACTCAGTTGTTAAAACCACAGGATCAGGCTGTCTTAAAGTGAAAAGGAGTTCCAAACAGAGCAGCAGCCCTGAGACGTATGATTACTGCTTGTACTGTAAGGGTATGTTATCCAGAAAAGAACTTTCTCGACACATGAAAAGATGTGCTCTAAGACCAGAGAATAATGTTGAAGAGGGACCTGAGTTGAGAGAGAGAGTCTTTGGTATAGCATCTGCTCAATCCACAATGTCCCAGCCAATTTCAAGTGAACTTTGGTCAGTGCTGGGCAAAATGCACAAGGATGACGTGTCCACTGCAATAAGGAATGATCATTATCTCATGCAGTTTGCCCAGTCCCTCTTTAATAAGCATGGGAGTGACAGATCAAAGCATGAGTATATAAGACAGAAAGTAAGGGAACTTGGGAGATTACTTGTGACTTTGCGCCACACAACAAGAATCCATAACATGGAAGAGGCAATAAAACCAGGCAACTTCTTTATTCTTACTAGTGCTGTAAAGAGAGTTTCAGGTTTTGATCATGAAAACAGCACATTCAAAGCCCCAAGTTTGGCTCTGAAAATTGGGCATTCTCTCAGAAAGATAAGTGACCTCATTATGTGTCGTGCTCTCATGGAAGAAGACCAAGAGGTGATCGATTCCATCAGGAGGTTTCATACACTTCATGAAACAAAGTGGTCTGAATTAGTTTCCCATTCTGCCTTATCAAACCTGAGTGAGGCAAAATACAACAAGAGCACCAGGCTTCCACTGGCCAAAGACGTTCAGAAGCTACAGTTATATCTTGGTCAGCAAGTGGAATTGACTAAGGAGAAACTAGCCGATAACCCAACAGCAGGCACTTATGCAGCACTAGCAAAGGTGACCCTCTGTCAAGTCATTTTGTTTAATAGGAGGCGGGAAGGTGAAGTGGCACGGATGACTGTAAAAAATTTTGAAGATCGTGACATGTCCCAACTAAACGATGACATAAGCACTGGGCTTACAGAAGTTGAGAAGAGACTTTGCAAACAATTTGCCAGAGTGGAACTGAGGGGGAAAAAAGGACGAAAGGTTGCTGTGATCCTGACTTCTGATATGACTGCTAACCTGTCACTCCTCATTAGTAAGAGGAAAGACTGTGGAGTAACTGAAAACAACAATTACCTCTTCGCTATTCCTTTTAGTGATGGTCACTTCAGAGGGCAGTTTGGTCAATTTGCAGATGCTTGTGGAGCCGAAGATCCTCAAAACCTCAGATCAACTAACCTTCGCAAACAGATCGCCACAATAAGCCAAGTCATGAACTTGAAAGATAATGAACTGGACCAGCTGGCCGATTTTCTCGGCCATGACATTAGGGTGCATCGGGAGTACTATCGACTGCCCCAATCAACAATTCAGCTGGCTAAGATCTCAAAGCTGCTTATGGCTATGGAGAAGGGAAGTGTGAAGGATATTCAAGGAAAATCTCTGGACGAAATTGGTGGTATGCATCATTTACATGTTGTTAAATCTACTTGGTGTATGTGTATATGGTTGGTGTAATAACATTTTTACAATGTCATTTAATAGATGACATAGACGGTATGGATACCGGATCACAGCAACTCCCTAATGTTTCCACATTGCAAGGTACTGTTAAAATTGGCTCCCAAGGCTACTGAAATTGTTGTATTCTGTGTTGTGGATTTTGCAGTTGTATTGGTGAAATATTTAAAATAGGCTTTTTTTTTTTTATACATTTAGATAACAGCCTACTGTTATTTCAAACATGTATGAACTTTTTATCGCCTACCCTCCTTGCTGTGTAGTTGATACCATTGGGGTTTTTTTGGCTTTTGTTTTTAGATAATGAAGAAATGTTGGCTTCTGTGACTCTTGGATCGCCTCACCTCTCCGAGACTGCAGCTCAAGGTATAATCTCAATGATGGACCCAAAGTTTGCCCAACATATCTCATGTAATGAGCTGGGATCTGTGGGTTCATTACAGTATATTAAAAATGTTTTAGTCAGGAATTTCCCAGTAGTACGATGGTTAGAAACTTTGTTAGAAGCTTAACTTTGTCATCTCTCTTCATTGTGACTAGGGATGGAACGGTATGAAAATTTCATGTCACGATTATAGTGACCCAAATTATCACGATTATCAATATTATCACTTTTGTTAAAATGAGATGAAAGTGTTCAAAAAGAACAGATGCACACACTGAAAACATTTCAACAAGTTTATTTCAAAATCAACAACTAAGTTAAGCAACTCTATGCACTTTTTTTTAAAGCAAGATTCTATTCTGTGGCATTTCCTTCCTCATGATAGTCTTCAATAGTCAAGTCACCTTTATTTATATAGCGCTTTTTACAATGCAGATTGTGTCAAAGCATCTCTACAGTGATAACTGGTGAATAATTTTGTCCAGCTTAAGTAAATTCATTGATTCGTTCGGTTGTAAAAAAAAAAAAAATAATAATAATTTAGTTCATTTATCTATATATCAGCAATGTAAAAATAAAAAGAGTGATGTCATTGTCCAGCACAGTCCTGTTCGCCTGCAATGGTGTCAATGCAGGCAGATAAAAACATTTGTTTTTGTCACACAACAGAAAGAGACCAAACGAGGGGAATGAGGTTAGTGAGATATTATTTACTCTCACGGGAAAGGAAGCCGCAGAGCAGCATTGGCAGGTAAGCATGGAGCAGTTCGACAGACTTATCTGGCCGAAGAAGGCAGGCTGTAACTCTCTTGCAGGAGGACAGGCTGGGGATAGGAACAGACGAAATGTCGACTGGAATCTGTATCCGTAGCGAAGGGTGAGTCCAAAGATTGTGACGATCAAGACCAGACAAAGGTGAATGGCAAGAGACAGTGGTTATATGCAAGTCTTGATTAGGAGGAACCAGGTGCACGTGATTAGAACTCAGGTGAGTGTGATCGTGCTGGCTGAGTGTTGGGACCTGACGAGGTTGATGGTTCTCTGACAGTACCCCCTCCTCCACGGCCGCCCCAACGTCAGGAATCCAGGATGGAGTTGACCCTGTAGATGGATTCCTCGTTCTCGATCTCGGGAGGAGGAGGTACCTCCGGCTCGTCAGGTCCTGGGGAGGAAGGAGACATGGGATTAGTGTAGGGTTTCAGCAAGGACACGTGAAAGGTAAGTGTGACGCGGTATGTGGGTTGTAGATCCAGCTTGTAAGTAACCTCGTTGATCTGCCTCCTGATGGTAAAGGGACCGATAAACCGGGGACTCAGCTTACGACAGGGCAGCTGGAGACGGATGTCCCGCGTAGACAACCATACCTTATCGCCTGGTTGGTATGGTGGGGCAGCAAGACGACGGGTATCGGCCTGGGTCTTATGTCTCTGAACTGCCTGTTGGAGCTGAACATGTGCTGAGTCCCAGACCCTCTCACTCTCTCTGAACCAAAAGTCCACGGCTGGAACTTCCGATGGTTCACAAACTGAGCAGCTCCTGACGAATTGGGAAACTTCACAGGCCATGTTGGGCCACCAGTAGCGATGTTGGAGGAGCGAGAGGGTACGGTCGCTGCCTGGATGTCCAGAGCCCGGAGAAGAATGAAGGGAGAGGCGTAGAGTGGTAGGGACATAGATCTTCCCTTCTGGACCTCCCGGGGGAGCAGGTTCTGTGAGCGTGGCTTATCGAATGTCTTCATCAAGTGACCATACAATGGGACTTACGATGAGGGCTGGAAGGAGTATGGTCTCTGGGGCGGTAGTGTCTTGCATGGGCTGATGCAGACGGGAGAGAGCATCTGCTCGGGAGTTTTGGGTACCAGGTCTGTAGGTAACTGAAGTGAAAAAGTGCCCAGTGGGCCTGTCTGGGGTTTAACCTCTTCGCATCCCGGAGGTACTCCCTTTTCAGGTCATTATTGATCACCGGAACTTGGTGAACAGCTCCCTCCAGCCAATGTCTCCACTCCTCCAAAGCGAGCTTGATGGCCAGCAGCTCACGATTCCCGATGTCGTAGTTCTGGTTCACCGGGGGAAAGCTTGCGGGAGAAATACGCACAGGGATGGAGTTTTGGAGGCTCTCCGTGATGTTGGGAGAGCACCACACCAACACCCACTGTAGAGGCATCGACCTCCACGATGAATGGTAGTTGAGGGTCTGGATGGGCCAGGGTAGGAACGGTGCAGAAGGCTTCTCGCAGCTGGTCGAAGCTTCTTCTAGCTTCTGGAGACCATGTTACACTCTTAGGTTTGTGGCGGAGCATCGAGGTAAGGGGTGCAGTGATGGTGCTGAAGGATCGGATGAATTGGTGATAGAAGTTGGCAAAGCCAAGAAACCTCTGTAGTTCCTTCACAGAAGAGGGCATGGGCCAGTCTTGAATGGCTTGCAGCTTGTTATTGTCCATCTGCACCCCTTGGGGAGAGATGACGTACCCGAGGAACTGGATGGTAGAACGGTGGAACTTGCATTTCTCCAACTTGAGGTACAGTTGATATTCTCTCAATTTCTGAAGGACCTGTTCCACGTGGTGGCGATGTTCGGCCAGGTTACGGGAGTAAATGAGGATATAGTCAATATAGACGATGACGAATCGATGGAGGAACTCCCGGAACACCTTGTTCATGAATCCCTGGAAGACTGACAGTGAGTTGTCAAGCCCATACGGCTTTACAAGATATTCATAGTGGCCAGTAGGTGTAATGAAGGCCGCCTTCCACACGTCTCCAGGGCGAATTCGAATGAGGTTATAGGCGCTTCACAGGTCCAGTTTGAAGAAGAAGCGAGCTCCACGAAGTTCCTCAAGGGCAGCTGGAACCAGAGGTAAAGGATACGGGAATTTGACTGTTTGTGAGTTCAGAATTCTGTTCTCTATACATGGTCATAGTCCTCCATCCTTCTTGCTGACAAAGAAGAAGCTTGACGCAGCTGGAGAGGTAGATGGACGGATGAAGCCTTGTCGGAGAGCCTCCTGAATGAATGTATTCCTCCATAGCAGCTTGCTCTGGGATGGACAGAGCATACACTCTACCTTTCAGGAGTTTGGCTCCAGGCAGCAGGTCGATGACGCAGTCCCATGGCCTATGGGGTGGTAGTTTTGTGGTGGCCTGCTTATTGAAGACGTCCTGGAATGCCCGGTATTCACAGGGTATGGTGAATTTCTTTACTGGTTAGGGACTCTCCACGCTGGTAGAACAATTCTGGATGGGCGAACTGTTAGGGGGAGTTATATGGAGCAGACAATGTAGTTGACAATACTCACTCCACTGAAGAACCTCATCATTTTTCCAATCTAGTTTGGGAGAGTATTGTGTAAGCCACGGGCGTCCCAGGACTGTATCCACGGAGGAATGCTCTAGCACCAGGAACGAAAGAAGCTCCTCATGCAGACATCCCAAACGGAGCGTTATGGTGGGAGAGCGGTACCTGCCCAGCTGTTTTCCTTAGATGGTTTGGACATTCAATGTTTGAGAGTGAAGTTTCGGCTTCAGATGCAGGCGCTTCAATGCCTCTATTGAGATGAAGTTCCCCGATGATCCGGAGTCGACGAGAGCTTGCGCTGGAATGGAAGTGTGAGGAGAAATTAGTTGTATGGTCATACGGGTTAAAGCACTGATTTGCGGGTTCAGTTGGATGGTACTCACCGCTGGGCGGGGCGGACGCACAGGACAGGTTTGGAGCAGGTGACCACTCGCCCCACAGTACAGACAGAGTCCGAAGTTAATTCTCCTGTCCTGCTCCATGCGGGTAAGAGGATTGAAACAATCTGCATGGGCTCTGGCGCAAGCGCTGGTGATGGCCCCAAGAGTGGTGGAGCATGTGGTATGTCTTCTTCACAAGCAGTAAGGTGTTGAGAGATGCGAATAGCCTTTGAGAGGAAGGTTTCCAGCCCGACTGAGTTCTCGTATGTCACCATCTGTTGGCGAATACGTGGATTCAGGCCACAACAGAAGGCAGTGATGAGAGCAGTTTCATTCCAGCCACTGGAGGCTGCGAGGGTGCGAAATTTGATGGAATATTCCCACACCGAGCTCTTCCCCTGACAGAGCCGGAATAGACGATCTTGCACCGATAGCTCGGAATCCATAGAGCGCGTCGTGTGAGCAGGGTAATCATGAAGGCGATCTTCAATCGATCCATGGGAAAAGCTCCGGGCTGCATCTCAAAGTACAAGGAACACTGTAATATGAAGCCATTACAATTCACCGCATCTCCTGAGAAGGTAGCAGGTCGGGCCATGGGACTGGCGGAGGCAGATGGGGCGGCATTGGTGAGCGGGGCGAGTGCTGAGTTGATGGCTTGGATGAAGTCTTGTAGAGTGAGCGGGCTTGGTTGCTGTGGATCCATAATAGTACTTCTTTCAACGGTCTGGTCTTCTGTCACACAACAGAAGGAGACCAAATGAGGGGAATGAGGTTAATGAGATATTATTTATTGTCACAGGAAAGGAAGCCGCAGAGCAGCATTGGCAGGTAAGCATGGAGCAGTTCGACAGACTTATCTGGCCGAAGAAGGCAGGCTGTAACTCTCTTGCAGGAGGACAGGCCGGGGATAGGAACAGACAAAATGTCGACTGGAATCTGTTTCCGTAGCGAAGGATGAGTCTGAAGCTTGTGACAATCAAGACCAGACAAAGGTGATTGGCAAGAGACAGTGGTTATATGCAAGTCTTGATTAGAAGGTACCAGGTGCGCGTGATTAGAACTCAGGTGAGTGTGATCGTGCTGGCTGAGTGTTGGGACCTGACGAGGTTGATGGTTCTCTGACACCAGTGAAATGCGCAATAACGCATTATAACAGCGCACATCCACGTATCACAACGGACACGCTCTCTCGTTTCATTAATGCCAATTGCGCCTCTGTTTTTCATTGTATTGAAAATGAAATCAGACTTTACTATTAATACTACTATAATTATTACTATAACTTGTTGTGATCATCTTGTCTGGACGATTGTTTTGTACACTGTACAAAATGGCTTTATAAGCAGGTTAGATTTAAAACATTAATATCAATTCAATATGTCCCCGTAATTATTTATGTGGTAAAGAAAATCTGTGTAATAAGTGCACAATGAATATACATTATTATCCCTTAAATGTCACCCTAGTCTTGTCTGAACTTGTTAGTTCGTCTTTGGCTCAAAGCCACTTGCTGCAAACTTTTCTTCGTGGAAGCTTCACGTTATTATTTCCCAGATGTAGTTTTAGTATTGAGGTCAAAGTCCACTTGCCTTGTGTTTGCAGATTTGAAGTGTTTGCCCCTATAAGTCAGCGACTTTCTTCTTGTATGTTCTGCAGACAGGGTGATCATACTCTATTAAGTTTCCCTCAGGACTTTTGTAAAAGCCAAAATATGACCACACCTCAGATTTGGTCCTTTTAGAAGGCTGAAATCTCCCAGCGCTGTCACTGCCTTCTTCCATTTCTTCTCATTCAAAAAACAATGTTGTGCGCTGCGTCTGCATCAGACTGATGCTGGCTGGATAGGATTTACTGCAAGTTTTCAAAATCGTGATAATCAAACACTGTTTTAATGATGATTAAATATTAAATGATATTACTAACCTTCAGTACATTTTACCGTGGTTTATCGTGAAACTGGTAATCGTTCCATCCCTAATTGTGCTTTGTGGCTAGTATTTTGATGTGTTCAGTAGTTTGCATGATGATTTTAAAACAACAGGGAAGACTTGGCCTGTGTAAAATGTACATCATTTCCTAGTAAAATTATCACTCGATATTGTTGCACATATTCACGCTCCCCTGACTTCATCCGGTTCAACAACTTTGCCATGAATATAGTTATTATAATAGAATTGGCTGTCTGCAGTTTTACATGTATCCCCTCCATGCCCATGGTGTTTGATTGGTAGGCAGACCGGCTCTTTAAGCCCATACATTTATACTGTGCAATATTTTTTTCAGATGACCAGGGGAATGCTGCCCGTGTAACTTCTGGTTCACCTCATCTCCCTGACTCGGTTACTCAAGGTATTATTTAATTGCGGTGCCATGTCCATCACTAGGCACACTTGCTAATGTGCAGTCAACACTTACATTATTTTTGGTTAGACATATAAAGCATATAAAGAAGCTGGATGTATTTTGTTTTTAACCCTCTGGGGTCTGAGGGTGTTTTGGGGCTCCGGAGAAGTTTTGACATGCCCTGACATTTGTGCTTTTTTCAGTTACTTATAAACATTTTAATGGCTAAAGTCTAAAAACACTGCATTCAGCACAAACTGGGCTACAATAATATGTGAGCAGCATGTACATACGTGATTGTGTTTTTGAGAAAACAACGTTTATGCGTGGTTTGAAAAAAAAAAAAAAAAAAAAAAAAAAAAAAAAAAAACTAAAATTTTAAATTAACTGAAATAAGGCCATAAAACACATACAGAACATTTGTTCACAAGACTTTTGAGAACTGGGTCTTGTAGCCTAGAATATTTGCTTCAAAATGATCTGAAAATTATCTAACTCACTCATTCAGAGAAAACAATATATTGATTTAAATTTTCTAAGTCACTTTTTGAGTGGAAAGGGTCTATGTGAGAGGGTGTGACTCACACCTGAGAAGACAAAGGCCCGCATAATGAGCTTCATAATGAGCCATTCAGTCAGGTGTGTGACTCAGAGAGAAGAGTTACAAGAAAGAATGTGAGGAAAAAAGAAATACATATAACTATCACATAAAATAACTTGAGATTCATTTGTGAGTGCAGTTAAACAGTTTATTAGGAACAAACAAACAAATAAACAACAGAAGAGTCGAGACATCGTGAGTGCCATATCCAAAATATCCAAAACAGTGGCAGGAAACTGGAACCCAGGAAAACAGGAGACGGCAGAAACTGCATGAGAAAACACAAAACAGACGTGAGCAACACAATGAACAGACAAAGCAAACATGGTGACAATACATACACTACCAGTCAAATTATTTAAACAGTAACATTTGTAATGTTTTTTTTTAAGAAGTGTCTTCAGCTCACCAAGCCTGCATTTATTTGATCCAAAGTACAGCAAAAACAGTACATTATATTTATTATAATATATAGGCATACATATTGTTACTATTCAAAATAAATAAAGCACCCCCCCCCCCCACACTAAAATGAATAAATAAGTGAGCATGTTGATAGGCTTATCAGGAGCAACTATATTACATTAGCAATCACCAATATTGCCCACGTGATTTTATTTGAATTATCATACAATACAAAAACAACATTTTATAACTGAGAAACTAAATTATTATTGTTAAGCTTATTATAAACATGTTTGAGCTGGTATTTGCAAACAGAGTAGGCTACTTCACAGTAAAGATTGGTCTAAACTTCCTTAGACATTACTTTTATATCATTGTTTATAGAACATATAACTACACGTCATGCAACATTTAAATGCAATGAAAGGTTGCCTATCATATTTCAAAATGTTGCACGCGATTTCACACATTTTATTCTGGAGTTATAGTTTGGGAAAAGTTCACCTAGTAAATGCCTTCAACTTTGTCACAACAACACACTATCGAATGACAATAAGAAACATTACTTACTCGGTATAAAGTATCTCCTCCTCCGCGGCTCCAGCTGCGCTCACGCTCTGTTTGTGAGGTAAACAAAGCTTTTTCCTCTCAGAGCGTCTTCTGGGGGTAAATACAACTCTTTTTCCTCTCAGCGCGTTTCTGAGGTAAATACAAGGCCTTTTCCTCACAGCGTGTTCTTCCAAAACTGAAAAGTATCTGAGATGAACGCGTTGCTGCTTTGTTTACGGTGGTGTGGGCGTTTACATGCCGCGTGTCTCGCATGGAGGTTTGTAATAACAATAGCGCGAGCGGCGCGTGGGCGTGACCTAATTAGAGATAATGAGACCAGACGGAAAAACTGGACATGTCCTTGGTTTCATACGGATTACTTAATCACAGAATATTTGTTTTCGGTAAAACTTACTTCATTTAACAGTAGACAGTAGACATGTCAAGCTTTCTATAGATATATTTCTCATGTCTCTGTGTTGAGTATTTGCTGAGTTACAGTTCATTTTAGTGACGCGTTTCAAAAAGCGGTTCGCGGAGATGGAGAAGACAGAGAGCGCACCCTGTTTGTTTTCTTTATTCCTCAAAAGCACAAAGTTTAGTTGTTATTATGAGTGTACACAAATAAAAGTAGACCCCTTACAGATTCGAATGGTGTATTGCTCTTATCTGTACGATCAAAAATGGCAGAGTAATTCAAGCTCATTTCGGCCTAATCAGGAAAATCTGCCTCAAAACGCGTATACGCGTTTGTCGACCCCAGAGGGTTAACAAGCAGTGTAATGAAATGTCATGTTAATGAAAACAATCAAACTTGATTTTTAGCAGATCTAAAGTCAATTTATTATCACACACATTTTGTCTACACAAGTTCCAGCTTGTTTTGCAATTTTGAACAGCAACATCCCTACCTGCAAGTACATCTCGCAGGATGTTTTATCTTTTTTAATCTTCTAATCTTTTTTTTTTAATTGTTCAGGTTTCCGTGTTTCATCAAGGCGGTGTGTGAAGAGACCATGGTCTGAGGAGGAGATACAAGCTGTGATGAAACATATGAAGCCTTTTATTGAAAACGGTGTCACTGTCACCAGTGAGCAGTGCCTGAAGTGCAAGGAAAAGGAACAACCTATCTTGGAGACAAGATCCATTCAAAACATTAGAGATTTTGTACGCAACAGAGGCTTGGCCTTTAAAAGGCATTCAAATGCTAAACACTAAATACACTTTTGGACAGCCTGAGCCTTTACCTTTCTAGGCATGTTTTAAAAGTTGGTGTCCTGTGTTCAGAAATGGTTTAGGTAACTTCATTTATTTTGCTCACAGGCAGTGTTTTGTTTTGTTTGTTTTGCTATGTAGTTAGCCTGGGCCTTTTAAAGGAACACTCCACTTTTTTTGGAAATAGGCTCATTCTCCAACTCCCCCAGAGTTAATAAGTTGAGTTTTACCGTTTTTGAATCCATTCAGCTGATCTCCGGATCTGGCGATAGCACTTTTTGCATAGCTTAGCATAGATCATTGAATCCGATTAGACCAGTAGCATCGCGTTCAAAAACGATCAAAGAGTTTCGATAGTTTTCCTATTTAAAACTTGACTCTTCTGTAGTTATATCGTGTACTAAGACCGGCGGAAAACGAAAAGTTGCGATTTTCTAGGCTGATATGATTAGGAACTATACTCTCATTCCGGCGTAATAATCAAGGAACTTTGCTGCCGTAACATGGCCGCAGCAGGCGCAGTGATATTACGCAGCGCCTGAAAGTAGTCCCCAGCTAGGTAACTAGTTATAATATATTATTATTAATACAGGCGCCATATTATTATAATCCTTGTGTCCTTATACTTAGTGTGTGTGTATGGTGAACTGGCCTTACAGACCATGTGTCCTTTCAAAGCAGGTTATACTTAGTGTGTGTGTATGGTGAACTGGCCTTACAGACCATGTGTCCTTTCAAAGCAGGTTATACTTAGTGTGTGTGTATGGTGATCTGGCCTTACAGACCATGTGTCCTTTCAAAGCAGGTTATACTTAGTGTGTGTGTATGGTGAACTGGCCTTACAGACCATGTGTCCTTTCAAAGCAGGTTATACTTAGTGTGTGTGTATGGTGAACTGGCCTTACAGACCATGTGTCCTTTCAAAGCAGGTTATACTTAGTGTGTGTGTATGGTGAACTGGCCTTACAGACCATGTGTCCTTTCAAAGCAGGTTATACTTAGTGTGTGTGTATGGTGACATCACTGACCTTGTACACCACACTGTCCTTATAGACCGTATTACAGAAAAGTCTTTACAAACCACCAGAAAGTCTGAAAAAGAGCCTTTTTTTATATCTCAGTTGTGCAAAGAAAATCTTTTAATTTTAAGTCGTGTATAGGTTCGCTGATTTTTTTCATGATTTTTTATATGTTTTTTGTAGCTCTAGCACCACTGGAACCCGGTGTCCCCACAGCCCTATGCCCAGTCTGATTTGCGAAAAATGTCAAAAATTGTCCCTCTAGCCCGACAAACGGGTATGTGTGTGTGTGAGTGTGTCTGTGTGTGTGTGTGTGTGTGTGTGTGTGTGTGTGTGTGTGTCTGTGTCTGTGTGTGTGTGTGTGAGTGTTTGTCTTCTGAACACAAAAGGTCATTTTTGTCGTTTGTCCTGCTAGTTTCTGTTCTTTAACATCAGTCAGTGGAGTGAGTTGAGTGAGGTAATAAGGACAGGTGGAGTGATGGAGGGTCTCATCATCTCATCATGGCAATATACTACTTCCTGGATGCTGCTGTGGGCTTCCCATCCTTAGTGCTCACATCAGTCTGCGGACATTTCAGATCCTACAAAAAATGCACAAACATAATACAAAAGAGGTCTTTTTGTTTCAGGTATTTCCTTTTTTCCCAACAAACACTACATTCACCTTCCCTCCACCACAGAAGCTCTGCAGCGAACGCTCAGGAAACCAAGAAATCCTGTGCTATAATAACTCTAATTACAATTGCAGTAGTTACTGCTGTATTAACTCACTTTTTATCCAGCACAATTGTTCCTCAATTTTTCAACAATACTAATGGACTGTCACCAGTTCACCAGCTTTTTCACCATGCCTGTCACCCTCAGCACAGCACTTCCCATGATCCCCTCTGTCTATCACCTGCACCTTACACCAGCTCATCAGGACACGTACTTAAGCAGTTCTCACACACACACACACACCTCAGTGGCTGGTCTCGTTGGTCCCTCCGGAGAAACTTACCTGGCTACTCACCTGGCTCACGTCCTGCATCTGTTCCTTAACACCACGATCCAGATTTGCAAACCAGCATCCACCTGCAACAAACGAGAACTGTTACCAACAAGTTAAGTTCATTGAATTCAACCCTGTTTCTGATACTCACCCGTATGCTGTTCTACAAACCTGTGAATAAACGTCTTGAGATTGAGTTTACCTCCGAGTCCTATCTGTCTGTTGTGCTAAAATTGAAAAATAAATTAGATAACGTCTGTTTAGTTACTAAATCTCAGAGGTGGGGGACTCAAGTCACATGACTTGAATCGAGTCTGACTCGAGTCGCAAATTTAAGGACTTGAGACTTGACTTGACCTTCATGACTCGGCAGGATTTGACATTATAACAACTCTCATTATTATTATAAATCATTGCGACATAATTTGGTCAACAAAGCGCAAGCCACTGAACCAGCGGCAGAAGTGATCCGAGTCTGCGCAGTTGACACTGGGCACGAGCACAGGAACACAGCGCGCCAAATACACGGAGCAAGAGAATCTCGCGATGTTTGGATTAACGCTTCATAACTGCATGCGTTTGCAAAGCCAGGACGTCACCACTTCATAAAGGAAAGGTATGTAAACGTGTTCGTTAGTTGAAAACCACAGTGTTTTATCGATTAGTGATATTTCTCTTGAACCCAAAATCCAAGACATGTTGTCAAAATGGCCCTAGTATGAGTTTTTATATTTATAACTTACGATATTAGTAATATTTTCAGCGCGGCTGCCAACAGTTACGCGCGTCTCTAAGCAACACACTGAATACTGAACGAATCCAGGGATTCGAACGAATCAGTTGAGTGAATCAGTGGCCCATTCTTGCTTGTTCATGAACGAATCGGTTCAGTGAACACTTCTGTGATAAAGCTGTGATTTGCCACCACTTACTGACAGCATTAATGTCATAGAGTTGGTCTAACAGTTAATTTCATATTTCTATAATTTTTTTTTTAATTAATTATTTTCTAACAAAAATGAAACAAACAAAAAGCTTAGGCAGACCTTAAATGCACAGCTGTCAATGTAGTTCTTATTAAGATAAAATCAAAGAAATGGATAAGCTACAGGGGAAGATACATAAACATTAACAGCAACAGGCTTCTTGTTTTGAGCCATGATGACAATAGTTTTCAAGAACAATGTAGGCAATCATGCAAAGTGAAAGAAACAGTTCAAATAGGGTGTCTATATCCGATGAAAAATTTGGGTCCATTTTATTTCTAATATAAGGGGTGATTTGTAGTCAGCATATTATTTAAAATTGAATAGCATGTTTTATTACACACTGAAATTATTTAGCGTGCTCCCAGACTGAATCCCAGTCTTCACTGGAGATATTTAATGTGAAATCATTTTCAAACATCTATTATCTTTGTCTCCTAGGATGGTCTAACTCAGTATAACATAAATATGAGAGACATATTTTTATCTTGTATTTTTATCAATTTTTTCTCAATTACAGACTTATCGGTATACAAAGTAGTATTTTGCCTATTTTCAAAATGTTATATTTAAAACATTATTATTTAAAATGTATAATTAAAAAAGTTAATTTCTGAGGAAAAATGAATAAGATCGTGTGGCAAAAATATATTTGTTCCTGTTTGATACTGTGACTTGACTTGACCCTTATCAGGACTCGGCTTGACTTGACCCTTATCTGGACTTGACTTGACCCTTATCAGGACTTGACTTGACTCGACCCTTATCAGGACTTGACTTGACTCGACCCTTATCAGGACTCGGCTTGACTTGACCCTTATCTGGACTTGACTTGACTCGACCCTTATCAGGACTCGACTTGACTCGACCCTTATCTGGACTCGACTTGACTCGACCCTTATCAGGACTCGACTTGACTGGACCCTTATCAGGACTCGACTTGACTGGACCCTTATCAGGACTCGACTTGACTCGACCCTTATCTGGACTCGACTTGACTCGACCCTTATCAGGACTCGACTTGACTCGACCCTTATCAGGACTCGACTTGACTCGACCCTTATCAGGACTCGACTTGACTCGACCCTTATCAGGACTCGACTTGACTCGACCCTTATCAGGACTCGACTTGACTCGACCCTTATCAGGACTCGACTTGACTCGACCCTTATCAGGACTCGACTTGACTCGACCCTTATCAGGACTCGACTTGACTCGACCCTTATCAGGACTCGACTTGACTTGACCCTTATCAGGACTCGACTTGACTTGACCCTTATCAGGACTCGACTTGACTTGACCCTTATCAGGACTCGACTTGACTTGACCCTTATCAGGACTCGACTTGACTTGACCCTTATCTGGACTCGACTTGACTTGACCCTTATCAGGACTCGACTTGACTTGACCCTTATCAGGACTCGAATTGACTTGACCCTTATCAGGACTCGACTTGACTCGACCCTTATCAGGACTCGACTTGACTCGACCCTTATCAGGACTCGACTTGACTCGACCCTTATCAGGACTCGACTTGACTCGACCCTTATCAGGACTCGACTTGACTCGACCCTTATCAGGACTCGACTTGACTCGACCCTTATCAGGACTCGACTTGACTCGACCCTTATCAGGACTCGACTTGACTCGACCCTTATCAGGACTCGACTTGACTCGACCCTTATCAGGACTCGACTTGACTCGACCCTTATCAGGACTCGACTTGACTCGACCCTTATCAGGACTCGGCTTGACTCGACCCTTATCAGGACTCGACTTGACTCGACCCTTATCAGGACTCGGCTTGACTCGACCCTTATCAGGACTCGACTTGACTTGACTCGACCCTTATCAGGACTCGGCTTGACTTGACCCTTATCAGGACTCGACTTGACTTGACTCGACCCTTATCAGGACTCGACTTGACTCGACCCTTATCAGGACTCGACTTGACTCGACCCTTATCAGGACTCGACTTGACTCGACCCTTATCAGGACTCGACTTGACTCGACCCTTATCAGGACTCGACTTGACTCGACCCTTATCAGGACTCGGCTTGACTCGACCCTTATCAGGACTCGACTTGACTCGACCCTTATCAGGACTCGGCTTGACTTGACCCTTATCAGGACTCGACTTGACTTGACTCGACCCTTATCAGGACTCGGCTTGACTTGACCCTTATCAGGACTCGACTTGACTTGACCCTTATCAGGACTCGACTTGACTTGACCCTTATCAGGACTCGACTTGACTTGACGCTTATCAGGACTCGACTTGACTCGACCCTTATCAGGACTCGACTTGACTTGACCCTTATCTGGACTCGACTTGACTTGCTTGATTTGTTTGTACTGTGACTTGAGACTTGAACATGTGTGACTTGCCCCCACCTCTGCTAAATCTGTATATTTATAGTATTTTCATGTTAACAGTGTTGACAACAGTGATTTCTACTACATAATAGCACACATACATCACTCAGATATCTATTTCACAACTTACAAATGATCAAATAGAATAAAAGTGTAAAATATGTGTATTTGGCGTGTTGTCCGAGGGGAGGGCTCAGAGCTTGTAATTTGGCCCGAACCCAGAGTACTCCCCAATGATGCCAAACAAACTCAGGACAGCACCCAGGAAACTATATCAAGCCTCCCAAAACAGCAGTGTGCAAGCCTGACGGTGCGCTGATCACTGGGAGGCAGTGTTGCCAACTTAGCAATTTTGCTGCTAAATGCAGCAACTTTTCAGACTACCCTAGCAACTTTTTCTTCCAAAAGCACCTAGCAACAAATTGAGCAATGTTTTAAAATTTATTTGGCAACTTTTGATAAGTGACTCAGACAATAAAAGGACACACATTTTCCATCCAAATGACACAAAAAGAAAACCAAAGATGCCTAGCAGTACACACATCACGTGAATTGAATTAGCTGCTATTTGCATTTCTTCAATATAATAACAATAACAACTGAATAATTGTTCATTTATGATAGGCTACACTTTGTTATAGCTTGTACTTGCGATTGTTGATCAGTTAGTATGCTGTAAGAAAAATGGAAAATATAGGCTACTAGTAATTTTCCAGGATATTATCCATTATCCATTGTAACCAGAAAACACAATGCGTAATTTAAAATGCAGGTAAAAAACCAATACAGAAAACTCTTTCATATTAACATAGTAGATTGTGCCCTATTTTTTCAGCCTTTTCTTGGAGTGTAGCATACTAACTACTAATACACTGCTTAACGCATAATTGTTGAGAATGTGTTATATTACTAGTTTAGCTATTAAAAAAAAACAAAAAAAACTTAAATTGTAATCAATGTTTTTTAAAATACAGTTATTTATATTTTAATATTATGTTATGCATATTATTTTACAAACAAATCTAAATTATAAAATCTATATTTTTGTGACAATTTTGGGCTTTTGCAGTTTCAGAGTTCAGTACTCAAACCTTTGCACAGATAAGCCCTGCCAGCAGTTTAACTTAAATAGGGCTCAGCAGTTTCGACCGGGAGCTCGTTACTCACAGCATCGGATGGGTAAGCCTCGCCGATAGTACAACACTGACGGGGCTTGGCTATTCTGACTGAGAGGGCTCTTGATGGGAGTTCAATACTCAAAGCATCGGACGAGAAAGCCCTGCTGGCAGTCGAAGGAGGATAGCTTAGTCATTTCAAACAGATGGGCATGCTGTGGAATTGCATCGAGCAGCATGCAGAGCCTTGTGAATGGTGTGGTTGACTGGGTAAGTGTGCGGGGCAAACCGCCGGAAAGACTCCATTCAAAACACTGCTGAGGAATGTAGGCGAGTCCGCTATGAATATATATAGGCCTCCTCTCAAGCTGATTGGTTAGATCATTTGAACTTGCTCCTCCCAAACTTACTTTTTATAAAACATCATTTTTGCTCACTTTACCGTTATGTCTGTTTGGTCCACCGTTTGAATATCGGTGCACTACAGCATGTATAAAGACAGCCTTCATGCTTTAAGTGGAACTAAGCACCACCAGACAGACCTTCTCAAATATTATACATTACAACCTAACCCTTTCATGCATGAATTATGATGACCATAGTCAGGATTTTTTTTTTCTGTGTTTTTATTCCTCTTAAGGCATGAAAAACAAGCTTAGAATTGATTTTTTGTTTTTTTTTCACACATTTTTCAGAGATTTTCATATGTCCACTTGAATGGACTGTATGCATTTGCTTTTAACTTTAGAGATACTGTATTAAACATAATAAAAATTACACACAATATTGGTGTGTTATTATTGTCTGTTACGAGTAATGCATACAAGTATAACATGCATTACATAATCAGATGACATTTTTGATGTAACAAGTAAAATAATGCATCACATGTAGCACATTACTTATAATAACATGCAACATACGTAATGTAATGTAATCACTAGGGCTGCCCCCAACAGTCGAGTTAGTTGACGAGAAGACGATTGGTCGACCAAAATTTTATTAGTCGCTTAGTCGTAGAAAATCTTTTAAAAAATCAGGAAGTGCACTGCAAAAAATGCTTTCTTACTTAGATTTTTTTTTGTCTTGTTTCCAGCCAAAATATCTAAACATTATTGAATCAAGGATTTTCTAGACAAGCAAAAATTACTGTCTTGTTTTCAGGAAAACAAGTTTTTGCTGGTAACAAGCAAAATAATCTGCTGTTGGGGTAAGCAAAATAATCTTGATTTCTGTTTGATATAATATTATTTTTCTTACCCCATTGGCAGATTATTTTTCTTATAATAATAAGAAAGAAGAATAAGAGTATAGAGTAAAGAGTAAGAATATATCCAAGAAGAGTAACTTTCTCACTGTTAAAGCAGAGATATAAGCATTTAGAGTGGAACTAATACAAAAAAAGGAGTTGTAACTAGGCTAATATGATAGGGGAACATATATACAACATACATATATACTAGATAAATTTATAAGCACTTAATTATGGCCTAAATACAGGTAATGTCTTTATGTATGTGCGTTATGTGTATTGATCATGGGGGTAGTTCGTGGCCACCAGGCATTTGGTGCCTGGTACAGAATGTGACTTTCTTCTCATTGGAGTGTGTTTGAAGTCTGATGGGGAGACCAGAGAGCTGATCTGTTTAGCATCTACTCGATAGTCACAGGATTTAAAGGTGCCATAGGTGATTGTCTTCAGAAACATTTTTTGTTATTCTGGTTGAAAGTCTCTTCACATCCTGATAGCAATCATTAAGTTAAGTGGTCTGAATGTATTTATCTGTATTTATATATATATATGTATATTCTGTGGAAGGTGTAGGATCAAGAAATGTTCATCCAATCAAAATGTTCGGTCCGAGCGTTTAAATTGGCTTTCCTACCTGCCTGTCAGTGTATGTATTTGCATACCTCTGTGCACCCTGTTCGTGCAGACAGATACGTCATCAGCGCGTTCACGCAGACAGAGCCAGAATGGCAGGCAAACATCAATAACCCGATCTTCCTTCCTGGTGTTGTAGTACTTTCACTAACTGTGCTGTAAAGTTTTCTCACCGTTGAATGACACATGATGTATCCCAGTGGTTCCCAATTCCAGTCCTCGCGCCCCCCGCTCTGCATATTTTGCATGTCTCTCTTAGTTAACACACTCGGTTCAGATGACCAGCTCATTAGAAGAGAGCTCTGTGCATGAACTGTGTTCTGATTGACATGCTCCCTACACAGTGTTCATTGCTCCCTACTCCCTGAGCAGCGGAAATCAGTTGAAGTTTATGTGGTCTGAGAAATTTAGCTTATCATCAATCACAACTCCAAGGTTTCTGGCTGTTTTTGAATGTTGACATGTTGTCAAAATGGCCCTAGTATGAGTTTTTATATTTATAACTTACGATATTAGTAATATTTTCAGCGCGGCTGCCAACAGTTACGCGCGTCTCTAAGCAACACACTGAATACTGAACGAATCCAGGGATTCGAACGAATCAGTTGAGTGAATCAGTGGCCCATTCTTGCTTGTTCATGAACGAATCGGTTCAGTGAACACTTCTGTGATAAAGCTGTGATTTGCCACCACTTACTGACAGCATTAATGTCATAGAGTTGGTCTAACAGTTAATTTCATATTTCTATAATTTTTTTTTTAATTAATTATTTTCTAACAAAAATGAAACAAACAAAAAGCTTAGGCAGACCTTAAATGCACAGCTGTCAATGTAGTTCTTATTAAGATAAAATCAAAGAAATGGATAAGCTACAGGGGAAGATACATAAACATTAACAGCAACAGGCTTCTTGTTTTGAGCCATGATGACAATAGTTTTCAAGAACAATGTAGGCAATCATGCAAAGTGAAAGAAACAGTTCAAATAGGGTGTCTATATCCGATGAAAAATTTGGGTCCATTTTATTTCTAATATAAGGGGTGATTTGTAGTCAGCATATTATTTAAAATTGAATAGCATGTTTTATTACACACTGAAATTATTTAGCGTGCTCCCAGACTGAATCCCAGTCTTCACTGGAGATATTTAATGTGAAATCATTTTCAAACATCTATTATCTTTGTCTCCTAGGATGGTCTAACTCAGTATAACATAAATATGAGAGACATATTTTTATCTTGTATTTTTATCAATTTTTTCTCAATTACAGACTTATCGGTATACAAAGTAGTATTTTGCCTATTTTCAAAATGTTATATTTAAAACATTATTATTTAAAATGTATAATTAAAAAAGTTAATTTCTGAGGAAAAATGAATAAGATCGTGTGGCAAAAATATATTTGTTCCTGTTTGATACTGTGACTTGACTTGACCCTTATCAGGACTCGGCTTGACTTGACCCTTATCTGGACTTGACTTGACCCTTATCAGGACTTGACTTGACTCGACCCTTATCAGGACTTGACTTGACTCGACCCTTATCAGGACTCGGCTTGACTTGACCCTTATCTGGACTTGACTTGACTCGACCCTTATCAGGACTCGACTTGACTCGACCCTTATCTGGACTCGACTTGACTCGACCCTTATCAGGACTCGACTTGACTGGACCCTTATCAGGACTCGACTTGACTGGACCCTTATCAGGACTCGACTTGACTCGACCCTTATCTGGACTCGACTTGACTCGACCCTTATCAGGACTCGACTTGACTCGACCCTTATCAGGACTCGACTTGACTCGACCCTTATCAGGACTCGACTTGACTCGACCCTTATCAGGACTCGACTTGACTCGACCCTTATCAGGACTCGACTTGACTCGACCCTTATCAGGACTCGACTTGACTCGACCCTTATCAGGACTCGACTTGACTCGACCCTTATCAGGACTCGACTTGACTCGACCCTTATCAGGACTCGACTTGACTTGACCCTTATCAGGACTCGACTTGACTTGACCCTTATCAGGACTCGACTTGACTTGACCCTTATCAGGACTCGACTTGACTTGACCCTTATCAGGACTCGACTTGACTTGACCCTTATCTGGACTCGACTTGACTTGACCCTTATCAGGACTCGACTTGACTTGACCCTTATCAGGACTCGAATTGACTTGACCCTTATCAGGACTCGACTTGACTCGACCCTTATCAGGACTCGACTTGACTCGACCCTTATCAGGACTCGACTTGACTCGACCCTTATCAGGACTCGACTTGACTCGACCCTTATCAGGACTCGACTTGACTCGACCCTTATCAGGACTCGACTTGACTCGACCCTTATCAGGACTCGACTTGACTCGACCCTTATCAGGACTCGACTTGACTCGACCCTTATCAGGACTCGACTTGACTCGACCCTTATCAGGACTCGACTTGACTCGACCCTTATCAGGACTCGACTTGACTCGACCCTTATCAGGACTCGGCTTGACTCGACCCTTATCAGGACTCGACTTGACTCGACCCTTATCAGGACTCGGCTTGACTCGACCCTTATCAGGACTCGACTTGACTTGACTCGACCCTTATCAGGACTCGGCTTGACTTGACCCTTATCAGGACTCGACTTGACTTGACTCGACCCTTATCAGGACTCGACTTGACTCGACCCTTATCAGGACTCGACTTGACTCGACCCTTATCAGGACTCGACTTGACTCGACCCTTATCAGGACTCGACTTGACTCGACCCTTATCAGGACTCGACTTGACTCGACCCTTATCAGGACTCGGCTTGACTCGACCCTTATCAGGACTCGACTTGACTCGACCCTTATCAGGACTCGGCTTGACTTGACCCTTATCAGGACTCGACTTGACTTGACTCGACCCTTATCAGGACTCGGCTTGACTTGACCCTTATCAGGACTCGACTTGACTTGACCCTTATCAGGACTCGACTTGACTTGACCCTTATCAGGACTCGACTTGACTTGACGCTTATCAGGACTCGACTTGACTCGACCCTTATCAGGACTCGACTTGACTTGACCCTTATCTGGACTCGACTTGACTTGCTTGATTTGTTTGTACTGTGACTTGAGACTTGAACATGTGTGACTTGCCCCCACCTCTGCTAAATCTGTATATTTATAGTATTTTCATGTTAACAGTGTTGACAACAGTGATTTCTACTACATAATAGCACACATACATCACTCAGATATCTATTTCACAACTTACAAATGATCAAATAGAATAAAAGTGTAAAATATGTGTATTTGGCGTGTTGTCCGAGGGGAGGGCTCAGAGCTTGTAATTTGGCCCGAACCCAGAGTACTCCCCAATGATGCCAAACAAACTCAGGACAGCACCCAGGAAACTATATCAAGCCTCCCAAAACAGCAGTGTGCAAGCCTGACGGTGCGCTGATCACTGGGAGGCAGTGTTGCCAACTTAGCAATTTTGCTGCTAAATGCAGCAACTTTTCAGACTACCCTAGCAACTTTTTCTTCCAAAAGCACCTAGCAACAAATTGAGCAATGTTTTAAAATTTATTTGGCAACTTTTGATAAGTGACTCAGACAATAAAAGGACACACATTTTCCATCCAAATGACACAAAAAGAAAACCAAAGATGCCTAGCAGTACACACATCACGTGAATTGAATTAGCTGCTATTTGCATTTCTTCAATATAATAACAATAACAACTGAATAATTGTTCATTTATGATAGGCTACACTTTGTTATAGCTTGTACTTGCGATTGTTGATCAGTTAGTATGCTGTAAGAAAAATGGAAAATATAGGCTACTAGTAATTTTCCAGGATATTATCCATTATCCATTGTAACCAGAAAACACAATGCGTAATTTAAAATGCAGGTAAAAAACCAATACAGAAAACTCTTTCATATTAACATAGTAGATTGTGCCCTATTTTTTCAGCCTTTTCTTGGAGTGTAGCATACTAACTACTAATACACTGCTTAACGCATAATTGTTGAGAATGTGTTATATTACTAGTTTAGCTATTAAAAAAAAACAAAAAAAACTTAAATTGTAATCAATGTTTTTTAAAATACAGTTATTTATATTTTAATATTATGTTATGCATATTATTTTACAAACAAATCTAAATTATAAAATCTATATTTTTGTGACAATTTTGGGCTTTTGCAGTTTCAGAGTTCAGTACTCAAACCTTTGCACAGATAAGCCCTGCCAGCAGTTTAACTTAAATAGGGCTCAGCAGTTTCGACCGGGAGCTCGTTACTCACAGCATCGGATGGGTAAGCCTCGCCGATAGTACAACACTGACGGGGCTTGGCTATTCTGACTGAGAGGGCTCTTGATGGGAGTTCAATACTCAAAGCATCGGACGAGAAAGCCCTGCTGGCAGTCGAAGGAGGATAGCTTAGTCATTTCAAACAGATGGGCATGCTGTGGAATTGCATCGAGCAGCATGCAGAGCCTTGTGAATGGTGTGGTTGACTGGGTAAGTGTGCGGGGCAAACCGCCGGAAAGACTCCATTCAAAACACTGCTGAGGAATGTAGGCGAGTCCGCTATGAATATATATAGGCCTCCTCTCAAGCTGATTGGTTAGATCATTTGAACTTGCTCCTCCCAAACTTACTTTTTATAAAACATCATTTTTGCTCACTTTACCGTTATGTCTGTTTGGTCCACCGTTTGAATATCGGTGCACTACAGCATGTATAAAGACAGCCTTCATGCTTTAAGTGGAACTAAGCACCACCAGACAGACCTTCTCAAATATTATACATTACAACCTAACCCTTTCATGCATGAATTATGATGACCATAGTCAGGATTTTTTTTTTCTGTGTTTTTATTCCTCTTAAGGCATGAAAAACAAGCTTAGAATTGATTTTTTGTTTTTTTTTCACACATTTTTCAGAGATTTTCATATGTCCACTTGAATGGACTGTATGCATTTGCTTTTAACTTTAGAGATACTGTATTAAACATAATAAAAATTACACACAATATTGGTGTGTTATTATTGTCTGTTACGAGTAATGCATACAAGTATAACATGCATTACATAATCAGATGACATTTTTGATGTAACAAGTAAAATAATGCATCACATGTAGCACATTACTTATAATAACATGCAACATACGTAATGTAATGTAATCACTAGGGCTGCCCCCAACAGTCGAGTTAGTTGACGAGAAGACGATTGGTCGACCAAAATTTTATTAGTCGCTTAGTCGTAGAAAATCTTTTAAAAAATCAGGAAGTGCACTGCAAAAAATGCTTTCTTACTTAGATTTTTTTTTGTCTTGTTTCCAGCCAAAATATCTAAACATTATTGAATCAAGGATTTTCTAGACAAGCAAAAATTACTGTCTTGTTTTCAGGAAAACAAGTTTTTGCTGGTAACAAGCAAAATAATCTGCTGTTGGGGTAAGCAAAATAATCTTGATTTCTGTTTGATATAATATTATTTTTCTTACCCCATTGGCAGATTATTTTTCTTATAATAATAAGAAAGAAGAATAAGAGTATAGAGTAAAGAGTAAGAATATATCCAAGAAGAGTAACTTTCTCACTGTTAAAGCAGAGATATAAGCATTTAGAGTGGAACTAATACAAAAAAAGGAGTTGTAACTAGGCTAATATGATAGGGGAACATATATACAACATACATATATACTAGATAAATTTATAAGCACTTAATTATGGCCTAAATACAGGTAATGTCTTTATGTATGTGCGTTATGTGTATTGATCATGGGGGTAGTTCGTGGCCACCAGGCATTTGGTGCCTGGTACAGAATGTGACTTTCTTCTCATTGGAGTGTGTTTGAAGTCTGATGGGGAGACCAGAGAGCTGATCTGTTTAGCATCTACTCGATAGTCACAGGATTTAAAGGTGCCATAGGTGATTGTCTTCAGAAACATTTTTTGTTATTCTGGTTGAAAGTCTCTTCACATCCTGATAGCAATCATTAAGTTAAGTGGTCTGAATGTATTTATCTGTATTTATATATATATATGTATATTCTGTGGAAGGTGTAGGATCAAGAAATGTTCATCCAATCAAAATGTTCGGTCCGAGCGTTTAAATTGGCTTTCCTACCTGCCTGTCAGTGTATGTATTTGCATACCTCTGTGCACCCTGTTCGTGCAGACAGATACGTCATCAGCGCGTTCACGCAGACAGAGCCAGAATGGCAGGCAAACATCAATAACCCGATCTTCCTTCCTGGTGTTGTAGTACTTTCACTAACTGTGCTGTAAAGTTTTCTCACCGTTGAATGACACATGATGTATCCCAGTGGTTCCCAATTCCAGTCCTCGCGCCCCCCGCTCTGCATATTTTGCATGTCTCTCTTAGTTAACACACTCGGTTCAGATGACCAGCTCATTAGAAGAGAGCTCTGTGCATGAACTGTGTTCTGATTGACATGCTCCCTACACAGTGTTCATTGCTCCCTACTCCCTGAGCAGCGGAAATCAGTTGAAGTTTATGTGGTCTGAGAAATTTAGCTTATCATCAATCACAACTCCAAGGTTTCTGGCTGTTTTTGAAGGAGTTATGGTTGATGTGTCTAACTGGAAGGTGAAATTGTGATGAAGTGATGGGTTTGTTGAAACCACAAGCAGTTCTGTCTTGGCAAGGTTGAGCTGAAGGTGATGGTCCTTCATCCAGCAAGAAATGTCTGTCAGACAAGCTGAGATGCGAGCAGCTATCGTCGGATCATCAGGATGGAATGAGAGGTAGAGTTGAGTGTCAACAGCATAGCAGTGATATGAAAAGCCATGTTTCTGAATGACAGAACCTAGTGATGCCATGTAGACAGAGAAGAGAAGTGGTCCAAGAACTGAGCCCTGAGGCACCCCAGTAGTTAGATGTTGAGACTTGGACACCTCACCTCTCCAAGATACCTTGAAGGACCTTTCTGAGAGGTAAGACTCAAACCACTGGAGAGAGGTTCCTGAGATGCCCTTTGCCAATAGGGTTGACAGGAGGATCTGGTGGTTGACCATATCAAAAGCAGTGGACAGATCCAGCAAGATAAGTAATGAAGACTTGAAGCCACTCTTTTAAGTCTTAGGGCTTCAACAACTGAGAGCAAGGCAGTTTTGGTTGCTGTCCAGGAGGTTGTTCTGTGTGAGAAAGGCAGAGACTTGGTTGAACGCAACTCATTCAAGTGTATTTGCAATGAAAGGAAGAAGGGAAACCAGTCTATAATTCCCTAAAAGAGTTGGGTTACGAGTGGGTTTCTTAAGAAGTGGGGTTATACGAGCCTGTCTAAATGCTGAGGGAAAAACACCAGTGTGAAGGGATGTGTTAATGATGTAAGTGAGTCCAGGTACAACTGCAGAAGAAATAGCTTGAAGGAGAAAAGATGGAATAGGATCAAGCGGACAAGTAGTAGGATGACCTGAGTTTAGAGACTTCTGTCTCAGAGAGTGGAGAGAAGGATGAAAACGAGTGTATGTTTGCTGGTAAGATGTGTTTGACAGATTGTGGTGTGGAGATTTGTGCAGTGAGGTTTGTAATTTTATTAATGAAGAATGCAGCAAAGTCATCAGCTGTTACAGTTGATGAAGGAGGGGGAGGAGGAGGACATGAATTACACATGAATGTAATTAATTAAATGTAATTTTAAAGATAATTTCCCAAACACTAATTGTATAATTGACAGCACAGAAACTGTTTTACAGAAGGCTAAAAATCTAGATTCGAGAAGTAAATCATACAGTCACTATTATGCCAGTAATACTCTGAAATATCTGGTAGCAACTTCTCCATCTGGATTAGTCATGTTTATTTCAGAGGCTTATGGTGGCAAATGTAGCGACAGGTACTGCACAGAACTCAGGGTTTCTGGACTGCCTGAGACCCGGAGACGAGGTGATGGCGGAACATGGATTCACAATCAGACACTTATTGGAGGAACGCAGGGTGAACTTAGTTATGTCAGCATTTACGCAAACAGTGCCAGCTGACTAATGAGGAAGTCACCCACACACGACGCATTGCTCATGCCCGCAATCACATTGAACGGGCAATAAGGCGGCTAAAGGTGTACAAGATTCTCTCACAGACTTTGCCTATTAATTTGGTCCCAGAGTTTGATTAAAATACTACAAATGTGCTGCTCTTGTAAATCTAAGAGGGGAGCGTATCTCTGTGCTGGCAGTGATACGGAGCTCTCTGGCATCATGCCACAGTTGTGAGGTGCTCTAGACCTTAGTTTCTTCCATTAGTGTAGTTGCTTGGGTGGATGATAGTTTCAAGTAGGACTCCTAAAACAAAGGCACTTCCTACACAGCAAAAAACGTTGGGTTATTTTTTTAACCCAATAGATGGGTTACACATATTGGGTCACTATGTTGGGTTATTTTCTAAAACGTTGGGATATTTTTTAAACATCGTTGGGTTATTTTTAGTAATAACCCAGAGTTGGTTTAAATTGGTTCCTGCCGCGACGGTTCAATTCAAATTTTAACGGACGACAAGTAACTGACAGACAACAGAAGAAGCTGCTGCTGCTGCTTCATTATGAGGTAAGTAATATCGGTTTTTGATATATATGTAGAATTCTTATAACATTATACTTATTATGTAAAGAAACGTTAAATGCCCTTTAAAATGCAATGTTATATATTTTAAACGAAGTTGTACTTCCCTGTAGTAAGTGTATTGTACTCCGGAGAATGAGCTCGATTGTAAATGAATAGATTTAGGTCGCTAGCGAAACTGTTTAGAGGTGTATTACAGTAACCTAACGTCAATAATGTGTGGTGAAATGTATTTAACGTTACATTTACATTACATTTAGTCATTTAGCAGACACTTTTATCCAAAGCGACATACACATGAATTATTTAGGCCTACCATTAACGTTACGCCAGGATTAAATTGTTGGCGAGATTATTTTACAGTACGTTAAATGGAGTGTTCCAGACCTGTTCTGACTAACGTTACAGTTTATAAGGTCGCACTAGTGATTATCACATTTATACATGGGATATGGCAAATGCTAAATGAGACAGTGGTGTTCATATGAACCGCGACGCACAGACAATAACTTGTCGGTCCAGTAACGTTAAGTTATATAGCAAAGCTGCAGATCAGACCAGTCAGTGACCAGTGACCAGAGCAGTGAGAAGCGCTCAAATTCGGTCAATTCTATGTTTGAAAAGTCTAAAAAGAGTCCAATTCTTCCATAAGAAAGTAACTTAGTGATGGAAGAAACGATTCTTTTCAAAGCTTCAAATCAATTAAACCAATTGCTTCGCAAAATGATTCAGTGCTTACAAGCGTTGGTGACACAACGGTGACGCCTGCTGGTCAAAATAGGACAAATGTCAGTGTTTGGAAAGCGACCAGCACTAATTAATTGTACTAAAAGTGTTTATGGTTTATTCTTATTGAATATTGTTACGTGTCTATTAGAATAGCCTCTAATTACAGCCATCTTTTATGAAGGTATGACTGATTGACATGTTTTTATACTTATGTTTTAGACAATGGATTTTTTCGTGAAGGAAAAATTGTAACAATGGAATCTCTGCCAGTTAACTGAAACATTTCAAGGTAAGTAAACTATTTAAAGTAGTGATACATAAGTTTTCAATTTCAGTTAGGCCTATGACTTCCAACAATTATGAAAAAAGATAAATGAGGTGAAATGATTAGTGTGTTGCTGCCGCATTCCGTCCAACTAAGCTTTCTTTCGTTTACAGCGGTGCACTTTTGTTCCTCCCTACAAGTCCAAACTTAATGACCAAATCAATCAAATATGTAAAGGGCGTTAAATTTACTCAAAATAGTTAACCTAGTACTAGTTTTTGATTAAATATGGATAATTGTGAAACTTCCCTGATATTTAAAATTACTCATTTCATGAAAGACTTTATTCATAACAAATACCAATAATCATGCTAAATAATTGTGATTTCAGTATTAATTGTGAATTGACTAAAATAATTGTGTTTATATTTTTGCCATAATTGAGCAGCTCTAACTAATTTCCTAGTTTATCTTATCACAGAGGAAGGAGTGGATGAAGAAAGTTTTATGCTACTGGATGACACCAGCATTGCACGAATTGGTCTCAGGGTTAAATTCAAGAAATTTCATTCAGAGTTTTTGGGAGTGAGTTTATACTAAACCATGATGATTTCATGTTTGATCACTTTTTTCATCACATATTTCAAATGCAACCAATCAATTTCAGGGGACACAAAAGAACTTTTTGCACATCTAAGTTCATGGCATTAATAGTGCTAGCACTTACTTCAGATGTTATGAGAATGGCTGCAACAGAACATTCAATTATTTGTGGTCATATAAGAGGCACATATTAAAAGAACATATTTGTGATACAGTACCTTCCACAACAGATCATTCGCACAACCAAAACATTCCAGCACAGTCACCATCAGAAAACACAAATATATCAACAACATTTGACTCTGGGGTTGATGAGGAAACTGAGAACTGGGATGATTTAACAGAAGAAGATATCACATACCGAGTGGCATGCTGTCTTGCAAAGCTTAAAGCACAATCAAATCAAACCTATTCTGCAATTAATTACATGGTGAAGCACACATCTACTTTGATCACTGATATTGTGCGAAACTTGCAGACGAAGACAATGGCTCTGTTGGATCGACTTGGCCACTCAGATCAGCCTGATGTCAGTACCCTTAACAACCACTTTGAGAGAGCAGCTGAACCATTGATGAACTTGGATTCTGACTATAAACAGATGAAATATTTTTCTGATACAGGATTTTTCATTAAGCCAGAGACTCAACAGTTTCCAGGAATTTCATATGTCCAGCGTCTGGATGCATCTACTGGAAGTGTGAAGCAGATAGCTGTCCAGGACACCTTTCAGTGTGTACCACTGAAACCTGTTCTTAAAAAAATCCTAGAAAGTCCAGGTACCATGGAAAAAATCCTTGCGCACAAGCAAAATGAAGATGGAGCCCTCATCGATTACATTGACGGTGAACTCTACAGAAGCAGCCACCTGTTTTCTGAAGAATTTTCCATTCCACTTGTCCTGTATAATGATAATTGTGAAACTGATAATCCTATCGGCTCCAAGACTACAATTCACAAACTGGGCCTAATTTACTTTCAGATCAGATGTTTACCACCTGAGCTGTTGTCTTCCTTGTCAGCATGCTTTCTGTTGGCCGTGTACATGTCAGACGATGTCAAGACATATGGCATGGACTCTGTTCTTCAATGCATTGTTAATGATTTGAAGGATTTAGAACAAAATGGATTCCAAGTTGAGACAGAACAATTTCGTGGCACTGTAAAGATTGGTGTTGCCCAAGTGTGTGGAGACAATCTTGCCCTAAACTCTCTTCTTGGTTTCTCAGAATGTTTTGCAGCAAATAGTGTCTGTCGTTTATGCAAAATTAACAAACCCAGTCTTCATACCCAGACAGCAGAGGATCCAGATTTGCTGCGCAATGCGATGAATTACAACCAGGATTTACAGATCAATAATCCTGCAGAAACTGGCCTTAAACGAAGATGTGTCCTAGATGAGCTTGCATTCTTCAGTGTTGTTCAGAATGTCACGCCAGATACCATGCACGATATTTTAGAGGGTGTTGGCCCACTAGAGGTGAAACTAGTGCTGTCAAAACGTATAGCTGAAGGCCACATTACCCTTGATACTCTCAACTATAGGCTCACAAGCTGTGATTATGGTTTTGTTGATGGGTGCAATAAACCATCAGTCCTGTCAAGCCAAGAACTTAAAAACCCCAGCACCACCACGCGTCAGACTGCAGCACAAATGTGGTGCCTATTACGATTCCTTCCTCTTATGATAGGTGACTTAATACCACATGACAACAAGCACTGGGAATTGCTGCTTCTACTGTTGTCTTGTATGGAAATGATATTTTCCCCGTCCCTGACTCCAGAGGCCACAATATACCTCAGATGTCTTATTCAACACCATCATACACTCTTCCAAGAGTTGTTCCCTCATTTGCATTTAAAGCCGAAACACCACTTTATGGTTCATTATCCATCTACATTTAGAAAAATAGGCCCCCTAGTCAACTTCATGATTTTCACCCATTACCTGCAGTGAAGTCATTTGACTGTGACGATGACCATTCATGCATTCCATTAAGGTATCAGCGTTTTTAGTGCTCCATGCACTAATGCCACTGTATTCACTTCCTCTCTTGGTTTCCTTTCAACCAGACTTATTTGCCTCAGAATGTGCATGCAAGCACCTCTTTACATAAAGTTCTCACACACTGGTCACTATGGGTTGAGCGGGGTTGGGTAGATAAATACACATGTATGAGAATTGGGAAGGGTGAGACCAATTCTGCATAGATACACTGAACATCTATTATACAGGTAACTGTACACAGAACTGTAATTTTTAGTCATTGCTGATAATAATGCTTGATATTTACTTGATGTTTTTTGTCTTTTAAACAGTCTCTGGGCCATAGCCCCATCAACAATCAATCATGTCCCAGTCAGCCTGTAAGGAATGAACCACCAACACCAACTGAGACAATAGTGGAAAGCTGCGAGACGAGAACCACAAGCAACTCCACATTTGTAATTACGACTTGTGCTACACTTGAATTTGAATTCTAGACAATTATGTTATGTTTGTTTGTCCATACATTCCTCTTTTTACAGGATATACGAGAAATACTTCTGGAGGATCAGCGTTAATAACATCCTTAGAAAGGGACAGACACCTAAGCCTCAAGGAGCGACGTCAGATGGTGCGGATGTTGGTTTCTCATTTGATGGAGAGATTTGGGGAAAAGTGAGTAAAAGTATTAAAGTATAATCACTTGACAAATTCACTTAAAGTCCCACTGTAGTCAAATATTTTATCCCTTAAAACTCATCTTTGATCATCAAAATGACGTTTAAATGTTTTTTCTTGTGAAAATTTTCTCATGCTGTAAAATAGCTTGAATGTAACTCTACACCCTTGCCTCATTTACTATACGCGGATCTGTGAATATGCAAATTAGCCCCGCCTCCACTCAGTCACACCAGCCAGCGCCTCTTGAATCTGAACTGTAGTGAATGCGAAACAATGGCATACACGGATAATGACTGATAAAACTGTTTTTACTAGTGGACAATACAGTGAATTCTGTAACATTCGTTAAAGTTACTTAATTACTTGACAGTGTTGTGTCCTAAAATGCCTTTAAGTTTGAATGCAGCCGTTTGTGATTCCAGTTCGCACCCGCGAGCATACGCATGTGAAGTGCAGACGCCGCTGCGGGAGAGGTGGGTCTGACTCCGGGCCACTTATAATGCAAGATAGCGGTTCTAAATTCACATTAAATGAATCATGGGCTTCATGGGCTGGGTCAAGAAACCTCCTGCGAAGCTGCAGTACTGCTAAAAGTTTTAGGCACTTGTGTAAAATTGCTGTAAAATGCTGTCAAAAATAATGTCATGAATAGATTTTCTTTATCAATTAACTTCTATTAACTAAATTAAATCAACATTTGGTGTGACTGTCCTTTGTGTTTAAAGCAGCTTTTGCCCTCAGTGCACTTGAGCAGAGTTTCTCAGGAGCTTCGCAGGAGGTTTCTTGAAGCGTCTTGGAGACGTTACCACAGTTCTTCTGGATTTAGTCTCAGTTTGTTCTGTTTCTTCATGTCACTCCAGACACACTGATGATGATCAGATCAGATCTCTGTGTGGAGCACTGATGTTGTGCAAACAAAAATCTCACTGGATTATTACAATTAATGGCAAAATGAATGTTTGGAAATGTAAACTGATATTTCTTCCTGAAACACTGCAGCAAAAGACAGAAATAACTGACTTAAAGCCATTTTTAGCTGCTGAAGATACTAGCGTTCTAAAACTTTTTGCCACCGCTGTATACAGGTGCATCTCAATAAATTAGAATGTTCATTTATTTCAGTAATTCAACTCAAATTGTGAAACTCGTGTATTAAATAAATTCAGTGCACACAGACTGAAGTAGTTTAAGTCTTTGGTTCTCCTTCCTGCTGTTCAACAGTTGTTGAAGATGCTTTGGAGTCTCTGCACTACACATTTGACTTGGATGGAATTGTAGTGCAGTAGTCAGATGGGTCTTGCGTAAATGCTGCACTACATTACCTGTTAACATTACATTACCTAAAACAGTGGAATATGAACTGCATCATCCCTGAGAAACCATTCCACTCTAGGCAGCTGATGAAATTGAGAATGAAATTGCTGTTTACAGTCAGATTTGGAAAACACTTTTAAAAACAGCTCTTTGTATTTTGCTGTCAACAAACTTTACTTTACTTTATTTACTTTACTTTATTGGTTTATAGTAATGTGGACAACCTCTTTTAATGAAAAGAGCAGCTTTAGCCTCTACGGCTAATTTCCAGCTGTAGTCCCCAGCCAGTTGTTAATTGGCATACATCAATAAATACATTACAATTAAAACAAGGCTTAAGCAAAAGTTTAGACAAACAAACAAGGTGGTACAAAATTGAAACAGACAAGCAAGCACAAATTGCAAAGACATAAAAGCAGGTCAAGCAATAAACTAGAAAAAATTGACACAAAAGATAATCATGCAAAGGCCACATTAAAACACATATAGGACATAGCATTGAAACAGTCAGCAGAGATCAAGTAGCAGAAGCATGATCATGTCACATCTAGTGCGCACATCACATCTAGCATATTAATGTGTGCAGGTGTAATTGTCGATTAGCCAATTTTTAAGGTGTGCAATAAAAGTCGAATACATATGTATGTGTGGCAGGATTAGTGAAGCTCTTCCTGTTTAAATTTGATTGGCTGGTTGCTCATTCATTGCCCTATCATCGGACAGTGAGCGGATCTATAAATTTCGTGGGTGGGGTAGTATGGGGTTATGAGTCACGCCCCTTGCTTTCTGCGTCATATCTAGTCGCCATTCAGGTATGTTGGCTGTGGTGTTAGTGGTACACTAACGCTCTTATTGGTGGGCTCTCTTATAGAGTGGCATGCTGGAAGAGAATTCGTGACTGGTGTCTGGCTGAGGTTGTCCCGCTGCAGGTAAAGGAGTCGGTTGTGATGTGCTTTTTAGTTAACCATGCGCGTGTGTTTTAGCAGTGTTTTTGTTATTCGTTTACTGTCAGAGTCTGAGCAAGACCGTTTCAGCGACGGGTACTGGCGTTCACATAACATTACGGACTCGTTTTGTCCCTCCGTCAAACCCATTGTCTCCCAGATAGACTGAATGAGCTTTCAGCTTCCCAGCGTATTGGTTGTCTGCTTGACTGATTGGACTTCAGAATTAACACGCACGGTATGTGTATTTTAAAATTATTATAGTTGATATTATGATTTGGTATTCACTGAGGGTCTGTCTAAATTGTAAATTCATTGCAGACAGATTAGTGGCGTCGCTACGGGTGACCTAGCTCTCCTGTTGTGGGCGCTACGTGGGAACGATCATCTGGAGACGCTGTTGCTTTGTTTTGATAAAGTCGTTTTGTATTTCTTTTGTGGTTATTGAAGCCTCAGAGAGAGTGTGTATGTGTTTTCTTAATTTATACATTCTTTCTCTTCTTTCCTTTTTTTCCTGATTTGTACGCAACTGATTGGACACTTTATGAACCGTGTTTGCTTGTTGTGAGCGTTTAATTTGACTTTGGTCTTATTTCGCTCCATTATCTTTTGTTCTTTTACTTTAGTTTCTTTTGTAAGTGCTCTTCATGGCTGTATGGCCATGTTAATGTTGTGAGTTTCCTGATGTTTGTGCGTTTGGCTGCGTTTGGTGTTTAACAAAATTATTATTATTTGATTGGATTAGCTATTCTGGTTTACGTCTTTATAATCCTCTACCTGTGGGTTTGCTGTGTGGATGGGCAACTTTTTCTTATTGTAAGCTATTCGTGATTAATGTGATTTGTTCGTTTGTTTAAGTGTATAACCTGATGTTTGCTTGTTACAGGGGCTGAGTGCCTAAGGCAGGGGTGGAGTCCTGGTGTTGATGTTTCTTTCACGAGTGTTGGCTGGAGTGTGTGTGTGTGTGGTGTGTGTGCGTGTGTGTGTCACAGGTATAGTGGAGGGTGTTTTGCTGTGTAGGCCGATTGTGCCCTTATGCCCTGCTGCCAAACCTCGGCTCCTGTACCTTGGTCATTGGAGGTCCTTGACGAATCAGGTCATCTATAGTTGTAATTGTGTAGTGTTGAATTCAGTCTGTTATGTGTGAACTGTTGTGCCCAGCGACTACTTCTTCCCTGTCTTGTAACAAACTCTTTCTTAAATTGTAATAAAAATTATTTTATCCACGCCTCTTGCCAGTTTATCGTGAGCTGTCCTGTGTTGCCTAAAACTCAATTCTATTTATTATAGTTCCCTGGCTAGACCCAGGGTGGCGTAGTCGTGCTATATTCTAATTCCTTAGCGTTACGCCACATTTTGGCGTAGTCGGCAGGGCTTTTTTTCACGGTATTTAGGCAGAGGCGTGGTTATTTAGGTTTTCTTTATTGGTGTTCCTTTTGTGTTTTCAGTTGTGACTGTTTTCTTTTTTTTAGTGTTTTGTGTTTTCTAGATTTGGGTCAAAGCAGCAGCGTCTGTCCAGATTGTGGTGAACGGTTTTCCCCTATTCCTTTGGTTCTCCTGTCTGTGGTTTCCCCTTTTCGGGGTGGTAAGTAGCAATTTAAATATGGAGGAGGAACTCCAAGAACTCAAAGAACTTATAGCCCAGTTGAAGGCAGACAATGAGAGGCTGCGCCAAGAGCGTTCCCTTGCATTGCCTGGTCCAAGTGCGGCATCTTTTAATGCGTCCGGTGCAGAACCTGTTACACCTCATCCAGTCGGTGTGGGTGCTAGCCAGTCTGAAAGGTTTGTATTTGTACCCAGGGACCGTAAATGTCCCAAGTTTAATGGCAAGTCAGGTATTGGCATCAACGAATGGATTGAGGAGGCACAGGCCTGTATTCGGACTCGTCATTTGTCGATCTCGGACCAGGCATTCTTTTTATTTGACCACTTGGAGGGGGAGGCACGGGAGGAGATCAGGTATCGTTCTGATATTGAACGAGGGGATCCAGATAAGATTTTTTTTGTGTTGCGCGAGGTGTTTGGCTGTTCTCAGTCCCACGTAGCATTACAGGAAGCCTTTTTCTCCAGGCGGCAGTTGGAAGGGGAGGGTTTGTTAGAGTTCTCCCTTGCTTTGATGGGCCTTATGGAGAGAGTTAAACAGCGGTTTCCTGGGGCTGTTTCAAATGCTCCTGTATTATTGCGTGACCAGTTCGTCGAACATGTGGCTGACAATACACTACGGCGTGAGCTTAAACAATTAGTCCGCCGTCAACCAAATGCCACGCTGTTAGAAGTGCGCAGTGAAGCAATCAGGTGGGAGCAGGAGGGTATGCCTGGGGGCGTGCGGGCTCGTAGTCAGTCAGTCCCGTTATCGTATGGGATTCAGTATGGGGTTCAGGGGGGACAGCGTTCGGATACAGGTTGGTCCTCACGTTCGGAGCTAAGTGAATTAAGGGAGATGTTGAAGGTACAACAAAATCAGTTGAACCAGCTTACCCAAAGTTTTGCTCAGTTTCAGGGTGTACGTTCGCGGAGTCATTCTCCACGTTATGGGCCCGTGATCTGTAGGCGTTGCCACCAACCGGGCCATTTTGCCCGGGAGTGTAATGCTCCACGGCCGGGTACGTCATCTTCTGGTTCTACTGCGCCATTGCCGGTAGAGGGGCAGCTTCGGTCAAGCCAGCCGTCGGGAAACTAGTACCCGCCGGGCTGTTGAGCCACAGCTCGGATGGGGGAATTAAGGGCTCGGATTTGTTGGTTAGTGGTAGCTCAATGTCTCGGTTAATGTCTGGCTGCCCGCAATTGGTGGCCAGTATTGGTGGAGTTTCCATTGCTTGTTTAGTTGATACTGGTTCTATGGTATCCACCATAACAGAGAGCTGCTTTTTGGCAAATTTTAAACCATGGGGTCAAGAGCGTTTAAAATTGTGCCAGTGGCTCCAATTACGTGCCGCTAATGGGCTTGCAATTCCATATATTGGCTATATGGAGTTGAATGTGGAATTGTGTGGCAAAATAGTGCCAGAATGTGGGATCTTGGTGGTCAAGGACCCTCCTGGTGGCATGTGTGTTCAGGTCCCTGGGGTACTGGGGATGAACGTGCTGAGCCGGTGCTACCGGGAACTCTTTGGCCAACACGGCCAGGCCTTGTTTGACTCCCCACCAGTAGTAGAGGTTCCTGGTTTTGTGATGCAAGCATTACAGTATTGTCACGAAATTAAATCCCAGCCAATTTTTGGACAGGTAGGGAGGGCAAGGGTGCGAGGGCGTCATCAGTGCCGTGTTCCGGGTGGTACGATGAAGATAATCACTGCCACCTGTTCTGAACAATATTCAGGGGGTACAGTGTTGTTTGAGCCACTTGAGTCTGGACTTCCGGCTGGCCTTTTGGCCTCTCCTGCCCTAGTGCCAGTGATCCGAGGCACTGTCTATATCCCACTTGTGAACGTAGGAGTGTTAGATGCGGTACTTTACCCAAATACCTTGTTAGGTAGCTTGCATGGGGTGTATGTTGTGAGCTTACCTCCAGGGGTGACTGAGGTAAAGACGGTAGTTGCTACAGTGGGCTCCCAAGGCTGTGGGTTGGAACTCTCGTTGCGAGAGAGGATTGAATCTGTGGACCTATCTGCTTTGGAGATGGAGGAGCAGGATAAGGTTAGGACCCTGTTAAGGAGTTATCAGTCCGTGTTTTCGGCTCATGATAGTGATTTAGGGTGTACTAACCTGATCTCGCATGATATTCCCCTTACAGACGATGTCCCAGTCCGGCAGCGATATAGGCGCTTACCCCCTTCGGAATATGATGTGGTGAAGACGCACATTAACCAGCTGCTAGAAGGTCAGATAATTCGAGAGAGCTGTAGTCCGTACGCGTCTCCTATTGTTCTAGTGAAGAAGAAAGACGGTGGCCTACGTATGTGCGTAGACTACCGTCAGCTGAATTCAAAGACCAGGAAAGACGCGTTCCCGCTGCCTCGAATAGAGGAGACGTTGGATGCACTGACAGGGGCCCGCTGGTTTTCCACTTTGGATTTGGCCAGCGGGTACAACCAAGTTCCAGTCACTGAGGGGGATAGGCCCAAAACTGCCTTTTGTACCCCATTCGGGTTATTCGAATGGAATAGGATGCCTTTTGGGCTTTGTAATGCTCCCAGCACTTTCCAGCGGTTGATGGAAAGATTGTTTGGTGATCAGAGGCATCAGTCGTTGCTTTTGTATTTGGACGACATTGTGGTATTTTCCTCCTCAGTGACTCAGCATCTGGAACGGTTGGAGGTGGTCTTGGGTCGATTGAAGCGGGAAGGTCTCAAGGCCAAGCTGGAAAAGTGTGCGTTCTTCAAACAACAGGTAAAGTATTTGGGTCATGTGGTGTCCTCCCAGGGGGTTGCCACTGACCCAAGTAAAGTGGAGGTGGTGGCGAATTGGGGCCGTCCGGGTAATGTGACAGAGCTCCGTTCGTTTTTAGGGTTTGCCAGTTACTATCGCCGCTTTGTGGAGGGGTTTGCCAAGTTGGCAGGCCCTCTACATAAGCTGGTTGCTGAATTTGTTGGGGGCAGGCATAAAAAACCGGTAGGACTGAGCTTTGCCAGTGCGTGGACAGAGCATTGTCAAAAGAGCTTTGATACCTTAAAGGAGAAGCTCACAACATCGCCCATTCTCGCATACGCTGATTTTTCATTGCCCTTCATCCTTGAGGTTGATGCCAGTCACCGGGGCCTGGGGGCAGTTCTCTCCCAAGAACAAGAAGGAAAGGTTCGACCTATCGCTTTCGCCAGTCGCAGTTTGCGGCCCACTGAGCGCAACCCTGTAAATTATAGCTCCATGAAATTGGAATTTTTGGCGCTCAAGTGGGCAATGACGGAAAAATACAGGGAGTATTTGTTGGGGCATAAATGTATTGTTTTTACCGACAATAATCCCCTGAGCCATTTGTCTTCAGCTAAACTGGGTGCCACCGAACAGCGTTGGGCATCCCAGCTTGCTGTTTTTGATTTTGTGATTCGGTATAGGCCAGGTAAGAGTAACAGTAATGCTGACGCTCTTTCTAGGCAGCCTCCGGCGGACAGCGATGGGGTGGGACAGCTTTTACCAGCCAGTGAGGTTCCTGCATCCGTACAACAGGCGGCAGGAATGGAGCCAGTATATCAGGTTACTCAAGCTGCACAGAGGGTTTTCCCAAGCCATTCTGCAGCTGATTTGAGGGTGCTACAAGAGTCTGACCCAGATATTGGTAGGGTCTTGGGGTTTTGGCGACGTAAGAGCTTCCCCAGCTTAGAGGAACGTCGAGTATTATCTAAGAAGAGCTTGACGTTACTCCGTCAGTGGGACCGCTTAGTAGAACGTGAGGGGGTCCTATACCGTCGAATCTTCCGCCCTGATGGGAGAGAGGAGGTTTTTCAAGTACTTCTGCCCTCTGCGTTAAGAGAAGAGGTTTTGACTTGGCTGCATCAGGAGCACGGACACCAGGGCATTGAACGTACGACGGAGTTGGTTCGTCGGCGTTGTTATTGGCCGGGTATGTCTGGGGAGGTGGCTCATTGGTGTAGGGAGTGTGAACGTTGCCAGTCCGCTAAGGATGTACAGCCGATCGCCTCCAGCTTTATGGGGCACTTGCTGGCCGCTAGGCCAAATGAGATCTTGGCCATTGATTTTACTGTGTTGGAGCCGTCCAGTTCGGGGTTGGAGAACGTGTTAGTGATGACAGACGTCTTCACAAAGTACACCCTGGCGGTTCCTACATGGGATCAGAGGGCGGAAACAGTAGCGCAAGTGCTTGTGGCGGAATGGTTCTGCAAGTTTGGGGTCCCGGGTCGGATACATTCGGACCAGGGCCGCAACTTTGAGTCTTCACTTATACAACAGCTTTGTAATCTGTATAAGGTGGAGAAGTCCCGAACCACACCTTACCATCCTGCAGGGAATGGCCAATGTGAGCGGTTCAACAGGACCTTGCACAATCTTTTGCGCACTCTGCCTCCTTCAAGAAAACGGGATTGGGCCTCATGTCTGCCGCAGGTACTGTTTAGTTATAATGCCACCCCCCATCAATCAACTGGCGAGTCGCCATATTATTTGATGTTTGGTCAAGAACCCCGGTTACCAGTTGATTTTCTGTTAGGTAGGGTGGAGGAGACGGTGGCAGGAAATGTACACGAGTGGGTTATAGAACATCAAACTCGATTACAGGTGGCTTTTGAAGGGGCACGGGAGCATCTGAGGGTCGCTGCGGAACGGCGTAAGGTGCAACATGACTCACAGGTGCGAGATACACCACTGGGGGAGGGTCAACTGGTTTTTCTCCGCAATGTTGGCGTGAGAGGTCGCTCAAAGATCCGGGACCTGTGGAGCCCAGTGGTGTATCAGGTGGTGCGGGCCCCTAAAGAAGGAGGTTCAGTTTATTCCATTGCCCCGGTAGACGAGTTGGATAAGGTGAGACAGGTGCATCGTTCGTTGTTGAAGGGTCGAACTCAGAAGGATTTTCCTGTGCAGGTATCTACTTCTAGCCCAGTAGTTGAATCGGTGCCACCTGTGGGGGAGCAGGTCTCCGAAGGGTCAGAGCAGGGAGATTTGTGGGTGTTGGCGCTAGAGACGCCTTCGGCCGCGGATGTCGCGGTATCAGTTGACCCAGGGTGCTCGGGGTCCTTGATTTGCAGTGGACTGGGAGCCCCAGCTAATTTAGGTCAGCCTCTCGAGGATGCTTTAGTCCAATTTCCAGAAAATTTGCCTGAGGGTGAGGTGGTACCGCGACGGTCTAGGCGAGCTACAGCTGGTCAGCATTCCAATATGCACCATCTCCCACGGTCTGCAGGAGCGGCGGGTAATGATGGGGTATTACTGGAGGGTACATCTATGCCAATTTCGGTATGGTTTAGGCCCTGGACTTGAGTAGTGAGTGTGTTCATCGTCGGGGCGACGATGCAGAAGCGGGGGGTAGATTGTGGCAGGATTAGTGAAGCTCTTCCTGTTTAAATTTGATTGGCTGGTTGCTCATTCATTGCCCTATCATCGGACAGTGAGCGGATCTATAAATTTCGTGGGTGGGGTAGTATGGGGTTATGAGTCACGCCCCTTGCTTTCTGCGTCATATCTAGTCGCCATTCAGGTATGTTGGCTGTGGTGTTAGTGGTACACTAACGCTCTTATTGGTGGGCTCTCTTATAGAGTGGCATGCTGGAAGAGAATTCGTGACTGGTGTCTGGCTGAGGTTGTCCCGCTGCAGGTAAAGGAGTCGGTTGTGATGTGCTTTTTAGTTAACCATGCGCGTGTGTTTTAGCAGTGTTTTTGTTATTCGTTTACTGTCAGAGTCTGAGCAAGACCGTTTCAGCGACGGGTACTGGCGTTCACATAACATTACGGACTCGTTTTGTCCCTCCGTCAAACCCATTGTCTCCCAGATAGACTGAATGAGCTTTCAGCTTCCCAGCGTATTGGTTGTCTGCTTGACTGATTGGACTTCAGAATTAACACGCACGGTATGTGTATTTTAAAATTATTATAGTTGATATTATGATTTGGTATTCACTGAGGGTCTGTCTAAATTGTAAATTCATTGCAGACAGATTAGTGGCGTCGCTACGGGTGACCTAGCTCTCCTGTTGTGGGCGCTACGTGGGAACGATCATCTGGAGACGCTGTTGCTTTGTTTTGATAAAGTCGTTTTGTATTTCTTTTGTGGTTATTGAAGCCTCAGAGAGAGTGTGTATGTGTTTTCTTAATTTATACATTCTTTCTCTTCTTTCCTTTTTTTCCTGATTTGTACGCAACTGATTGGACACTTTATGAACCGTGTTTGCTTGTTGTGAGCGTTTAATTTGACTTTGGTCTTATTTCGCTCCATTATCTTTTGTTCTTTTACTTTAGTTTCTTTTGTAAGTGCTTTTCATGGCTGTATGGCCATGTTAATGTTGTGAGTTTCCTGATGTTTGTGCGTTTGGCTGCGTTTGGTGTTTAACAAAATTATTATTATTTGATTGGATTAGCTATTCTGGTTTACGTCTTTATAATCCTCTACCTGTGGGTTTGCTGTGTGGATGGGCAACTTTTTCTTATTGTAAGCTATTCGTGATTAATGTGATTTGTTCGTTTGTTTAAGTGTATAACCTGATGTTTGCTTGTTACAGGGGCTGAGTGCCTAAGGCAGGGGTGGAGTCCTGGTGTTGGTGTTTCTTTCACGAGTGTTGGCTGGAGTGTGTGTGTGTGTGGTGTGTGTGCGTGTGTGTGTCACAGGTATAGTGGAGGGTGTTTTGCTGTGTAGGCCGATTGTGCCCTTATGCCCTGCTGCCAAACCTCGGCTCCTGTACCTTGGTCATTGGAGGTCCTTGACGAATCAGGTCATCTATAGTTGTAATTGTGTAGTGTTGAATTCAGTCTGTTATGTGTGAACTGTTGTGCCCAGCGACTACTTCTTCCCTGTCTTGTAACAAACTCTTTCTTAAATTGTAATAAAAATTATTTTATCCACGCCTCTTGCCAGTTTATCGTGAGCTGTCCTGTGTTGCCTAAAACTCAATTCTATTTATTATAGTTCCCTGGCTAGACCCAGGGTGGCGTAGTCGTGCTATATTCTAATTCCTTAGCGTTACGCCACATATGTTTTTAATTGTAATGGGCAATGAATTCCAGTTATGTATTGCAGTAAATGAAAATGATAATTGACCAAATGTACTTTTTCTGAGTGGGATTACTAGGTCGCCACGTGTGGTACTTCTGGTATTATGACTGCTGTTATTACGTTGGATTATGAATGAATTGAAAGGAGGCGGAGCAGTATTATGTAAAATTTTGTAAACCAGACAAATATTTTTGTATTTAATTACATTTTCCCAGCTCAGCAGTTTATAGTTTTTAAGGATTATACAATGGTGTAAACTGTTAGGCTTCTGGTCCAAAATTTTAAGAGTTTTTTTATAAATAGTTGCTAGTGGCTTAAGTGATGAGCTGTTAGTTTGTCCCCAGCTTGTCAGACCATATGTTAGATGTGACTTAATCATTGCATCCATAAATAATTTAGCAGCATGAAAAGTAAGGGCACTTCTAATATATCTAAAATTAGCTAAACTAAACTTGACCCTATTGCAGACTTTCTTAATATGTGTTTTAAAAGAGAGATTAGAATCAATAATAACGCCCAGATATTTAAATTGTGGCACAATAGTAATGTTTTGACCCGAAATTGATATGTTTGACACACTATTACATTGTCTTTTTGTAAAAAACATTCCCACAGTTTTGTCTACATTTAATTGAAGACATGAACGATTTAGCCAATTGGTAATCTGGTCCATGGCTTTGGTCAATTTTATGGCAGCCAGATTTTTTGTCTTGGCATGCACATAAATTACAGTATCGTCCGCATACATTATTGTATTGATATCAGGGCAGACTGATGGCAAATCATTAATATATAGACTAAACAAAAGCGGGCCAAGTATTGATCCTTGTGGCACCCCTGTGCATAAATTAAGAGCTAGTGAACGATGGGTGTTCACAGAAACAAATTGAGTTCTACCAGTTAAATATGACTCAAACCATCTAATTGCAGAGGGGGAAAGATTAAAAGTAGAGAGTTTGGCAATAAGGACCTGATGGTTGACTGTGTCAAATGCTTTATGGAGGTCTAAAAACACAGCGCCAACAACACCTCCCTTGTCCACCATTGCTCTAACAGTCTCTAAAAAGTAACAGTTAGCCGTTTCTGCGGAGTGATGGGCCCGGAAGCCAAACTGCATCGGATGAAGTGTGAAGGGACTATTATTAAGAAAAGAGACAAGCTGCTCTGACACACATTTTTCAGCAACCTTAGAGACTACTGGAAGAATACTAATTGGGCGGTAGTTAGATATGTTCCGTGGGTCCTTTGACTTAAATATGGGAGTTACAATTGCAGTCTTCCAGGTGGTTGGAAATATCCCCTCTAGTACTGACTGATTAAAAATTTGTGTGATAGGGTAAGATAGATGTTCTTTCAGGCATTTAAGCATTTTCGAGTCCATTCCATAAATATCTTTTGTTGATGAGATTTTAAGAGAATTAATAATTGCCTGAGTTTTTACTTCACAGATAGGTTGAATGCTAAAAGAAGGCATGCTTTCATCTATTGTGACAACATTTCCAGTTATTAGGGAAAAATTCTGTGCGATTTCATTCACAGAATTAATAAAATATTCATTAAAAGCTACAGCTATTTGAGCTGGGTCTTGAATTAGTTTACCATTCAGGTTCAATTCTAACTGGTTTCTAATCTTATGGCTGATTCCCATCACATTCTTAATCTGTTCCCAGATCAGTTTGGTGTTACCTTTTCCCTCATTAATAATTGTCATAAAAAAATTGGCTTTAGCCTTTCTTATCACTTTAATCACTTGGTTACGTAATGAAGTGAACCTATGCCTATCACTATTTAATTTAGTTTTTAATGATCTTTTTAAAGCAGAGTCTCTTTCTTTCATCAAATTAAATATTTCAGTATTGAGCCAGGGGAGTGCATTTGCTTTTTTCTTTCCTTTTACCTTTCTAGTAAACTCCTTAACTAGGTTTTGTAACTTGGTAGAAAACATTTTGCTAACTTCTTCTATGTTATTCCCAGTAAATATATCTATCCAATTAGTCTGCTGTACTGCCTTTTGAAAATTATCCATTTCATTCTTAGGAATCCTAAGTTGGTCCACGGGTTTATTAGAATGATGAAATCGCTTTTTTGTAAGTTTTCTCGACAGTAGAGTCAGATTATGATCAGACAGTCCAGTAATAAAATTAAATGTTTTTACAATTCTTTCAGGCTTGTTACTGAATATTAAATCTATCTGTGTCTGAGACGATGTGGTTATTCTAGTAGGACCTTCCAACAATTGAGTAAAATCCAGACTATCTGTAATCTGTTTAAGGGATTTCCTATTAGTCTTATTAAGCCAGTTACAGTTAAGATCACCAAGCAGTATTACCTCAATTTTAAAATCACATGCTTGAAGTAGCTTTTTAAAAGTGATATAGAAATCATTATTAGAGGAGGGTGGACGATATACAACAATTAACACAAAAGACATTTCAGGTGAGAGCAGTATATTCACCCCAATACACTCCAAATCATGGTCAAAAGGCCAACATATCTGCTGACAGTTAATGTGATCTTTTATGTAAATCATTACCCCTCCCCCTCTTCCCTCACATCTATCCCGTCTAAAAATATTATACCCTGGTACATGTAATACAGCAGATGGAGAGTTTTTATGTAACCAAGATTCTGTCAGACCTAAAAAAATCTAAGTTGGAGTTAATAAGAAGATGATGTACTTCTTCAGACTTTGGGCTGAGGCTACGGATGTTCATATGCCCTCCAAATAGGCCCCTTGGTTTGAGTTGTTGATCCCAGATCAGTCGAGAGTGATTGACAGTTTTAAAAAAGTTCAGTTTGCGGTGTTTTTTCAAAGCAGAGTTTATAATGTTTTTGAAACGACTGTGGGTTGTATCGCGGAGATTTTCACGCTTACCTTGAGCGCAATGACCAGTTACCTTAACATCCGCACGATATGATCGAGTAGGGTCAGAAACGCAGGGCAAGGAATTTGTAGTTGTTTGCTCCTCAATGGCGACAGCCCCGCCGCCGTCGGTCCACGCGCTGAAAGATGGCCAATCAAGGCCCTCAGCACTCACCAAGCCCGGCGTCTCAGCCCGCTTCGTCCGAGATCTTCGCTCCCCGTCATTGATAGATCCACCGGGCGGTCGATGCCGAATGAGCCCCAGCCCCTCAATGGCGACTAGTGCGCCCGCTGGTGCCTTACAGCTGGTGTCCCGGAAAATCGGACCTGGGCACGGGTGCACATCTCCGGACAGCAACAGGTAGAGTATGATGATAATCCCACTGTCACTTTGGTGTTTGCCCCGGACTGCATGATTTCGCTTGTGTTGATCCCGGCCGACCGCAGTGTTTACAAACGTCTGCATTAAAATATGCTTTCCATATCCGAAATGCTTTACTGACGTTGTTTCTCGATACACTGATATATTATGGGAAACTTGCTGTGTGTTTACACTCTGTCCCGATTCTGTGAGGTTTAAAATAATTCCAAAAACTAAAAGTGCCAGGAGAGCTCCTGACACACCTGTCCCGCTGACTGCCGCCATTTCAAAAACTTTTAACAGAACATTTCTCAGAACATCATGCATTTAAAGCACAGAGATACTGGGAGTTGGGTGAACTTGTAAAAGCCAGCGGTTTGAAATTCTACAGGCCTTTTGATCTGCAGAGTTCATTTGAGTCCGATGATGGTGAATACATTGTATATCCATGGACAAAGAGCCTAGTCCTTTACTAAATTTAATGTGCTTCATGTATGTGTATTGATCAATATTTATATATGAATAAAAGCCTTAGTTAAATCCCCGGCCAGAAGGAGTATCGAAGGACTGAGCATTAACCAGAGCTGGACGCTGCTTCAACTCTTGGATTCTTTCTAATCCTAACAAGCCCGTGCCTCGCCTCTGGACTCTCTTGGCTCGGTCCGGGGTGGGCCCCACGGCCTGGACCCATTCCACACTTCAAAACACTCATGAAAATCAAGTAGAAGTTCACAAAGACATTTATTGGGGATAAAATAGAAAAAGGACACTTACAAGAAGGATGCAATCTCATGACATACTGTTCTATGAATTCCTAATAGCAATTAAAGGATCTTTTTATAACAACAGCAACTGAGCACACCATAAGCTTGATTTTCACAAAACATCTAATAATACATACAATACGACTAGAATAAAAAACAAAAAAAAAACAGGAGAGACCTGAGCCTGTTAACACAGTGAATAGACACATAAACACAGCTAGAAAAAAACAAGACTGGAGTTTAACCCTCAGAAAGAAATACGTAATAATAGGGGACTCCAATGTTTCTAAAATGAGATTTTAATTACGAAGACCTACAAACAGACAGCTTCCCAGGAGCTAAGTTTCAGCATGCGGGAAACCTGATCGAAAAAGCCCCGATAGCAGTGCAGCCTGAGATGGTCATATTCTCTTTCGGCATAAACAACAGAACACAAAGGTGTGTACAGAATACCACCAGGGAAATACAGCGGACGTATAAGATGGCAAGAAAGCTCTTGGATTTTTTCTAATCCTACTCTTTCTACCCCGTATAAATTACTTGGAGAAATTTTATCCATAAATATCAATAAATACCTAAAACCTAGGTTGGATTAATAGATAATACCTATAAAAACCTTAATAAATAACACTTATAATGAAAAATAATACTCTTTCATACATTTAAAAATCTCACTAGCTGTGGCTCAATAATAAAAAGGCCAAGTATATCGGTGATGGGGTGGTGGGCCGAGGGGGCGGGCCGGGGCCGAGGCGAGAGAGCGGCCAGAAGGAGTATCGAAGGATCTAGATTAGAGAATCTAGATTCTCAAATAATTTATCATGAAGAGTCACTTTTGTGGATTTCTATTTGTAAAGTTTGCTTTAAGAGACATGGGGGAGTGACTTGATAGCAGGTTTTGTTCTGGATTACAGATCGCTAACAGATGCTGCTATGGCGCAGGTTAGCCATGTATCGTAAATTGTCATGTCGATGAACAGCTAAAAGCCGACCAACTTTCATGGTGCCTAAAACCTGGGGTTGAGGCAAACTAAACTATAACTTACCTGGCTAGCCACCAAAACCAGCTTCATGCCACCAGTCTTGAAATAAGTTTTAAGTCTTAAATTTGATTTTAAAAACTCTGCAGCAACACTGGAAGAAACATCTCCAGGTCTTGGGTTGGAGTTTCTACTTCCACTGATCTGTGTATGTGTTGATTGGTGATGCAGCGCTGGAATGTGTTATTCTGAATTTTATGATAAATGTTCATTGTGGTTGTTATCAGTGTTGTTTAGTGTCCGCAGTTTATTCTGCAGCTAACTCTCTTTTCCAGGAAATAGAAAAACAAAATATATCCCCTAATGTGATGGCCTTCTCGGACGTATTGTTTGTGTGTATGTAGAGCATGTGTTTTGTCTTTATCTCGCTCTCTCTTAATCGCTCTCAGGTGTGGGGTAACCAGGTGAGCTGACTGTTAATGGGGAGCACCTGCACACAGTGTGTTTCCTTCCTATATAAACTGAGTGTTCCATGGCCGGGTTGTGTGATTGGAGACGAGTGTTCGTGAGGTGGCCATCTTAGTCACCGATGCTCTCGTGCAGATTCTCGCTGCTGGAGTGGAGAGTTTGTGGTGGTTGTTGTCTGAATTCTGGAGTTAGCTGGGTTTTTTTCAAATACAGAACGGTCAATAAATGTGTCTGTTTCTGCTACTCTCGTCTCCCCGCATCTTTTATTGCATTCTGTTTTTAAAGTGTAACACCCATCCACTGTTATGAAAAGTTATATTTGGTTGAATTAGAAACCAGAACCTCTGCAGTCCAGACGCAAAAATTAACCACTAGACCAATCAGTCATGTTCTTAATTAAGGTGCTTATCCACTGTATGTGTTCATCTCCTGACTAACAAAATTCCAAGACTGATAGTGCCAGATGTAGAGATTAAATTACCATATTATGTGAAATATCTGAGTCCCTTAATCAGTCTTTAAAAATGACCGTTTATCAAAAAAGGGGATTTAAAAGAATGTTTTATTGTGCATAAAATAATATTCATGAGTTTTGCAGCACCGCCAACCAAAGTAGTTTTACTAGACTTATTATTTAGAACTAACTTTGTAACAGCTGAAATAATCATTTGAATGGGAACATTTACACAAAGTTGATAGGCCTACAGGAATTAATTAGCAGAATAACACTGGGTATGCATGCACTCTCCATCAATGGGTACACATTGTGTACACAATGGGCAAAACGTGAAGTTTATTTCAGATTGCTAGTTTTATGTCAAGTTATGGAACATTTAGAATTTGCTGATGTGTTTAACAGACAATGTCTTGGTACTCTGGAGATTTTTTTATTTTATTTATTTTTTATGTTGGAAAATCTGTATCAAAATGGTTACTATGTGTGGTTCCTGTGGAAATGCAGTTCTATTGTAAATTCATGGATATTTATAATTTGATACCGACTCCAGTTAATGAACTAATACTTTCTGCCATGAAGCTTGGTATCTTGATCCATAAGAACTACGCATGGGCACTTGCTTTGGTGTTGCCACCTCTCATAGTCTGCATGCCACCCCATGAAAAAAGGCTGGGTATTCATTAAGGAACAGCTTCTGAGTTCTTTTAATATTTGGTTGGTAGTTTGTTTTAAATGTTGAAGATATTTGTGTCTTTACTATACTTTTTTCATATTTTTTTATTCACATTGTCACTGTATAATATAAAAAATATCATGTTTGATCCATCTTGTTTATGTCATGATTATTTCTTTAACGGTATAAGCTCAATAAAATGTAAAATGTATGTTTTTAAATAATCTTTTCTGCATTTATATTAATAAAGAAAGTAATGTTTTTATTGATACACATTGTGGTGAGATTTCTTTGTTTCCATATGATTAAGCTCTGTCATTTTACAGCTCATCACTCCATTAACCAATAACCTGATTGTTATGAGCTTTGAATTTTGTATTGCTTTTATTGAAATATAAATCCTTGCAAAAATTAGTTTATTTTTTAATAATGATGTGACCCAGAATGTTTAGCATCAGAAGTTTGGTAGTTTTAAGTTTGTTTCACAGATTTAATTTCCAGAGTTTTGCAAACAAGATGTTTCCATTAGAAGAAATATTCACCATATGTTTCTAACAATGATGAAATAGTGTTTACAGCTAACATTTTAAAGGTCCCCATTGCGTTATATATTTCAGGGCACATATATAAAATAAAATCCTTTAATTAATACCAGACATATTTTAACATTATTAAAAAAAAAATTTTTTTTTTACATACATACATTGTTGTCGAAAACAAAGATTTTGTTATCTAAACTATTAATATTCCAATTAACTTTGCCAAAATGGCCATCTTATCTGCTTATCAAAATTAGAACTCAACATGACAATGAAGGAGGATGAAGAGGAAAGTTAAGGATTATGGCGATTGCCGGAGTCGTCAACCCAAATGCTTGCACCATACTTCTGTAATTTGATGTTATGATTGGCAGTCACGATGAAAGACCGGTCGCTGGGGATATGGAAATTGAGGCAGATGACCTCAAGGCAGGTTTTGTTGTTGCATTCATCTTCCACAAGGACAGAGACATAGATGGTGCCTTCCCCGGTAAAGTTACATGAATCGTGCTTCGGCAGGCGAAGGTAACGGATCCGGGTGTCTGGTTTAAAAACCATCTTCGTGTCGGTGGAAACCTTCCCTGATATTGATTGGTCAGTTTTTGATGCTGTACCTCCTAACTCTGTCCCCACATTTATCACCAATTCTTCCAGCCTCACTTTATCCACTTCATAGAAAATCCGAAGATTCTTCCCGGTTGCGTTGGCCACGTGGGTATTTGAGCGTGAAGTCTCGTTCCCCATGTTTTTAAATGGGAGCTGGGAAGATCTGAATTTTTAAAGGAAGAAACAATGTAATATTTACAGGTATGCAGAACACCAAAAGGTTGTTTTCATTCAAATCTTTTCAATCTTGGTACTTTTTTGTCATGCTGCGGCAGGACTAGCACTCTGTACATAATAGATATTTGTCTATATGAATTAGTGCTTGGGAATTCTGGCCTGTGATTGGTTCAGAGGACAGCATATAATTTGTTATATTGTCTTAACATCAGATCATCTTCTGGCAATATACATTTTTAAATACGGGCACTATTATAATTATATAATAATTGTATAATTATACATTATATTAATTGACAAACCCAACCAACTAAGCATCAAGTATTGAAGCAATTTTGTCATTTTAATTAATCTGTGATGGTATCTTAAAGGTGTAAAGATGTAAAAGTAAAGAGAAAATATAAAGAAACAGTCCATTATGCTGCTTTTACATACAGTATGAAATATCACTAGCTCTATAATCAAGAATATCAAATAAATACTTACTGGAGAGATAAGAGAAAATAACTGTTGTATATTCAGTTCAGGACACAAATGTTTCCTATTAACAGTTGGTTCAACAGTTGACTGGCAGTCAGTGTGTGCAGTAATCCACAAAAAGCAGCTTCTAAGCTTTATGTAGCTAACAGAGAACTAAGAATGTCTGCTTGTGAAACCTTACGCCCACAGCAGATTTTTCACTGTTCTGTTGTAACCTGTCGTTGGACAATTTGCATTTTAACTTATTTCATGAGAGTGAAAAATATGTGGCACACCCTTTAAAGTAAGAGAGTACCACGGAATAGCAACAGCAGCATGATGCCATTGCACAATCATGTTACACAATCATGAAAAAGAAGTGTTCTTGACAAAGAGATTATTTTGTGCTCAGATAAGAAAGATAAATTGCTAGTGAATCTCCAAGCATGGACGGATCAATGACCGCTTTCAGGCCAGACACACACTGGTCCTTCCAAAGACCGTTCGTTCAGATAAGAAGATAAAAAGGTTTTATCCTTTGCGTAGTATCATGTCATTCATGAGTTCATGTACAACTTACAGATCATTATTAAACTCTAATAAGCTACAACAATAACAAAAAAAGACATTTCAAACAACTGTTTAGCAATTAAGGATTCTTTTATATTAATGTTTATTTTCTGTATGCAAAAAAAAGCTTTGTACCAGAAGTTATTACAGCTAAACAATGGAAATGTGAAAGAGTGCAATTTAACAAAATTACCTCAAAAATCAGGAAATGAAATGCCTTGTAGGCAGGACAACAATCATGTGGGAGAGTGGAACTCCCAAAGTATATATACTGTATCTGTATATACATATGTGGACAAAAGATTGGAATAATTTACAGATTTTGCTCTTATGGAAAGAAATACTTTTACTTTTATTCGCCAAAGTGGCATTCAACTTATCACAATGTATTGTCAGGAAATTAATAATGTGAAACATTACTATTACAATTTGAAAAAAAAAAAAATTCAGAACTTCTTAAACTACTTCAGAGTTCTCATCTTAAAATCCTCCACGTGCAGCAATGACACACAGTAAACCCCCCAGTGTTAAATCAACACTCCCAGTGTATATATAATACACACTCAGGGTGTTAAAAAAAGTAACACTGAAGCAGTGCTTAAGTTAATGATATAATTAGTTTAGTAATTGAGTGCTGATTGAACATTAATGAAGAACACCTGCTGTTCACAAATTGAATCACTGAAAGAAAAAGAACAGAAAAAAGAATATATTATATCATTAACTTTAATACTGCTTCAGTGTTATTTTTTTTTAACACTGAGTGTGTATTACATATACACTGGGAGTGCTGATTTAACACTGGGGGTTTTACTGTGCAGAGATAGTCTTCACCCACAACACACTTTCAAAGGAATTTTAAAATCACAGCTTCTCAGATTCCACAGAATCTGTTCCCAAGAAGAGGAATTTAAGAAGGCTGTGAGAATATTGTTTAGGGCATTGAGGCCCAGATGTTATTTGAGATCAATGCTTCAGAATACCTTAAAGTCATTCAGAAAATCCCTTCAGAGCCCAATAAACTCTGAACCTGATAAAAAAGATAAAATAATCCCCTTTGTAGCTTTTTGTTCAACACAATGTAAACAACTTAATGGTGCTGTCAAACAGAACTTTACTAAATTTCTCACTGGCACAAATTATCTGCAGAAACACAAACCTATTGCAGCATATAAAAGAAATAAAAATCTGATAGATATTATGTCTAATATTGGACTAGAAAATCAAACAATTTTAAAGGGGTGGTTTACTGCTTTTTTTCTTTGCTTGATTGTGTTTATGGGGTGCAATATAACATGTCTTCGTGTTTCATTTGTTAAAAACGCCTTATTTTTCATATATTTCACCTTTATTGTAAGCCGCTTTCTCCTCTGTCATTTGACCGACCGGTTGACTTCCTGATTCTCTGAAACCACTCCCTCAGAAACAGGCGATGGGCTCAGATTGGTTAGTTGGGCCGGTGTGTTGTGATTGGCTAAACTGCGTACTGCACATTGTGTGGAAACGTCACGCCCATTACCTTCACGAGCGACAGCTGCACGTGCGGTAATGAAGAGAGTCAAGCAGAACTTCCTACAAGCGTTTCTGAATGAAGTTTGCTGTTGTGATTACATATCATTTATTGAAGTTTGTACACGTTTGTCTTATACACACAAAACAGCATCGAACTAACTGGCTACTAACCAAACAGCGTTGGCTTGTGTTTACGTTCTTGATCAAATCGAAAAATTACGTCATAAAGTATACATGGAAAATACATTCACAAATTAGTACATAATTACAAATTCGGGTCCAAAATGTTTGTACGTGTTTGTCATAGACACACGAAATAACATTTAACTAACTGGCTACTAAAGCTAGCGTTGGCATTTGTTTACATCCTTGATAAAACTAAAACATTACGTCTGAAATTATACATGCAAATACATTTAAAATTATGAAATCTTACTCACAGGTCGTGGCTGCCTCTGGTTTTAAAGCTGGAACCGCTCCGTGTTTTAGTAATAGTTTCTGTGTGAATCCGGCATTGAACTCGTGTGGATTCTGGAAGCTGTCTTCCGTAAAATGCGCAGCACAGAGAGCTAAATTAGGATTGTAATTGTCAGGAACATAATCAAACATAAATTTTAACCATTGTTGACGAACTACAGCGTCCGTAGGAAGCCCGAACACAGAAGACCTGACAGCTGGGTGAAAATAACACCGTTTAGACGGCACGGCTACAGCTCTCCACTATAAAGGCCCTTTCACACGGGACGCGGCAAGCGGTGGAATCGCCGCGCGCTGCCGCTTTCTCTTGTAGTGGAAGCGTTTTGTGCAGTGGAGGCGGTGATCGCGACTCGGTCTCGGGGCGGACGTTGCCATAGTTACAATTGTCAAGGTCACATTTGTATTAACTAAAAACTAAATAAAACAACGGAAATTTGTGTTTGTGTCATTCTGTCATTAATTATTGTCATTATTACTGTTATTGTTTTCGTTTGGCACAAGTGGAGTTGTTTTTTGAAGATTTGCCTTAAGAGCATCACCTGTGAGGTCACGATTTAAGCAAATATTTGAGGGAAAAGTAATTTTAAAGGAAGTTTTAGAAGATTAATTGAGTCTAAATAATGCATCCCAGGCGCAGGGCTTTGCTGGAAATGCAAAAACTTCTTATTGATGTGCTCATGCACAAAAGGAAAAAAAGGAGGACAAAATGGGAACATGAACTACTCCTTAACCGAGAAGAGCAGGGAGACTATCATCATTTGGTTCAAGAACTTTACAATGACCCTCTCAGGTTCAAGACCTATTTCAGGCTTACCCCTGAACTTTTTGAAGTACTTCATGAGAAGGTGGCATCAAGGATCACAAAGACAGAAACAAACATGAGGAAACCCATCAGTTCAAAGGAGCGGCTTTCCATCTGTCTCAGGTAAATGCAATAACTTCATTACATTTGTTATAGTTTGATAATTCTTCAAAATACATTTTTTATTAGCAAGTTGAGTTAAAAATAAAACACATACATGTTAAAATCATTTTTAAAAAACTTTCTTAATAATCAAAATTAGTCTGTGTGTATTATATAACTTCCTGTTATGTAAATGAGAACATTAGGTTAGACAAAAGAGCTAACCAAGAACATCAGCCATCAGTTGGGCGACTAACAGTGTCTCAGAACATGTATAGCTGTTTTTAGAGTTACTTCTCTTTAAACTGAATGTCATGCAGGACCCGCATGATTTCTATGCGGGCTGTAGATTTTTGTATCTCGCTCAGTCTCTTAAAAGCTGGTACAAGACTCATGAGGAAGAGTTCATCTTCATCGCCACAGTCTTTAAGCTGCTTGGAGATTTCATCCACGTGACTCAAAATAAATTTCCTGCTGTCTTCGCTTTTTCATTGGTACCTGAGGTACATTGCTTAGGCATTTGTGAGCTGTTCTCGTTTTCATTCTCAACAAGTGAATCCTCTGTTGTACTGATATCACTCTATCTGCACTGTGACTGGCTCAAGTGTGAGAATAACTTCCTGTTCTTCTTCATTTTCCACCATGTTACTGCTTGTCGGCCTCTCTCTCACATGGGGCTCAAGGAATGCCATGATGTGAAAGTATTTCCAGACTTTCTGACTGTCTGCTCCTCCTGACCCACTCTGCTCTCCTCTCTTTTATATATTTGTCCCTGAGATTTTTCCATTTTTTCCTCACTTCTTCAACTATCCAGAGAAAAAAAAAGTTTAAAAACAAAACCAGAAAAAGAGTTAATACACTGAAAAAAATAAGAATGATTGCGAATTATACATGAATACATAATGTCAGATTTATTTGTATAGTCCTTTTCACAATACACATTGTTTCAAAGCAACTTTACAGAATATCATGATGTTAATGTTTACAGTATCTTATTTTATATCATTTATAGTTGCATGATACCCAATATTGTGCTTTTTTCAATACAGGTTTCTGGCAACTGGAGACTCATTTGTGAGCATAGCTTTCAGCTACAGAGTGGGAACTTCAACCGTAGCAACAATTGTGGATCACCAGGTCATCTGGGATGTGTTGGTGAATGAATATATGCCAGTACCAGAAACGCAAGATTGGGTGGAAATCGCTAAAGAGTTTCAGGAAAGGTGGAACTTTCCAAACTGCATTGGAGCTACTGATGGCAAACATGTGGTGTTACAAGCTCCACCAAACTCTGGATCATTATATTTCAACTATAAGGGCACACACTCTATTGTCCTTCTGGCATTAGTTGATGCAAATTATCTGTTTCGTGTAATTGATGTTGGAGCTTTTGGAAGAAACAGTGATGGAGGAGTATCTTCCTGTTCCTCTTTGGGAAGAAGATTGAAAGAGGGAAAACTCGGCATTCCAATGGACACACCACTACCAGGGGTAGAAAGCCTTGGGTCTATGCCACATGTCTTTGTTGGAGATGAAGCTTTCCCACTGCAAAAAAAATCTGATGAGGCCCTTTCCAGGACAGCAGCTCACAACAGAGAAGAGGGTATATAACTATCGTTTGTCCCGGGCAAGAAGTAGTGGTAGAGAATGCCTTTGGCATACTCTCCAATCAGTGGCGAGTCTATAGGCGGATGAGTGCTGTTACACCTGAGAAAGCAGAGGCAATTGTGAAAGCCACATGCATTTTGCACAATTTCCTACGGATTCATGGCAACAAATGTGAGGAAGAGTATGCAGCAAGAAGTTCTCCATGTGACTCCCAGGATTCTTTGCAGCCAGTATTAAGAATGGGAGCCAACAGCAGCAGCAGACTTGCAGTGTCTGTTAGGGAAAAATTCTGCACCTATTTTAGCTCACCTCAAGGAGAAGTGTCCTGGCAACACTCCATTGAATAAACTAATATGATCATCTGGCTACAGATATTAAACTAGGATGAATCGGTTTCAAATGTGTATATAGTTACAAACACATGTGTATATAGCAATCAAATCAAAAAGTCAATTAATCAGTAGATAATGAAAAGCAGCAGTAAACAAAAAAAAATATTGAATAAAACAGATGGCTTATTATCGATTTTGTGTCTATAGCCTCCTTGAACCTGATGCACACCACCTTTCAAAAGTTTGGTGTCAGAAAGATTTTTAATGTTTTTGAAAAAAATTATTTTCTGCTCACCAACACACACACACACACACACACACAGCATTTGTATCATTACTGTCACTTCAATTTAATGCATTCTTTCTGAATAAAATAATTAATTTAAATAATTGGATAATTAGTGTAAACATTTTTTTTTAAATGTTACATAACCAGATTTCTGACTATCACTGTTTCCATAAAATTATTAATCAGCAAAACTGTTTTCAACATTATAATAATAACCATAAATGTTTCTTAAGCAGCAAATCAGTATATTTGAACAGCTGTGCGTGCGTGCGTGTGTCTGTGTAAAAATGAATACTTCACAGTATTACTGATTTGCTGTTTTTTGATCCGATAAATTCAACCTTGGTGGGCCAGAAGAGACTTATTTAAAAATCGTACCAAATCCAAACTTTTGAAAGTTAGTTTATATTTTATCATGACATTTAACCACGAGCAATAAAGATGCCGCTCACAAAAAGATAAAATATTTTTATCTTTGGCGCCGCCTGCCGCGAAGCGCCGTGCTCGTGGAAGCGGCAGGATTTTGGGTGCACGAGCACCGCTTGCGCTCCGCCAGCAAAACCGCTCGCGGTTTGCCGCTTTCCGCATGTCTCCCATTGAAAATGAACTAGACACTCGCGACTGCCGCGTCCCGTGTGAAAGGGCCTTTACTCTTCCTCTGCAACAAAGCCACAGAACATGGCCTCGCCCCCTTTTCTGCATGTTCCGGAGGGAGGGGTTCATGGGTTTATTTCGTATGCAACCCGGGAAGTATCTCGTTGTAGTCCCGTATGAGTCGTTTTTGTAGGCATTAAACTTCCTGATTTTTAAAAGACGATATCTCCGCTTACGTTGAACTTTCAGCGCCGCAACTTTGCAGATACTGTTCATGCACCAACAGCAACATTACACACTATTTACAATGAAAAAAGTGAAATCGCAGTAAACCACCCCTTTAAAGAAAAACAGGTGATTTGTAAATATTACAACATCTTACACAAGATTGAGAAACGCAGACATGTAGTGCAACACTTCCTGACACATGGATGCACATCCCCCAAGATAACTGGTTTACCGGGAAATCCTTTATGGAACTTGAAGGATAGATTAAAAACAGAAAGATTTTGTATCGAGATTGGACACACCCTATCCTAGGGGCCTGAATGAGGCTTGAGAAGAAAGTGGGCCTCAAGTTGATAATTCTCCACTGTAACAACGTGCTTTACTTTATGATGACATTTTTAATAAAGATAATAGCATAAAACAAAGATGTATATCTTCAAGTAATTTTCTCTGTGTTATTTTGTGTGAATTGATTCTTCCTTTTGAGGCCATCTAAGGTCAAACAACAACTACACTAAACCACCAAGGGTTAGGTTTTAATCACAGAAGTTCTAAATTATTAAGGCCAAATAACAACCACACTAAAACTTACCCCTTAGTGGGGTAATCACATAATTTCTAAACCTAAGGATCCCAACCTCATAAATAATTAGCCATATATAAGAATAATAATAGCCCTACAAATCATACACAAATCTTTGATCAGTTCATGTCTACAGACATTTTTTTTTTCAATTTATGCAGTATTTCAGATTCAAATAGACACTAGGCCTGTAAAATCCAATTTTTGAATGCAGATTAGCACCTCCTGGTGTGAGCAAAAAAAGAAAAAACATGTAATTTCATGGTGTAAACACTAGTTGCCTGTATAGGACTAGAGGTGCGTGAATTCCGTAGTTGTTTTTACACAGTTGTTTACTTTTATTAGGTTGTGGATATAATTGTCACTTTGGATAAGCGCATCTGCCTGCTAATAAATGTAAACAAATCATGTTGAAACCATTTATTCACATGAAACAATTTTGGTCATTATCTTGATTTTTGAATCCAAAATTATATTGTTATTAAAGGGATAGTTCACTCAAAAGTGAAAATTCTCTCTGTATATGTACCTGTTTATGAATCTTTCTTCTGTGCAAAAGATATTTTGAGAAATGTCTCAGTGGTTTTGTTCATACAATGGAAGTCAATGGGGTTCAGTGTTGTTTGGTTATCAACGTTCTTTAAAATATCTGGTCACACTTTATATTAGGTGGTCTCAACTACTATGTACTTATTGTTTTCGTACTGTATTGCAAAACACTTCTGCTGCTATTGAGGTGGGATACAGGTAAGGTTAGGGACAGGCTTGGTTGTATGGGTGGGTTTAAGGGTGGGTTAAGGTGTAAGGGATGGGTCAACAGTGTAATTATAAATGTAATTACAGAAATTAATTACAGATGTAATTACATATAGGTGTTTTTAAAAAAAATTTAAGCACAATGTAAAAACATGTACACAATAAGTGCATTGTACCAAATAATTAATTCAAATGTAAGTACATAGTAGTTAAGGCCACCTAATATAAAGTGGGACCAAATATCTTCTGTGTTCTGCAGAAGAAAGTCAGTCATACGGGTTTGACATGATGGAGAAATGATTAAAAAAAATTCACGTGTGGGTGAACTGTCCATTTAAAGAATGAGGAAACCTTTGTTGTGCCTCAACCATTTCAGGGTATTTTTGGCTGTAACTTCCTGTTACATGTTTGCTTTCAACAATTTGTTCTTCAGACTTTCCTCTTCAAATACAACAGTTGTGAGTCAATGCAAATTGACTCACATTTGGTTTAATAGGTACAATATACAGTACAGTTTGTACATGAAGCCACATTGAGATCTCTATTTCTCTGGAAATTTATCATATAGGGCCTTGTAAATGTAGTTCCCAAGAGTTTAAAAAAAAAAAAAAAATTAAGAATTGGAATCTAAAATGATATTAGGATATCTTTAATCTTGATTACATAGTAAATATTCATCCAGGGCATCAATTTTGTTTCGGCTGGGGAAGTTTCTATAAATTGGTTGATTTGACACGGCAGTACTCTAAAGTACTATTAAATGCTTTTTATTTGTGGTCATTTTTGTGTCAGTTTACAGAATCGAGACGGATCATAAATTCAACCAGGAGAAACCTGATTATTATGTTTCCAATCTCCTTCTGAATGAGTAGTTGAGATGAATGTAAACACACTTCTTGTCCAGGCCCTTGTCATTTCTAGGCTGGATTACTGCAATGCTCTTCTGGCTGGACTTCCATCAAACACAGTCAAACCTCTACAAATGATTCAGAATGCGGCGGCACGACTGGTCTTCAATGAGCCCAAAAGAGCCCATGTTACACATCTCTTCATCTCACTGCACTGGCTACCAGTGGCAGCTCATATCAAGTTCAAGACACTGATGCTTGCTTATAGAACGACCACAGGCTCAGCACTCTCCTACTTCCACTCACTATTACGAATCTACATCCCCTCCAGAAGTCTGAGATCTGCTAGTGAGCGACGTCTCGTGGTACCATCACAGAGAGGCTCAAAATCACTCTCCAGAACATTCTCGTTCACCATTCCTGGCTGGAGGAATGATCTTCCCACCCCTATCCGGAGTGCTGGATCCCTGTCAATCTTCAAGCAACAGCTGAAAACTCATCTCTTTCAACACTACTTGACTTCACCCTACACATAAAAAAAAAAAATCTTTCTCCTTATTTATTCCTTCCCCTGCTAGCTTGTACTTATTTAAACAATACCTGAGACTTGGTGTTACAAGCACTTCCTCTGTCGGATTGCCTCTTCAAGATGAATCGCTTTATGTATTCCCCAATTGTAAGTCGCTTTGGATAAAAGCGTCTGCAAAATGACTAAATGTAAATGTAAAGCCTCCTTTTTATGAATATAATTTAAATAAAGTAATAATGATAAAGTTACTTGTGCTGCTCAAAGGAACAAAATAAATGATTAGTGAAAATGTAGTAGTTAACATGTAAAAGTTTCAGCGTCAGGCTGGTAGACACTTACAGTACTTTATGTCCAAGGAAGGTTGAGAATGCAGTTAGGCAAGCATGCACTGATGCAAATGAAGTGGAACACCGGTATGAGGAAGATTCATTCATACCTCAATGCTTTCCCCCATACTGTCACGGTGCACACAGCAGGGAGGAACGAGGAACACGCAAATGAGGAGTAACTTCAAATAATAGTCTTTAATGATGACATCAGGGAAGGGCAAGACCAGGCAGGGTTGAGACAGACAGGAACACCGGGGAATAACGAGTAGACCAGACGAAAACTAACTAAACAGGCAGGAACTAAATACACATGACAATTACTACAACACAGCTGGACAAGACTAATAAATCACACTTAACAAGGACAGGAACAAGACCAAATAAGGAAACAAGAAGCGGCAATACATGACACACACGACAGAGGACTGACACATACAGGATTAATTGCGTAAAATGTACAATGATGTACAAAATTAACCTTCCATAATGGGTTGCTGTGCCCATTTATTTGCCAGTGAGCAGTGTTGGGAAGGTTACTTTGGAAATGTGATTACAAGTTACCCTACTTAAAATGTGATAAGTAGTATAACTTTTCAATTACTTTATTAAAGTAATGTAACTGATTACATTTGATTACTTTTTGATTACTTTTCTAAATTTCCAATGTTTTCAACTGTTAATCATTTTTAAACATGTAAACCAGGCTGGGTTAACCTTACAGTACTCAACACTGATAACTGTCAGACTTTCAAAATCCTTCATCACTTGAATTAAAATTCTAATATTTTAATTTTAAAGGGGACATTAGATGCGAAATATCTTCATTTGCATATAAATGTGTCTTGGCAGTGTGTGGACACAACCACCCTACAATGATAAAAATTCACTCCATTTTTTTTTAATCCCCAAAAACCTAAACAGTCTGAATTATCAAGCCATTTTGATTTTGGAGTGAATATGTTCAGTACCACGATTGAGGTGAGGCCCTTGAGCAAGGCACCAAACCCAATATGGCTGCAATATGGCTGCCCACTGCTCCGGGTGCGTGTTTATTGTGTGTGTGTTCACTGCTGAGACATAAATTACAATTTCGAGAAGACCCTAAAGAATCATATCAACTTGTGGAAAATGGGCATCCAATGTCCCATCTGAAGCACAGCCACCACAGCCACCACAAAATCAGACTTACTTTAAAATCATTAGATTAAATACAGATTTAAAATCATAACAAGAAATAGTTTAATAGCTATGATACAGTTTGTGAAATCAAATCTTTGCATAGCTATGACAGGAAACACTGGAATCTAACAATGCCTTAGAAAAAAACAGTTAATCTTAAAAAAAAATAAAGCATATACATTAACCCTATAGGAAATAAAAGTTATTGGATAAGCATGTTATAAACTTCTGAAACATTGGTGTTTCTTATTTTAGAGCAGTCACTGCAATTTATTAAAGAAATTAAATCTGTATGTGGGAGTGTGTGTGAAAAAATCAGATGTAACCCCCTTTGTAATTCTTAACATTTTCATAATTAACTGTAATTGATTACAATTACTTTTATTTTGTAATTAAATTACGTAATTCCGTTATGTAACTAGTTACTCCCCAACAACTAGATATTGCTCCCCAGCAGCAAATGCCTCAGTAGGACAACTCTCAAAGTGAAAGGAGACCTAGCAATGCTCCACTTTACCTAAATGCGCATGCTCCTCACTCGTACACCGATGAAAGGTCCTATGGGGCCAGTTGCATCAACTTATACACTATGTTAAGACTGTGTCTTAAGAAATAGTTTGATGAGTTTACAGTTAACCTATTTATCTTTTCCAAATGCAATCAAACTGATCTTTTTCTGGAAATAACTTTAAATTATTTCTGCCAGACTGGTCATAATTTTGTAGATTACCAACTTTTAAGACTAGTCCAAGCAGTTTATGCAACTGGCCACTGCAGACGAGGACGACGTATTCTTCAGGTGCCCATTTATACTCACGGCTGCACCAGTACTCTATCCTAGAGGGCCAATGTCCTGCAGAGTTTAGCTCCAACCAGTTCCAACACACCTGGCTGGAAGCTTCTAGTACACCTAGGCTGTTTCTCAATTCTAAGAACGCAGAGATCGGACTTGCGTTCTCGTGGAGACCAGTCTTGCAAGAACGCATATTGAGAAACAGCCCTAGTAAGACCTCGATTAGCTGCTTCAGGTGTGTTTAACTGGGGTTAGAGCTGAACGGGATGGGCACCCCTGTCGGCTGTCACCGGCCAGTGTTAAGTTCTTTGACGTATTTAGACTTGTGCTTCATACACCGGTCATAGTGTCCACTTGGCATGCTGTGCAAGTTCCCATTCAAAAGAAAACACACCTTATGTACATTACATATTACAAATGCCAGCAGAGAGCAACAACGGAGAGGGTTTAAATTTTGGTTTTGAAATCAAGATGAACAGTTAGCACATTTGGAAACAAGTTGATGTATTCTCCTGTGTTGGCTTAGGTTTGCAAATGATTAATCAGACACGTCTGATAAAATTGTCAGGGTTCTTACAGCTTTTCCAAAGTAAAATTCAAGCACTTTCAGGGTGCATTTAAGCTTTTCCGGCACTATACAACTGTGGTAAAATACATGTTTCCATACATACTTTACATTCTTCACTATAAATCAGATGCTTTTGTGCTAATAAAAACCACCTGTCTGGATTGCATTGCCTAATATAAACAGCCAATATACAGAATATAAATGACAACATTTTTAAAAAAGAATGAATTTACAGGATATCTGCAGGATTTAAAAAAAATAAAATTGAGGGCCGAGGACCCTGACGTCGTGGTGGTTGGCCTCGTCCTCGAGGTGTGGGGCGTCCAGGACATAATGCATGGAAGGTATCTAGCAGGTTGGGATCAAGTATATCATTTCTGGGTACCCAAGAACGTTCTTGAGGACCATAACCCTCCCAGTCCACCAGGTATTCTAGGATACCACCACGGCGTTGGGAGTCCAAGATGTCCTTAACCTTGTAGGCCGTTCCGTCTTCTAGGATTAGTGGAAGGGGGGGTTCCTCAGCCTGATCTGGATCTGTGGAGACAGGGATGGAAGGATGGTGAGCTTTGAAATGTGGGGTGAATTCTATAGTGAGGTGGGAGTTTCAGTTGTTAAGTGACCGAGTTGATCTGCTTCGTGATGGTAAAGGGTCCAATGTATCTGGGACTAAGCTTTTTACATGGCGTGCGCATTCGTAGGTCCCTAGTTGACAGTCAGACCTTTTGACCAGGTTGGTAGGAAGGAGCAATGAATCTTCTATGGTCAGCTGTCAACTTGCATTGCCGCAACGCTCTCTGTAGTTGATGGTGGGCTGCGTCCCAGACCCTCTCGCTCTCCCGGAACCAGAAATCGACAGATGGTACGTCAGATGGTTCACCAGACCATGGGAATAGAGGGGGCTGGTAGCCGAGTACTCACTGAAAAGGGGTGAGTCCAGTGGATGGTTGACGAAGGGAATTTTGGGCGTACTCGGCCCAGCCCAGGAACTGGTTCAAGGAGCTCTGGTGGCCATGACAGAAGGTTCTCAGGAAGCGACCAATTTCCTGGATCTTTCTCTCCGTCTGCTCATTCGACATTTACATTTACATTTACATTTAGTCATTTTGCAGACGCTTTTATCCAAAGCGACTTACAATTGGGGAATACATAAAGCGATTCATCTTGAAGAGGCAATCTGACAAACGAAGTGCTTGTAACACCAAGTCTCAGGCATTGTTTAAATAAGTACAAGCTAGCAAGGGAAGGAATAAATAAAGAGAGTTTTCAAGTAGTGTCGAAAGAGATGAGTTTTCAGCTGTTGCTTGAAGATTGACAGGGATCCAGCACTCCGAATATGGGTGGGAAGATCATTCCACCAGCCAGGAATGGTGAACGAGAATGTTCTGGAGAGTGATTTTGAGCCTCTTTGTGATGGTACCACGAGACGTCGCTCACTAGCAGATCTCAGTCTTCTGGAGGGGATGTAGATTCTTAATAGTTCGTGCAGATAGGCGGGTGCTGAGCCTGTGGTCGTTCTATACGCAAGCATCAGTGTCTTGAACTTGATATGAGCTGCCACTGGTAGCCAGTGCAGTGAGATGAAGAGAGGTGTAACATGGGCTCTTTTGGGCTCATTGAAGACCAGTCGTGCCGCCGCATTCTGAATCATTTGTAGAGGTTTGACTGTGTTTGATGGAAGTCCAGCCAGAAGAGCATTGCAGTAGTCCAGCCTAGAAATGAAAGGGCCTGGACGAGAAGTTGTGCAGCATGTTCTGTCAGAAAGGGCCTGATCTTTCTGATGTTGTGTAGTGCAAACCTGCAAGCTCGAGCAGTCTTAACAATGTGGTCTTTGAAGGTCAGCTGGTCATCAAAGATTACACCAGGATTTCTGACCGAAGTTGATGGGGTAATTGTTGATGAACCTAACTGGATCGTGATGTCATGCTGTAGAGTTGGAGTGGCAGGAAAGACAAGAAGCTCAGTCTTTGCCAGGTTGAGCTGAAGGTGATGTTCTTTCATCCATGCAGAGATGTCCGCCAGGCAACCTGAGATCCTTGCAGCTACCATTGTATCATCTGGTTGAAAGGAGAGATAGAGCTGTGTGTCATCAGCATAGCAGTGGTAGGAGAATCCATGTGTCTGTATGATTGGACCCAGCGATGTAGTGTATGTGGAGAAGAGGAGGGGTCCAAGAACCGATCCCTGAGGAACCCCAGTGACCAGTGTATGTGCTTTGGATACCTCCCCTCCCCAGGCCACCCTGAAAGACCTATCAGTGAGATAGAATTCAAACCAGCGAAGTGGAATTCCAGTGATGCCCAGTGATGAGAGGGTGGAGAGGAGTATCTGATGATTGACAGTGTCAAACGCGGCAGATAGATCCAGCAGAATGAGGACTGATGATTTGGAATGGGCTTTTGCAATTCGCAGGGCTTCAGTGACCGAGAGAAGCACAGTCTCAGTTGAATGGCCACTCCTGAAACCTGACTGTTTTGCGTCCAGTTTGTTGTTCTGTGACAGAAACAATGACACCTGGTTGAAGACAACACGTTCAAGTGTTTTTGCTATGAATGGAAGGAGAGAAACAGGTCTATAGTTTTCTATAAGAGAAGTGTTTAATGTAGGTTTTTTGAGCAGTGGGGTTACCCGAGCCTGCTTGAACGCAGTGGGGAAGATGCCTGTGTGGACGGATGTGTTGATGATGTGTGTGAGTGCCGATAAAAGTGTGGGAGAGATTGCTTGCAGAAGGTGTGAGGGGATTGGGTCAAGAGGACATGTTGTAGGATGGTTGGAGAGGAGAAGTTTGGATACTTCAGACTCCGTCAGGGGACAGAAGGAGAAGATGGGGGTTTTAGCAGTGGATGTGGTTGGTTGGGGGTTCTGTGCGTGTGGAGGTGAGAACTGATCACTGATCGATCTAGTTTTGTCTGTAAAAAAAGTTGGACTTGATATAAACAGTGAGTGAATCTACTTGTTCAGGCTCGTTGTTCAACCTCCCGTCTTCCTCATCACTTTCCACTAAAACGTGCCCAGTGTGTTGCTAAAAACATTTTATAAAGATAACTTATTTTAGCTTCATAAGCATAACTCATGGGTTGTGTTTAAGCTCTGACAAATCATTATTTATACAGACAAAGACCATTATTTCTCAGCAGTAAACATTTTGAAACTCAAACCTCAAAATTAAAGTTAACCTCAAAGTGAAAGTCCAAATTAGAGCAAGGAGCACTGTCTTTATCTGAATGGTCATCATGAGACTTCTGAGAGGATACAATATTAGATGTTAATGCAGTAAGTTCAATAAATACTGTACCAGTATTGTAAGCCCTTATAATAATCATCATATACAAATGTAATTTTGCCTCTGAATTATTGTAAACCTTGCCATCTTCACTCCAATCCGAATTAGAGCTGCACAGATATTGTTTCTTGCAGGTTTATTCTCTCAAACAGATGCATAAACAGGATAAACAGGACTTCACTTATTTGCTTACCTCTCTTCATCATCAATGGGATTTGAAATGAAGTCAGTAATATCAGGTGTTTTGGTATTTTAAACTTGGTAAATAGGTATTTAAAATAGCAAATAAAATATGGAAAAAGCATTACAAATTGTATCAGAAGTAGCATTTCTGTGAACTTTATGAATATTTATTTTATGCTACATGCATTTTATACATCTATAAAGTGCTCAGACAGGTCCCTTTACAAAAAACACTGAAATCTTTTATTTTTTCTGATCACGTGCAGTGATGGGAATAACGGCGTTATAAATAAATGGTGTTACTAACGGCGTTATTTTTTTCAGTAACGAGTAATCAAATGAATTACTGTTTCCCCCGTTACAATGCCGTTACCGTTACTGACAATAAAATGTGGCGTTACTATATTATATTATTACAATTTAAGTTTTCAGTTCATCTGAATGGATGCGCAGTGCAGCTGTATTTGACGTGCCGTAAACTGCAGTGTGAAGGTGCACGACTCGCCGTCGCTTTCTTTCACAGACACACACACAAAGAAAGAAACAGAGCGAGAGAGTCTCTCATAACATGCAGAATTGACACGCTACATGTAAACGATATTCTGTGTTGTATTTTCCTGTCAAAATAACGGAGTTCCTTTGGAATTCTTCAGCTTTTAAGAACTGCCGCTTTCTCTGGTTGTGGGCGGAACTAATGCGCAAACGACAATCTCATTGGCTGGCGCTCACCTATTATTTTGATTTCAGCAAATCAATTCGAGCGAACTCAGACAACGTGATTAATATTCATGAACCCAGCAGCTCATTAATCCTTAGTGCGTTTTATATTGATGACAAATATGCATTCATACTTGGTTATTCTAATTACTAAAGTTCTATCATCATATAATATAAAATTATCATAATATTATATTATAATGCTTGACTGACTGATAATAATTGTCAGTAGATAAATAGTGTAGATTAAAGTACAATGTTTTATAATAATAATTTATTCGTTTTAGTGTCTATTTAATTAATTTAACATATTTAATATTGGGGACATCCAAAGTTATTTGACATTTGAACATTTTGTAAAAAGTAACGCAATAATTACTTTCCCTGGTAATTAGTTACTTTTATAATGATGTAACGCAATTACTAACTCAGTTACTATTTGTGAGAAGTAACTAGTAACTATAACTAATTACTTTTTTAAAGTAACGTGCCCAACACTGATCACGTGTACACTGTTATCGAATAAAAATGTCTAGTTTTCATAAGCTGACTAATACGTTATACACATATGATCAAAATACAGCGCGAGGAAATTACATAACTTTTAAAGCAGTTTTGACAACATGGCGGCGCTTGTTGTTTTGTTCGGACCAAATCAATATTGAACTGTCTCGGTTTACAGCTAAGTTACATCGGAATCTAGTGCTGCTTTCATGTGTTGATGCTGTAAAATTGCATTATTTGTCAATTATTTTAAGCTGCCCTTATACATTTTAAATGTTTTCACTGACCTCGAGAGATATTACACCCCACTTAGACAACCAGTTGAGACAATTTTTTATTTATTTTCTAATACAAGTTAATAAAAGTTAATTCGCAAGCATGTTTAAATACATTCCACGGTCTATGATCAATTTCAAAAGCGAATGAGTCGCTCTCACTGTGGGGTCCCAACGTTATCTGGTCCAATTAGGCCTACCAGGCAATTACCAATTTTATCCATATGATATCTTGTGGTCCGTGGTAAGGGCTTGTTGCCATCGCGCAAATATCTTCTGTACAGTACCTTCCTCTTCTTTCTTCTTTCCATTTAGTTAAAAACACAGCCATCATCTGATGCTTCACTCTTTCCCTCCCTTCAGCTGTGTGTGGATTGTGCCTAACGACAGCTCGCCAGTCTGGAAGAACTTGACTTTTGATTGGATAATCTGATTGCCTCTGATGAGTTCTGATTGGTTCCGATTCCGTTCACGCTCTTTTACCTTTTCGTTGCTAAGAGTCAAATCTAGTAAACAAAACGAGAAACGGCTGCAAACATGTATGTGCTCATTAAATGGATTAAAGAGAATAAAGTAAGTGTTGGATTAGAGAATTATGTCAGGGATAAAAAAATATTAGATGACCCCAAGAGGATTGGTCTGGTGGAACATGGTGCAATAGGAACAAAGCCACCTAAAGGCGGCTGGAAAACTTTTCCTGCCAAGATACTCTGTGTAAACGGTAAGTAACATAAATCAATTTTAAATATAAACCCAGCTAACACGTTACGTATTTATTTACTTATTGTAAGTTCATGACTATAATTGCCTATATATGTCAAAATAAATTTATGCTAGGCAGGTTATACTGTGTATAGCAGCGCGCGCCTCCCGCATTTTTGTCAAAACAGCGCGTGCAGCTGATCGTTTTTACCGATCGAGTTTTAAACACACATCAACTTATAGCAGTGACTTAAGAGTTATGAAAATAATATTTGAAATGAGATATTTAGGTTACTTACAGTATAACAGAATGTCATCTGACAGAAATATTTTGGTGTTTCTTTACTGACAGAATTTTTTTGTTAAATCAGGTGAAAACATTACTTCCCGACAAATTAACTGTTTTTATGAAAATAGTGAAGTTTATGACAGCATTTTTATTATTATGTTAGTTTATTAAGCAATACTGGTGGGGATTGAGATGAAAGAAATGTATTACCCAGGATAATGTATAGACATTTTAAGGCAGTAGGTGTCAAGCTTGAAATTAAATGATTAAAATGAATTTGAATTTGAATTTGCAGTCGTCATTCAGATCTTAAATTAGTTTGGGGCAAATATTTAGACTAAATATCTACCCAATTATAATCTACAGCAGACAGTGCAAGACAAAACAATCAAATAAATAATATCTCAGAAAACACAGTAAGAAATAGTGGATACTTTGTTTTCTTCACACTTTTCAAGAGAATATCAATACATGTTAAAGAATAATGCTCAATAATTTTATAATCACTTTATTGTAACACAGAGAGCCTTGGGGAAATAAGAAAAGCAGAATGTCAATGGATAGAGATACACAAATTGTGGACTCCGAATGTAGGTTACACTGTTATAGACAGATATTTTCCTGACTACCAGGAAAAAAAACATTTTGTGAATTTAGGATTTTGTCATGAAAAATTTGAAAAATATAATTTTTGAAAAATGATGTTTTATTAATATGTTATGCCATGTCCTCTGTAGAGGACATTGGGACTTTAAAATGTCCTGTTTTAAAAAAAAAAAAATAACAAGACATGTATAGACATGAAAAAGCAAAAACAGTGGAATTTTTGTTTTAATCACAAAACATTTTTTTTTTTTTATTCCAAACTTTATATAAAGATGATTCTAGTAGTGATAGCCGCCAGCATGTGTCAAATTTGCACAATTGCTTTAACCTTTGTGACCTCATAATAATATTAATCAGTGGCGTGCACAGACCTCCGGAGGGGCAGGGGCAAAATGGCATTACCACGTTTCATTTCATAGATCTTCAAAACGGTTATAATAATAACAATAATAAAAGTTAATATTTTACATAAGCTGAATAGATAGTTATATTTTTATTTAATACACGTTTCATCTGGTAAAGGGAAAAGAAGGCAAGGCAAGTTTATTTATATAGCACATTTCATACACAGTGGTAATTCAAAGTGCTTTACATAAAAGGAAGTGAAACAGTCATTAAAAATAATAATAACAAGAAATTAAAAATAATAATCACAACAATAAAAACAAAGTGATTTAAAAATTGATTTAATAAGAATTTAAAACATTTAAGAATAGAAAGTGATTATACATAGTGCAATCAGTTGGGACGTAGCACAGTGCTCATTCAACAAACGCACAGCTAAACAGATGAGTTTTAAGTCTGGATTTAAAAGTGGCTAATGTTTTAGCGCATCTGGTCTCTTCTGGAAGCTGGTTCCAACTGCGGGCGGCATAATAGCTAAAAGCAGACTCCCCTTGTTTTGTGTGAACCCTTGGTATTTCTAACTGACTCGATTCTAATGATCTGAGTGGTCTGTTAGGTTTATATTCAGTGAGCATATCTGCAATGTATTTAGGTCCTAAGCCATTTAGAGATTTATAAACAGAAACCTTATGTTACTTTGGCTCCATCTAGGGGGTAAGATTTGGTGTTGCATTTTTTTTTTAAATATAAACTATGGCGACATCTGGTGGTTAAAATTTGTTATTATTATTATTATTATTTAAAAAAAAAGGTCACACTTTATATTAGGTGGCCTTAACTACTATGTACTTACATCAAAAAATAAGTACAATGTACTTATTGTTTTGCAAAACACTTCTGCTGCTATTGAGGGGGATAAGGGTAAGGTTAGGGACAGGTTTGAGGTTTAAGGGTGGGTTAAGGTGTAAGGGATGGGTCAACAGTGTAATTATAAATGTAATTACAGAAATTAATTACAAATGTTATTACATATAGGTATTTTAAAAATATAAGTACAATGTAAACACATGTATGTACACAATACGTGCATTGTACCAAATGATTAATTTAAATGTAAGTACATAGTAGTTAAGGCCACCTAATATAAAGTGGGACCAAAAAAAATATTTAAATAGAAACTTTGGGGCCATCTGGTGGTTAAAATTTGGTAGTGCTTTTTTAAATGTAATTTATTTTTAAATAGAAACTTTGGGGCCGTCTGGTGGTTAAATTTAAAAAAAATAATTATTTTTATTTTTTTTAAATAGAAGCTTTGACATCATCTGGTGGCTAAAATTTGGTAGTGCTTTTTTTTTTTTTTTTTTTGTTAAATATATTTATGTGACTTTAACCTCTATACAGATAGATCATCAGAACCCCGCAGTTCTGTCAGTTTTACCGAGCCTGAGATAATTCAAGGTATTCATATCATATTTATTTACCAAAGAAAATTGGTTGGGTTATTCTCTAGGTTTATTAATTATTTAAAATATTCATGCAGCTTTAAAGTCTTGACAACGTTTAACCTTGGTTTATTCTTTTTCAGATAGATGGGCAGACCCCGACAGAACCAGTGATGTTACTGAGTCTGAGATAATTCGAGGTGTGTGTGTTTCATATTTAATAACAAAGAAATTTTGTTATAACTAAGTCTTTAAAGTATTATTTAAAAACTTTTATTTATATGACAATGTTTTTGTTTATTCTATACTATATTCTATATAGTAGCACTGACGATACAGCAACCTGGACCGAAAGTCAGATGAATAATTGGGAACGAGCCAGCTGGTCAAGTGATCACATTGAAAACTCACCACGTGGGGGTAGACAGACACCATTTGCCTTTCAAGACCCAGTCGAGGAAGACCATCAACATGTCATGCAGAATGAGAGCGTAAATCTGATGCGTGATTTTGTTAATGAGAGATTTGACGCATTGCGTGAAGAGTTGGTTAACAAGCTGAACGAACAGCATAACAATTTTCTAGCCAGGCAGACCGTCTTCTTCAACGATCTTCATAATCGAATGGATGCGAGGTGTCGCGAACTACAAGGAAATTTACATCAGGCTCCTTTCAACTTTACCACTCTAGCGAGCTGTTGTATGGGAGTCTTCAAAACGCATTATCTCGACAGACTTATTCTAATGCGTTGATCGAATGGCTCGAGTATGTGAAAAAGATCTGAAACATAGATCTTCACAACGCACTAAATCACGGCAAAGTGCAGATCGGTCGACGGCTACTACGAGCAGGACGGGGGTTAAGTACAGGTTAGAATACAATGGGTGTTTATTCCATGGTCATGAATGCTGCTTCGAACCTCATAAAACACACACCCTTGTCAGGCATTCCTTTTGGAGTTCTCAGAAGACTGTTTGACGACAAGGTTGAAATTCTGCAAAACATGTACGGCTTGAAAATAGAGACCCTTTGGAATGGCTCAAAATGAAGCATACCGACCCCGCGGAGATGGCGTTTATGAGTACTTATTCTGCTCCAGAGAGACTGAAGCCTATAGAAGCACTTTAAACTAATGTTTATAAACTCTATCACAAAACGAGTGAAGGGGAGAAAATAAGCTATTTTACCAGCTTATACCCCTTGTCAGGTCTGTCAACCGAGGAAAAGCTATCCAAATCATTTATAACGATTTTGAACTGATTGAAAATTATTACGGACCTGAAAATGAATACATCCTGGCTCGTGCTGAAAATATCGTGAGGGATAAAAAGCATCTCACACTGCACAACAAGTCAGTTGACAAAAGGTTCAAAGTGGTGTATAATAAGTGCAGGCTTTTACCCTAGTATTTCAATACTCTTCCTTACAGCTACTGATTCGTTGATGCATAGAGGGGGACAGGACGTTTCTGAATTTGACTTTAGACTGCAACACCCTTTCTCATGTGTGATAAGTGGTCCGACATTAAATTTAAATGTCGACATTAAATTTGTTGAAGGAATACCCACATCTCTAAATGATGATCATTTACTCCCCGTCAACAAAGCATGTTCTGATTTTGGACGACATGATGAGCGAAGCCAGTGGGAACGCGCAAGTCCAGTTTGTACACCATCGTAATCTTAGCGCTATTTATATCGTACAGAATTTATTCGCTCAAGGTAAATCGAGCAGAACCATTAGCTTGAACACAAATTATTTAATTGTGTTTAAAAAACCCCGGGACGCTAATCAAGTGATGGACCTTGGGAGGCAAATGTATCCGACCAATGTGAAATACTTTATGGAGTGTTACCTCTCGAGTTAAATAAGCGGCGACTCAGTGCTGCCCCGGCAGGTCAGAAGGGTCTGTATTAACGATAGCCAGCACTGGTAAGGTCTTTAATGGCCTTTCAGGCAGATGATCACTTGGAAGAACTCCGAGAAAATGAGTGTTACACGAACATGGAGTAAACAATGAGATTAATAGTATACGTCAGGGGTTGTCTGAAGCGTGCTTCGAGTCTGATATTCCCAGACTTGATGAGAGATATGTGCTGACCGCAGTCTTTGTCAGGCGTGAGGTTAAAGGTGTAAAGCGAAAACCCTCTCAGAAAATCATCCCTGTTGATAGAGAGAGCATGATTAAGATGTCTCCCGGTAGCGGTCACCAACTGATAAACTTCTTGTACGGCCGCTCCTGAAGCAATGTTTGGCCGGAGAGGCTTGGCGGGAAATTGCTGTCTGTCTACATAGACGGCCAGGAACTCCAAATTGTAATGTTTGAACGCGAACAGGTTTTTATCGTAGGATCCGGTAAACGCGTCATTATCTACCATAGCCAGGACGATAGATTTTGGTAATGTCCCCAAAAACACGGATGGCGATACGGACACTTTCTTGATGAAAAGGGATGCTGACATGATATTTAGCTTATAAGCCACGTCCTCGCCAGTCATCAGGCAGAATTCATCTTTGTCTCTGATCATTCATATTTTTAATGTTGACGCCGTTTAGCATTAATTTTTCTTGAAAGGAAATATCGCTGTGAATAGGCGCCAGCAACTCCACAACACTGCTCCCGGTGGTGTAGAGCGATCTCTTGGTCAGACCAGCGTTATGCCCCACAGGATTGGTTTCATCCATGTGACCCACCGTGTCTTTGAAAAACAGACCGGCTGAAAAAAGTGATTCCAGCGCATCTTTGCTGTAGTTGATAAAACTCTCGATGATACATCGGTAAGGGTAAGCCACATGTAACGGCCAGGAGTGCCGTTTTGCCGTGCCCACAGGGACATTTTAAAAACCTTGTCTTGTCTTGTCTATGGAGACTCGTCTGGGGCAGGCGGCTTCTCTTGTTGTGGCCATGGAGGCCATTCCAGCCGCCTGCCCCCCTGTCGTGGAAGTGGAGGCGGTTGCTGAGGGACCTTGTGAGGGCCCCTGACTCCCTGTCATGCCCAGAAGAAGCCTCAGCTTCCGAGCTAGCCCAGGAGGGCTTCCTGTTCCTGTGGGCTGTCCTGTCCTGTCCCTGTCTGTTTAGCCCTGGAGGGCTATCCTGTCTTGTCTTGTCTAGTGTGTGTCTGGCCAGTGTCCTGTCCTGTTCGTTTAGCCCTGGAGGGCTCCTGATACCAACTGGATTCCCCAAGGAAATTTTTTTTGGGGGGGGGGGGGGGGGGGTGTAGTAGAGCTCCTGTTGGAGTGGCCGGGCCGAGGGACCTGAGGCCACGGCCACGAAGACCATCAGCCCTGACCGCCTGAGCTCCCAGCCCTGCCAGGGCATCCGTCTGTCTGTTACGCTCTGGAGGTCCCCGTCCTGTGTTCCTGTCCATGTCTGTCCTGAGGGGCCTCCAGAGTGCCCACCCCCCCTCCCTGGTGGAACTGTTACGGCGCGGGTCGCGCCTTTCGGGAGGGGGGAGTACTGTTACGTCCTCTGTCGTGTGTGTCATGTGTTCCCGCCTCGTGTCCATATTTGGTCTTGTTCCTGTCCTTGTTTAGTGTGATTATTAGTTAAGTCTTGTCCAGCCGTGTTTCGTCTAATTATCAGTTATTGTCATGTGTATTTAGTTCCTGCCTGTTTAGTTAAATTTCGTCTGGTCTACTCATTATTCCCCGGTGTTCCTGTCTGTGTCTGCCTTGCCTTGTCTTGCCCTGTCCTGATGTCACCATTAAAGACTATTATTTTGAAGTTTATCCTCGTGTCCGTGTTCCTCGTTCCTCCCTGCTGTGTGCACCGTGAAAGCCTTACCTTTGGCAGGCTTGGGCTTCTGGAAAGCTGCAGTTTTGCCCAGATGCTGGTCATGCAGCTTGTTTTTGAAGCTTGTGTCTGTAGCCTTTGGGAACATGCACTCCTCTTCAAGGATGGAGAAGATGCCCATTGGCTGTTGAAGAAATATTCACACTCAAGTACAGCCACAGTGAGAATAGTTATTGTAATTTACTGAATATCCTCTTACTTTCTCAATGAGCTCAATGCAGGCAGCCAAGTCCATACCAAAGTCAATGAACTCCCATTCAATGCCTTCTTTCTTGTACTCCTCTTGCTCCAGAACAAACATGTGATGGTTGAAGAACTGTTGCAGTTTCTCATTTGTGAAGTTGATGCAAAGCTGCTCCAAGCTGTTGAACTGATAATTCAACAGAAGTAATTATTGCAACTGACTGTTATCTTTTATGTCTTGATTCTTTCAGAGACATTAATGACTGATACTCACATCAAAGATCTCAAATCCAGCGATGTCCAGCACACCGATGTAGAACTGTCTAGGCTGCATTGTGTTCAACATTTCATTGATACGGATGACCATCCACAGGAACATTTTCTCAGCTTGAGAAAGCTTGTAGATGCTGATTTTCTCATCAGCAGTGAAGCCAAGGATGTCAATGGCAGTCTGTTTTTACACAGACCAAATAAATCACTGTTTATTGGAGTCAAAAAAGAAGGGTATTTTATGCTGTGTCATGCAGTATTCAGTTCAAGCTGGTGTTATTCTGATGTTGGTTTGCTCAGATATATTGCATAGAACCTAAAAATACTACTATTAATAATAATATTGCAGCTGTCCACATACATCTGTGGCAATGAACTCCTCCACGTCATCGATACTCTTGACAGTGATTTCACCTTGACTTCAACACGCATCTAATCAGTTGTAAATGGTTACTTGCATTGGTTTGTTGCTGAATAAGAGACTTGATGCTGTAGACGAGGTTCTTGATGATTTCTTGAGGAGGAAGTTGAAGAAGTCCAAAGTAAATCCACAACGTTACTTGAAGGTAAACACTGCCGGAAGGTTAAACTCAAGAGGAGAGTTTTGGAGTGTCTTTGTCTCAAGGAGAAGAGTTTTTGAGCAATGATTAGTCTGGGTTCCAAACTTTTAATGGTTCATGGCCGCACCCATTTTGTGGGTGGAGTGGCCAATCAGAGGCATGCATTTTGAGCGGGAAGCTCCCTTTGTCTCCGTTTTATGGCCCATTCACATTTTATTGCTGATCTGGAACGCTAGTGCCGATTTAAATTCAGAATTTGATGCATTTCACGATCACATAGTGTACGTCATTGTGTGAGAAATAAAGAGGAGATCATTTTGATACCAAGAAAGTAACCTTCGGATGATATTAAAGAAGAGATACACTCATGCACTGGAATATAGGCATTTAACGTCTAACTAATACAAGAAAAGGGTTTTAACTAAGTTAATATAACAGGGGAATATACATACAACACATGCATATAGCAGATACATTTATAACTACTTAGTTATGGCCTAAAATAGAGAACATGTCTTTAGGTGTGTGAGATGTGTATTGGGAATTGTGAGGACAGACAACTAGTCTGTCTTTGGATCGGGGGGGTGGGGGGGGGTCACCCACCCTTCTGTGGAATGTGTTTGAAGATTGATAAAGATACCCCAGAGGCGACTTGTTTTAGCATCCTTTTGATAGTGACAAAGACCATCTGCAATTTAGCACCCATATAAATGTAAACGATGAGGCCAGGTTAGTAATTTATATGCAAATGTCAAAGGCTAAAAGGTTTTCTAAAAACAAAGTGAAATCAGCCATCACTGATCCTAAGCAGACGTTACACCAGTGAAGACCTCGTCACCTAGACGGCCATCGGGACAAGACCACAGGAACCAGATGAGTCCTCTACACAATTTGACTTTGCTGCAGTTGGAATTGAACTGCTGGTTTCGTCTGGTCAGAGGAGAACTGGGCCCCCGACTGAGCCTGGTTTCTCCCAACGATTTTTTATCCATTCTGTCACAGAGGGAGTTTTGGTTCCTTGACGCTGTCACCTCTGGCTTGCTTAGTTGGGGACACTTAATTTCCAGCGATATCGTCGACTTGACTGCACAGATACTAATTAAACTGAACTGAGCTGGATGATGACATCACTGAATTCAACAACGAAATGCATTTAACTGAAAATTGAGTGTTTAATTTCGTCATTTTACATTATTGACACTATTTTCTTATTTGATACTGTAAAGTGCTTTGACACAATCTGTATTGTTAAAAGCGCTACATAAATAAAGGTGACTTTACTTGACTCGTCTCCTTCCTTGATGAGGCCGATGACTGTGGTGGCGTCTCCAAACTTCAGGAGCTTGACAGAGGGGTCTTTAGAGATGCAGTCATTCATGTAGAGGCAGAAGAGCAGTGGGGAGAGAACACAGCCCTGAGGAGCACCAGTGCTGATGGTGAGAGTCCTGGATGTGAGTTTGCCCAGCCTCACTAGCTGCTGTCTGTCTGTCAGGAAGCTGGTGATCCACTGACAGACGGAGGAGGGCACAGAGAGCTGTGTGAGTTTGTCTGAGAGAAGGTCAGGCATGATGGTGTTGAAAGCCGAGCTGAAGTCCACAAATAAGATCCTTGCATAATTCCCAGGTCTGTCGAGGTGTTGCAGGATGCAATGCTGTAGGGAGTGACATTATTTCCTTTATGAAATTAACTCCTCATGAAGCCAAAACTCAGGAACTTACACACTACAGATCCCATGCAATAAAACTTATCTGGAGAAGAGATCTTCAGAGAGAGCAAACAACACCACTCCCCTTGTTCATTTACGACCCCCTTCCTCCCCCTCCCCTGCCCTCTCTGCCTCTTTTCCCCCAAAAGGCTTCAAGTTCATTAAGAATAAGTACCACATATCCTATATCTTGTGAACCTCTTGTTTTCCCCCTTCATGTTTGCTATCATTTTAAAGGTCTCGGTACGATGGGAAAAATGGTCTCAATTTCACAGTAGTCACTTGTATTATGAGAAATATTGAAAACTTCAGTTAACTCTGTGCTTCTGTTGTGGGCGGTCTCCCTTCTAAACCTGATAAACATTGCTCTACAGGTGTGACCATTTGGAGCACGCAAACTGAGGTTTCTCATCCCCCATACAAAGATGTTATCTGTTTTGGGGCAGAGAATAAATGTTTATGGGCCTTTTGTTCTGGTAGTATTTAAGGGTAAGTTGCAAATAAGTCATTGCGATTCTGTAGCCAGATCAGCCCGTAGCGTGGAGGGTGTTTAATATGTTCCATACTATGTATCTTCTTCTTGAATCCAGGTAAACATTTTATTCTTAGATTCATCTTTGAACAACTGATGTTATGTATTTTCTTATTTTTAAATTGGCTTCTTATTGTATTATTATGTAATTGGCACGACACATTTACCTGACTAATAATACATTGTTGTATTTGATTTATTCTGATCTATTCTGAAATCATTTTTCTAGTAGATTAATGGTAGGGGTATTTCCGCAAATCTGCGTTCAGGACAGATCACACCAAGCACTAATGGATGAACCATGGGGAGCACCATGAAGGAGACTTTGGATTTCTGATTGTCTCTGGCTTAACACGGTGTAGCTCTCGTGGTTATAGGAAAAAATACACTTTTTGTTATGAGTATGCAGGCGCAGCTCACTTAAAGGTATTATAACACTCTGCACCCTCTGAGTAAGTGTAGAACTGACGAGTTTGTGCCGTGCGCTCACTGTTGGCGAGTGAATTGCTAAGCTATACCTGGTCCCTAATGAACGAAGAATTGAAAGTATGGGATTTCCGGAATAATCAAATATCTAAATTAACATACAATCGACGTCTGTGATCAATTTTTAATTATAAATATTGTCTAAATTGAATGATCACTTGGAACTGGAGTCAGAATGAGCACGGAGCTTATGACATCACTGCCCGTGCAGCGCCGGCACAATGCGATCGTAGTCCGACGAAACCATTGTTGTTTTTGTGTGGGGAACTGTGTCATCTATTCTGTGGAGAGAAAAGATATTAAATGTTAATGATTTGTGTTATTAATATATGTTTTAATAATGGTTTACTGGTTTTTGTGTTTTATAATGGGATCGATGTTTCATGTGAAGTTTATGAGTTAAAATGAGAATATAAGGTTAAATACTTACTGTTACATGTCTGCCTGTCCTAGTCCTCGTTTGCTCCTTTGTTCCGGTTCCTTTATAAGTCCTGAGTTCTCCCTTTGTGTTTTTCAGTGAATAATGTTATAATGTTAGGTGATGTTTAGTTTATGCTCCATTAATGTTATGTTGATGTGATAACGTTCCTGTATCTTCATTAAAAAGCACATTTGTAATCGTCGCCTCCTTGCACTCCCTGAAGGTCATCACTACACGTAACACTTACCTGGTAATGGTACCCTTTGGGAAGGGGGTGGAGCCTGGCCTATAAGAAGTTGCTTGTTTACCAAGTCAGCGAGTGTGTGCAAATTTGTCAATATAAATGATATAATGGTCTTGTTTTTGGATTGTGATACTGGTCTAGTAGAAATGGACAACATAATTTTTTTATTTTTTTATTTTTTTTTATTTGGGAAATATATACTCAAAACAAAATTTATATTAACTGTACCAAATATTTTCCATTGATTTAAATATTTTTTATGAATCTTCAATACAGAACAATCGTAAAGCTGTTAAGACATCTCAGCTACTAAAGAGGATACTTGATGTAATAGATTGATCTTTTTTTTTTTTTTTTTGGATTGTATTGATTTACAGACGCATGTATTTTTATACTGTTGTCATAATGTACTTTGACTCTGTTCCCCTGTTGTTATTGCAAATATATATATATATATATATATATATATATATTTAAAGTCAGCGAGTGTACTACTGCAGTGCCGTGAGCAAAAACAGGCCTCTTGTTAAGGTATATTGTTAAGTTAAGTATGGTACTCGAAATTGGTGCTCTGAATTTAACCAAGTGCACACACACAGCATTGAGTAGTGAACAAATGCACACATATACACACTTGGAGCAGTGGGGAGCCTGGGGAGCAATTAGGGGTTCGGTGCCTTGCTCAACGGCACCTTAGTCATGGTATTGAAGCTGTTCATTCACAATCCCCACCGGCATGAGAATTGAACCGGCAACCTTCAGGTTACAAGCCCGACTACCTAATCATTAGACCACGACTACCTAACCTTTAGGCCATGACTTGTGGATACTCGTTTGTACATATTATTTGTTGTTTATTTTGTTCTTTTATTTCTGTCTTTCTTTTAATTAAAAAATACTTCATGTAATTACTAGAAATTGCTGCAAATATAGTGAAACTGCTGTCTGTCCTGATTCAATATAAACAATGACCGCATGGCGGCGAGATCAAAGCATGTTGCAACTCTGTTTCTCAACGGCTCTGCATGTAAGGTACATCAATTTTGGTGTGCTTTGGAATGCTGCCTTTTGAAAGCAAACTTATTTTGAGGTTTTGTTGTGGTCTTGCCTTTTCTGTGTTGATGTTTCCCGTTCCCTTTGTATTCTGATATTTCCTCTGTTATTGTTTCATGTAATGCCTTTTTGTGTATAAATATACCCATTTTCTTTTGTCTCCTCAAGTACTTTGTGTTCTGTGTTCTTATTTGCCAGTGACTTTTGGGTTATTCCAAAACATTTACATTTATGCCTTTAGCAGACACTTTTATCCAAAGCAACTTTCAAATACAAGTTCACATTTTTGTTATGAAGTTCAGGCTGTTTCCGATTTTCATTTTTTTCTTGCTTTTTTGGGGGGGGGGTGTTCTTTGTTACTATCGCAAGTTCAGCACACTGCATTTTGTTCTTTACCACATCGTGCCTCATCTTGTCTTTTAAAACAGTGACTGAATATGTGATAAAGTTTGAAAGTGGAAAAAATAATGAAGAACAAAGTCAAACTTGCCATTTAATGGACACAGAATAATTCAGCACAAGTCAGTCATATGCTTGCTTGTAGGTGTAGTTTCTTGTCTTCATTCTTCATCTTTAGTCTTGAAAATGCAAAAAAAAAAAAAAATGATTTTATTGAAAATGTTTCATAAATTTTATGTATAAAAAAGTAACTTTTCTCTACTTAATTATCATCTGTTGTTACCTTCCCAGCTTCACGGCTCTTGGCTCTCAGCTTGTTGACCTGGGACTCTGCGATGTCAGCACGCTCATGAGACTCCTCCAGCTCATGCTGCACCTTCCTGTACCTGGACAGGTGAGTGTTGGCCTGCTCCTCCTGTTAGGATGACACCAGATATCCAACCCCTTTCAGAGCATTGTACTCACGGAGTGTATTGAATAGGAAATGTCAAAACTTCACACTCAAGCCATTTGACATTAGACTTACAGCTTCTTCAGCTTGGCGTTTGTAGGCCTTCACTTTCAACTGCAGCTTGTCTACCAGATCCTGAAGTCGGGTCACATTCTTCTTGTCTTCCTCAGTCTTTGGGTGTAAAAATGGTTCATGGTCTTGGTTAAACTATGTATATTATCATGAAAGGTGTTAAATGTCTAATTCTTGTGTAGTTTTACCTGGTAGGTGAGCTCCTTCACTCTCCTTTCATATTTGCGCACTCCTTTCACAGCATCTGCACCACGTCTCTGTTCAGCTTCAACTTCAGTCTCCAACTCACGCACCTTCAGTAGAGAGTTATTGTTGTCACCTGTCAAATCTCTACCATGGCCCGTTCATCTAAAGTTGTACTCATACTAGACGATCTGAACCATGCTCGAGCACCCCCAAAGTCTGTTTCTTTTGAACCATGTCCTGGCCCTCTTGAAGAAGTGAGCCAGAGCATGGTTCAGTTGGGCTCAGGTGTGGTACACATGTAGTGTGATCGCTAACTGCTCTACTGTCATAATTTCTACAAAAACATCTATTACTACTCGGAAAGAAGCAATTTTCAGTTAATTTGAGTATTGAGTAATGTAGGTTTATAACGGGTCTGGTTTTCACCTTATTGATAAACAGTATTTATACTTTGCGAGGATAGCTGCAAATTCCTCCATCAATGTCGTCTGATTCCATAATCATTTTCTGATGCGTGCAGCACAGTTAAATGAATATCACTATACTGCATAAGTGATAAATATATTTGACAGTCTATTAGCGAAAGTGCTTTTCTTCCTGTTTTCTTCAAAACAAAAGCTGAATCCTAATGATGAAAGCCTGCTCCAACCCAGAATGTTAAGTGCAATGTAAGTGCAGGCGGGGGTATAATCGCACTCTGGCTCGGTACAAGGCAACCGTTCCTAGTGTGAGCACACCCTAAGTCTGTATTTAGCCTGTAATTTACCCTGGACTCCAGTTTCTGGAGCTGTTTCTTTCCGCCCTTCATGGCCAGACTCTCAGCCTCATCCAGACGGTGCTGCAGGTCTTTGACAGTCAGCTCCAGGTTCTTCTTCATCCTCTCCAGGTGAGCACTGGTGTCCTGCTCCTTCTTTAGCTCCTCGGCCATCATGGCAGCCTGAAATATAAGCCAATGAAAATGAGCTAACCAATATAGATAGAATTAGCTTCCATGAATGATCTCTTTGTTACCACAGTCAAATAACTGTTTAAATTAGAATAGAGCAACAGAAAGTAAACACTCACATCAGTGATGGCTTTCTTGGCCTTCTCCTCTGCATTTCTGGCCTCCTGGACTGCATCATCCACCTCACCTTGAACCTGGACCAGATCAGTCTCAAGCTTCTTCTTGGTGTTAATAAGACTCGTATTCTGCAGGATTTAAGCAGGTAGTTTAGTGTATATTTAACTAAAACTGTATCATGTAACCTGAATTTGCTTTTAGTATTTAATTATTTTCTGTACTTGTGAGTGCAGCAGTCCCACACGCTCGCTGGCATCCACCAGCTCCTGCTCCGCCACTTTGCGGCCTCTCTCTGTTTGCTCCAAGGCAGCTCTCAGCTCCTCAATCTCTGCTTGCATCAGAATATTCCTGCGCTCCACCATGGCCACCTGCTCCTTCATGTCCTCATGTCCTCTGACAGCTTCATCAAGGTGCAGTTGGGCATCCTGTTGCAATGTTCTTTCTTTGTTAGTTGCATGTAATGCTTCAGTTAATTCCTGTATCATATTCATATTATTAAACATTTAAACTCCTCATTCTACAGAGAGATACCTTGAGTTGGCCTTGGACGTTCCTGAGCTGTTTCTGGGCCTCAGCAGCCTGGCGGTTGGCATGACTCAGCTGGATCTCCATCTCATTCAGATCTCCCTCCATCTTCTTTTTGACCCTCAGGGCATCATTTCTGCTCCTGACCTCAGAGTCCAGTGTGCTCTGCATGGAATCGATCACTCTTTGGCTGTTCCTCTTGATCTGTTCCATCTCCTCGTCCTTCTCAGCCAGCTTCCTGTCAATCTCGCTCTTCACCTGGTTCAGCTCCAGCTGCACACGAAGAATCTTGGACTCTTCATGCTCCAGGGTGCCCTGCAAGGAAAAAAGGAAATAATTGACTTACTTTTTAAACTTGTCAAAATGTACTATATGCCTCCAGAGTTATGGCACTACATTTGTGATTGTTTAAGAAGGAAATAATTACGTTCATTTAAGGTTTTGAACCACTACATATACAGTACAATGTTGTAATATTATTCAAAGCACTGGTGTGATGTTAGTATTGTATCAAAGGAATGGCACCTCGGCTTCTTCAAGTGCAGCCTGGATCTCTGATTTCTCAGACTCCACTGTCTTCTTGGCTTTCTCTAACTCATGAATGCTCTTTCCAGTCTCTCCAAGCTGCTCAGTGAGGTCAGAAATCTCCTCTAAAAGTATTTAAAAATCAATAGTACATCATTTTCTGTTTTTTTTTTTTTAAATACATCTCTGTTTTATAAAATCCTTGCTGTAAAAATAAAAGTGCCATTTACGTTGCAGATTCTTGTTCTCCCTCTTCAGGGTCTCAAGGTGGTCAAGAGCTTCTTCATAAGAGTTCTTCATTTTGAAAAGCTCAGTGCTGAGAGAACGAGCTTCTTTCTGAGCAGCTTCTAGTTCAGCCTGGCTTTCCTCATACTTCTGCTTCCACTCTGATAGGACCTGAAAAAGAAATGTAGTCATTGTTAATTAGCCAAGTCCATGGTTCAAGGTTTAGATTTGAAGATTATGCACATCTTTCTTACCTTATCAAAGTTTCTCTGCTTCTTGTCAAGGTTGGCAGCCAATGCATTTGCCCTCTCCCCATCAACCATGAGGTCCTCTACTTCACCCTGCAGTCTCTGTTTGGTCTTTTCCAGTGAGGCACACTTGGAGTTCACCGCCTCAATAGATTCTTCAGCATCCTGCAGACGCTGTGCCAACTTTTTCCTGAAGAAAGTGGTATGAAATTATGAATTCTTACTAATAATTTTAGGGTACTGAAGACTTTTAGTTGTTGTTGCTGTATTTACTTGGCTTCCTCAAGCTCTTCAGTGCGTTGGATGGCATCAGTCTCATATTTGGCTCTCCACTGGGCCACCTCACTGTTGGCCTTAGACATTCCACGCTGGAGTTCAGCTTTGGCCTCCTGCTCCTCCTCATACTGCTCTCTGAGCAAATCACAGTCATGGCGGGCAGACTGAACTGCATGGGCCAGAGCATTCTTGGCCTATAAGGGAGCGCATTTTGGGATTTTAAACACTCTTCAAAAAAGCATTAAAATCATTTGATTATCAAAACAAAATAATATATGCAACTCTACCTTGACTTCTTCCTCAATATGTCTTTTGAGATCCTCGATTTGCTGAGTATAAGCCTGTTTTCCTCTGGTTAGCTGTGAAACAAGTGCTTCTTTCTCTTCCAGTTGACGGCTAAATTCACCTTAGAAAGAGGTTACAGATATTAGCATGAAATACAATAACAGAATCTTTAACTCAACACGTGCAGCTTATTCTCTTACCATTTTCAGTCTGAAGTCTTGCTCGTTGTGCATTCATGTCGTTCAACTGGCGACTGTTTTCATCACTTTTGGCCTTGATTTCACTCAGCTGGTCTTCAAGTGTGCGGCACATCTTCTCTAAATTACCCTAAAGAGATTAGAGATTTAATGAATGTGTTTGTAAAGATGATTGTGTACTTATTAATGATCATCTAGTGACATTACCTTTGCTTTAGCCACAGCCTCCATGTTGCTTGACAAGTCATCAATCTCCATCTTGTATTCACTCTTCTCCTTCTCCAGCTTCTGCTTGACCCGCTGGAGGTTGTCGATCTGTTCTCCGAGCTCAGCCACACTGTCTGCCTGCTTCTTTCGGAGAGCTGCAGCTGTAGCTTCATGCTGGAGGGTGGACTCTTCCAGATCACGACGCATCTTCTGGAATTCGGCTTCACGCTTCTTGTTCATCTCAATCTGGGCAGCAGTGGCACCTCCAGCTTCCTCAAGCCTCTCACTGATCTCCTCAAGTTCCCTGGAGAGATCAGCTCTCTGCTTCTCCACTTTGGCACGAGCAGCTCGCTCTGCCTCAATTTCCTCTTCCAGCTCCTCGATACGGGCCTAATTGAAAAAAATAAATAAATAATTATTGATATTTGTAATGTGGATTTTTCCGGCTATGCATCTACTTCACCATTTCACATCAGATAGACTAGGGTTAGTGTTACTTGAAGTTCTTTGATCTTCTTCTGAAGCTGTGCTCCCAAAGTCTGTTCATCCTCAATCTTGCTGAGAAGCTGACTTATCTCAAAGTCCTTCCTGTTTTTAAAGTATTGTTTTGTAAAATGTGCCAAATACTTATTTTGTGTAATTGTGTAAAGTCCAAAATCCGATGCCCACTCACTTTTTGATCTTCTCATCTGATTGCTGTTTGTCATTCTCCAGGTCCATGATGGACTCCTGGGCCAGTTTCAGATCACCCTCAAGCTTCCTCTTGGCTCTCTCAAGGTCCATACGGAGCTTCTTCTCTTGTTCCAGTGAGCCCTCAAGCTATTGTGACAAATCGGAGCATTAAAATATTAATTAGCAACAATATTAATTTCTCATTGATTCCCATTGATTCATGGTCTTATTCTTATGCCAAACATCTTACATCGTCCACTTGCTGCTCAAGCTTTGTCTTAGCTTTAGTCAGAGTGTTGACTTTGTCTTCCTCTGCCTGAAGGTCGTCAAGAGTCTGCTGGTGTGCCTCTTGGAGGGCTTTCTTCTCTTTGGTCAGCTTAGCAATGCTCTCATCCTGGGAGGCCATCTCCTCCGTCAGGTTTTTCACCTAAATGGAAACATTGATTACTTGTTTCATTATCAACAGCCTGAATCACAATCTGCAGTGTGTGTGTATATACTGACTTTATTTTCTGTTGCATGTTTCTCCTTCTCCACTTTGGCCAAGGTGAGCTCCAGGTCATCGATGTCTTTCTTCAGCTCGGAGCATTCGTCCTCCAGTTTCCTCTTCTTGGCAGTCAGTTCAGCATTGATTTCCTCCTCATCCTCCAGTCTCTCGTTTGTCTCTTTGAGTTTGCCCTCGAGCTGGATCTTGCTTTTGATGAGCCCTTCACATCTCTCCTCAGCATCAGAGAGGTTTTCAGATTCCTGTTGATTGACATGGACATCGTTAATGACTTATGTTTATAGCTGTAAGATCTATATTAAGATCAGTAAGAGCTGAAATACTCACAGCAGTTACTTGCAGTAGAAGATCGTTTTTCTCCTGAACAAGTGACACCATTTTCTCCTCAAGCTCCTTCTTTTTAGCTAATGCCTTTGTTAAATCTTCTTTCATTTTCTCATAATTCTCCTTCATGGCTGCCATTTCTTTCTCAGTCTCTGCACTCTTCAGAAGAGGCTTGATCTTGAAATACACCTTCATCCATGGCCAATGTTTCACATTCATGAATGAGCGGATGTTGTATTGAATGGTATAAATTGACTCCCTGTGTAAATTGTAATCAGTAAATCAGTCTTTATCACTCTGTGGTACTAAACAGTTGTGTTCCAAACATTATTGTAAGTTCATTGTACCTCCTTTCCATCATTTTGACAAACTCCTTCCTCATGACGTATCCACGGCACAAAGCCTGAGTCATGGTAACCAGATTTGCCAATTTCTCATCTCTCATCTCCTCAAGAGTACCCAACAGACCAGCTTTGAAGAACACCTACAACAACATTTGGAATATATTAGTGGTTTAGTGTTGAATAAGCCAACAAATCCTTTTCAGCGTAGATGTGGCCTGGGATACACTATATGGCCCTAATAATAATTGAGTTTGGCTGTTCCAGTAATTCCAGTGGGAAAACATGTTCTATACTATACTTTAGAATGACATTTGAGAGAATTTTGGAGAAACAGTTTGGAGAGGCATGACAGTGTCCAGTACACAAAGTGGGGTCCATATATAATATTTTGGGGTAATAACTCATGGAAAAACTGGTGTGGTGTGGAATAAGTTGACTGGCGCAAAGCCTCGAGTTGAACCCCTATTCAAAAGCTTCGGGCCTTCCTTCCTCAGACTGTTGCAGTACATTTGGAAGCAATGAATTCTCTACAATGTCATTGTGTCGTAGCAGAGTCAAAAATGAGAAGGAAAGAGTTGAAATAGTTTTGTCCACATGGAGTATTTGCAGAGTAGCTCACCTTGGTGAGTCCAAATTTGTATTGGGTGTGGTCAACATCAATAGAGCCCAAGAGTTTCTCTGCAGCCTTTTTGTTGTCAATGAACTGTCCCTCAGGGATGACGCTAGCGTTTAATACTTTGTATCTAGAGGACATTTAGGTAAGAGTCATATTCTTGTGTTATCATGTAAGGAAGCAGAGATTAGGTGATACATCATCTCTAAGTAAGAAGCTGCAAAAAGATGTCTTTACCTCTGCTTGAAGTCACCGTAGTGGATTCTGCTGGGGAAACCCTTCCTGCAGATTCTGATGCCCTCCAGGACACCATTACACCTGAGCTGGTGGATAACCAGGTAGTTCTCCATCAGACCTGAATCGCAAATGTTCTTAAGGTTCCAGACATTTTTTCAAAAGTGTGATGCATTTGAGTCTTCAAGGATCAAGATTACCTGGAGTCTTGGATTCATTAGGAATCAAGCAGCGCACAAAGTGAGGGTGAGTGCTCCTCAGATTAGACATCAGTTTAGCCAAGTTCTCCTGTGGAAATGTTTGTAATGAATCTAATCTGTAATGTTGAAAAATTTCACAAACTTCATTAAGAGAGAGAATCTGTTTACCCTAAAAAGTGCAGACACCGTCTGGAAGGAACCACCCTTCTTCTTGCCTCCTTTCTTTCCACCTCCCTCTGTTTTATATCAATGACAGAAGTTTTTTGTTGTTGTTAATCTTGTGTTGCCTTCCATTAACCTCTTCAATAAATCTCTATTTACATCTTGTTGAGGAATCTAACGGTTATCTTGTATAGATATACTTCATATTTTGAAACTCCAAAATCTGTGATCACATAGTTTGTTGCGTTCTGATGATCTTCTTCTTTTTTTTTTTTTGTATAAGCAGGTGTCTTGTACATAATTAAAACACAAAGGAATTGAGGAAATGCAGATGTCTGTACCTTCTGCACCTGCAACAGCGGCATACAGGAAGGCCAGTACTTTGAGCGATGACTTTTGGTAAAGTTGCACAACTGAGTCATTCAGTGGATCCTTGTTCTTGTCCAACCAGCCAGTAATGTTGTAGTCCACAGTGCCGGCGTAGTGCACCAGAGAGAAGTGGGCCTCTGGCTTACCTTTGGCAGGCTTGGGCTTCTGGAAAGCTGCAGTTTTGCCCAGATGCTGGTCATGCAGCTTGTTTTTGAAGCTTGTGTCTGTAGCCTTTGGGAACATGCACTCCTCTTCAAGGATGGAGAAGATGCCCATTGGCTGTTGAAGAAATATTCACACTCAAGTACAGCCACAGTGAGAATAGTTATTGTAATTTACTGAATATCCTCTTACTTTCTCAATGAGCTCAATGCAGGCAGCCAAGTCCATACCAAAGTCAATGAACTCCCATTCAATGCCTTCTTTCTTGTACTCCTCTTGCTCCAGAACAAACATGTGATGGTTGAAGAACTGTTGCAGTTTCTCATTTGTGAAGTTGATGCAAAGCTGCTCCAAGCTGTTGAACTGATAATTCAACAGAAGCAATTATTGCAACTGACTGTTATCTTTTATGTCTTGATTCTTTCAGAGACATTAATGACTGATACTCACATCAAAGATCTCAAATCCAGCGATGTCCAGCACACCGATGTAGAACTGTCTAGGCTGCGTTGTGTTCAACATCTCATTGATACGGATGACCATCCACAGGAACATTTTCTCATAGACAGACTTGCAGAGTGCCGAGACTGCATTGTTCACCTGAGAAATTCAAAGGTCTCTCACGATGACTATGTCTGAGACATTTCTCACTGTATCCATAGGTTAAATGTGTTAATAAAGTCATCACCTGTGGTACTGTCTGGCCTTTGGTCACCATCTCGTTCCCGACCTTCACTCTGGGGTAGCACAGAGCTTTCAGCATTTCAGCGGAGTTGAGGCACATGAGGTAGGCGATTTTATCAGCCGCTAAGGAAGCAGAGTTTTATGCATTATTGTTGCTAATTAAGTGAATGTTTATATGTTAATATGTGCTAAACTTTTATTACCCTCATTGCCGTCAGGTTCAGCCTGCTCCTCTCTCTGCTTCTGTTTGAACTTCATGCTCCCATGATGCATCACAGCACCCGTCAACTTGTAGATGCTGATTTTCTCATCAGCAGTGAAGCCAAGGATGTCAATGGCAGTCTGTTTTTACACAGACCAAATAAATCACATTGTTTATTGGAGTCAAAAAAGAAGGGTATTTTATGATGTGTCATGCAGTATTCAGTTCAAGCTGGTGTTATTCTGATGAATCTAAAAATACTACTACTACTAATAACATTGCAGCTGTCCACATACATCTGTGGCAATGAACTCCTCCACGTCATCGATACTCTTGACAGTGATTTCACCTTGACTGATCATTGGATAGTCATAAGGGTTGGTGGTGATGAGCAGGGCCTCTGTAAAGAGTTGATGTGCAGTATGTTAACAGTGCTCTCAAACATGGAAATAACTGGAAAACAATCCTGTAGATTTCTCACCGAGCAGCTCTGGCTTGTGTCCAGTCATGAGCTGGTAGAAGATGTGGTAACTCCTCTCAGCAGACAGCTGGAATGTTACCCTTGACTTTTCTAGCAGATCTTTCCATGAAAAAAAAAGAGGGAAAAAATACGTGTTCAGTTGATTAACCCACATCTTAGCCTCCAAATAAAATGTTTGGCTTAAAACAGTGTTGACTCACAAGTTTCAATATCTGCTTTGGCCAGTTTACCAGTGGTCCCAAAGTGAATCCTGATGAATTTACCCTAGATTGAAATCATTGATAAAAGCTCAACTGTTTGCCTGCTTTGACACTGTGATTGTAAATTTATGATGTTATTAATGATGATTCATAGGTGCAACTTACAAAACGAGAGGAGTTATCGTTCCTTATAGTCTTGGCATTACCATAAGCCTCCAGCAGAGGGTTGGCTGCGATGATCTGGTCTTCCAGTGATCCCTAGATGTAATTGTAGGACAGTGGGTAGTCGTGAGATGTATTACAAACACTGTCATTAATAACATTGTCTAGAATAGGTGTTCACTAACCTGCATTTTTCCAGCGACAGGCTCTGCCTTCTTTGGACCAGACATCGCAACAGTTGCAAAGTACTGAATGACACGCTTTGTGTTCACAGTCTTTCCTGCACCAGATTCTCCGCTGGAGATATATATGAGATCATCATTTAGTCATAAATCTTTTACTGATTTACAATTATAATTGAAAAGCTTCAGGTTGTGTCAGCAGAAGAATATTTACTCACGTAATCAGGACAGACTGATTCTCACGATCTGAAATTAAATCGTAAATGTTAACAGGATTTCTAAAATAGGTAGCACTCTATATTAACTTGAAGCTATAAAGTGTTTGTGAAGTTTGTTATTTTTCTTGCATTGGTATTAGATGAATAGGCTACATCCTAAACTTAACATTTCATTTATTTATTCATATACGTGCATATAGAAGAACGTAATTTTTTATACAATAATGCAAACTAATGGTTGTTATGAAGTACTTACTAATCAAACATTAATTTGGACTGTACCACTAATTTTCCTCAGCTTAAAAACCTTATTTAGGTATCGTTTACTAAGTAGTTGTTAACTAAGGATAAAAAACATCAGTCCTCTTTCTATTTGGATTTAGCTTATCTATGAACTCTGTCAAAACAGCAATTTATAGACAATGAATTATACACTATTATGCCATGGGCTCGCTGAATACTGGATTGTGATTGGCTGGCAGGTATTGATTAAATTCGTTTAACTGCACAGGTAGTTCCAGGTCAGTTTACTCACGTTCTATATTAATGTGCTGCCTATAAACATTGGTAACCATAGTAACATACAGTTACAGGGTAGTGTCATACGGCTAAGTATGGTGACCCATACTAGGAATTCATGCTCTGCATTAACCTATATTAACGTGCACACACACAGCAGTGAATACACACACACCGTGAACACACACCCGGAGCAGTATACAGTATAGTTTATTACATATTGTATATTTTGTATTGTATATTGGGAAGTCGTGGCCTAATGGTTATTGAGTCGGACATGTAACTCAAAGGTCGTGGGTTCGAGTCTCAGGTCCGGCAGGGATTGTAGGTGGGGGGAGTGAATGTCCAGCGCTCTCTCCATCTGAACACCACGACTGAGGTGCTCTTGAGCAAGGCACTGAACCCCCAACTGCTCCCCGGGAGCCGCAGCATAAATATACAATATTGTATAAAGTATATTGAATAGTAATACAGACGAAAATAACCGTCATTTTTATTGTTCCGGTCAAATATTGCAGCTCAAATATTGTAACATCTTTAATTTGTGAATGCTGGCAAATGACCATGGCATAAGCGGAATAATCAATGGCTAGCTGTGCATTAAACGATTTGAATGCACTTCAAATCGTTTAATGCACAGCTAGCCGTTGATTATCCCTTACTTATAAAACGGTTAGTTCCATTCCTCGATTCTGATTGGTCGGCAGCTGTGTTTTATTCACGATACAGCACGGCTATGACTGCTTCACCGAACAGTTCTGTGTATCGCTGAGCAACACCCTTAGCAACATTAACAATCAATAGCATCAAAACTGTTTATTGTATTATGTATTTAGGCAGAATTAATTGTCTGTTGTTCATTTAATCCAGCCACAACAATTGCGTCGTACACTGGGAGCCACTTGTATGGATTGACAGTAGCGCAGAACAAGCCAGAGTAGGTCTGAAATGGAGATCGTCCATGAGTGACCCCTGCTGGCATTATGTTGCATCTTGAATCTTTAATTTTGAGACCCTGCCCTTCCTCTGTCTAAATAAACGCTTCTCATGCGGAGATGTGTGCGGCACGTGTCTGAGTGAAAGACTGCAGTTTCTGAAGTGAGGAGGGAATATTACTGAATTTATTAGTTTTCTGTTTCAGGTATGATTCTGTGTGTCCATCAGTTTACACTGTAATGACGCTTGCAAACTCGTGCTGTGCCGCGAATCTGTCTGTTTTAAAATTAAAAGACGGAAAACAGAAGTTTTCTCAAGCTGAGAGATAAGCAGATGTATGTGTGTGAGAAAATATCATATATGGTGTTTAAAAAATAAATGACACAGCGGATGATAAGAGCTCTGTTTTTATTTAAGCTCCTTTAGATGAGAGGCAGGTTCGGAACATTCTCGTGCTGTTTACTGTTGCTGTCAGGAACTATTTTTTAGCGGAAGGACAGCATTTAACGAACTTGCTTCAAAAAAGAAACATTTCAGTACATACATTTTGGGTTTTCATATTGTTTTATTGTGTGGTAACCGTTTTAGAAAAGCAATAAGGTACTTGAGGCCTTGCTGTATTGTGAATAAATCACGACTGAAGGGGTTGCAGGCCCTCTGTTTCGCGTCGTGCCTAATAACGCCCTTCAGCCGTGATTTATTCACGATACAGCATACCTTATTGCTTACATACGTCACACTTGTTGTTATAAAGTGTATTTTTTCATTGTCTTTTTAACTGTTATTTGTTGAGACTGCTGGAATCCACTTACCAGTGAGCATAAACTGGTAGGCGTTGTCGGAGATGGAGAAGATGTGAGGCGGGGCTTCAATCCTCTTCTTGCCTCGGTATCCAGCCACAACAATTTCGTCGTACACTGGGAGCCACTTGTATGGATTGACAGTGGCACAGAACAAGCCAGAGTAGGTCTGAAATGGAGATCGTCCAGTTTTACAATGTTGCTGCCCTATTCCAGGAATAAATTATGATTTGCTTACATAGATCATCCATGCTGCGTAACGCTCTTTGAGGTTAAACAGCACAGCAGGCTCGTTGAGGTGGGTCATCATGGCCATGTCCTCCATTTTGTCAAACTTGGGAGGATTCATTGGGAAGATTTCATCTTCTTTTACTGTGACAGTCTGTAAGGAACATTGTTTAGACTTTTTGTACACACATTTCTACACTTTTTAACAAAAACTTCTGAACTCAAGCACAGTAACATATGAAATAGTTTTTTGTTTGTTTGTTTAATCTGTGATACGTACTTTCCCACAATGAGTTTTGACAGTAGCTTTGCCACCCTCTCTACTAACAAGAGTACTTTTCAGGTACATCTCAGCTTGATCTGTCACGAAGAACGCTGATTTGGCGTCAAAAGGGGTGTTCTGAGCCTCGAGTCGCTCTCTTTCTGGCTTCCGGAGGTAAATGGCCGCCGGGCCGAAACACTCCATTTCACCATCTCCCATGATTGTACTTCACTGTGGAGCAGAACCGACATCACCATGATGATATACTTAGATTCACTTTTTGATTGTCATTGTCTAACTTTCAACTCTAACTGAATCATTGAATCACTGAATCACTGAAACCTCCAAACAGATAATATTGTCACCATCTGTTGGCAAGTTATTTACCCTGTATTATGCTCAGATATAAACCGCAGCAGTCAAATTCAGGATTCTGAAAAAAAAATAAAATAAAATAAATATATAAATATATATATATATATATATATATATATATATATATATATATATATATATATATATATATGTATATATATATATAAATGACTAGTCACACACACACATACAGATAGATAGATAGATAAACTCACCCACCTTTGATGGGCAACTGTGCTGCAATCAGAGGCTGTCGTTTATATAGTGTATTTACTGAACACTCAGCTAAACTGTCCAGCTGGATTTGGTCATGTTCTTCTACTTGGTTTATGATGATGTATCTCAGTCCTTGTGGAAAATAGCAACATGTCATGTCACAAACTTCATTTGTTTTTGTTTTTTTGGTTTGCTGGAGCATGTGATATTTTAATTATTCTCATGGTTTACATCAACTGAACATTCTTTATATACTTATATTCATGATGTTGATATGTTTTAATTTTAAAGCAATAACACATTCATCATAGACATTTGGATAATACACTTATATGGCATAAAAGTTTTACAGTCCGTGTTTTTTCATGTTGTGCTTCTTCTTTTTAATGTAGGCTTTCTTGTTGTGTGTATTTGTTAGTTTACATGTTTAATTTGTTGTCACTGAGGTCTTATTTCAATATCGAATCTTATTTTAATCTTGGCAAAGAGGAGGAACTTGGTTCAGATGTAAGGAAGCACTCAGCTGCCACTGATATTTAATTTTAGAGATGACAGCAAGACTGACACAATGTGATGACTGAAAGATTTTAGTTTTCATGAAAGGTAATATACAACTTATGTTTTAGCCAGCTATCTATGACATAACGATTGATATTGCTAAATCACATGATGTCATTTACCATTCTTACCTTTGTTTTACCAGATAAATTCCTGTGTTCAGCAAGTTCTAACATTTGTTTTTGGACATTTAGCATCCATATTATTTCCTCTTCAATTGCAAATACAGTCAAGAAACAGTGTTTGCATATAGTGTCAACTTTTGGACACATTTATATCTTTTACAAAATCACAAAGAGCTTACTGTATGTAATTTCTATTTCGATCACAGGAATGTGAGCAAAGATTTTCCTCTTGACCAGTTTGAGAAGTCTGGCAAGCAGGGCATTAAAACCTAGATGAATTACCAGAGCTGGACCGTAACAGTCCTTCCAAATGAAATTTTTATTTGGCAATTAAACCTCAGTGGTCATGGCACATACGAATCTTATTTCATGGTGTTATAATGACTCTCAAAGTTATAAACAGCATGTTCATATATGGACAAATCATAAATATAGCACAGTGAGAGCTCATGTTTTTATTACGAAGTTAAGGTTACTCATCCAGGCCACAGTGAAGACTCGTCTGACCTATCATGACATTACTGTAAGACTGCTCAGTAAGTACACTGCTTTTTTTCCAATTTACTGTACCTTTGAAATAAATGAATAAAAAAAGTAATAAACAATATTTATGACTTGCTCTAGAGTCTAGACTATCTAGATTCATGTTATGTTAACATTTATTAGCTGCTGCAGTATACTATTGTTGTAGATTGTTACCAGCTATTAACTGACTTTGTGTTAGAGTCACAAGCCTAAGAATTTTTCTTGATTTAAATATAAATTTACAGACAACAGTCAACATGTGGTGTAGTAATTATTCAACTTTGGGCCAAATGGTTCTGAGCATGGTGAGTTACATTTCCAGATGCATTTCTACATGAATACGGTATGGTTTGTAATCATACCACGTCTGTTTTAAGATGCTATGCCAGATCAGCCTGGGGGACACACAGTAATAAGCCAGATGACTAAATAAGCCTACCAAAGCATTTTTTAGTTGCTTATATTCTGACTTGACTGTTTTACATGCATGAAGTCAAATATGAAGCATCGAACCACAAAATCATTTACTTGTCTTGAATGTAGGTTTTGCATTGTTTATCCAGTGTGTAGGAATACAATTTAGAATACAATTGTGAAAAACTGTCTTCATGCATGTAAAATAGTCAAGTCAGAATACTAGCAACTAAAAAATGTTGGACAATAATCTGGAGGGATTTCAGAGAATAGTGCCAAAACATCCAGTCAGCAGTCCAAACCGACCGAACTGACCACCGGTACCAACCAGGTATACAAAGATTCCAAGGAACGGTGAGAAACAAAGCAGTAACCTGCATCATATTCCGCCAGTAGACCACGGAGATCAGCGTAGGGGAATCGTACTAGATGAGCCTTGATTTTTACTGGCAGGCCACCGTGTTTACCCCGTCGTCTCTTTCTCCGTAGATACGGCGTTCGACAGAGGTAAGCAGTGAATTACATTATTTTCCATGGCAGATCTAATGTTGAGAAGTGCTTGGCGATCATACATCAGTAGAGTCTTTTTAAAAACAGTCAATGAAAACAACACAAACACAAATAAAACTGAAAGCAGCAGATGGCCGGCCAAACACACAAGCGCCATCTTTCATTGATGGTGGATGTGTGGAATGAGTGGATGAGTGGAAAGTGGCAGTAAATGATTTTATTTGTTATTGCAGTGTAGTTCACTCAGTGAACCTTGATGGGTGTGGGCTACACCAGATAAGTGCGATTAATGATGAACTAATCATTTACAAAACATGACTATGCGTTCGTAAATCATTATTAAGTAATATGCTAATGATTTACAAATCTTACGTAAGTTATCTTAAAAAAATAGCATTATGAAATAATCAAACAGATCCTTAGTAAAAGGTTAATACACTGAAACAAATGATACTAAATTTTTTAAAGTAAGTGGTTGCAAACCATTTATTTTAGCTACATTTAAATAAAAAACATGTTGAAACTAAATGTGTTTATTTAAATGTAGCTAAAATAAACTGATTGCAAACACTTATCTTTAAAAAAAAAAAAAAAAAGTAAATTTAATGAATATTTGTTTCAGTATAGTTACTAGTTAAGTTGCTAGTTAATATATGATTAATCACTTATAAATCATTGAAATGTCAAAAAATAAAAAAAATAAAAACACAAATTGTACTATTATCTCACAGCGTTAAAATACTCCACGTATGTCAGAGAAGAAATCTGTCTACACCCTCACCAGTGAGCCTTTACATTGCAGTACACTACAAAGTATTCAAAACCTGTTGTGTAAACGCATGAATAAATCATTTACAAAGCTTTCTGCATCCCCTAATCTAAAGTGTAAACTACTCATCACTTGTAAGTGTTTTACAAACCTGCCAGGTACAGGTTGTGTGTGTACACACACTGGGGTGAAAGACCTACGAATAATGAGAAAAACATTTACAACTGATGAATCCTTCCTTATTTAAGAATTTTTAGATATTTTGGCTGGAAACAAGACAAGAAATCTAAGTACGAAAAGCGTTTTTTTTTGCTGTGTACAACACAGGACGTTAAAAGGTTATGAAATAGCAACAGGTAATAACCTGATCTGTCTTCAGTTCCTAATTCAGAATGATGGAGTGACTCAAAGGAATAATTGCGTGCAATAAATACAGGCAAGACACAAATGGGACAAGTCAGGAAGATTGTTTACAAAGCAGTCTTTTGTGGTAGAAGTGGTGGTTCTGACAAATTTGAAACAAGGAGTTTAATCTACAGTTTTAGCTAAATGGAGTATACACAAGACTAGATAATGATCTGAGATATCATCCCTCTGCTGCAGAATTTCAACATCATTAACATCAATTCCATGTGATAATATTAAATCTAAAGTATGTTTACAGCAATGAGTGGGTCCTGACACATGTTTTCTAACTCCAAAAGAGTTTAGAATGCCTATAAATGCTAATTCCATTGCATATTTATCATTATCTACATGGATATTAAAATCATCAAAAATTAAGACTTTATCTGCAGCAGCATTATCTCAGAAAATCAGAAAATTCTTTGATAAAGTCTGTATGGTGCCCTGGTGGTGTTACGGGGTTAACGAGATGTGAGACATGCGGATCCATATGCAAGCTTTATTTAAAGACAGAGACGAGGTGATAACAGGCAGGGTTGAACAGTGGCAAACAGTTATATAATAGGCAAGGCAAAGAGTCATCCTAAATGGGCCTGGATCGGTCGACAGCGAACAGTATCCAAAGGGGCTAGACAAGAGAGGTAAATCCAAAATTAAAGCAATAGTCCAGGCAGGGGAAAACACAATCCGAAACAGGCAAGGCAAGGCAAGGCAAGGCAAGGCAAGACTAGAGAAACTAACAGGGGCTCTGTAGGGCAGCGATAAATGCATACAATACTTGGCAGAGAGGGAGAGAAAGTCCATGGCTTAAGTACGGTGTGCAAATGGGAATCAGCTGTGTGTGATCAGTGCAATGAGCTGTGTGCGTGTCGTCAGTGCAATGAATAATGGGAACTGTAGTCCGGAGGTGTCGTGCAACAGTTAGTGTCGTGCAAAAGTAACTGTGGTGAGTGAGTGGCCTCTGGTGGTGAGTGAATGGAAGTTCACAGACCAGATTCGTGACAGGTGGCCTGTATACAGTAGCCAGTACAAATGTGAATAGAGATTTAATATTAGCACTTATTACACTAGAAGATTTTATATAAAGAACCATTACTTAAAATGAATTATACTTGAAACCAGACTTCTGAGAAATACTTAAAATATTGCTATAAATTGTAGCAACACCTCCCCCTTTACCTTTTGGACGCGGTTCATGTTTGTAACAGTAATATTGGGGGTAGACTCATTTAAAGTAATGAAATCATCTGGTTTTAGCCAGGTTTCTGTCAAACAGAGCACATCTAGTTTATGATATGTGATCATATCATTTACAAAAAGCCCTTTCGTAGAAAGGGATCTAGATATACATTAAGCCAAGTTTTATCATTTGTTTATCTGTATTATATCTGTTTTTTATTTGTTGAACATCAATCAAATAATCAATTTTGGACTTTTTTTGTATTTTCTAGTTCGGGGAACAGACACGTAGTCTCTATAGAGCAATATCTAGGTGAAAAAGTTTCTATGTGCTGAGAGTTAACTGACTTCTGTGACGTGAGGCAGCTAGCAGACGGTCGGTTTAGCCAGTCTGTCTGCTTCCTGACCTGGGCTCCAGTTAGTCAAGTACAAACTCTAAGACTATGTGCCATATTTCTAGAGAGAAGACCAGCACCACCCCAGGAGGGATGAACACCATCTCTTTTCAACAGGTCAGGTCTGCCCCAAAAACTCATCCCATTGTCTATGAAACCTATGTTATTCTGTGGGCACCACGTCATCACGGTAAGCAGGGAAGTGACCAGAGATTATTACAGTGTCTGACATCATACTTGCAATTTCACACACCTGTTTAATATATTTTTGTCAAACATTCATAGTAGTATGAAGTGTCAGTCTAACATACTTATGTTTGCATAAACACTAATGTAAAACAAGGGCGTATGTACAGCTTCTAAATCAGTTTTACATATAAACAACTTTAGAAATGGTCAAATGTTTACCTTACGAATTATATTATGTTTATAAAAATTGAGTTTATTCTATTTAATCAATAAAATTGATAAAATACCTTATTTTACATTCTAACAATTTTATTCTGTTCTGTGTGAGACATAGGCGCCGAGTTATGTTTCTGCCAGTATGTTTCTATGAGGATTGCTCTTCACTAAATAAAATGATTTAATAAATACCTGTTTACAATAAGCACATATTCGCGTGTACACAGGACAAAGTTTGAGGGCGCACACATTATCTGAGGGAGCGCAGAGCCATGATCACTAACGTATATGGGAGAGCAAGACCGCTGCAAGACGAGTTATTCGTGCTGGCGCCCTCTCGTTTTACAATAATACACTCTTGACATTTGCGATTAAAATAATGTCAAATGAATGGAGAGTATCTTGTATTTTTCTTTGGGTGCTCGAGCCCCTGAGCACCCACGGGATCGGCACCTATGCTGTGGGATTCTTGTAATGTATTCAACTTGTTTCGAGACATTCCATCACTTTATCCAAGCCTGAACTTTAAAATGTTTAAAATAATTTAACACTCTGTCCCACCATTTAATTTTTATTTGGGACAGCTGCTCACCATAACATGAAAATGCACCATAAACTGATCATAATTATAGTCCATTATTTTGTGCATTTTATTCCAAGTCTTCAGATGTTGCATGCAGTGCTTGATTTGTAAATGAATAATTTCCAGAACAAAACCAGAAAAAAAAAGCCACTGTGATCGACACTAACCACACTACTTCAGTTTTCCCGGAACATGGAATGGTGATGGCGCAACTAAGAGCATCATTAACACGTTTCTGAATGGTCTCGTGTATTATTCTGTTCCATATACGGGTCAATCGTGGATTTTTAAAAACTATATGTGTAGCTACAAATATGAATCTTATGAAACATCACTATCCAGTTTACTAACACCACTGACATGCAGTTCACTTCTGCGTCAAGGGAAAAGTAAATAAATTAAATCACTCACTCCCCCTGTCTAATCTTCAAGAAGAGCCCACAGCATCTTGAAACCCTTCTTGTCATCCTCCTCCCTACTGTGGACTTTGCTGCGTGTGTCAGTTGCACTGGAGATGGGAATTGTATTAATGCACTTAAAAAGGTCGTTGAGTTCATTTGAGACCTGTTGTCCATTACTGTCCTTGTACTCTCTGTAAGCACGCAATACAACTCTGGGACAGTCAATTCGAAAACGCTCGCAAAGGGACTCAACTTGACTTTCCCCGAATAACAGCCTGGTGTTTTCAGACCAGTACTGGGGGTATAGCACTTTCAGTTCATCAATCGTCCTGCTGTATCTGGCTGTTTCCTTTTGTCCTTGTCGTCCACCTATACACAATAAATGTTCCTCTACATTCCTTGCGATAGCCTTGAAAAATTCCTTCTGATCGTTCAGTCTGTCACTTCAGCTGCTTCGCTGAAGTGCTTATGGAGAGCACGGTAATTGTTCCACACAGCCTCGACAGTTCTGAAGCTTGACGCAACCCACCTAGTGTTTAGAATTCTCCCAATTTTGTGCAGCTGAATGTCTAGACCAGGGCTATTCAATTAACTTCATTTGAGGGCTGGATTATCAAATTGAACATTTGAAGGGGGCCAAGGGGGTGGGGGCCGTCCCGATCTTTTCTGGGGTGCCTATAAAATTGGAAATTAAATTTAAATTCATATTCAGCAGTAAATTAACTAATATTACCAACAATAACATCTTTAAAAGGTTAACATTAGTGCTGTCTGCCATTCAATTAAAAAAAATAATCACACATTTTTTCTGTAATTAATTAAAAATATGTGACTAAACACATATTAATATACAGTGCCCTTCAAAAGTATTGGAACAGTGAAGACAAAATTGTTCTGTTGGCTGTGGAGTCGAGGCATTTGGAAATATGATGAAAAGATGAATATGAGACAAAACTACAGAATGTCACATTTTATTATTAAGCATTTCAACACATACATGTTTTACCAAATAAAAAGAACAGCACTTTTAGAGTTCATCCCACTCATTGATGTGAGCATAAGTATTGGAACAGTTGAACATAAGGCAGATATAAAAGATTAAAAGCTATTATTTAGTTGCAGATCCCTTGCACACAATCACAACAGTGAGTCTATGACCCATAGACATCGCCAGACTCTTGTTCTTATCCTTTGAAATACTTTTCCCAGCCTTTAATGCAGCCAATTCCAATTGATGCTTGTTTTGGGGAGGACGCGGATGTGACACATATCCAATTTTCTCCCAACTCTTTATGGTCATTTAGGATTTTATAACTGAATTAAGACTGTGTTTATGAGGTAACTCGCCAAAACCACGTATTTTTTACATCATTGTATGCTATTTTGTCCATTAAAGCACCGGCGCGCTTGACTGAAGCTTATGAGTACAGCCAAATGTGCAGATTTTCAAACCATACTTCCTGCTTTGATAAAAATCTTCGTCCAGTGTCAGCGCTATTCTCGCCATAAGTTATGACCGATAACACTGCCTTTAAAATAGTTTAAACTAACGTTAGAATTGTGGTTCCCATTCAGTACGTCGGACTGACCGACGAATAGGAATCTCGCTAGAGAGGCCAATCTACTTCGTGTGTAACTAAAACGAGCCAATGCACATTGGCATGCAATCATATGCAGCAGCTGCTCACCTCACAGCGCGGGTATATAATGAGCAGCAGGTGCGTTGCATCTTTAGCTTTTCGCTTCGTAGCCGAACTGTTGTTCTCTGCTGGAAGTGTTGGAAAGACGAGTCTCTGCAGGATGATCTCTTTGGATGTGGAAGTGCGGGCGTACAGCACAGCAGCGGGGTCGAATTCTCCTCATTTTTTCCTTTTCTCTTTTTTTTTGCCTTTTTTTTCTGAGCAAAAAGAGCTGAAAAGGCTGTTCTCACGGCTGGTAAACGGTGCGCTTTTATAGCGCGTAAAAGCCGTTTTTACGGCTGTTAAGAGAGTGACTTCAAAGAGAGAGAGAGAGAGCACACGACAGGCTGCCCAAAAACCCGGTCCGTGTTGCCGCGGCCGTTCCCCTGCGTGCTTCAGCACTGATTAAAAGAGTAAAGTCCCTAAAAGAGCTTACACAAATAGAGCTTGCGTCTTTTTAAAGATGACATTCTACTTGTGTGTTTCTGGGTGCGGTCGTTACCTGGCACCGAGAGATGGTCACGAGCGTTGCATCGCGTGCCTGGGCTTAGCGCACGCTGAGGCAGCGTTTGTGGATGAGTCATGTACCCATTGTGGGAGGATGACCATCTCGGAGTTGCGGTCGAGACTCCAGTTCCTGCAAAGGGGCGGAGTCCCAGTGCTGCTGCCTCGTTCCAATCCTCCTCAGAGGTTTGCTGCGAGCGGTGGCACTGGTGACCTGAGGATTACAGTGAGTGTGCTTCCTTTGGGGAACCAACCCCCTAGGAACCCTCACTCCTCCTGCACTCCGCAGCCAGTAGAGCTGCCGGGGGAGCGCGGTGGGCCATCTCAAAGGTGTGTACCATCCGTTTCCTTCGACGCTCCTCCCAATGACCAGATGTCGATAGCTGCATCGGAGGGTGAGTCAGACCTTTCTGGAGATAATGCATCGGCGCAGTTGCCGCCTCCGGGTACGGTAGCTGTACCCGATACAGATCCAGAAATGATGGCTATGCTTTCCCGGGCCGCCAACAGGGTCGGGCTCGTGTGGAATCCTCCACCGTGTCCCGAGCCCTCAAGGCTGGACGATTGGTTTCTCGGGGTGGTATGAGCTGGTTCTCAGCCACCCACCCCGGTTCCTTTCTTCCCGGAGGTGCATGAAGAGCTCACTGGTTCGTGGAAGGCACCTTTTACTGCCCGAAACCGTGCCGGCGGGTCGTCCTCCCTCACCACCCTTGATGGCGGTGTGGCTAAGGGTTACACGCGCTTCCCCCCTGTGGAGCGGGCCGTTGCTATGCAACTGTGCCCTAACTTCACCAGGCGTGGGGAGCCGTCTCTCCCTTCCCGGGCCTGTAAGCACTCACGGGCAGGACTTATCAGGCCTGTGGGGAAGCCACTTCCGCCTTACACGCTATGGCGTTGTTGCAGGTCCATCAGGCCAAGGCACTGAAGGACCTGCACGGGGGTGGTCATGACCCGCAAGTTCTTCAGGAACTTCGTGCCGCGACGGACCTCGCGCATGCATTTTCGAATGCATCGGTCCTCGAGATTGGTTTGCAGCGATCGACCTGAAGGACGCGTACTTTCGTGTCTCGATACTTCCTCGACACAGGCCGTTTCTGCGCTCTGCGTTCGAGGATCGAGCATATCAGTACAAGGTCCTGCCCTTCGGGCTGGCCCTATCTTCACGAAAGTCGTGGAGGGAGCCCTTGTTCCCAGGAAAGAACGGGGTGTTCGCATCCTCAACTATCTCGACGACTGGCTCATTCTTGCTCTGTCTCGAGAGCAGTTGTGTGAACACAGGGATTTGGTGCTCGGTCACCTCAGCCAGTTGGGCCTTCAGGTCAACTGGGAAAAGAGCAAACTCGCCCCAGTGCAGAGGATCTCTTTTCTTGGTATGGAGTTGGATTCGGTCGAACAGTCAGCACGCCTCACGGAGGAACGTGCTCAGTCGGTGTTGAACTGCCTGAATGCATTCTGAGGCAGGACAGCGGTCCTACTGAAACTTTTTCAGAGGCTCCTGGGGCGTATGGCAGCCGCAGCGGCAGTAACCCCGCTCGGTTTGCTTCATATGAGACCGCTTCAGCACTGGCTTCACGGCCGAGTCCCGAGATGGGCGTGGCAACGCGGCACGTACTGAGTGGCAATCACTCTGGAATGCCGCCAAGCCTTCAGCCTGTTGTCAGACCCCTTGTTTCTTCGGGCAGGGGTGCTCCTAGATAAGGTGTCCCGGCATGCCGTGGTCTTCACGGATGCCTCTGCCACCGGCTGGGGTGCCACGTACAACGGGCATGCAGTGTCAGGGGTGTGGACGGGCCCCCAACTGCATTGGCATGTCAACTGCCTTGAGTTGCTAGCAGTACACGGGGCAAACATGTGCTGGTCCGGATGGACAACACTGCGACCATTGCGTACATCAATCATCAAGGAGGTCTGCGCTCCCGTCGCATGTCGCATGTCGCAACTCGCCCGCCATCTCCTCCTCTGGAGTCAGAAGCATCTGAGGTCGCTTCGCGCCATTCATGTCCCTGGTGTGCTCAACCGTGCGGCCGATGAGCTCTCACGAGCTGCGCTGCCAGGAGAGTGGCGACTCCATCCCCAGGTGGTCCAGCTGATTTGGGAAGAGTTCGGCGAAGCTCAGGTAGACCTGTTTGCCTCGCCAGAAACCTCTCACTGCCAGTTGTTCTATTCCCTGTCCGGGGGGACACTCGGTACAGATGCACTGGCGCACAGCTGGCCCCGGGACCTTCGCAAATATGCGTTTCCCCCAGTGAGCCTACTTGCACAGACCTGGTGCAAAGTCAGGGAGGACGAGGAGCAGGTCCTGCTAGTTGCGCCCTATTGGCCCAACCGGACCTGGTTCCCGGAACTCTCACTTCTCGCGACAGCCCCTCCCTGGCGAATTCCTCTGAGGAAGGATCTGCTTTCTCAGAGACGGGGCACCCTTTGGCACCCGCGTCCAGACCTCTGGAAACTCCATGTCTGGTCCCTGGACGGGACGCGGAGGTTCTAGGTGACTTACCCCCTGAAGTACTTAACACCATCGCTTCGGCACGTGCACCGTCTACGAGACGTGCTTACGCCTTGAAGTGGAACCTGTTCGTTGAGTGGTGCGCTTCTCGCCGAGAAGACCCCCGAAGATGTTCGATCAGTGTCGGCAGCAAGGGTTGGAACGTAGGCTGTCTCCCTCCACCCTCAAAGTTCATGCTGCGGCTATTTCCGCATGCCACGACCTCATCGATGGTAAGTCTGTGGGTAAGCACGACCTGGTCGCCAGGTTCCTTAGGGGGGCGAGACGGTTAAATCCTCCTCGACCTCCCTCCATACCCTCTTGGGACCTTGCTCTGGTGCTTCGAGCACTCCAGATTGCTCCCTTTGAGCCTTTGCAGTCAGCAGACTTAAAGATTCTGTCTAAGAAGACTTTGTTGCTGGTTGCATTGGCCTCCATCAAGAGGATAGGGGACCTGCAGGCATTTTCGGTCGACGAATCATGCCTAGAGTTCGGGCCGGGTGACGACCACGTGGTACTGAGACCCCGGCCTGGCTATGTGCCCAAGGTTCCTACCACTCCCTTCAGGGATCAGGTAGTGAGCCTGCAAGTGCTGCCCCCGGAGGAGGCAGACCCAGCCCTGGCTTTGCTCTGTCCAGTTCGTGCCTTGCGACTGTACATAGACAGAACTCGAAGCCTCAAGACCTCAGACCAGCTCTTGTCTGTTACGGAGGCCAGCAGAAGGGAAAGGCTGTCTCCAAGCAGAGGATGGCCCACTGGATAGTGGACGCCATCGCCTTGGCTTACAAAGCACAAGGCGTGCCCTGCCCGCTCAGGTTGCATGCCCACTCCACGAGAGGCATGGCATCCTCCTGGGCGCTGGCTCGTGGCGCCTCGCTGACAGATATTTGTAGAGCTGCTGGCTGGGCGACACCTAACACGTTCGCTAGGTTCTATAGCCTTCGTGTCGAGCCGGTCTCCTCCCGTGTTCTCACCTCAGGTCAGAGGCACAGAGAGGTGCCGGCTTAGTGTCGGCTTGCTGCGTTACATACGCTTATTGCTCCAGAGAGTCCCTACAAGGCAGACCCTGTTGAGTCCTCCGATCACCTTCGGCAGCCAGATGTGGCGGAGCGTCTGGCGCCAGGCCTTTACTCCGTTGTATCCTTGAGAACCGGATTTAGGCTAGGTTCCGTATGTGTGACCCTACGGGGATCCCATATGGGGTATTCCACGGGTTGCTCCTAAACAAACCCGTGTCTTTCCCTCTGGGAGAACCCACCTCTCGTCAGGGTTGGAGTCACCCCAGTACTTCCATATGTAGTACAGCCCTACGGGGTTAGTCCATATGTACTTCTCCACATAACTCCTTCGGGGAAGGATGTGGCTTCCGCAGCGTTCCTTTCCAGTGAAAGGGTACGCTTTCCCAGTGTTATCCAAGGTCTCACTGAATGGGTTTTGGGGAACAGCAGTGATTGACACTCTCTGTGTTTGCCCTGTCCCACCGTCCTTAGGCAAGGGGGTACAGGAGGCTGGCTACAGAGCGCTGGAAGGGGGCAGCTCCTGTGGCGCTTTGGTAGGGATTCCTATTCGTCGGTCAGTCCGACGTACGTCGAACCTGACCGACTGAATGGGAACGTCTCAGTTACATAGGTAACCCTCGTTCCCTGAAGGAGAGAACGGAGATGTACGTCCCGTCGCCACAGTTGCTGGACCCCGCTGATGCTGCCGCCTTACCTGTTCGGCTCCTCAGCGAAAACCTAAAGATGCAACGCACCTGCTGCTCATTATGTACCCGCGCTGCGAGGTGAGCAGCTGCTGCATATGATTGCATGCCAATGTGCATTGGCTCGTTTTAGTTACACTCGAAGTAGATTGGCCTCTCTAGCGAGATTCCTATTCGTCGGTCAGTCCGACGTACGTCTCCGTTCCCTCCTTCAGGGAACGAGGGTTACCTATGTAACCGAGACGATCTCTCATAACTCCCTCACATAAGCGCTTGTCAACGCTGCCATCTATTGATGTTGCGGTCTCCGGTAGATTGTTGTTATTGCGTCTTCTTTTTGGCTGGCCCGGGTCAGTGTTGCCACCTTGTGGACAAACTAATTAGTGCAAGAACAATTCAAGGCGAATGTGCAACCTGCGTACAATTACTCTGGCCGAACGAAGATGATTTGCGGGCCCGATTGGGCCCGCGGGCCGCCAGTTGAATAGCCCTGAGCTAAACCATTCAGGGCTTTATAAGTAATTAACAAGATTTTATTTATTGGTTTATTTAATAGGGACCATGCATATTCATGAACATTGTTGTATAAAAAAATACACCATATTAAATATGTAAATGTGCCAGAATTAGTAACAATAACTACTTTTCATCTGCAGTCCCTAGGCAGGTAACATAAAACTAACATAAAGACAACCAACAATAATACAACATTCATTCACTATAAATGAAAAGGTACACATAGTGATGACAAATACATTGACAACAAACAACAAAACAAAGCAAAAATACATAATGGATTTTAAAATACGATATACGATGTTTAACAGGGAGCCAGTGAAGTGTTGACAGAACCAGGCTAATGTGACTTCTTGGTTCTAGTAAGGACTCTAGCTGCTGCATTTTGGACCATCTGTAGTTTGTTTATTCAGCGTGTAGAACAACCACCCAATAAAGCATTACAATAATCTAACCTTGAGATCATAAATGCTTAAATTAACATTTCTGCATTTGACTTTGAGAGCATAGGTCTCAATTTAGATATATTTTTAAGATGAAAAAATGCAGTTTTGCAAATGCTAGAAACGTGGCTGTCAAAGGTTAGTTTCTCAATTTGGTGTGTTTCGCTGGGCCGCGAAGAAATATAGAGCTGAGTATCATCAGCATAACAGTGAAAGCTAAAACCGTGTTTCCTGATGATATTTCCTAAGGGTAACATGTAAAGCGTGAAAAGTAACAGCCCTAGTACAGAGCCTTGAGGTACTCCATACTGCACTTGTGATCGATATGATACCTCTTCATTCACTGCTATGAATTGATGGCGGTCAGATAAGTACGATTTGAACCATGCTAAGGGCGCTTCCACTAATCCCAACAAAGTTTTGTAGTCTATTCAAAAGAATGTTGTGGTCGATAGTGTCGAACGCAGCGCTAAGATCCAGTAGAACTAATAACGAGATACAACCACGATCAGATGATAGAAGCAGGTCATTTGTAACTCTAATGAGAGCAGTCTCAGTACTATGATACGATCTAAATCCTGACTGGAATTCCTCACAGATATCATTTTTCTCTAAAAAGGAATATAATTGTGAAGATATTACCTTTTCTAGTATCTTTGACAGAAAAGGGAGAATCGAGATCGGTCTTTAATTAACTAGATTTAGCGGGACCCGTTCCAGGAGGCCATGGCGGAGCGGGGAGCTCGGGCGGCCATGGCGGAACAGGGAGCTCAGGAGGCCCATGGCAGATCGGCCTCCGTGGCCTTGGCCAATAGCCAAGCCCCTACAGCCGGAGCTGTATTATCCCCCCCAAAAAATTACTTGGGGAGAATCTCGGGTCTAGAGGCCCTTTGCTGGGCTGGATCAGGGGACTGGAGCCCTCACTGGGCTAAACTCAGGAATAGGAGCCCTCCGTGGGCTAATCTCAGGAACAGGAGCCCTCCTTGGGTTACGCACAGGAACAGGAGCCCTCTCAGAATCTGAGGCCCTCTCTGGGCCAGACATGAGACCAACAGCCCTCCTTGGGCTGAACGTGGTGACAGGGCCCTCTCAGGGGTGAACTCAGGAACTGCTTCCATCGACGCAACAAGAGAAGCAAGCGGTTTGGGAATGGCCTCCATGGCCATGACAGGAAAAGCAGCCTGCTTCTGAGGAACCCCAAAAGACAAGACAAGACAAGACAAGACAAGACCTACAAGACTGATTAAAAATGTTCCTGTGGACAATACTTCAGGGAACATGACTTGACTCTGGTCAGGGGCTGGAGTCTGCACTGGACTCTGGTCAGGACACTGGAACGAACTCTGGAGCTGAAGTGAGCCGCAACTGGTGGGCTTGACTTCAGAGCGGCTGGCGAGCTTGACATCGTAACGGCCGCAGGCTTGAGGGAGCCACAGCCAGCGGGCTTGAGCGAGCGGTGACCCGCAAACTTGACTGATGAGCTTGGGCTGGCCACAGCCGACGGGAGCGGGGAAAACAAAAACTTTTCAAAACCGACAAAACAAACGAGAAGAAGGGGCACCGCTTACTGTTTGGTCCGGTATTCTGTCACGAAACAACACAAGGGTAGTTAGAAGATAAGGGTAAAACTCACAGAAACAGTGTTTTAATGATCCACAATCCAACAGGGGTAACACAAGGCAGGGAGAACGCACAGGAACACAACATCGATGTTAAAACCGGACACTACTACAATAATCATCCTACACCCTAATTCACTATTTCCCGCATTAATGTATTAATGTAGTCCACCTGATAGAATGAATTTAAAAACAAAAAATGTGTGAATTCAGACACTGATGAACACCTACTGTTAACGAGCAGAATCACTGAAGTAAAGAGGAACAAAAACTGAAAAAAGAGACGAGCAGAAACACAAGAACTACATGTGACGTCCAACCACAGCCTTAGATGAAATCAACTGCAGTTTTAAACAACATTACCAGCTTCACCTATTACTCACCAGTTTGACTTTATTTAATACATCTACAGAAGTTCTTATTGAGAATTAAAAGAGGTTTAGATGTTTATGTTTTGTTAGATGTTACCATTGTGGAGATCAAAGTTTGCATTAGTTGGGCTCCTGACCATTTACTTTTGAACATTAGTTTTTCTTTGGCTGCTGTAACTGTATCTTTAAGATATATTTGTTAAAGTAAAAATAAAGGGCTGAAAAAAAACATGTTCAGATGATATTGGCTATTTTTTAGCGATCACAACCATTGTTTATTGGCCTGATTAATTGATTTCACTCAGTCTAATTATATGGGTGTTGTTTTTGATTATGATACCGCACAGCAACAACCAGAAAATATGAGATTTTAAAACCAGTTTGTACTTAAAAATTATATATATATATATATATATATATATATATATATATATATATATATAACTATATAATTTAGACACAAAGAGAGACAACAAGCAATCAACAATCAGCATATGAATCTCACTTTTTTGCTTTATAGTATTAACACTATAAAGCTGCTTTAACACAATCTGTATTGTATATAAATAAAGGTAACTTGACGACTTGACAATGGTGACATATCAAAAACTTCATGTTACAATGCATGCTGGGTACCAGCATAGTACAAAACTCATTTATGACTCCCAGCATGCATTGTGGCATGAAAAAAAAAGAATGTTGCTAAATTGTGCAGTAATTATCTTTGATTCTTACTAAATGCTTTTATTTTTGCTGTTGTTTTAGTGTTGATTTTCGTTAAGTCACCATTATTTGTATAGCGCTTTATACAATACTGATTGTGACAACGCAGCTTTACAGTGTCAAACAGTGTCAAAAATGCAACAAGACAGAGTTATTTTTCCAGCTAAAGTCAGTTCATTGATGATTCAGTGATATCATTATCCAGTTCTGCTCTCTTCCAGTAGTGTCTGTGCAATCAGTCAAGCATCCCCAACTAAGCAACCCAAAGGTAAAAGTAGAGCCAAAACTCCATCGGTGACAGAAATGGAGGAAAAACTTTGGGACAAACCAGGCTCAGTCGGGGGGAGGTCTCCTCTGGCCAGACAAAACCAGCATGGCGTGGTGTAATTCCAGGCTGCAACACAGGTCAGATTGAGCAGACGACTTGTCTGGTTCCCGTGATCTTATGCTGATGGTCATCGAGGGGATGAGGTCTTCGCAGGGGATCTGTCTCTGGGGCGCATCTAGTTGACATGGCCTCTGCTGACGTTCAGGGCTGTAGAGGTCGTCTCTAGGTGCTGATCCACCATCTGATCTGGATCCGGGTGACTGCAGTAACCATCTTATCTGGGCACAGACTGGATCTGTATGGCTACAGTGACCTCGGAATAAGAAAGAAACAGACTAATATTAGCGTAGTTGCCATTCTTCTTATGATGTAACAAGTACATTGGGTGTTATGGGAAGTGTTCCCTGTTCTGGTTGACCTAATTAATACGGATTTGAACTATAGAAATGCAATAGTGTGTTATGTGTACGCCAGGTTAAAGAGATGGGTCTTTAATCTAGATTTAAACTGACAGAGTGTGTCTGCCTCCCGAACAACACTAGGTAGATTGTTCCAGAGTTTGGGCGCTAAATTGGAAAAGGATCTGCCACCCACAGTTGATTTTGATATTATAGGTATTATCAATTAGTAGCATGTTTTGTGACATTCGGAGTTGCTCTGTTGATTTCCACCATTGTTGAAATTCATGTGCTGATTCTTGATGTCTGTGTGTCTTAATTACATAGTAGTTCATAGTAATTACACAGCACTTCTTTTTTGTGAGTGATGAGTTAAACAATCCTTCATAACTTATTGCTCAGCACTGCCAGATCTTTTGCCCTAGTATCACAGTGGTGATTACATAAAATTATTACTAATAGGAATAAACTCTAAACAGGGCATAACCAAACTGGGCTGTGGTAATGGAATCCCAAATATTCAAACCACTCCGATCCATAATCAAATGATTGCACAGTATTAGTCAAATAAGGTGATTATGTTTATTTAAAAATAAACATCAAGTGAAAACAGACAGCATTTCTTCAGGGTGTCCAAAGGCCAAAATAACAAACAAAACCAATCTAGAAAGAAAAGAGAGGAAGTAGTAAATAACCGGTAACACTTTATTTTGATGGTCCCTTTTGAACATTCTGTTGACACTAAGTAATTTTGCAACTACATGTCAACAAACTCTCATAAGAGTATTAGTAGACTGTCTGCTTCATATCTGCTAACTCCTTATTGTGTTGGTCTCCCAACAGATATTCTACTGACTATAAGTAACTTTGCAAGAACGTGTCAACTTAATCTAACCCTAACCCTACCAGTCAACTAATACACTACTAACACTCTAATGAGAGTCAGGAGAAATGTAGGTGCAACATTACTTATAGTCAATAGAATGTGTTAAAAGGACCATCAGAATAAAGTGAAACCAAATAACCTAATTGAGTTAAAAATAAAAATACATTTTACTTCCCTAACTACCTAGCGAAAAACAAAACCCAAACAAACCAATCAAAATAAATAGCCAGGACACTCCTACGCTCCACGTTCTTAAAACAAAATGTTTTAGAACAGATGGTTATGGTCAACAGTCTTCACAGTTCACTTAAGTTCAACAAGTTTGATCATCGGCCGGAGGAGGGATCCAGGAGCTCTCAACCCAGACGCGACCGAACCAACAATGAGCTCCCCGTTGAATGCCGGCAGCGACCTTATAAAGGTCACGCCTCGTCTGAACCACCAATGACGAACATACACCCCATCATTGGGCAACCTATCAGAGACCAGAAAGAACAAGAGGGAGAAGAAAAAACACACGACACAACACAGCAAATACCAAAGACACAAACCGTAACAATCAATCACAACACAATTTTGGTAAGAGATTAAACACTGGATGAAATCAATGAAACAGTCATTACATGATCATTATGTCAAAACATAACCAATAACACAATAACATTTTTTCTTGTTACTCTTTTTTTTTTGCCACAAAAAAAATGTGTTTTGTGTATACTGATCTCCATCGCGGTAGTGTCAAACAAGACAATAAAACCAACATCTAAACCTCTTTTAATACTCAATAAGAGATTCTGTAGGCATCTCACAGAAATAAAGTCAATCTGGTTAGTAATAATTAAAGCTGTTAATACTGTTTTAGGAGTTGTTTAATCAGATCTTGAGAGATTTAATGACTTCTTTTATCATCAGTAGATTTCATCAAAGGCTGTGGCTGGAAGTTAGTTGTGTTTCTCTTTTCTTCAGTGATTCTGCTTTTTAACAGCAGATCACAGCTGCACGATTCTGGATAAATTGGAATCACAATTTTTTTGTCTTAAATAAAGATCACAGTTCTCCTACGATTTTGAACTAAAGAAAATAACATGTAATTACCTAAAGGCTGTGACGAAATAATAATTGCTGCAGTCTATTTAAAAAAATTTAATTAATATGATTTTTTTTTTTTTTTTTTTTTTTTTTTTTAAATGGGTTAAATGAATTAATCAATGACTCACTCATAAATACTTCAATTGTTTTACTGGATGAATCAACATTTTTAACAAATCTCTCAAATGAATTATTCAGCGACAAATATATTTTTAACAGTCACTTTTCGCTGCCACATTTTGATCACTACCATAGACAAAGTGTTTATATCTGAACTATACACTTTTATTCAAGTACTGCTGTGGTAATATGATTGTAAGACAGAAATAATACTGTGTGGTTGAAAAGACTGTTTGTGAAGCTGTTTCATATCTAAACATGATAACAGCTCTCTCTCTCTGCACTCTAAAAAAAAAAAGTTGACCTAACTCAAAAAAATAAGGCAACCTATCACAATCAACTTTTTAAGTTAGCTCAAAAAGCAACCGACAACTTAAAAACTTTAGTTCATCTAATGAATAAAAGTCAGTCTACAGCATTGCACTACTAAATCTTTTGCACTATGTGCTGCTTCCCACAAAATCTCTCTTCTGAACAATTTAATATACAAAATATATATTTCCTGCACAATTTCATGTACAAATACCTCTTTAGCACTATTTCATGTACAGTATTTATGTAAAGTTCTTGTACAGTCTCAATTTGTGTAGTCAACTAGGTATAGTATTTATAGTATATGTATAGTTAGATGGTTAAACTGTTGTATAGCCCTATTGTTTTTTCCCCCTATATTTGCATTACTGTATGTGTATCTCATGTCTAACTAGTATGTAGCACCGTGGTCCTGCGAGACACGACATTTTGTTCCACTATATGTCCACACATGTAGCAGAATGACAATAAAGCTTGAACTTGAACTTGCACTGTGAAAAAAAAAGTTGACCTACCTCAATCAACTTTTTAAGTTAGCTCAAATAGCAACCGACAACTTAAAAACTTTAGTTCATCTAATAAATAAAAGTCAGTCTACTGAGTGTTAAAAAATCTGTCAGAGCAACCAAATACGTTTTAGCAGTACTACTCTTTCTTTTAGATTTACATTTATCTTCAAAGTTTTCTACATAGAATGGATAGTATTTTCTTCTTTTTTTCCTCTTAAAAAAACCTTGAGGTTCTTTTCTTCCTAAAAGAAAAAGCAAACATTTATGCTATAATGAACAAACATTTTAAACAAGTTGTCATGAGATGCAAATATACAGTAACTCAGCACACGATTCTCAAACATGGTGAGGATAAACACATTTTAAATCAGTAAAAATATGAACTCTGATCCACATGACAGCTAACTGACAGTAACAACAGCAGCAGCAACATAAATTAAGCCAGCAAAATATAAAACAATGATCATATTTTAATAATAATTAACATAAAATGTTTTCAGACTGTAAAACCCAACAAGTTAGGGTAACTCAAACCGTTTGAGTAAATCAATTCCCTTTGGCTTAAACCGTGTAAGCTTTAAAACTTGCAGTTAAGTAATTAAGTGATTAATTAAGTGCTGATTGAGCATTAGTGATGAACACCTGCTGTCTGGATTGACTAAAATGAACTGTAACTCAGCAAATACTTCACACAGAGACATGAGAAATATATCTATAGAAAGCTTGAAGTGTCTACTTTGAAATGAAGCAAGTCCTATCGAAAACAAACATTCTGTGATGAAGTAATCCGTATGAAACCAACACGATGTTCAATCTGTCCCGTCTGACTCATTATCTCTAATGCGATCCTGCCCTCGCGCTGTTCATATGTAAATAGCCGCGTGGTGCGTGTGCACGTGTAAACGCCCAAAACAAACAAAGAGAGGAGATTCATCACGGCTACTGTTAGTTTCTGGAAGATGCGCCGAGTAAAAGCAGGATTACCCTCGAAAGAAGAACACGATTTCATCCAGCAGAGGAGATGAGTAAGTAATGTTTCTTTTTTGCGTTAGTTAACGTTTTATTGTGTCATAAACTTGAACAGAATTACTAACAGTTAGTTGCGTTTTTCCCAAACGACAACATGATGAATGTTACGCGCCTAAGAATGTTTAGATGTTAATGTTTATTATTAATACTCTGTTCACAAATAGATTTTAATAGGGTGCTAAACAATAATAATTAGTTTGTACTATAAAAAATGATATTTTATATCTGAGAAAGTACATCCTTTTATTGTACAAAGCATGCTTGAGTCTGTGTCATGAGAGTCATGTCATAGGCTACTATAAAATCACACATACTAGACTGTATGACTACAAAATCATAGTTGGGTTTTTCCAAACTATAATTCCTGACTACAGTGTTTGAAATCGTGTAAAACATTTTTAATATGAGGGGCAATTCACTGTATTTAAATTTCTTACGGCGCGATGATGTTTTCATGCTCTATATAAAACAATAAAAGTAATATGAGTGTACACTGTAACATGATGAATGCTACGAGTCTAATTTTAATAACGTGCTAAACAATAATAATTAGTTTCTCAGATATAAGATTTCTTTCTCTTTTTTATGATAGTACAAAGCATGTGTGAGTCTATGGCTACAAAACCTATATATATATATATATATATATATATATATATATACAGATGTTCCTGATATTAACATGCTCACAAATGTTTTTTGTTTGTATTTTATTGAATCAGATACCAGCACCAGATGAATCCTGATGTCTCTTCAAACTGTTTTCCTCTGAGAGCGCTGCACCAACATCAGATGTTCAACTACACTGATATTCTATGTTAAAACAAGCTCTATTGTTTTCTGTGAATGAGTAAGCAGAATGATTTTCACATAATTTTGAAGTAAATATTCTAGCCTACAAGACTGATTACTCAAAAGTCTTGTGCAGGACTATTTAGTGTGTGTTTTAAGGCCTTATTTCAGCTACATTTTTTTCCCCAAAACTTACTAACCACGCATAATATTTTTTTTCTAAAAAATGCAAACATGTACATCCATCTTGGTCACATATTATTGTAGCACAGTTTGTGCTGAATACAAAAAAAATACATGTTGGTCAATAGTATGTAGCTGAAATAAGCACAAATATCAGGGCATGGCAAAACATCTCAAGGGCCCCAAAGTGACCTCGGACCCCAGAGGGTTAATGAAGTATATTATAAAAATGTAGTTGAGCTGACTGATGCAAATGAAGACCATTGGAAACATAAGTTTTTTTTGTTTGTTTTTGTAAGGCTGTGTATTTGGATTGCATTCCTTGTCACATCACAAATCATATTCATTAATATGACTTTGACCTTTTTATAAATACGCTCAACTTGCAGATGTCTTGAAACTCTACACCAGAGCCATTTGACAGCTCCTCCACAGCCGTGCCTGCACTGGTAGAGTGCCAGCTGGACTATCTGACAGCATGAAGAAGCACTGAAGACCTGAGGAACTTCTCTTTCTTTCTTTACATTAGCCACAAATGAGGATTTTTCACTAAGATCAAATAAAGCAATATGAAAAAAATTAAACAAATATAGAAACCTTGTCCTTGATTTTACACCAAAGAAATCATCTTAAGAGTTCTTATCTGAGAAACGATGATCCATTCCGTGGCTAAAAAAATCCTTTCCGAAGAAAAACATCGAGTGCGTTGAAATGTGTTGCTTCGCTTTAGAGTCCAGAACTCCGACTGGCAGATGAATGAGCCTCCACAGAGGAATCCAAAACAAAGGCTTTTCCACTCCAAACAATATTCAATTGAACACAGTCCCAATCAGACATGTATTCAAAACACACATTAGGAAGTTAAATTAGAGGAAAAAGAAAAAAGTCCTTCTGTAAAATAGAAAATACCAAAAATAAACATAAATATTCCTCCACATTCTAAATAAAAAAAGAAGACAATTTGGTAACACATTATTTTGATGGTCCCTTTTGAACATTCTGTTGACACTAAGTAATGCTGCAGCTACATGTCAACAAACTCTCATAAGAGTATTAGTAGACTGTCTGCTTCATATCTACTCACTCCTTATTGTGTTGGTCTCCCAACAGATATTCTACTGACTATAAGTAACTCTGCAAGAACGTGTCAACTTAATCTAACCCTAACCCTACCAGTCAACTAATACACTACTAACACTCTAATGAGAGTCAGGAGAAATATAGGTGCAACATTACTTATAGTCAATAGAATGTGTTAAAGGGACCATCAAAATAAAGTGAAACCCAATAGTCAAACACACTCACATGTTAAGCTTAACTAGAAGAAACATGCGTCCTCTCAACCCAAACTGAACTACTTCTTCGGGCAACTAGTACTCACCTGATATACAATCCACACAGTAAATTTTGCAGTGTTATATGAACTCTATAAGAGTTAAATTTAACACTCGGATCGAGTGTATTTGGTCCCACTCAGAATTGGTGATAAATTGACTCTCATCATAGTGTTAAATTTTCAGAGTTAAATTAACTCTATTTTGAGTAAAAAATTAACACTGCTCAACACTGAATAGTGTTACCAGAGTTTAACACTAGGGGAAATTAACTCTGTTCTGTGTTACCACAGTTTAACTCTGCAGGAAAATTTACTCTAATTAGTGTTAATATTTCACTTATAATAGTGAAAAATTCTCTAATTTTAAATCCCATTTAGTGTTTTAAAAACAGAACAGAAAACAAGATCAACGTCGTCAAATTCAAAACATTTATTACAATGCTGTCATGCTCAAGAAACATACACAATTTCATGCACAAAAATACATCACGTGACACCTGCATGAAATGACAATACATCACTACATTCAGTACAGAACCTGTTGAACCACCTCGCTAAGCAGCCTTGCTCTAACCTCAGCAATACAAGGACCTTCACTTTGCCAACGTCTTTGTTGTACAAGAGTACATCATGTGTAGAATAGTGTTATAAGTGGTGCCAAAAAAAAAAGTGGGCCAGTTTGTTCACCAAAAATCAGAATTCTCATTAATTACTCACCCTCATGTCATTCCAAACCTATAAGACTTTTGTTCATTTTCGGAACACAAATGAAGATATTTTTAATGAAATCCGGCAGACTTCTATCCTTTCATCAACAGCCTATAACTACAACTTTCAAGGCCTGGAAAGGTGTTAAAGACATCATTAAATTAACCCGTGTGACTCTGGTGATTTAACTTCAGTTTTATTAAGCAACACGAGTGCTTTGCTTGCACGAAGAAATAATAATAATAATAATAATAATAATAATTTACCACTTTATGAAAGTATTAATCCCTGACAAGTGTACACGAGTGCACGACGACGGATGAGTGTTTTGTTGAAATTAAAGCAGATGTTGTGAATGCCTGCATAAAATTGAGGTTAAACCAGTGGAGTCACATGATAACTTTAATGATGTCATTACTACCTTTCTGGGCCTTGTGTGCTCGCTTGCGTGGACTCTCAATGTAAGGACATAAATCTCTCAGATTTCATTCACATATCTTCATTGGTGTTTTGAAAATGAACGAAAGTCTTACAGGTTTGGAACGACATGAGGGTGAGTAAATGATGACAATTTTCATTTTTGGGTAAACAGGTTGTTAAAGGCATCAAGAGAAGAGACTGACTTGCATGGAATGGCATTCTGATCAAAATTGAAGTACTGGTGAACTGAATAATTCTTCCCAGAGCCAGTCGACAGGGCTGAGCACTTCCAGCGATGTCTTGAATATGCTCCTCAATGCTTGTTCCACTCTGAAAAAACCAAGCAAATTGCAGAGGACTATCACTGATATGTTAAATAGAAAAACTACAAAAAAAAAAATAATAATAACAAAAATAATACATAAAAACGAACCTTCTAGAAGATATCCCTACTTGAGACGTAGACAACTTTCCTGGTCTCTTCTGGCCTTAACAAGACACAAACAACAAAGCATTTTAAAATCATCAGCACTGCTTAAAGAATGCTATATGAAGTTAATCCTTAGTCACAGTTTAAAGCAACTCAGTAGCTACAAAACTGCTGTGAAAAGTGGCACAATGAGATTTCTCAAATTATATTCCTCATTCTTTAGAAATGTCTCTCTGTATAGTTATGATTCCGGTGCTTCTTAGACAAAAATACAGAAAAAGGAGGAGAAAAAGTGTTTTAAAATCCAGTTGTCAACAATGCATTAAAACTAAAACAAAAACAGTGTGATACTTACATAGCCATTTTTGAAGAAGGTACAGGAACAAAGGCACAATTCCTCTGGCTTCGTTCACCTTCCTTGGTGGTGATGTACTGTAGAAATAAAAAGTGTTAAATATAAAAATTTTAAATATAAAAATGTTTGTTTATATATATATATATATATATATATATATATATATATATATATATATATATATTACACACACAGTTATCATATATACACAGTTATTTATATGAAATATTACCTATTCTTTTATTTAATGTCAGCTGTCAGAATATTGAGTTTTTCTTGTTTCATCGAGAATCGATCAGACCAGCTTAATAATAATTAAAAAATAAATAAATAAAATTAAATAAAATTAAAAAAAAGCAAAAACATAAATATGGTATATAAACAATAAAAATACTACTTCAAACGATATTTAATTTTAAATACTTTAACCTTATAAAGATCAAATTAATGTTGTATTTTTAAGTATATTTATGAGTTTGCAACAGTCCCCCAAAAGCATAAGTAATAACTTATTGCCCACCTTTTAGCTCCATCATCTAGTCTCATTCCTTTACTGGAAGACCTTTCTTCAATAATGAGTGTGTCCTGCGAGTCACTGGAGTCAAAGGATGAAGACAGGGACTGATTTGACTGCACAGGAGAAGCTTGTTACTTAAAAAAAGGAGAAAGATAATACATTAGTTCTGCAATAGGTGCTATGCCATGCCATTAACAGTCACTCCAAATAAACAGGCAACATTTAAAAATGCGTTAACATTACTTATAACAGCACTTACATGTACCGCTCGGATCAGGCCAACTAAGTGTGTATGTCTAATAACAAAAACATAAAATAGTTGTTCGTGGTACCGTAATCACTGCATAAGGTTAAAATAACGAAAAACAAAGACGCGGCTGTTTTTAAATGTTCCGCCTGCCCCACTGGCTTCGTCGCGCAGCATTGAGCCGAGTTAACGCTAAAACCACAGCGCCATCTACATGCCTTCAATAACGATGCAATGGGGGCGTTCGACTAATTTGTCTTCACAGAACTTAAATTAATCCCGTTTACACATTTAGTATTTCGTGAACTGAACAGTAGCAAATATAGAGTTTATATAACATTCCAACGGTTTACATATCATCATATAATTTATTCAGAGTTACGTATCTAACGTCGCGGGACACGCTAAAACATTTCATTTCAACTACATAACGTGCTGTACTTACATTCTAACATCACGCAAACCCCGGCCACAGCCCTACCGAGAACATTTCGACCGTCCAATACATACAGATGTGTCAGCTTAATGTATGCACCATTGTGACGTTACATAATTGAACTTTTAAAAAACAAATTAAGTATCTATACCAAAGCTAAATACAGATGAAAATCAAATTAAGTAAGATTACTGACATCATTTAAAATTTATCATTACCACATTGAGATGAAAAAACACATTTCTCCAACATACTGACTTAATCAATACTTATTCGATATTCGCGAGTTGAAACCAATCAAATTACACAAAGTTAAAAAATATCTGCAACTTATGCATTAATAGTAACACAATTATTAACCTCAAATATTAAACTTATGTTTTAATAAATTAATTAAAAGAGCTTACCTGTTGGCGCAAGGCAAAAGAAAATGGCGACGAGAGAACTTTTGCTCTGGTCTTCGGGGGTTGGCTTGAGGGGCGGAGCTTAACAGAGTAAAGTTAACAATGCAGAATTCAACTCTGATCATTTTCACCAACACTAGGGGGCAATTTTCACTATTTGTTGTTAAATTAACTCCTTAAGAGTAAATGGAGAGTAACACTGCTTAATTAACACTGCGGATTTTACTGTGCAGGTGTGTCTTACTAGCGCCCTCTAGTGCGTTGTAGTATTACAACACAGAATTTTTAATTTCATTGCCCTAAGGCAGGGGTTCCCAAACACGTTCCTGGAGCCTCCCCGACACTGCACAGTTAGCATGTCTCCTTTGTCTGACACACCCATTTCAGGTCTTGGAGTTTCTACTAATGAGCTGATGAGTTGAATCAGGTGTGATTGACAAAGGATACATGCAAAATGTGCAGTGTTGGGGAGGCTCCAGGAACGTGTTTGGGAACCCCTGCCCTAAGGAGATGGAAAAACTGTGACAGGCATTTGTCTCTGTTACACCCATGGCCGCGGGAACTAGGGGTGCTGAGGGTGCTGCAGCACCCCCCGCCGCAGGGCCAGGCCTGAGATTTTCCTTGTGCCCCTCGATCATCCCCAATATACTTGATTTTTGTGATAGTTTTGTGATTATATTTACGCGTCCCATGTCCCTACATCTGCCTCTCGCGATTCATTTTAGATTCCAACTTGTAAAAACTATTTACGTCTTTTTCCTTTTTATGAGCCATCTTCCGAAGCTTTCTCGTGTCTCAAGACGGCCACCATCAATCAGATAAGCACAGCTCTTTAATTGCGCTCTAGTCTCTGATCAACCGCGCTCAAAACCACTGTAGCCTAATGCAATCTTAACCACGCAAATCATAACGTTTTAGGCAAGTAGCCTACCATATTGTCATAAAATATTTTAATAAGACTGAATTTGTATTTCACCTGATCACATGTTTACTAAAAAGACATATTAAGTTTAATTATAAGCCACATATCCACGATTATTCAAACAACGAACAAATTAAACGGCGAGCCAAAAACATTTGCATTATCAAAGAATATCACTGAATTCAGTCTAGCATGAGTCTTTTTTTTGGGCACTCTAAAAAAAAAAAAAAAAAAAGCTCCAGTTAGGCTATAATACCTAAGTGAAGCTGTCTGCAGTGTATGATTAATTAATCTCTTATTTACATCGCATGTAGGCTACATCTGCAAGTGCACTGACCAACTTTGGCATATCAACGATGTTAATATTTAGTAAAATCCCCTTAAATAATAGCAATATTTAAGAAATTATTCATGAAATTATATAACTAAACTCACAAAAGCACAAATATATATTGGTTCGCATATAACTCTTCATTCATTTGTATGTTAAGCTATAAGAGTTTGGGCTGTTTAACATTAGGATTTTGTCTAAAATCCCCCACCATGGCCCCGCCCAGCCACAACAAGCCCCGCCCCCAGCACCCCCCAGATAAAATGTGTTCCTGTGGCTATGGTTACACCTGAGTGTCTGATTCCCGTTCCCACTCGGCCAAATGTCAAGGATATTCACTCTTGCCAAAACAAATCTACCAATCATTACAGAACCTTTCATCTGTGTGGACAGAGTAGAAGCATTTATTTGGACAGCTGCGTTATGCTTGTCTTGAATACTTCATTTATTGCCCTTTAGAAAAGGGGAATCAGCTTGGATATATCTGTCTAATTTTATTTATTCATTTATTGAGGTAAGACCTCTCTGAGATTAAAAATAACTTTTACATGAGAGTCCTGGCCAAGACAGGCAGCCAAGTGTAACTTATACACATATACACAAATTATTGACTCATCCTCCAATTCTCAAATTATATTTTTAAAAAATATGATATTGCTTTCAAAGACACAAATTATAGCTTTAATTTAATTTAGAGAGAATTCCAATCCATAGGGTACAGCATACTTGAAAGCTTTTTTGCCTAGTTCAGTTCAAACAATAGGTGCAGAAAGAGACATTTTGGGAACAAAATAGACTACCAACAATTTTCTGTTGAACAAAACAAAAATAGGAGGGCAAATTAAATTTGTTGTATCGTTATTGATCAACGGGCCTTTTTAATCTTCTCCTTCCTACTTTTTATTGCGGAATGTATTTTACACTCCATTGTTTAAGTTGTGGGGTTTACAGTATAGACATTTTCATCTTGTGTGAATTCCCAGTTAGTGGACCATCAGCTTAAAATGGGTATAGAGGGAATAAACCATTTATATGCTGTATTACCTTCATAAAGGGGGGGGAAAAAAAATACTTTTACACTTTTTTGGCCCACTGACGCTATGCATATCAAGTGCTTGAAGGTACAAGTGAAATAATTTAAATGCAAAGACATTACATTGACTTCTCTTATCAATCACGTTATGGAGGCGTGTAACTGTATCCTAGCATAAAAACAGAACAGAACACATGTATCATAAATAGAAAGTAAAACCCAGCCCATTATAATCAAATACAGCGGCTGCACTGCTGAGACAACATTGTCTATATAAAAGGAGGCATCTTGGACCTCAGGGACTGCCAGCCACTGGAAGGTGAGTCAAGACTCTGCCATGCCAAAATCATTAAATGAATTAATAATATAAAATTATTTATAATATTAATAGGAATGTTTGATATTGTTAAAAGAAAAAGGGCATACATTAAATTATATATTAACAGAAAACAATATCTATTAAATAGTCTGTGTCCATGCACTTAACAGAACCTAGCAGAAACCTTTCTGGCCTTGAAAACAAAAAGGTGAGCAGCTTGGATGTACACATAATGAAATACCACATCTTTAACGAAAGTACTATGTTAATGCAAAATAATAATTAATAGTGGAACATTGTTTTCATAACTTAAGTTTGACACCTATTTTTTTTTTTTTTACATTTAACATAAAGAGCAAATACTTGTACATTAAAGTCTTGAAGTAAGTTCTTTAGGGTCAGATAAACATTTTACAACGTGTTTTGGAGCGGGTGACCCTCCTTTGGAAAGTTATTGAACTGGAAGTTGTCTCAATGCAGAAACCCACAGAAAACAGTGATGGTAGTTTTTGAACATCTACACTAAATACTTGCACATTAAAGAATTGAGGTATGTTATTTAGGGTCAGAGAAATATTTTCCAACTTCAACCGTAGCACTGTATCCTTTCTTTCAAAAGAAAGAACTGGATGATGTGTCACTGAAAAAACTCAAATTTAATATACTGTATATGTGAGGCACAAATTCTTTATAGACCATCTTGAAAGTTTTGCCACAAGTTTTTGAAGTGTTCACCTCACAACATCCTGTTTGCTGTCATGCTTTCTGAGTACTTGTCAATAATCTGATGGATTCAGTACCTCGGAGAGTGATATTTCTGCAGGACTGTAAACATCAATCAATGCGAGAATTGTGAGAGTTTAATGTTAAACAAAGATGTCATAAAACAGGAAAACATAACAGACAGTTTAGCCATTCTTTTCATTCAACACCTGGAGAACACTGTTTTAGTCTTTATCACACTTAAAATCAGAAAAACAGAGGTGAATAAAACAGCAAGAGATGGGCTGCAATATGTTCTGTAGGGTCCAGACATGATGTCCCAACTTGCTTTGGAGCAGTTCACCCATGCTTTCAAAACCTATTGAAATAAATCATATGTTATTGTTAAAACCAACACACCAACACAGTTCTTGTTCATTTTAAGGCAAATAAATAAATAAAAACAGTAATTTTAACTATGCCATTAATATTCAAGAGATTACACTTGATTTTCCACTTGTCTGGATTGTTACCAAATTACAGTTCATGTTCGTTCTTTTTAATTTCCTAAACATCTTTTCAAACACTATCATTATAATGCATTTTTTATTGTTGCTAAAGGAAAATCTATAGCATTAGAAGACATAATGTGAGTGATATTTGCCGGTACATCTGTAGTTGGCTACAACGTAGTTGTCTGTTTGCACACAATTAAAAACAATTAGAACTTTTTAGATGGTCCCTAACGAATTTCCCATGCTACATTAGACATTCGGTGGACATTCGCAAGTAAACATGCCATCAAAACAATATTTGGCCATTTTGATCGATTGTGAAAAACAAAATGAAGTAGGTTGACAATGATGTCGCAGATTAGAATTTGCAAAAAATAACTTTATTGCACATATAATTAGAAAGTTATTGAACGCGGAAATGTGTGAATGTTGTGAATGTGAGAATATAAAACCAACTTTACCCCGGTTGGAATGTTTGGCATTGTCAACAAGATCTTAACTTTGTGCATTGATGAGTGAGAGAGCTGCATTGTGCTGTGCCCCTTTTGCAGAGTGGGAGATCAAGGAATTTTCTTCCCCACATTTTAGTATGCTCTTCTCATTTAGGTCAATTACGGGCAATTACATTAACTTCACTAAAGAAAACTACATCTGCGTGTTTCCAAACACTGTTGAAAGGGACATTTAATTGAATATATATATATTATTATATATTATTATATATTATATTATATAGCACAGAAAAATTACTGCAAAATTGCTGTAAAAAGTTAGCTTACACATGAACAGGTACATCACAATAAATTAGAATGTTGTGAAAAAGTTCATTTTTTCTTGTAACTTATTTCAAAAAGAGAAACTTTCATATATTTTAGATTCATTGCATGTAAAGTAAAACATTTAAAGTTTTTGTTTTAATTTTGATGATTAGAGCTGACAGCTCATGAAAGTCAAAAATCAGTATTTCAAAATATTAGAATATTTACATTTGAGTTTCAATAAATAACCATCCCTACAGTATACATTCTGGGTATCTCTTGTTCTTTGAAACCACAATAATGGAGAAGACTGCTGACTTGGCAATGATCCAGAAGACGAACATTGACGCCCTCCACAAAGAGGGTAAGTCACAGAGGGTCATTACTGAAAGGTGTGGCTGTTTACAGAGTGCTGTATCAAAGCATATTAAATGCAAAGTTGAAATTTTAGAGCACGTCAAAGAAACTATCAAAGAAACCTGGGCTTCCAGACCACCTCAGCAGTGCCACAAACTGATCACCTCCATGCCACGCCGAATTGAGGCAGTAATTAAAGCAAAAGGAGCCCCTGCCAAGTATTGAGTACATATACAGTAAATGAACATACTTTCCAGAAGGCATACAATTCACTAAAAATGTTTTTTTTTTTTTAATGGTCTTATGAAGTATTCTAATTTGTTGAGAATGAATTGGTGGGTTTTTGTTAAATGTGAGCCTAAATCATCACAATTAAAAGAACCAAAGACTTAAACTACTTCAGTCTGTGTGCATTGAATTTATTTAATACATGAGTTTCACAGTTTGAGCTGAATTACTGAAATAATTACATTCTAATTTATTGAGATGCACCTGTATCACTTTGTCACTCCTATGATAATATGGTAGTATTTTACTTAGAGTATTTAACTCACATTTACATTATTTACTCTATAAGTACACTGGTAGGATAAAAAATAAATAAATACAGAGCAAGTACAATCATTTTAAATATTTGTTTGTTGAGTATAATACTGCACATAGTGAGCATATGGCCTCTGTGGACCTCTGTCTTGTTTCATCTTAATACACGAGTTTCACAAATGAACTTTTCCACGACATTCTAATTTATTGAGATGCACCTGTACATCTTCCCCGTCTTCCACTCGTCTGGCTCTTAGCCCAATATAGCCCTATAGACTCTCTTGTCACCCATACAGGTGCTGGTCATATAATTAGAATATCATCAAAAAGTTGATTTATTTCACTAATTCCATTCAAAAAGTGAAACTTGTATATTATATGCATTCATTACACACAGACTGATATATTTCAAATGTTTATTTCTTTTAATTTTGATGATTATTACTGACAACTAAGGAAAATCCCAAATTCAGTATCTCAGAAAATTAGAATATTACTTAAGACCAATACAAAGAAAGGATTTTTAGAAATCTTGGCCAACTGAAAAGTATGAACATGAAAAGTATGAGCATGTACAGCACTCAATAGTTAGTTGGGGCTCCTTTTGCCTGAATTACTGCAGCAATGCGGCGTGGCATGGAGTCGATCAGTCTGTGGCTCTGCTCAGGTGTTATGAGAGCCCAGGTTGCTCTGATAGTGGCCTTCAGCTCTTCTGCATTGTTGGGTCTGGTGTCTCTCATCTTCCTCTTCACAATACCCCATAGATTCTCTCTGGGGTTCAGGTCAGGCGAGTTTGCTGGCCAATCAAGCACAGTAACACTACGGTCATTGAACCAGCTTTTGGTACCTTTGGCAGTGTGGGCAGGTGCCATGTCCTGCTGGAAAATGAAATCAGCATCTTCATAAAGCTTGTCAACAAAAGGAAGCATGAAGTGCTCTAAAATCTCCTGGTAGATGGCTGCGTTGACTGTGGACATCAGAAAACACAGTGGACCAACACCAGCAGATGACATGGCAGCCCAAATCATCACTGACTGTGGAAACTTCACACTGGACTTCAAGCAACATGGATTCTGTGCCTCTCCACTCTTCCTCCAGACTCTGGGACCTTGATTTCCAAATGAAATGTAAAATTTACTTTCATCTGAAAAGAGGACTTTGGACCACTGAGCAACAGTCCAGTTCTTTTTCTCCACAGCCCAGGTAAGATGCTTCTGACGCTGTCTCTGGTTCAGAAGTGGCTTGGTGGCCCTTTTCCTGAAGACGCCTGAGCGTGGTGACTCTTGATGCACTGACTCCAGCTTCAGTTCACTCCTTGCTCTCACAAGTGTTTGAATCAGCTTTGCTTGACTGTCATCCCTGTTGCTTGTGCACCTTTTCCTACCCAAATTCTTCCTTCCAGTCAACTTTGCATTTAATATGCTTTGATACAGCACTCTGTAAACAGCCACACCTTTCAGTAATGACCCTCTATGAATTACCCTCTTTGTGGAGGGTGTCAATGTTCATCTTCTGGATCATTGCCAAGTCAGCAGTCTTCCCCATTATTGTGGTTTCAAAGAACAAGAGATACCCAGAATTTATACTGTAGGGATGGTTATTTATTGAAACTCAAATGTAAATATTCTAATATTTTGAGATCCTGATTTTTGACTTTCATGAGCTGTCAGCTCTAATCATCAAAATTAAAAGAAATAAACATTTGAAATATATCAGTCTGTGTGTAATGATTGAATATAACATACAAGTTTCACTTTTTGAATGGAATTAGAGAAATAAATCAACTTTTTGATGATATTCTAATTATATGACCAGCACCTGTACATTTTAGGCTAAAAGCCCCAGACCCATCTCTTCCTACACAGCTATCCCAAAAAAGGCTTTGCACTACATATTCACATAAACATATGAAAGTCAGCATAAAATGAATTTTTTTTCAACAATTCCCGAGCTTTTTTCAAAATAAGCCTTTTTATCATTCATTAATAACCAATTATATATATATATATATATATATATATATATATATATATATATATATATATATATATAAACTATTCTATTAGGATTATATGTAATACACTCAAAATAACAATAAAGCAATTTAAGATATTACATCACATTTATACTTTTCATCTCTGATTTTCGTACAAATGATCACTCTCTTAAATTCGTCGATGATCAGTATCATTTGATGAGATGTTCACAGTTGGTCTGTCATCAGAGGTGGAAAGTCCAGGGGCCAAAGAGTAAAAGTCCTGCCATATTTTTCTTCCACCCACGAACTCCGCAGCTGATTTCACCAGAGGAGGAACCAAGTCATTCCTTTCAAGTCACAAGCAAGTCTCAAGTCAAATCCCAAGTCCTTAAAGAGTTAAAGTTAATGAGATAATTAAGTTTCTAATTAAATGATGATTGTGCATTAGTGATGAACACCTGCTGTTATTGAGAATTACAGAGGATCAGATGTTGATGTTTTATTGGTTAAAATGATGCCATCATCATGGAGATCAGTGTTTGCTTTAGTTGGGCTCTTGAATTAAAAGCTTAAAGCAGATGCGTTTACACTTTCTGCTTTCATTCACTTGAATGAACATCACTCCACCTGTAGCTGATGTGTGGTTGAGGAGAGCCCCCCACATGATTGCAAAGCGTTTTTGGTGTGTTTCAATACATAGTAAAGCGCTACATAAGTGCCTCATTCATCACAAAGATATCCCTCTTTGGTAATATCCAGCTGTTTATAAACAAATTGTCACCTTAATGCTTAAATATTGGAAAAAAGAAAAACTGTGTCACTCAGGCTTCATCATAGGATCCTCAACAATGGTGACAATAATTATTCATGCTGCAGTGCATGATGGGAGTTTTTACTATGGTGTTACCCAGTATGCATTGCAGCATGAAGCATTTTGCTGATTGTCACCATTGTTGAGATTCATATGCTGGCTCTTGATGTCTCTGTGTGTATAAATAGCTCTGGAGTTTAAATATTTATGTGCATTACAGAAATTTAAAATTTATTCAATATAACTATTAGAGCAACACTTTCATCGCATGCTGTAGTTTCACAGGGTTGATTGAAAACCTGAACACATAAATAAAAGTAAAATAGTTATTTTGGAGGTAAACAGGTCAGCGCCTGATGACTATCTCTTCATATGAAAACAGCTATTAGCTGCTCACTGTACAGCACTGATCTCTCTGCTTTATAACAGCACATGCACTGCTGCAGCGAGAGATCTGACACAGAAGTCAAGGGTCAGGAGCCCAACTAAAGCAAACACTGATCTCTGTGATGGTGGCATCATTTTAACCATTAAAACATCAACATCTGATCCTCTGTAATTCTCAATAACAGCAGGTGTTCATCACTAATGCACAATCATCATTTAATTAGAAACTTAATTATCTCATTAACTTTAACTCTTTGAGGACTTGGGATTTGACTTGAGACTTGTTTGTGACTTGAAAGGAATGTCTTGGTACCTCCTCTGGTGAAATCAGCTGCTGAGTTCATGGGTGGAACAAACATATGGCAGGACTTTTACTTTCTGACCCCTGGACTTTACAACTCTGGTTGTGCATCTTTTTCTTCCACACTTTTTTCCTTCCACTCAACTTTCTGTTAACATGCTTGGATACAGCACTCTGTGAACAGCCAGCTTCTTTGGCAATGAATGTTTGTGGCTTACCCTCCTTGTGAAGGGTGTCAATGATTGTCTTCTGGACAACTGTCAGATCAGCAGTCTTCCCCATGTTTGTGTAGCCTAGTGAACCAAACTGAGAGACCATTTTGAAGGTTCAGGAAACCTTTGCAGGTGTTTTGAGTTGATTAGTTGATTGGCATGTCAGCATATTCTAATTAGTTAAGAGTGAATTGGTGGGTTTTTGTTAAATATGAGCCAAAATCATCACAATTAAAAGAACTAAAGACTTAAACTACTTCAGTCTGTCTGCGTTGAATTTATTTAATACACGAGTTTCACAATTTGAATTGAATTACTAAACTTTTCCACGACATTCTAATTTATTGAGACGTACCTGTATATTCAGATTTGCATTTATACACTCAAGATTTATAAACATACATTCTGATTTACATTTATATAATTAGAATATTTACGCATATATTCACAATTTACATTTGTATATTCAAACTTTACAACTATATTTTCGGATTTACTTCTATATATTCAGATTTACTTCTATACACATTCATGATTTATATTTATATATTCAGAATTATAACTACATATTCACAATTTACATTTATATATTTAGACTTAACTATATTTTCGGATTTACTTCTATATATTCAGATTTACTTCCATTTACACAACACAAGCGAACCAAAAACACTTAAAACAGTTACATATCATTAAGTCATCTTCCATTTACTGAATAACTGTTTTAAGATGATCCAAAGACAGCAAATTTTGTCATTTTTATTTCGAATGAAGAAGATTCCAGTCAGACATAACTGCATACATAAAAGCCTTCTTACCCAGTTCAGTGCAACAAAAGGATATAACTATACCTTCACAATTTACATTTATATATGCAGATTTTTATATAATTATTTCCTGTTTGGCACCTAATAAAATACTGACATTTTTTCCAGTGTAAAATTAACAGTCTTCTCCAAAGACAAGATCTTTGAGCAGCTGATCGACGTCACCTGCAAACGCTGAGGAAAACCCTAATTAAACACACCTGATCCAGCTAATCAAGTCCTTCAGGCTTGTTTGAAAACGACATGGTTTGTGTGTTGGGATTAAACTCTACAGGGTTTTGACACCCCTGGTTTAATGCGTCACTCTTTGTTCTCCCTGTTCTTTTTGAGCTGTTGTGAAAAAGCTTTTACTCCAGCTTTAGCACCGTTTGCAGCTTGAGGTGGTGCTCCAGTAGCCAGAGCTAAACCTACAGCAGCGACCCAAACAACTCCACTGACCGCTACACCTGCACCCAATGCCACATTCTTCATCATCCTCTTTCGTCTTCTCTTCTTTCTTTGTTTCTCAGTCCTTCCTCATCCTCCTCTTCTTCACGTGGGTGATAAAAGCATGACATTAATTTCACAAGGCAAATAGTAGTGAGTTTTGTAAATAAGACTCCGGTAACACTTTATTTTGATGGTCCCTTTTGAACACTCTGTTGACACTAAGTAATGTTGCAGCTACATGTTAACAAACTCTCATAAGAGTATTAGTAGACTGTCTGCTTCATATCTACTAACTCCTTATTGTGTTGGTCTCCCAACAGATATTCTACTGACTATAAGTAACTTTGCAAGAACGTGTCAACTTAATCTAACCCTAACCCTACCAGTCAACTAATACACTACTAACACTCTAATGAGAGTCAGGAGAAATGTAGGTGCAACATTACTTATAGTCAATAGAAAGTGTTAAAGGGACCATCAAAATAAAGTGAAACCAAGACTTCTATAGTGAGTTTAACTGATAGAAAGCATACACAAAATATGTTTGATGAAAAGACTGACAGTGAAACCTTTTAATATCAAAGGTGAGAATCAATCAAGTTGAGAACAAGTGAAGAAACATATTGGACATGGTGAGCAAATGAGCTAATATCAGAAGTTACATCCACATATCACAGGCCCATGCTTCGTTTTCATCGTCTTCATACGTTTGTTCTTGTGATTCTACAAATTTAAATTAAAAGTACATTCATTAGTTCAATAGTGTCAGATGTGAAAATAAGACAATAATAGGAGAATAATAAGAAGTTATGCATCCACACACAACAGGTCCATGCTTGCATCTCATTGTCTTCATGTACAACTCCTTGTGATTTTATAAAACTAAATTAACGGGACGTTCATTATTGACAGCGATTGGGTCAAAACAAAACAATTGCTGGGTTTGTCCATATATTTAACCAAACTTGTGTTGGCTTAAACCAACATTTTATGAGTGTAGGAGCCATTTTTGGATTCATGTAATTTACTCTGCTAATGTTTTTATATTCTCAAGTCAACACAGAATTGAGCACAAAGAGCATCAAATTTTTTAGATCATGATGGCCTTGAACGGATTATTTTGTAAACTGAATGAAATGCATGATTATTTTCTTTCTTTGTTGTTCTTTGCTTTTGACCAAAGGTATGAACATAGTATTTTATGTTTTTTAATCTGTTCAAGAGAAAAACCTGTTGAAGCCAAGGATCTAAAAATAAGGTAGATACTACCATCTGGTGGGAGTAAAAAAGAAAAAGATTTACATTCTGCAATGTTTTCCTTGTTTGATTTTTGGGTCATATTTGAGCGATCCAAATTATCTCAGACACTTTTAAAGCGAACTGAACCAAGAGCATCTTGGAAGGTGATCTCAGTAATTGTTTGACAAAACAGGGATGGGAAACTTCAGTCACAGTCCTGCAGAGTTTTGCTCCAACGCTGATAAAAATTCACGTGCCTGTTTTTTTAGTAACTTTGAAGACCTTGATTAGCTTGTTCAAGGTGTGTTTGATTAGGTTTGGAACTAAACTCTGCAGGACAGTGGCCCGCCAGGACTGAAGTTGCCCATCCATGAATATGGTATGGTTCACTAAAACATCCATTGTGAATACAAAGCCATAAAAATATGACATACGGGATACATGTTCACAGTTTGAATAATATAGCACAATATGAAAAGGTAAAAGAAGTTTAAGTGTGCTATTAGTATACTTCTTTTAAACTAAAAAACAGGAAAGTATACTTTCAGTCCACTTTTTATGTACTTCTCAGAAATACACTTAAAATGACATTTAAGTATACTTGACTTATACATATTTGAGCTATACTTGTGCTCTGAGAATCCATGTTTTCATTGTTATATGGTAGGGGGTGCTAGTACACATCTTCAGTACAGAGTTTCCAAACACAAACATAGAAGAAACCGAAACAACAGACGCTTCCCCATGTAATCTAACACCATCATCAGACATAATGAAAACTATCAGTATACCTATAAGTTCACTTTTGGTATAGTTGCAGTACAAACTAAAAACAGATGCAAACTAGATGTGCAGTCAAAATTTACTGTTATACTTAAAGTATACTTTTATATACTAGAAAGTAGTAGACAAGTTGTTTATAGTGCTTGAAGTACTTGAATTTGACTTTTTGAAATTTAAATCCTGGAAAGAGCCATATTTATGAAGAGTGTTACAATCGAAGCTCCCGCACCATTCCCTCTCGGCCACCAGAGGGAACCATCTCCTGAATATTAACCTCAATTCGGACTCAATTTCCCATCATCCCTCATACCTGGGCCTAATCACCTTGCCACACCTGCACCTCATTTACACACCCATACAAAAGCAGCACACTTCCACACACACTTTGCGAAGTCTTGATTTGCCCTGGCTGTCATCTCTGAGTGTTACTACCCGTGTTTGTTTTCCTGTTATTATCTCTGCCTTGTTTATCGACTCTGTGATCCCTCTCTGGTTGCCCTGACTCGGACTGGTTCCCTGGACTCTGATTGATTGCCGCCTGCCCTGATTATTCTGCCTGTTTCTCCCGATTACATCTCTGCCTTGCCTACGCTGTTACCATTGCTGGTCTATTACCCTGTTCTGCCTGACTATTCTAATAAAGCTGCAAATGGATCCCGATCTGTCTGATGATTCACAACAAAGGGGTCCTTAAAGTACTTGAATGTTTATGAATTTGGTGTTAATTTTTGTTTTCAATTAAAAACGTTCTTTTCTTGCAAAATGAACGATGCAGCGTGTCTGATATAAATACAGAACCGTTTTGCCTGGCTTTTAACAGCGCACGAGATCTCACGATATTACTCGAGGCAAAAAGCGATATCGGTATGAAGTTGAGTTCGTGGTAAAACCTTTGATAGTGCTTGCATTATATTGTTCGGTCTTTTATTGCATGTGCTGTTTGTTTGGGTTTCATTTGGGAATGCACGTAAAGTCTGAGGCGCTTTGTGTTGCGCTGTTATCATTTACAAGCGTGGAGCCCGTCTCCATCGCAGCAGCTCGGTCTACAGACTCTTCCTCTGTATATGCTGTGAGTCTGGGTCGCTTAGATTCGTAATGTAAATCATTCAGAAACCTATGCCTATGTAGGAGAATACATCAACATATTTCTAAATATGCGATTTCAAAATAAAAGTTTAAAGCACAGGTCCATCCTGCAGACTCACCATCTTCGTATGACACTTGATTATATATCATTTGTTCATGTGATTCTGTAAATTTATATTAAAGGGACATTCATTAATTCTCTAGCTGTTAATGTTTGTTTTATTTTATTTGCAAGTAAGTATACAGCATTCAGATTTTCAACAAATGTATTTCTTAATGTGTAAAACTTTGTAAAACTCCCATAAATGATTGAATGCATCTTTAAGCAGGAGAATAAAAACATGTTTAATCATCTGTGTTCGTGTGTCCACATACCACAGTCCCATTCCTGCTTCTCATATAAAACTTCATTTTCTGACATTTCTTCTTGTGGTTCTACAAATTTAAATGAAAGAGACAGGAAAACACATTAAAATGTGCAAATAAGAAAACAGAAGAATAATGTTTGATCGTGCGTCCACACACCACAGGTGCATGCTGGGTCTCGTCGTCTTCATATACAACTTCTTGTGGTTCTATAAATTTAAATGGAATTCTGTGTTATTTACACTTTTAATACTGAAAGCCACTATCAGCCTTCATCTGCAAGTATACAGCATTCAGATTATTTCTCACATGTGCATTTCTTATAAATGTATATAAAGAACAATCATGCAGTGTTCAGCGCTGGTGTTCTTTATAATGGAGCGACAAAATGCGTTAACTCAAAATAAATTAAAACGATAGTGACAATTGATGAATTTACTAATTATCTTACATTTATTTTAAGGTTTTATGCTGTGCATCACTAGTACAGTATGTGTTCAGAATTAAACCGGTTCTAGTGTGTCACATTAGGTGGTTTAATTTACAATACCTTCATATGTTGATGCCGTTGTTTCTTGCAGTTTCTCCATCTGACTGGATGTGCTGAATAAGAGTAACTGAAAGTGTATAAGCTGCCTGTTATAAACATGAGGTAACTCCACTCCCCGCTGTAAAACAGCTCACCTTACATCACATGCAGTAGTAGCTTTTTATTTATTTATTTTTACTGTTGCAAGCATCGGTGTTAAATAGCTTTCTGTAATTTAATGATGAGGTAATATAACACAAACAATATTTAAATGTACATAAAAACCATACAGTAGAGAGGTCTTCAGCCCTGATCCTGGAGACTGTCCTGAGAAGTTTATTTCCAAGTGTTTATTTCCACTTTCCACTTAGTGTTATTCCAGCTTCAGCACACCTGCCTGTGATTCTGAAGAGCTTTATTTGCTGGTTCAGGTGTGTTTGATTAGGGTTGAAGCTGATTTCTGCATGAGCTAAATAATGCATAGAATAAAATGTTAAATGTAGCTCCTCTGATTGTAGCTGTGTGCTCTTAGCGAGACTCAAACCCGGCCCGTCTGCGTGGGAGTCGGACACTAAAAGGCTAAATTGTCAGGCACTAGAACACCTCTTGAGATCAGGGGAGTGAGGTTCACATACACAGCTCTTACTGGCCTATGTCCGTTACATAAACACCGGTTGTTTCTCAGTTTTGGACTCAGGAGTACAGATGTTCGATTACTGAATGAGTCGTCCTTTGAAGCTCTGCTCGAGCCGGTTCTGAATCAAGCTTTAGTTCTGCGCTGATGATGAAAGATGCACAGCTGAAGTAGCACACACACCTTCTGCTGCATCATGAGCCCATGAGCATGTCCAGACAGGTTACTGAATGAAAGAGCTGGTGAGAACTTCAAATCAAATCAAAAGGATCTGAATGAGATGCTTCTAACTATCAGTCAGCTGTAGCTGTGTTTCTGCTTCTGTTCTTGTTTCTTTTTCTCTCAGTGATTCTGATTATTAACAGCAGGTGTTGCTGCATAGTTCCCGTAATCTTGAGATGACAACATGTGATATTATATTTGGAGCTGTTCACATCCTGGGAATTATGCATTTCAATCAGCATTATTAGCCTTTATTCTGGCATTTCAAGGTTTGCAAAGCCACATCGCTTCAATCCCAGTATACATTTACAACTATTATCAGAAGTTTTTCTAAAAAAAATACAACAAAACATTTTCTTGCGACTATACATGAATTATCACAAAATGCCTTATGAAGAAGAACTGCGCACCTACACACCCACACCCACACACACACACACACACACACACACACACATATATAGAATGCATGAAATGCATGTGTATCTTTCAATTAAAGACAGCTTATAGATTTAATGTGGGCTGCTTTTGGTGCTTGTCACCTTTTTATTGGTCATTTTGTGTTTCACGAATAAGGTCATTATGCTATAGGAATTATGCCATTAGTTATTTAAATATTAAATGTTTTTCTCTATTTAACAACATACAATAGTGAAAGACAACTTCCTTGATGTTGGACTCATGAAAAATAATCACGTTGTTTGTAAAAACTGAATCAATTAGGCCCAAAATACAGGACATTCCAGCTAATACGGGACGATTGGCAACCCTAGTGTATATGTATCTTTGGACTATAAGCCCTTATGATGCTGTTCAGTGAATCTATGTGAACACAAATAAACTGCTGCTGACGAATATGAATGCTTCGTTAATTTCTATTCTAAAAATGACACGTACAGATTTATTATTTTGCACTCCTGACATAAATTACTAAATTACTGTCACTGCAACAATGTTTCATCAAAACAGTGGTCAAATATCGAAGCTAGTGTCTTTGATCTGGACAAACTGTGCTTCAGTAGAAAGATTTAGAGTGTGATGTTTTAATGTGCTGTTAAAGTGAAAACATCATTAATCTAGGGCCGTCGCCGATCTTTGACCGCTAAGGGGTTAATCCTCTAATTATCTAATTAACTCTAAAGCCGGGCTCACTCTGTGCGATTTATTTTATTTATTTATTTTTTTAAAGTCCTTTAGGCTTGTACTTGTCAGACTGTATGTGTTACGGGGCTGACGAGACGTGAGACATGCGGATCCATCTGCAGACTTTTATTGGCAACAGACGTGGTCATAACAGGCAGGGTCAAACAGTGGCAAACAGGTATAACATGGGCGAGACAAAGAGTAAACAGAGACAAGCGTGGGTCGGCGATCGGCAAACAGTATCCAAAGGGGCAAGACAGGAGAGGTAAACCAAAACATCAGCGATAGTCCAGACAGGGGAAAACACAATCCGACAAAGACAAGGCAAGGCAAGGCAAGGCAAGGCAAGGCAAACTAATAGGGCTCTGTAGGGCAGCGATAATGCATACAATACTCAGCCCCGAGGGAGAGAAAGTCCATGGCTTAAATACTGTGTGATATTGGTTACAGCTGTGTGCGTATGATTGGTGAGATGGCTGATGGGAAATGCAGTCCATGTGATGTGTGGTGTGAAAGTCAATATGATGAGCGAGTGACCTCTGATGGTGAATGAACGGAAGTGCACAGACTGGATTCGTGACAGTATGAACATGATGATCATGTCACACTATGGGATCTCAGTTGTCATTAATGTAGTAGTGTAACATAAGAAAATTACAAACTGCCCCTCAGTCACTGTTCCAACCAAATTGCTAAAATAGGTTATTACCACTGTAGGGCCTTTTATTTTGACTTTTATTAATATATGTCTTAGCTCAGGGTCTCTCCCTGCTGCTTTCAAACATGGTGTGGTTAGGCCTCTTCTTAAAAAAACTAATCTGGATCCCTCAGTCTTGTCTAATTTCAGACCAGTTTCCCACCTCCCCTTTTTAGTTTTAGAAAAAGTTGCATTACATATTTTTTGTTATATAAATTACATTATTTTATTTTTTTTTAGAAAATAACTAAAATAACATGGAAAATAACATAGCACTGAGTCTGCACTGTTATAGGTGCAAAACGATATTGCTCAGTTTGTTGATGCTAAGTGCCCTGTTATTCTAGTGCTTCTTGATCTCACGGTGACCTTTGATACAGTGGACCATGAAGTCCTTCTGTCTCGCCTTAATTACGTTGTTGGCATTCAGGGTACTGCACTTAAGTGGTTTTTGTCATATTTGACCAATATTTGACTCATCTTCCTCCACCACTGCTCTCTCTTGTGGGGTGCCACAAGGCTCTATTCTCAGGCCTATTTTATTTTCACTTTACATGCTGCCTTGGAGTTATTTTCACTTTTTACATGCTGGGTCCATTATAGCCAGGCATAATATAGCTTTTGTCTGCTATGCTGATGATTTGCAAATTTTTTTCCCAATGAGACCAAAAAATGCTGATGCAGCTAGGTCGCTAATTGATTGCATTCGTGACATTAAATTATGGTTAGTGCAAAATTTCCCTCACCTTAATGAAGAAAAAACTGAATATATTTTATTTGGAGAGTCTGTAACTTCTGACTTTGATGCGTCCAAGCTTAGACCAACTGTCAGAAATCTTGGTGTGACTTTTGATAGTACCCTGAAATTTCATAAACAGTTTGACAATGTAATTAAAGCTAGTTTTTTTCAGCTACATCTTTTGGCCAAGGTAAAACCTTTTTTGAATCGTTCTGACCTTGAGAAAGCTATTCATGCTTTTATCTTTTTATGTTCAAGATTAAATTATTGTAATGCACTTTAGTCGCCTTCAGCTGGTGCAGAATGCTGCGGCCCCTCTTTTAACTAACACACGTAAACATCAGCACATCACCCCAATTCTTTATTCACTCCACTGGCTTCCAGTTTCTTTTAGAGCTGATTTTAAAATTGTATTGTTTGTTTTTAAAGCTCTCAATGGCCTTGTCCCACCTTATGTAACTGAGATGCTGGCGTTTCGTCAGGCAAACAGGGTTCTTAGGTCAACAAATCAACTTTTTCTAGGAGTCCCGAGGTCATGGTACAAACACCGTGGGTGGGTGATCAGGCTTTTTCTGTAGCTGGGCCCAGACTGTGGAATAAGCTTCCCCCTGATAGGCGCACCATTACTGACCTTTTAAATCTAGGCTTAAAACTTATTTATTTAGACTGACTTTTAATATCAATTTAATATCTAGTCAGTACAACTTACCTGGACATGTTTTCTTTCTTTAGGCTTAAATCTTCCTTTTGGCCGTTCTTTTGACTTCGAGCTTCTGTACTCCATGAACTGTTTGTATGATGGGCGTGGTTGTTCTGCTGAAATGGACAGAGTTCCGTTTCAAAACAGAAAGTTATAAGCCGCTCAAAAAATCATTATTAGTATTACTGATTTTTATTCACATGGCCTCAGATAGCTAGCATTTTGCTACACTAAAAAATAACAACTTACTTTGCTTAGCACTGTCCGGCTGTCGAGACGTCCCCTGTGTTTCCGTCTGGTCCGCGTCCTTTAGAATCGTTCATCTGATGTCATTATCTTCACCATAAATGCTAAATACAATGTATATAACTTCTTCAGTTTGTACACTATTACATTGGAATCTAAATTAAACATTTAAATAAATTTGTAATCCCACAGCCCGCTCACACCTCATGTTTGTGGCTGAATGCAAATGATCATAATTTATGGACTACTATACCCGTGAGCAATCGCAACCCGGCACTGAGAAAAGAAAAAGAAAAAAGATGTTTCAGGTACATTTATGAAACTTTTTTTGGCTGTTGACGTTAATAACGTGTTTTAATGTTGGTAATAATTTAACTACCAACAACGCATCTAATATTCTCTCTTAGTTTCCATGTTCCCTTAAGAAAATTAGCCATGGTTTAAAACAAATAAAACCAAAAATCATGGTTCTTGTAGCCATGGTAACCAGAAATTAACCAATGCTATTGTTACTTCAAATAGCCTAATAGTTTACAAAGAAGTATTAGGATAATATATATATATATATATATATAATATTTATGGTTATAAAAACAGACCTAAGCCAACAACAGGTTGAGCATGTTGAGCTCCAGGTTGTTAAGACTGCACCACACAGCCAGCTCTTCAACCTCCTTTCTGTAAGCAGACTCGTCGCCGTCCTTGATGAGGCTGATGACTGTAGTGTCATCTCCAAACTTCAGGAGCTTGACAGAGGGATCTTTAGATGTGCAGTCGTTGGTGTAGAGGGAGAAGAGCAGTGGGGAGAGAACACAGCTCTGAGGAGCTAAAGTGCTGATCATACAGGTGCTGGATGTGTATTGTCCCAGCCTCACTAGCTGCTACCTGTCTGTCAGGAAGCTGGTGATCCACTGACAGACGGAGGTGGTCACGGAGAGCTGAGTTAGTTTGGGCTGGAGGAGTGATGGGATGATGGTTTTAAAAGCATAGCTGAAGTCTACAAACAGGATCCTCACATAAGTCACATCCTCACATTGCTGTTTGCAAAGATTCATAAAAACCCTTCTACTCACTTCTTCTGTAGATAAAGCTGGACCACGAATGATTTGTGCAAACATAGACACATTTAGGCAGATCAGGGATCGGCGCATTCCCTTCAAAACGAAAGTAACGTTAATCCTCTGCGGCTCAGATGTTGGGAGTAAATGACGACTATGTTCATTATTACATCCAACAACAAAACACCTCAATTACTTAATCAGAGACATCTTGTCTTCCCCTGCACTGCAGTCGACACAATGATGGACTGATGACAGCTCACTCAGGGCGGGTCTAAGGTAAGACAGCTTGTCAATCAACTCTTGTGGGAGCGGTCTGTACAGTACTACGTCATTCTGACAGGAGCCCCAGAACAGCCTGATTTGAGAAAGGGGATTTTAAAATAGGGATTTAAAAAAAAAACACTGGGTGGATTTTTATCATTATAGGATGGATGTGTGTACACACGTCCAACATACATTTATGTTCAAACAACTTGAAAAGTGAATTTTGCACCCGATAACCCCTTTAAGAAGTGGCAGACCCTTTCAGACTCAGATAACTTTCATTTTGAATGAACAGCATCTCATAATAAGCCATCGAGTCTAGAGCCCTATTTGCATGGGATTAGTACCTGGTGACCTCTAGTCATTTGTGATGATTGTGGAGGTTTCTGTGATCTTAATCCTGTGTGAATTGGCCATGGCTGTCATTTGTAATGTAAAAAAATCCCCCGCAAATGACCTAACATATTTAGCTGAAAACACCGAGGTCCTGTGATAATATTTTCCTGCATGAAACTGCATCTCTGTGATTTGGTGAGGTCATATATAACTTTTTATTATTAGTAATTTCTAAATCACACGAGGTCCCCAGATTATACTAATCCCATGTGAATAGATCTTTGGTCAGTGCTCTCAAATTCAGATCCTGGAGTTTCCCACAGAGTTAAGCTCCAAAACACCTTCCTAGTAATGCTGAAGACCTTGATTATCTGTTTCAGGTTTGTTTAGGTTTAGAGCTATACTCTGCTGGACAGTGGCCCTCCAGGAACTGAGTTTAAGACCACTGGTCTAGATCATGCTGTTGTTTTTCAAGACCACTCCTGCCAATGCTTAAAACTATTTCAAGGAATTTACAGGACTATAGGGTATTGTTTTAAAATAAATTAAAATTAAATTATCTTCAGTTGATTTCATGTAGGGCCGTGGCTGGCAGTTAATTGAAGTTCTTGGGCCTCATTTATGAAACGAAATAGGTAGATCGCGCTTTAGGTCAATGGTTCTCTACCGGGGGGGCGTGAGATAACTTAAAACTGTAATATAATATTCACTAATGTTATGACTAATATGTTAAATAAAGTAAAAATATAAATAAATAACACCACCTCTCTACGTATTCTGTGATATTCTGTGTTTCGGATCAGCAAACCGTTTCTCATCACGCTGTGTGAAATACAGCCTGAACGGCAGCTTAAAACCGCCGTATGATCATATGATACACAAACTATAGCCCTCAGCTGGATAAAAAAAGCCTGTGTCACACTACTGTCATATACTGTACATAGCATTATAATGAGAACACTGTTATAATGAAACGCTGTGATTTTTTTTGTGTGTGTGTGTTTAGTTGTGTTTCTGCATGTTATTGCATGAAGAACGCGTCCACAAGAGTTCATTCAGAGCCACGCAGACGCGTTCATGTGCATTCGGGGCATTTTGTGCAGATAGCCTATAAGTGGTAATATTAACGTTATGTTATATAAATAACAAAGCGTATTCTATGTGAGATAAATAAGTTAAATCCCATTGATTAAAAACCTGCTATCATCTGCTTCATTCTACTGGTCCTCTTCAGCGCGCGCAGCTCCAAACAGAAATGCAGAACGTTATAACTACGATCATATATATAACGTTATAATGAGAGCACTATTGTAAAAAAGAATTTGTGAATTCTTAAGGGTTTCGCTGACGTTTATTGTTAACTCTCTGGGGTCGGCTGTATCGCCGGCGAGACCAACTCGTTTTTTTTAAGATCAGTGCAAAAGACACTAAAAATACTCTTGATTTTGGTCACACAAATAAGTGTTATACATCAATCGAAACTGTTAAGTGTCTAGTACACTCACAATAACAACACAACTTTGTGCTTTTGGAGAAATAAGAAAATAAACAGGGTGTGCTCTCTGTCTTCTCCGTCTCCGCAAACTGTTTTGAGAAACTCGTCACTAAAATGAACTGTAACTCAGCGAATACTCAACACAGAGACATGGGAGTTATATCTATAGAAAGCCTAAAGTGTCTACTTTGAAATGAAGCAAGTCATATCGAAAACAAACATTCTGTGATGAAGTAATCCGTATGAAACCAACACGATGTTCAATCTTTCCCGTCTGACTCATTATCTCTAATGAGTTCACGCCCACGCGCTACTCGCGCCGTTCATATGTAAATAGCCACGTGGTGCGTGAGTGCGTGTAAACGCCCAAAACAAACAAAGAGCGGAGGTCCTCATCGCGGCTACTGTTACTGTTCACGCTGAGTAAAGAAGAGATTTCCCTCGAAAGAAGAACACGATTTCATCCAGAAGAGGAGATCGATCTGATGAGTAAGTTATGTTTCTTTTTTGCATTAGTTACCGTGTTATTGTGTCATAAACTTGAACAGATTTAAACAGTTAGTTGCGTTTTTCCCAAACGACAACATGATGAATGCTACGCGTCTAAGAATGTTTAGACCATGTTTATTATTAATACTCTGTTCACAAATATATTGTAATAGCGTGCTAAACAATAATAATTAGTTTCTCAGATATAAAATATCATTTTTTATTGTACAAAGCATGCTTGAGTCTGTGTCATGAGAGTCATGTCATAGGCTACTATAAAATCATACATACTAGACTATATGACTACAAAATCATAGTTGGGTTTTTCCCAAACTATAATTCCTGACTACAATGTTTGAAATTGTGTAAAACATTTTGAATATGAGGGGCAATTCATTGTATTTAAATTTCTTACGGCACGATGATGTTTTCATGCTCTATATAAAACAATAAAAGTAATATGAGTGTACACTGTAACATGATGAATGCTACGAGTCTAAGTATGTTTAGTACATGTTTATTATTAATAGCCTACACTGTTCAGAAATAGATTTTAATAACGTGCTAAACAATAATAATTAGTTTCTCAGATATAAGATTTCTTTCTCTTTTTTATGATAGTACAAAGCATTTGTGAGTCAATGGCTACAATACATATATATATATATATATATATATACAGATGTTCCTGATATTAACATGCTCACAAATGTTTTTTGTTTGTATTTTATTGAATCAGATACCAGCACCAGATGAATCCTGATGTCTCTTCAAACTGTTTTCCTCTGAGAGCGCTGCACCAACATCAGATGTTCAACTACACTGATATTCTATGTTAAAACATGCTCCTTTTCTACTGATTATGTTTTTTTCTTCTTGAATCCATGGAAAGAAGTAGAAACACTTAAAATAAATATCAGGTATGATTTACTTGTTTCACTTGTTGAACAGAATCTGTTGTCAGTTCACATCTCTGTGGTTAGATCAGTGTGCACAATAATGTGTCTTTGACCTTCATTATGTATGTTTTGATTATACTGTGTTGTAAATAAAACACAAATAATTTAAAAAACCCTTTTTTTCAATGTCCTCACATTCTCTCTTACACAGTAAAATCCCCAGTGTTAAATCAACACTGCTCAGAGTGTATTTGGTCCCACTCCAAATAGTGTTAAAGTAACACTGAAGCAGAGTTAAAGCTAATGAGATAATTAAGTGATTAATTAAGTGCTGATTGAGCATTAGTGATGAACACCTGCTGTTTACAAGCAGAATCACTGAAAGAAAATAGAAACACAAGAACTACAACTGACTTCAGCCACAGCCTTTGATAAAATCAACTGAAATAAAAGACATTAAATCTCTTAAGGTCTCAGCAGAGGAGGATTAAACAACTCCACAAACAGCATCACCAGGTCCACTTATTATTGACTTTATTTATGTCAGATGACTACAGAAGCTCTTGAAAAGTATCAAAGGTTTAAACATTGATACTTCATTGGTCAAGAACAATGCCACCATCATGGAGATGAGTGTTTACTTTGGTTAGGCTCTTGACACTTGACTTGTTGTGTTAGTTTTTTCTTTGCAACAATACATATGTTGTAAAGGAGAAAGATCAGTGCTTTACACTGAGCACATAGATGATTCTGTGTGAGGAGACAATCATTGTGAACTGGCCAGACTGTATGTTTTTTTTTTCTTCTATTTTGGGTTTGAACAACTAACCTGCTGATGTTACAGTATGAGAAAGTGTTGCAGCCAACAGTTACCGTGAATGCTTTTAAATCCATCTGCATAAAATTTTTGCAACAACTGTATTGTATAGACAAACACAAACATCAAGAACCAGCATATGAATCTCAACAATGGTGACAATCAACAAAATTCTTCAAGCTGCAATGCATGCTGGGTAACACCTTAGTAAAAACTCCCACCATGCACTGCAGTATAAATATTTATTGTCACCACTGTTGAGGATCATATGATAAGTGTTCATGTCTAAAAGCTTGATCTGAAACTCCTCAACTTTTTGAAATGTTACGATCATTTATGTTTAATATAGAGCTCAAAATTATTGTAGAGATATTATATATCCAGCAACACATGTTATTTATGTATATGCTTACGTATTTTTTGACTGCTTTCTAGTTGATGAACTTAAGTCAATAACCAAAGAGCAAGTAAGAAAAACCACTTTGCATTGGTTAGTCATGTCTTTTATAAGCAGAAAACGTAATCTGCTATATCAAGCTTCTGTTTCAGCAATGTTCAAGTGTTTGCAGTGAAACACTATTGCAATAAATTAGAAGCAAACTTATTTAAAAGTTCTACAAGGGTCAAGAGCCCAACTACAGCAAACACCATCCTCCATAATGGTGGCATAATTTTTTGACCAATAAAACATCAACATCTAAACCTTAGTTAATTCTCAATAAGATCTTCTGTAGATGTCTGACAGAAATAAAGTGAGTCTGGTTATTAATGAGTGAAGCTGATGATGCTGTTTGTGGAGTTGTTTAATCCTCCTCTGCTGAGATCTTCAGAGATTTAATGTATTTTATTTCAGTTGATTTTATCAAAGGCTGTGGCTGAAGTCAGTTGTTGTTCTTGTCTTTCTATTTTCTTCAGTGATTCTGCTTGTTACCAGCAGCTGTTCATCACTAATGCTCAATCATCATTTAATTAATCACATAATTATCTCATTAGCTTTAACTCTGCTTCAGTGTTACTTTAACACTATTTGGAGTGGGACCAAATACACTCTGAGCAGTGTTGATTTAACACTGGGGATTTTACTGTGTACCTGCCTCACAGTCACAGTCACACTGATGGGCCATTAGGGGCCATTAAGGGAGGGCCCTTTGTCTCTCAGGTGAGACTCACTCAATATTCATGGCCATTACCACTCCCTCGCATACAGACCCTCGATCACAAAACATGTCTTGAAAATTTTAAATCAATATATTGTTTTCTGTGAATGAGTAAGCAGAATGATTTTCACATAATTTTGAAGTAAATATTCTAGCCTACAAGACTGATTACTCAAAAGTCTTATTCAGGACTATTTAGTGTGGGTTTTAAGGCCTTATTCCAGCTACATTTTTTTCCCCAAAACGTACTAACCACGCATAATATTTTTTTTCTAAAACATGCAAACATGTACATCCATCTTGGTCACATATTATTGTAGCACAGTTTGTGCTGAATACAAAAAAAATTACATGTTGGTCAATAGTATGTTTAAGTAGCTGAAAAAAGCACAAATATCAGGGCATGTCAAAACATCTCAAGGGCCCCAAAATGACCTCGGACCCCAGAGGGTTAACTATCTTTTAATCAAAACATAAAACATTATTCCTCCCGTTTGTATCTGCGAGGCGTCCGTTACACATTTTCCCTGTGTATTTATGACTGTCGAATGTCTGACTTGACTCTTGGTAATGTATTTTGCCCCGCCCCCAAATATATGATTCAACTATCAGTCGACTATCAGCATGATTCGAAAATTCCGATTCGACTATGAAAACCCTTAGTCGGGGACACCCTTACTTTCCAAGCTGTAATACCACATGTACTGTATATATATATATATATATATATATATACCCAGTCTAATAGGAGAATGGTTGATGTTGGAGCAATTTGTCAGCTGATCGCAGCACTATGCCTACGTGGCCTGACTGAACTAATGCTGCAAATGGAAATATTTGGATTCTTGTTGAATGAGAGAGTCTCGTGAGCCCAATGATGTTTCAGTTTTGCTTTACGTTTGTATGCTGTTTATAATGAATGCCACTATAGCCTAATTTGTGTTTTATTTTATAGTTTAATATATAATTTTATAACTAATTTTATTTTTCATTCTTGTTCTGAATACCGTTAAATTTAAAGAATTTGTTGTGGAGTGAGGGGAACTAAATAAGCTATAATGTTTATATTTACTGGTATTTTAACACACACATAAATTAATGTAGCCTAATTGTTTGCAATTACAAGGTTAACGGGTGTTTTTGGAGTAAGATCAATTTCTCTTTCATAATATTACTTCCTCTTTTTGGCCAGCTTTGGTTTCTCCGTGTCATAAACTCTAGGGGCGAGGCTTCTAAACCGGAGTGTTTTTAGGGGCGTGATATTCAAATGACGATTGTTTTCTGCCGCCAAATTTATCAACGTGTGATCATTTGTATGATGAGATTGGTGCCATACGAATGTTTCATGAAACACGTGAACTCTGTCGTAAGTTGATTTGTGCACACAGATCTGCGCTCGTTTCTACGTTAGACTGTTTAATGAGACCCCATGTGTTTCATTTTTTTTCTGTGCTTGATGTTCCTCTGTCCTTTAATGATTCTACTTGTTATCACTTACTTATCTCATTAACTCCGACACTGATTCAGTGTTACATTTAACACCCTGCAATCTTTTACCATTTGTGTTTGGTTAAACTCTGGTAGTGTTTCTTTTTTTTTTCTTTTTGCCAAAAGCAACATCATGATCTCAACTCACAAGACATCTTTATATTAGATGCTGTTCAAAAATGTTTCAAAATTAAAGTGATCCAAGTCTCAAAGGGTCTAGTGCAGGGCTGTCAAACTCAGTTCCGAGTTTTGTTCCAACCCTGCTCCAATACACAAACCATGTAGTTTTCAAATAAGCCTGAAGGACTTGATTAGCTGTATCAGGTGTGTTTAATTAGGGTTGCATCTAAACTCTGCAGGGCTCCGGCCCTCCAGGAATTGAGTTTGACACCCCTGGTTTAATGGACTCCGATGACCTGCCGCTTCTTCACAGATATATATACACGTGTTAGAGCAAAGAACAATCATTCGTGTAAGCCTCGTCGGTAGACAGACGGAAAAGCCAATGTTTTCCTGACCGGGAGGCACTTGCAGCATCTGATGGGAGTTCAATACTCACTGTGTCAGATGCGTAAGCCTCGTTGGTAGATGGACAGAAAAGGCAAGGTTTGATCGACCGGGAGGCTCTTGCAGCATCTGACGGGAGTTCAATACTCACAACATCGGATGGGTGAGCTTTGCCAGTAGATGAAAGAGAAACGTATTTGCTCCACCGGGAGCGCTCTTGCAGCATCTGACAGGGAGTTCAATACTCAGAACAGTCTAAAAGGGTAGATGCTATGAGGATTACTTTGCGTAATTGTTTGACAAATCCAATAAGCTGCTTCTGATGACACATCAGAAAATCTTGGTGCTGCTTTACATCCGAAAGTTAAGTGCATGAAACATAGAATTTCCTTTGCCAGCGTACCCCAAATAAGTGCCATGAATCTGGATGGATAGGCATAGCTTTGAAAGCTGATGTGATGTCAACTTTTGCCAGCCAAGTGCATGATTTCATCATATTTATTGCATAATGTCCTACTATTGAGAGAGATTTCATCAAGAGGAATCGAGGTGTTTTATGCTTGAAAACAGGGAGTTATGCGGAGCTGACAGATCGGTTAGAAGGTGTTTCTTACCTAAGAATTTTCCTAGTAGCCACTCCAATGAGCGAAAGCGAAACTGAGAAGGAGGGGCGTCGAAAGGGCTGATCATGAACCCTCATTTAATTCTCGCTGCCAATCAAATTGGAGGATAGAGTGTCAGTAATGTATAATGATGAGATTAAACACTCAATTTTTAGTACGTTTTGGGGAAAAAATGTAGCTGAAATAAGGCCTTAAAACCCACACTAAATAGTCCTGAACAAGACTTTTGAGTAATCAGTCTTGTAGGCTAGAATATTTACTTAAAATTATGTGAAAATCATTCTGCTTACTCATTCACAGAAAACAATATATTGATTTAAAATTTTCAAGACATGTTTTGTGATCGAGGGTCTGTATGCGAGGGAGTGGTAATGGCCATGAATATTAAGTGAGTCTCACCTGAGAGACAAAGGGCCCTCCCCTAATGGCCTCTAATGGCCCATCAGTGTGACTGTGACTGTGAGGCAGGTAAGAGAGAATGTGAGGACATTGAAAAAAGGGTTTTTAAAATTATTTGTATTTTATTTACAACACAGTATAATCAAAACATACATAATGAAGGTCAAAGACACATTATTGTGCACACTGATCTAACCACAGAGATGTGAACCGACTTTGAGTCATTCCTGCAACAGATTCTGTTCAACAAGTGAAACAAGTAAATCATACCTGATATTTACGTGTGTTATTTAAGTGTTTCTACTTCTTTCCATGGATTCAAGAAGAAAAAAACATAATCAGTAGAAAAGGAGCTTGTTTTAACATAGAATATCAGTGTAGTTGAACTTCTGATGTTGGTTCAGCGCTCTCAGAGGAAAACAGTTTGAAGAGACATCAGGATACATCTGGTGCTGGTATCTGATTCAATAAAATACAAACAAAAAAACATTTGTGAGCATGTTAATATCAGGAAAATCTGTATATATATATATATATATATATATATATATGTGTGTGTGTGTGTTTTGTAGCCATAGACTCACACATGCTTTGTACTATCATAAAACAATCTTATATCTGAGAAACTAATTATTATTGTTTAGTACGTTATTAAAATCTATTTCTGAACAGAGTAGGCTATTAATAATAAACATGTACTAAACATACTTAGACTCGTAGCATTCATCATGTTACAGTGTACACTCATATTACTTTTATTGTTTTATATAGAGCATGAAAACATCATCGTGCCGTAATAAATTTAAATACAGTGAATTGCCCCTCATATTCAAAATGTTTTACACGATTTCAAACACTGTAGTCAGGAATTATAGTTTGGGAAAAACCCGACTATGATTTTGTAGTCATATAGTCTAGTATGTGTGATTTTATAGTAGCCTATGACATGATTCTGCAGCCCCAGACTCAAGCAAGCTTTGTACAATAAAAGGATGTACTTTGTACTATAAAAAATGATATTTTATATCTGAGAAACTAATTATTATTGTTTAGCACACTATTAAAATCTATTTGTGAACAGATTATTAATAATAAACATGGTCTAAACATTCTTAGACGCGTAGCATTCATCATGTTGTCGTTTGGGAACAACCCAACTTTATGACACAATAAAACGTTAACTAATGCAAAAAAAAATAAACATTACTTATTCATCAGATTGAGCTCCTCTTCTGGATGAAATCGTATTCTTCTTTCGAGGGAAATCCTGCTTTTACTCGACGCGTCTTCCAGAAACGAACAGTAGCACGATGAGGATCTCCGCTCTTTGTTTGTTTTGGGCGTTTACACGCGCGCACGCCCCACGTGGCTATTTACATATGAACTGCGCAAGCCGAGCGTGGGCGGGAACACATTAGAGATAATGAGTCAGACGGGACAAATTGAACATCGTGTTGGTTTCACATGGATTACTTCATCACAGAATGTTTGTTTTCGATAAGACTTGCTTCATTTCAAAGTAGACACTTCAGGGTTTCTATAGATATAACTCCCATGTCTCTGTGTTGAGTATTCGCTGAGTTACAGTTCATTTTAGTGACGCGTTTCTAAAAACAGCTCGCGGAGACGGAGAAGACAAAGAGCGCACACTGTTTGTTTTATTATTTCTCCAAAAGCACAAAGTTGTGTTGTTATTGTGAGTGTACACAAAAAAAGTAGACACTTAACAGTTTCGATTGATGTATAACACTTATTTTTGTGACCAAAATCAACAGAGAATTTTTAGTGTCTTTTGCACTGATCTTAAAAAAAACGATCTGGTATCACTGGCGATACAGCCGACCCCAGAGAGTTAAACCAATTATTATGGCCTCATTTCCATTATATATGCATTTAATGTGTTTCTAAAGGCTATTGTTAGATTAGGCCTATTTTTAACTACCATTAAGATGAATAATTAATCGGTTAATTAGCAGAACAATCAACCGATAGCTCTGTTACCAAATTAATCATTGGTGACTGCCTTAGATAAGGGGTCTATGTCCACACCTGCCAGGATCTGTGTTCAGATATTATGAGCCACTGGAGATTGCGCTTGCTTTGCCTGCTGTAGCTGTAGGCCACAGAAAGGGAGTCCTGAAGAACTTGTGTAGCCTGATCTGCTAACGGAGGCAGCCTCACGCTAGTGTCTGCTACGGGAGCTGGAGGCCACTGAAAAGGAAAAAGGGGTTATTAATAGCGGGAGGAAAAATACTGAGATGTGTGGGCCTGTGATGCAAGCGGAGGCAGCCTCACGCTTGCTTTGCCTGCTGTAGCTGTAGGCCACGGGATGGGAGTCCTGAAGAACCTGTGTAGCCTACTCTGCTAGCGGAGGCAGGCTCACTGCTAGCGTCTGCTATGAGAGCTGGAGACCACTGAAAAGGAAAAAGTTTAGAAGTAGCAGCAGGAAAGACTGAGATGTAAGGGTTTGTCTTGCAAGGGGAGGCAGCTTCACGCTTGCTTCAGCTGAGTTTTTTTTTTCAGACCAGAAGCGCAACCTAGCGCAAAAAGCTTCACATTTTGCTGCATTCCAAAGTTAAAGCTTGGTGAACTCTGGCCTGCGAATTCACATGACGTGCTACCGTGTGACCGACGGCAGATCGATAAGTCACAGCATGACCTCATATCTGAATTAAAGGACACATTTAAAACTGCAGTGCTGCGGGAAAGTGGAGTAGATTGTATGCTTTTACATTTTAGAAGTATTATAATTTGTTACGTGTTGAATTTAAGATTTTAAGAAAGACGCTGCACAGCGTGACATCATATCATGACTGTTGTGGCGTGCGAAACAATTTTTTATACTCAAAGTCTAGTATGACCGCGGCTTTAGCTGTAGGCTGCGGGAAAGGGGAGTGGATTGTGACTTTTGATGGAAAATACTGAAATGCCTGAGTAGTCTGCAGTGTTGTCTATTTAACGATTTTGTTGTCAGATTTAGCAACTTCTCGGATTACCTTAGCAACTTGTTTTCCAAAGCACATAGCAACAAATTTAGCTATTTAAAAAAGTATGTAGCAACTTTTAGCATGTTTTAAAAAGCAATAAGATGCTAAAAGACATACATTTTAGATTTTTTTTTCATCTGCCTGCATATGACACTGTGGCCGGTAGAGCCGCAGTGAAAGATTGAGGCGAAGAGGGAAGCGAGTGAGGCTTTTCCATGGTGAGATCTGGGGTGTTGCCCAGGCTCGTTGAAGGCCTGCCGCTGCGACCCAGCGCTTAAGGAGAGCCGGTTTTGTACGGGCGATGGTAGTGTTGTTCGGGGCCTTGCGAGTTTTGCTCGAAATATTGGCCGCCTTGCTGGAGTGGATTTAGTAGTGATGTTGGCTGATTACAGGGAGATGAATAACTTAGATCGTACATATCCGCTTTGGAATTAATCAGTGTTTGCCTCAGGCTTAAATACAATCCACTTTCCGATTGGAGGAATTGTTGGCACAGCCAAATGATAAGAGGATGCCGGGGAAGAAGTTTGGAAGTGACGCAACACTTGTTTTTGCCCCCATTTTTCATGAGCTGAACTCAACGATCTAAGACTTTTTTTAATGTACACAAAAGGCCTATTTCTCTCAAATATTGTTCACAAATCTATCTGAATCTGTGTTAGTGAGCCGAGATACTCCATCCACCTCACAGGTGTGGCATATCAAGATGCTGATTAGACAGCATGATTATTGCACAAGTGTGCCTTAGGCTGGACACAATAAAAGGCCACTCTAAAATGTGCAGTTTTACTGTACTGGGGAGGTCCGGGAGGGTCCAAAAACCAGTCAGTATCTGGTGTGACCACCATTTGCCTCACGCAGTGCAACAAATCTCCTTTGCATATAGTTGATCAGGTTGTTGATTGTGGCCTGTGGAATGTTGGTCCGCTCCTCTTCAATGGCTGTGTGAAGTTGCTGGATATTGGCAGGAACTGGAACACGCTGCCGTATACGCCGATCCAGAGCATCCTCAAACATGCTCAATGGGTGACATGTCCGGTGAGTATGCTGGCCATGCAAGAACTGGGATGTTTTCAGCTTCCAGGAATTGTGTTCAGATCCTTGCAACATGGGGCCGTGCATTATCATGCTGCAACATGAGGTGATGGTCGTGGATGAATGACACAACAATGGGCCTCAGGATCTCGTCACGGTATCTCTGTGCAGTCAAAATGCCATCAATAAAATGCACCCGTGTTCGTTGTCCATAACATACGCCTGCCCATACCATAACCCCACCGCTACCATGGGCCACTCGATCCACAACGTTGACATCAGCAAACCGCTCACCCACACGACGCCATACACGCTGTCTGCTGTCTGCCATCTGCCCTGTACAGTGAAAACCGGGATTCATCCGTGAAGAGAACACCTCTCCAAAGTGCCAGACGCCATCGAATGTGAGCATTTGCCCACTCAAGTCGGTTATGATGACGAACTGCAGTCAGGTCGAGACCCCGATGAGGACGACGAGCATGCAGAGGAGCTTTCCTGAGATGGTTCCTGACAGTTTGTGCAGAAATTCTTTGGTTATGCAAACCGATTGTTGCAGCAGCTGTCCGGGTGTCTGGTCTCAGACGATCTTGGAGGTGAAGATGCTGGATGTGGAGGTCCTGGACTGGTGTGGTTACACGTGGTCTGCGGTCGTGAGGCCGGTTGGATGTACTGCCAAATTCTCTGAAACACCTTTGGAGACGGTTTACAGTAGAGAAATGAACATTCAATTCACGGGCAACAGCTCTGGTGGACATTCCTGCAGTCAGCATGCCAATTGCACGCTCCCTCAAAACTTGCGACATCTGTGGCATTGTGCTGTGTGATAAAACTGCACATTTTAGAGCGGCCTTTTATTGTGGTCAGCCTAAGGCACACCTGTGCAATAATCATGCTGTCTAATCAGCATCTTGATATGCCACACCTGTGAGGTGGATGGAGTATCTCGGCAAAGGAGAAGTGCTCACTAACACAGATTTAGACACATTTGTGAACAATATATCTTTGAGTTCAGCTCATGAAAAATGGGGGCAAAAACAATACAGTTTTTTCAGGAAATTCAAATAATAAATGATGTTTTGACAATCTTTGATGTTGCATGGGAGATCGCTGTATAAATGATTTGGAGAGCCGCTTCTGGGATGCTTCAGAAACGTGCTGGTATAAAGCCAACACAAGCATTGACCCGAGCGGCCACGATCAGCTCCGGTTCCTGGGTCTGAGCCATGACATGCCGCAGACTTGTGCAGAGAAGAGCGCAAGTGAACGCGATCATTCCTTCCTCCGTACTACTAGTTTAACGCGAATAGACATGACTGAATAATGTAAATAATAAATGAATTTTCATTTATTTATTGTAAAATTTAGCATTTACAAATTTGAATACAATTTTGAATACCTCATTCTGCCGCTGGTGAGAAGAGAAAGGTGCCTTCTCTGTTCTGGCTGACACTGGGTTCTTCACAAAGCTCCCGCACTTGTCTCATCATCTCCTTGTCTGTCTTCTGGAATCAACATTTTCAGTGATTAAAATGTGGGACAGAGAAAAGTGCCACCCTTGTGTGTGGAAGTTAGGAGCATCTTCTCATCAAGCAGGTTGGTTGCGTGAGCACGGAGAAGGACTATGTATGATGGATCTCCAAACTTGGGCTCACAGTGACAACGTTTACATGGACATCTGTAATCTAATTATTTACTTTATTCTGAATAAGACAATATTATGATTAAGGTGTTTATATGGCTTTCATGTTATAGTACATAGATTGATTAATGGCACACGTCATTACGTCACCATCCGACGTCCCCTCCAGAATTTCAGGTATATAGTTCGTGATGATGCCATATATAGTTTTGCGTGTTTCATTTTTAATTTTATGAAAGCTTCAAGTGCAGTTAATTATTTGTACGTGCAAACAGACGATGATTAAGGTGTTTACATGTCTGTACTGCACTTCAGTAATGCGACTAAAATAGGAATAATCCACAGGTCTTAATTTGATTAGTGTTTACTTCGAGTATGACTTTAGCCGGATTAAGGTCATCCAAAATCTCTGTTTACATGGTAGACTCTTAATTAGAGTATTGTCTTAATCGTATTAAAATCGGAGTATTGATGTCCATGTAAACGTAGTCAGTGTCTCTTAAGTTTGAAAAACCAGAGTAACACAATGTGAATTGTTGGGTATTTTTCTCCTTTAAACTCGTTAATGGTTAACCTGAAGACAGTGAGGAATTCAGTCAAGTGCATGATCTGGTCTTGAAAGATGCCATCCATCTGATCCAAATGGCCTTTGTCTTCCAGAAGCTGTCTGATGTCACTATACTGTTTTAGTAGATTCCATCATGTCGACTTTACTGTTCCATCGAACTTCACATTCTTGAATGACAATGTGTGCTAAACTTGCAACAGCACTTGTTCTCTTCAGAACTGTCACCAGATTTTGCACTTATCTATCATTTCCAGCACGTCTTTGATGCCTTCTGGTGCATTCCTCTCACTGAACGTGTGTCTTAACACCGTGTTCAGCGTGTGTGTGGAGCACGGAACCCAGTGGTAGGTCTGGAGTGCAGCCTTAATGTTGGGGCCCTGGTCACTGACAAAAACAATTTTGCCTGCTTGGATTCCATAACTCATTAACACAGTGTTTATTAGATCATTGATATTTTTGCTGTTTTCGTTTTTAGATGACTGTCAAATTCCACTGTGGCCAGAATCCGATTTTCCAGATGCCACTTCTTGTTGATGTAGTGACATGTTAGGACAGTATATGTCCTCTTGTTAAATTCATTTGTCCATATATCTGTGGTAACAGCAATCCCACTGCATGCCAAAACGTTTTGAATGGCCTCTGAAAGTTTTTCTTTACCCGCGGAAGCCTGTTGGTTTGCCCTGTCACAATCAGTTTGGCGATGGAATAAGATAGCATCAGAGTCATGTAAGAAATTAAGCTTCTTAGGGGATTGAATCTTAGGATCCAGTTCGATTTGATTTGATTGAACGGATTCAAAATTTATAGCTTATACTTTATCAACTGTTCTTCCAGCGAACGTTAAAATCACTACATCTTAACAATTTTGATATTTATATTATGCCCTGGCCAAAGGTCATAATAATTGTTAATGATAGCTTCTTAGCTCTGAGCTAGGTAACGCAAGATCTGGGTAAAGGTTTAGACTTTAAAACACACAACACAAGCCAATATTTCTTTATAAATGAAACATATTTATTTTAGCTATTCTAACACATTAAACTAACCTGCAGATTGGTTGCTGACCGGTCATTGGATGACGTCTTTTCGGGAAAAAGCCCTGCGGTGAATGGATGGTTGCCTTGACTGCGGATGTTGCTTTCTTGACTTTCTTCTGAGAGTTTCCTTGTGCAAAGTCTTTAGGCTTTGAAGATTTCTCACAGAGTCACAAAGTTTAACAAAGTGTTTGATTTCTTGAAGTCTCACTCGCTTGATGGTACAGCGTGTGAGCGCCAGTTCTAGTGCAGTCAACAAAGGCAAAAGAGCCAAAAAGCAAGCGCCAAATTCTTTGTGTCACCAGTTTTTAAGCGGGCTGATTTGGTCCATCCCCTGATGTGATCTTCCAATCAAATTGTCCCTGCAGGGCAGATCCATGCCCCATACGGTTCTTCTTTGTGCACAAATTAACATACTGTTGTATTTGTCACATGAGGAAATATCCCAGAAGATTTTCTTGATACTTCTATAAAGTATTGTAACATGCTTACCATGTATAATATCACCATTTCATTCACATCAATGATCTGCACTCATCGTGACCATTCTTTTAAGGCTAAACTTCACATATTTCACACACGTTAACCCTCTGGGGTCGACAAACGCGTATACGCATTTTGATGCAGATTTTCCTGATAAAGCCGAAATGAGCTTGAATTACTCTGCCATTTTTGATCGTACAGATAAGAGCAATACACCATTCGAATCTGTAAGGGGTCTACTTTTATTTGTATACACTCATAATAACAACTAAACTTTGTGCTTTTGAAGAATAAAGAAAACAAACAGAGTGTGCTCTCTGTCTTCTCCGTCTCCGCGAACGGTTTTTAGAAACACGTCACTAAAATGAACTGTAACTCAGCGAATACTTCACACAGAGACATGAGAGTTATATCTATAGAAAGCTTGAAGTGTCTACTTTGAAATGAAGCAAGTCTTATCAAAAACAAACATTCTGTGATGAAGTAATCCGTATGAAACCAACACGATGTTCAGTCTTTCCCGTCTGACTCATTATCTCTAATGAGTTCATGCCCTCGCGCTGTTCATATGTAAATAGCCACGTGGTGCGTGTGCACGTGTAAACGCCCAAAACAAAGAGCGGAGATTCTCATCGCGCTACTGTTTGTTTCTGGAAGACGCGCCGAGTGAAAGCAGGATTTCCCTCGAAAGAAGAACACAATTTCATCCAGCAGAGGAGATGAGTAAGTAATGTTTCTTTTTTGCGTTAGTTAACGTTTTATTGTGACATAAACTTGAACAGAATTACTAACAGTTAGTTGTGTTTTTCCCAAACGACAACGTGATGAATGTTACGCGCCTAAGAATGTTTAGACCATGTTTATTATTAATACTCTGTTCACAAATAGATTTTAATAGGGTGCTAAACAATAATAATTAGTTTCTCAGATATAAAATATCATTTTTTATAGTACAAAGTACATCATTTTATTGTACAAAGCATGCTTGAGTCTGTGGCTTCAGAGTCATGTCATAGGCTACTATAAAATCATACATACTAGACTGTATGACTACAAAATCATAGTTGGGTCTTTCCCAAACTATAATTCCTGACTACAATGTTTGAAATTGTGTAAAACATTTTTAATATGAGGGGCAATTCACTGTATTTAAATTTCTTACGGCACGATGATGTTTTCATGCTCTATATAAAACAATAAAAGTAATATGAGTGTACACTGTAACATGATGAATGCTACGAGTCTAAGTATGTTTAGTACATGTTTATTATTAATAGCCTACTCTGTTCAGAAATAGATTTTAATAACGTACTAAACAATAATAATTAGTTTCTCAGATATAAGATTTCTTTCTCTTTTTTATGATAGTACAAAGCATGTGTGAGTCTATGACTACAAAACATATATATATATATATATATACATATACAGATGTTCCTGATATTAACATGCTCACAAATGTTTTTTGTTTGTATTTTATTGAATCAGATACCAGCACCAGATGAATCCTGATGTTTCTTCAAACTGTTTTCCTCTGAGAGCGCTGCACCAACATCAGATGTTCAACTACACTGATATTCTATGTTAAAACATGCTCCTTTTCTACTGATTATGTTTTTTTTTTCTTGAATCCATGGAAAGAAGTAGAAACACTTAAATAAAACACGTAAATATCAGGTATGATTTACTTGTTTCACTTGTTGAACAGAATCTGTTGTCTGTTCACATCTCTGTGGTTAGATCAGTGTGCACAATAATGTGTCTTTGACCTTCATTATGTATGTTTTGATTATACTGTGTTGTAAATAAAATACAAATAATTTAAAAAACCCTTTTTTTCAATCTCCTCACATTCTCTCTTACCTGCTTCACAGTCACAGTCACACTGATGGGCCATTAGAGGCCATTAGGGGAGGGCCCTTTGTCTCTCAGGTGAGACTCACTTAATATTCATGGCCATTGCCACTCCCTCGCAAGACTGATTACTCAAAAGTCTTATTCAGGACTATTTAGTGTGGGTTTTAAGGCCTTATTTCAGCTACATTTTTTTTCCCAAAACTTACTAACCACGCATAATATTTTTTTTCTAAAAAATGCAAACATGTACATCCATCTTGGTCACATATTATTGTAGCACAGTTTGTGCTGAATACAAAAAAAATTACATTTTGGTCAATAGTATGTTTTAAGTAGCTGAAATAAGCACAAATATCAGGGCATGTCAAAACATCTCAAGGGCCCCAAAATGACCTCGGACCCCAGAGGGTTAATAGCTTTATCTGCTAAAAGTGGTTATAATGTATAGATTAAAATTCCATCGATTACATAAAACACATCAAGCATATAAAAGGCATAAAACACAATTATTAGTGAATATATTGCTCTAATAGGAGCAGTAATAACTGATGGTCCTTTTAGAAAGTAAATCATCGAGTTTGTGTGTTTCTTTGTCTTCAAAGAAAAGAGCGTGGCCAGCATGTAGAAAAGTGGAGGGAGAGAAAGCACGTGTTCCACAGGTCAGGGAAGTGTCACATGGTGTGAGTCTGGTGATCCTCCCAGCTCCAAAATCTGCCCATTTGTGTTTATTTGGTTATTGATTTATGCTGAATGATTTATGCTATGGGTTAAAGTTGCACTGCACATCTGGTCCTTTAGGGGTGGTTGATTGCAATTTCACTTTTTTAACGTTAGTTTGTGTGTAATGTTGCTGTTTGAGCATAAACAATATCTGCAAAGTTGCAGCGCTGAAAGTTCAATGCAAACAGAGATATCTTCTTTTAAAATTCTGGAAGTTTAATGCCTACAAAAACAGCTGGTAAGACTCTTGGTGCCCCGGTCCCAATCTTTGGGCTGTTATGCTGATTGGATTAGGAGGGGTTAAATGGGGCAGGTTGCTATACCTGAATACTTCATTTGCATGCTTTGTTTAAGGTCGTCACCCGGTGCTTTGTTTCCATTCCTAAGCACTGCCCCCTGAATGTATATAAACTACAATGTATCACTGCTTTAGTTAGACTTGGATGACTACAGCGACGCACAGCGAGTTCTCAATAAAGAGTAACTTCTGTATGAAAGATATCCCAACGTCTCCTGGTCTCTGCTTCGACAAGAGGAATAAAAGTTTCCAACAGCGTATACGCTCTGCATCTCTCTCTCTCTCTCTCTCTCTCTCTCTCTCTCTCAGATCGTCAGATCAGCTCCAACAAACTGTTACAATTATACATTTTCACATAGCAATGAGAAGCGTTATACATGGACGTGTGTGTGTGGTTGCCGTACTGTATTAAAGCTTTAATCAGAATAAAACCGTATATTAAAAGCTAACATAAGCAGTAGCATAATAACAGTGTATCTAAAGGTATGAGATAACAAACAAACATATCATTAAGAGCCGTGCTTGCACAGGTTCTGCGGATCCTCTTCACTAATATCCTCTGAGTCTCAATCGGGCTCAAATTGATTAGCAATATAGAAGACGCCATTGTTTACAACACAACCGGAGCGCATGCAGCTGAGCTGAGGGGCGGGACGTTTAGACGTGCACTAGAGGCGGTTTAGCCAATCACAACACGCGGTTTAGCCAATCACAACACACTGAGCCAGCTAACCAATCAGAGCTCATCACGTATTTCTGAGGGAGGGGCTTCATAAAAACAGGAAGTAATTAGGTGTTTGTCAGAGAAGGGACAGAGCGCTGTGGAATAAAGGTAAATTATATGAAAAATAATGCGTTTTTAAAAAAAGGAACCATGGAAACATGTTAGACTGCACCCCATAAACACAATCAAGCCAAGAAAAAAAAACAGTAAACCACCCCTTTAATGGTCTCAGCCAGAGGGAATCCTTTATTCCTTTGGTTGATTTGAGTCACGTTATCACTGTCTTAGTATTTGCAGATCTGGAGATTGTCTTCTAAATCACCCTTTTCCAGTGTCTCTTACAAGGGTGTGGGCGAAGCTCATCCGCAGGGGGACAATCAACCAATTGTGCTGACATAGTTGCAAAACAAGAGGGGTCCTGCTTATCCTGCTTTGGAATGTGTTTGTTTGATGGCTCACTGCAGCGTAGTCTGTTCATGAAATTCCTAGTCAACTGCACTGTACTTGGCACTGATGTTTATTAGTTATTGGGCCAAAGAGAAATCCTTTGTCAGAAACAGCATCGAACGGGCGTATATCTAGGCTGCACAGGTCCATGCATGCATCCACAAGACTAGACTTAACTTCCAATGTTTTTTTTTTTCTTTTCCCTACTGCTGCACTACTGTGTATTGCATTTGTTCAAGGCAGTTTAATTAGTTTGACCATACGTCCTCTTTTTCCCGGACATGTCCTCTTTTTAGACCCACAAAAATGCGTCTGGCCGGGATTTCTTAATCGCTCAAAATGTCCGGGATTCGGCTGTTTTCTTAATCCTGCTCCCGCTGAATTTCTGACCATTACCGCCTGCTCCCGCAACGTGTTATGCTCCCGCAATTTTCGTGTCCACTCCTTTAAACATTCTAATATTGTGTATAATTTTGAAGCATCAGGAAGCCGCTATCTTTATGAGGTGTATTTAAATATTTTTGAATCAGCTTTGTGCTGTTTACTTTCACTTTAGATTTCTCGATCACAAGCACTGTGTAAAGGAAGCACATCTTACACTATCAGATATTTGTCAGTGAGTTCAGGATCTTTTGAGCAGCAAATACTCCAGCATGGTCTTGTCAGTCATCTCTCCTTATTCTTGACCTGTGATCAGTCAAATCTGACTCCTGCAGCTCCTGTTGGATGCAGGGTTGCCAAGTTTACGTTTTTTTCTACAGAATTGGGCTACTTTTAAACTGTTGTCATGGGTTTATTTTCCCAAGTGGGTTAAAGTTTTGAAATATTGCATAAATTACATTTGACTGGAATGCTTGTGTTGAAACATTTTGCATTCTACCTATGATAAAACTATCATGGACTTTTACATTAACTGTTCCCTCCTGGTGGAGTGACCTGCCCAACTCAATCCAAGCAGCTGAGTCCTTAATACTTTCAAGAAATGGCTGAAAACACGTCTCTTTCATCTTTATTTGACCCTCTAACTCTAGTACTCTCTATTCTAATGCTAATTCTAATTTTATCTGCTTTTTTTAATTAAAAAACTTGACCCTCTAACATTTGCACTCTAACTCATAATTCATCACAGTTCTTGAGCACCAAAAATGAGTAACAATGAAGAACTAACAGATTTAATCAGTTTACATTAATGCAATTGTAATGTCTCTTTCTTTCACACATATCTTTAGATCTATAAATATACATTATTCAGTTAAATACACATTTATTGGTATAGTGCTTTTCACAGTACACATAGTTTCAAAGGTGCTTTACAGAAAATGCAGGTAATATCCATTTCAGAATTACATGGTTTAAGATAATATTAATCAAGCAGTAAGCTGGCATTAATTTTAGGCAGAAACAATGAGCTCATTAAAGCAATTTTTTCTAGTTGTGATCATTATGATTACATGATTACAAGTTGGGGGTCATCTGAGGTCCTCGCAGGGGTCAGCATTATTTCCACAAGCTTTTGGAATGGTATTTGTACAGATAACATTGTCTTTACTGTATACAGGCCACCAGGGCACCATACAGACTTTATTAAAGAATTTTCTGATTTTCTGTCGGAGTTAGTGCTGACTGCAGATAAAGTCCTAATTGTTGGTGATTTTAATATCCATGTTGATAATGAAAAAGATTTGTTGGGATCAGCATTTATAGACATTTTAAACTCTATTGGTGTTAACTCTCTGGGGTCGGCTGTATCGCCGGCGATACCAGATCGTTTTTTTTAAGATCAGTGCAAAAGACACTAAAACTACTCCGTTGATTTTGGTCACACAAATAAGTGTTATACATCAATCGAAACTGTTAAGTGTCTACTTTTTTTTGAGTACACTCACAATAACAACACAACTTTGTGCTTTTGGAGAAATAAGAAAATAAACAGGGTGTGCTCTCTGTCTTCTCCGTCTCCGCAAACTGTTTTGAGAAACGCGTCACTAAAATGAGCTGTAACTCAGCGAATACTCAACACAGAGACATGGGAGTTATATCTATAGAAAGCCTGAAGTGTCTACTTCGAAATGAAGCAAGTCCTATCGAAAACAAACATTCTGTGATGAAGTAATCCGTATGAAACCAACACGATGTTCAATCTTTCCCGTCTGACTCATTATCTCTAATGAGTTAATGCCCTCGCGCTCCTCGCGCCGTTCATATGTAAATAGCCACGTGGTGCGTGAGCGCGTGTAAACGCCCAAAACAAAGAGCGGAGGTCCTCATTGCGCTACTGTTACTGTTCACGCTGAGTAAAGAAAGGATTTCCCTCGAAAGAAGAACACGATTTCATCCAGAAGAGGAGATCGATCTGATGAGTAAGTTATGTTTCTTTTTTGCATTAGTTACCGTGTTATTGTGTCATAAACTTGAACAGATTTAAACAGTTAGTTGGGTTTTTCCCAAACGACAACATGATGAATGCTACGCGTCTAAGAATGTTTAGACCATGTTTATTATTAATACTCTGTTCACAAATATATTGTAATAGCATGCTAAACAATAATAATTAGTTTCTCAGATATAAAATATAATTTTTTATAGTACAAAGTACATCCTTTTATTGTACAAAGCATGCTTGAGTCTGTGTCATGAGAGTCATGTCATAGACTACTATAAAATCATACATACTAGACTATATGACTACAAAATCATAGTTGGGTTTTTCCCAAACTATAATTCCTGACTACAATGTTTGAAATCGTGTAAAACATTTTGAATATGAGGGGCAATTCATTGTATTTAAATTTCTTATGGCGCGATGATGTTTTCATGCTCTATATAAAACAATAAAAGTAATATGAGTGTACACTGTAACATGATGAATGCTACGAGTCTAAGTATGTTTAGTACATGTTTATTATTAATAGCCTACTCTGTTCAGAAATAGATTTTAATAACGTGCTAAACAATAATAATTAGTTTCTCAGATATAAGATTTCTTTCTCTTTTTTATGATAGTACACAGCATGTGTGAGTCTATGGCTACAATACATACATATATATATATACAGATGTTCCTGATATTAACATGCTCACAAATGTTTTTTGTTTGTATTTTATTGAATCAGATACCAGCACCAGATGAATCCTGATGTCTCTTCAAACTGTTTTCCTCTGAGAGCGCTGCACCAACATCAGATGTTCAACTACACTGATATTCTATGTTAAAACAAGCTCCTTTTCTACTGATTATGTTTTTTTCTTCTTGAATCCATGGAAAGAAGTAGAAACACTTAAAATAAATATCAGGTATGATTTACTTGTTTCACTTGTTGAACAGAATCTGTTGTCAGTTCATATCTCTGTGGTTAGATCAGTGTGCACAATAATGTGTCTTTGACCTACATTATGTATGTTTTGATTATACTGTGTTGTAAATAAAACACAAATAATTTAAAAAAAAACTTTTTTTCAATGTCTTCACATTCTCTTACCTGCCTCACAGTCACAGTCACACTGATGGGCCATTAGGGCCCCATAGGGGAGGGCCCTTTGTCTCTCAGGTGAGACTCACTCAATATTCATGGCCATTACCACTCCCTCGCATATAGACCCTCGATCACAAAACATGTCTTGAAAATTTTAAATCAATATATTGTTTTCTGTGAATGAGTAAGCAGAATGATTTTCACATAATTTTGAAGTAAATATTCTAGCCTACAAGACTGATTACTCAAAAGTCTTATTCAGGACTATTTAGTGTGGGTTTTAAGGCCTTATTTCAGCTACATTTTTTTTCCCAAAACGTACTAACCACGCATAATATTTTTTTTCTAAAAAATGCAAACATGTACATCCATCTTGGTCACATATTATTGTAGCACAGTTTGTGCTGAATACAAAAAAAAATACATGTTGGTCAATAGTATGTTTTAAGTAGCTGAAAAAAGCACAAATATCAGGGCATGTCAAAACATCTCAAGGGCCCCAAAATGACCTCGGACCCCAGAGGGTTAAACAACATGTGTTTCGGACCTACTCATTGTCGAAATCATACTCTAGATTTAATACTGTCACATGGAATTGATGTTAGTGGGGTTGAAATTTTGCAGCAGAGCGATGATATCTCAGATCATTATCTAGTCTCCTGTATATTCCATATAGCTAAAGCTGTAAAGCCAACTTCTTGTTACAAATATGGTAGAACCATTACCTCCACCACAAAAGATTGCTTTATAAATAATCTTCCTGACTTATCTCAGTTCCTCAGTTTATCCAATAGCTCAGAACAACTAGATCATGTAACAGGAACTATGGACTCTCTCTTTTCTAGCACTTTAGATGCGGTTGCTCTTTTACGCTAAGGAAGATTAAGGATAAGAGTCCAACACCGTGGTATAATGAGCACACTCGCGCCCTAAAGAGAGCAGCCCGGAAAATGGAGCGCAGCTGGAGGAAAACTAAATTAGAGGTATTTCGTTTAGCTTGGCGGGAAAGTACCCTATCCTACAGAAAAGCATTAAAAACTGCTAGATCTGATTACTTTTCGTCTCTTCTAGAAGTAAACAAACATAACCCTCGGTATTTATTCAATACAGTGACTAAATTAACGAAAAATAAAGCATCAACAGGTGTTGGCATTTCCCAAGAGCATAGCAGTAATGACTTTATGAACTATTTTACTTCCAAGATCGATACTATCAGAGATAAAATTGTATCCTTGCAGCCGTCAGCTACAGTATCGCATCAGATAGCACACTATAGATCCCCTGAGGAACAATTCCGTTCATTCTCTACTGTAGGAGAGGAAGAATTGTATAAACTTGTTAAATCATCTAAACCAACAACATGTATGTTAGACCCGATTCCATCGAAACTACTAAAAGAACTGCTTCCAGAAGTCATAGATCCTCTTTTGGCTATTATTAATTCATCATTGTCATTAGGATATGTCCCCAAAACCTTCAAATTGGCTGTTATTAAGCCTCTCATTAAAAAACCACAACTTGACCCCAAAGACCTAGTTAATTATAGACCGCTCTCAAATCTCCCTTTTCTGTCAAAGATACTAGAAAAGGTAGTATCCTCACAATTATATTCCTTCCTAGAGAAAAATGATATCTGTGAGGAATTCCAGTCAGGATTTAGATCGTATCATAGTAATGAGACTGCTCTCATTAGAGTTACAAATGACCTGCTTCTATCATCTGATCATGGTTGTATCTCTTTATTAGTTCTACTGGATCTTAGCACTGCGTTCGACACTATCGACCACAACATTCTTTTAAATAGACTAGAAAACTTTGTTGGCATTAGTGGAAGTGCCTTAGCATGGTTTAAATCGTACTTATCTGACCACAATCAGTTCATAGCAGTGAATGAAGAGGTATCATATCGATCACAAGTACAGTATGGAGTACCTCAAGGCTCAGTACTAGGGCCGTTACTTTTCACGCTTTACATGTTACCCTTGGGAGATATTATCAGGAGACATGGTGTTAGCTTTCACTGTTATGCTGATGATACTCAGCTCTATATTTCTTCGCGGACCGGTGAAACATACCAAATTGAGAAACTAACGGAATGCATAGTCGATATAAAAAACTGGATGACGAGTAATTTTTTACTGCTAAATTCTGAAAAAACAGAGGTGTTAGTTATCGGACCTAAAAACCCCACATGTAACAACCTAGAACATTATCTAACACTTGATGGCTGCTCTGTAAATTCTTCTTCATCAGTCAGGAACCTAGGTGTGCTGTTCGATAGCAATCTTTCATTTGAAAGCCATGTTTCTAGCATCTGTAAAACTGCGTTTTTTCATCTCAAAAACATATCTAAATTACGACCTATGCTCTCAACGTCAAATGCAGAAATGTTAGTTCATGCGTTTATGACCTCAAGGCTAGACTACTGTAATGTTTTATTGGGTGGTTGTTCAGCACGCTTGATCAACAAACTACAGTTAGTCCAAAATGCAGCAGCTAGAGTCCTTACTAGAACCAGGAAATATGATCATATTAGCCCGGTTCTGTCAACACTGCACTGGCTCCCTATCAAACATCGGATAGATTTTAAAATCTTGTTAATTACTTATAAAGCCCTGAATGGTTTAGCTCCTCAGTACTTGAGCGAGCTCTTATCGCATTATAGTCCTCCACGTCCGCTGCGTTCTCAAAACTCTGGCCGTTTGATAATACCTAGAATATCAAAAACGACTGCGGGCGGCAGATCCTTTTCCTATTTAGCACCCAAACTCTGGAACAATCTACCTAACACTGTTCGGGAGGCAGACACACTCTGTCAGTTTAAATCTAGATTAAAGACCCATCTCTTTACCCTGGCGTACACATAACACACTAATACGCTTCTATTATTCAAATCCGTTAAAGGATTGTTAGGCTGCATTAATTAGATCAACCGGAACCGGGAACACTTCCCACAACACACGGTGTACTCGTTACATCGTAAGTAGAATGGCATCTACGCTAATATTTGTCTGTTTCTTTCCTATGATCAGATGGTGGATCAGCACCAAGAGATGATGTCTGCAGCCCTGATCGTCAGCGGAGACCAGGACACCCAGATGACCCTCGGAGACCTCGATTAAAATACATTAAAACTAAAAAATATAACTAAAAATATAATAAAATACCAACTACATAATACTACTATCGTTAGAACCTGAAACTTTTGAACTGTGGGTGTCGTCTGGTCAGAGGAGAACTGGCCCCCCGACTGAGCCTGGTTTCTCCCAAGGTTTTTTTCTCCATTCTGTCTCAGAGGGAGTTTTGGTTCCTTGCCGCTGTCGCCTCTGGCTTGCTCAGTTGGGGACACCTAATTTCTAGCGATTATCGCCGATTTGATTGCTCATATACTATTTAAACTAAACTGAGCTAGACAATGACATCTCTGAATTCAATAATGAAATGCCTTTGACTGAAAATTGAATGTTTAATCTTATTATATATTACTGACACTCTGTCCTCCAATTTGATACTGTTAAGTGCTTTGACACAATCTGTATTGGTAAAAGCGCTATATAAATAAAGGTGACTTTAGAAACATGATGATATTCTCCACAGGAACTGTAATCCACCCACTTCATTTACTGAGATCTATGGGGGAAAACATTGAATTTTAACATCAAATATTTGTCATGCCTCCACATACAGAAACAGACACATTTTTGTTTTGTTTTAAAGTAACATCCTTGCAGCTTTTTCAGTGAATGTTTCTAAGACATATGTATGGAAGAAAAATAATGACAAATGTCTTTGAAACAAAAAAAGCATGTTGAATTGCACTAACTGAAAAAATATTGTATTTTCCTTGCCTTGTATTTTCAGGGGTGGCATTTTTAGGGCTGAAATTTAACATAGTTGTTTATTTAAAGGGTTAGTAGTGTATTGAGGGTGAATAATTAATAACAGAATTTTCATTTTGGGGTGAACTAACGCTTTGAAAGACCAAGCTTAGAATACACCTTACTGATGAGGCACACTATATACAGGCAGATGAGATCAGAATTATGAACATGCAAAACTGCACGTTAAACATATTTCCCTTAAAGAAAATACTTAATACTGTCTTGAGGTTTATTGCCTCAAGACAGTAATAATAAATTATCAAATTTAACATTTAATTAATAAAATATACTATGTAGAGTAAAGCTTATGTGAGCCCACAAAGTTTCACCAAACCATTTTTTCTCCTACAGAAAACCAAGCATGTTTTTTATTTTTTTAAATTTATTTATTTAAACAGGAAGGTCCCATTGAGATACAATATCTCTTCTACCAGGGAGTCCTGGTCAAGATAGGCAGCAAAGGACAAATTTACAAAGAAATAGACATCACCACACAATGAACAAACGTAAAACACAATATTCTAAAAAAAACTATACAAATCCTAGTCAGTTATTAAAACATATACACTGTTCTATATAAACAGACTTTAAAATATTTTTAAACATAGCAAGAGATGGTACACATAGCTCATTCCACACATACGGAGCATAATTAGAAAAAGCAGAACGACCCATTTCTGTATGAAAAATCGGCATCTTAAGTAAAAGTTTATCTGTTGATCTGGTATTACAAATATTTGTGCAGTATGTCAACAAACTAGATATATACTGTGGTAATTTACCCACTAAACCTTTTAAAATAAAAATCAACATATGTTTTTTTTTTTCTCCTTAAGCTCAAGGAAGTCCAGTTTGTCATTTCATATAAATTACAGTGATGTGTACGGACGGACACTTGTACCAGTAACAAATCGTAAAGCAGCATGATAAACTACATGCAATTTTTTCAAAACATTCAGAGGTGCATGCATATAAATTATATCACCATAATCCAATACTGATAGAAGAGTACTTTCTACTAAATGTTTTCGAGCAACAAAGGAGAAACATTTTTTTAAACGAAAATAAAAACCGTCCGTTGGTCTCAATTTCTTTAAAAGACTATCGATATGAGAATTGTAAGTCATATTATCATCGAGCCAGATACCAAGATATTTGTAAGACTCAACCCTTTCAATCTGTGTACCATTTAAAGTTTGAATCATAAAATAATTTAATGGTAATCTGGACCGTGTAAAAATCATGTATTTAGTTTTTTTTAGCATTTAACATTAATTTTAAATTACCAAGAGAATTCTGAAATGAATTAAAACCATTCTGTAAAGAATCCATTGCCACTTTTAAAGATGGAGCCATAGTGTAGAGAATAGTATCATCTGCATAAAAGTGTACATTTGCTGGCTTGACTCCTTTACCAAGTTTATTTATATAGCTAGAGAATAAATTCGGCCCCAAAAAGGTGTAAAGTTAGCTTTAGATTTTGATATTTGCTATATATTTGCAGAGGCTGCTTTAGGGACTGTCTGCAAATGTACCTCAGAGTACAAAACAAAGTCCAATAATTCATTCAAATTAATGTTTACAGTAAATGCCTAGAGGGCAAACTGACTAAATATATATTGCCAAAATCTCGCCTTCTCTAAGTATGTGCACTACACAAATATTTTAAGAAAAAAAATTATAGCAATTCACCAAAACGGGGTTTTTCTTGTTCCAAATGATTGTGTAGTAGTTACTAGTGACCAGACTGACTTACTACAGTTAAAATTTTGCCAATATCTTCCTTACTGTACATACACTATATAATAATTCTTTAAAAATTACTGTACCTTCACCTAAAGGTTTTCGTTTTATGTTCCAAAGGTTGTAGTAGTATGTTCCTAGTGTTTCTGTGTGTTTCTAGGCGAAAGCAAAAGCCCTTTATTTGGCCTTCCAAAAGTGGATGCAATTAGGAATCATTGGTTAAGATTTGTTTACAACAGAACAGCACAACCTACATATTCAAATTTGTGCAACGCATTTTATGGATGACAGTTTCATGAACCTAGGAGAGTACAAGGCTGGCTATGCACACACAAAAAAGAGGGTCAATTCTGACTTTGCTATGACAATCTGGCACTTCTGAATCAGTGACTGTAAGTATGTTTTGTTATTAGTTCAAGTACTTGCTATTGACTGTTCAAATGTGGAGTTTTGCGCAGAGTAACACGTCGGGTGTGTGTGCGCATGTGTGTTAGAGAGAGACAGGGTCACATCACAGTGGAGTCAGCTGTCTTAATCGCGGCTTGTGTGAAAAATACATACGAGCATCATCACTGTGTCTGTCACGCGACTCTGTTCCCCTCTCTGGCTTGAACTGATCGTAAAACTAACGAAATTATTAACTGTCTTTATATTTACTTTGAAAGCTGAAGCTCACGATTATGATTATAGTAAGTTACATTTCTGACGCGTGCTTGTGGTGTTTGGCCAATCACAATGCACTGGGTCAGTTGGCCAATAAGAGCAGACTGCACTTGTCGGAAGGAGGGGTTTTGTTGAAAATGGCACGTTTGAGAGAGGCGGGGCATAGAGGAACTACAATAATGTACAGTTTTTGAACATTAAAGCATGTCAACATATTCTGTTACACCAAACACACAAAATAATGATCTTTAAAAAAGCATCATATGACCCCTTTAATGTTAGTCAGTCTATGGGGATCTCTTCATTCAAACACAACGTTTTACCCCAGTCGGTGGATGGTCTCTTGGGCATCGCTTGTGCTATAGCATATACGTAGGTGATCTTAAATTCCTTATTTACATCAATATAAAATGGTTGCATATTGTTAAAACTGATTGTGATATCTTTGTAGGACTGTCGACTCTATAAATCAGTGGCAAGGGAAAGCGAATGCCGGCGAATATCAAACCTGAAACTAACAGTGATAGAAAAGAAAATGCAGTATGTTGCGTTCTTCTGACCTCATTTGCTTGCCTGTATATAGTTCGCATCATCAATAAAGTGTTTTCTTGATTGGGGAATCATGGAGGGTGATGTATGAGGGGAACCCCAGTATAACAGCACAGCGTCACACAAGCCATGATACAAAGTTAAGGAAACTAAGCAACAAAAAGCAATATATGTCTTCCTCAGATGTAGTATTAGTTCTGTACTTCAGCATTGGGTAAAACAGCATTATCATCTCCTTTTCAGTAAAGTTAGAGAAAGCTGCATTCCTGCAGCTCCTGGATGTACAATGCTGAATTTTCTGCTGAATTTTAACCACTGAATTTGTGGAAGCAAATTTGTAAAGTGAAATAAAATTGATCGAAAATTGCCTGTCGAATATTATACACTGTATTTTTAAACAGGCTGAATATTTCAGAAGTGAATTCTGGAAGGTGAATATGAATTATTGAATTTTTAATTATGAAAATGTGTGTGAATTGTTTTGAAATGAAATATTCACAGATTAAATAAACAACTGTTAAATTTCAGTCCCTAAAAATGAAAGCCCTGAAAATACAAGGCATTAAAATGCAAACACTGTTAATACAATGGATTATTTTTTCAGTTAGTGCAATTCAACATGCTTTTTGTTTCAGGCATTTGCCATTATTTTTCTTCCATACATATGATCATGCTAACATATATGAATAACGATATGTGAATTGTTTCAGACAAATTATTGTTTAACAATAAAAGTAACAAAACATAATTGATTGGGTGACAATGTGACACAAATGAAAGACATTTTTTAAAAGTCCATATTCTAAAAAGTAGTGATTAAAACATAATTAAAATCAGTTACTCACATTTGTGAAACACATTCAGCACATATTTGCAGAAATTCCCATAATGCAGTCAAACACGTGATACACTGCACACACACTGAAACTGCTTCGTTAATGTTAGTGTTTTCGTGACAATTGCAACTGCATTTCTTATTGCAAGTCTCCATACACCTCTCGCAACCCATTGTGTTGAAAGCTTAACACTTTGAAGCAGTAAGCGGTGAGTCCAGTAACAGTCTTTACACTGTATGAGTCAGACTGTGTTTTATGTAAAAAGTTCTTCAGGAGGTCAAAGAGGATGCACCACAGTATTAACCAATCAATCCACTGTCTGTCCAAACATTACATATAAATAGTTGCATAGTTACAGGGATAGCATGACTCTTCAGTCCCCAACCCAACAGTTACTGTAAAGTCTTATCTTGCAAACTGATAACATTTTTAGTTTCAGTATGAATGGGTGTCACTTTTAAACATCCCCATCAGATTAACTTCTCACAAGGTTCTCATAGGCTGTAATCCGTAGTAGTTTTTAGTTCATGTTAGGGATGCAACGATACCATTTTTTCAGATCCGATCCGATCCAATCCAGAAAATTCTTAGTATCTGCCAATTCCAATCCAATCCGAAACCAGCGCAGTTTTTTTTTTGTATGCGTTTACCGCTCCCCTAGCCGTAGCAACTATACAGAGCCCGTGTTTCCTGGATTAACCCTTTCTGTGCCTTTCCGTGTTTCTGTTCAGTTCCTGTATCGTCCTGCGTTTTTCACTCCCCTAGTGTCAGCTGCTTTACGGAACGTTTGTTATTTTCTAGTCTGTGTTCCCTGTATTTACCCCTGTCTCACTGTTCGGACTCTGTTTATGCCCTTGCCTGGATTATAGCCTGTGTTCCCTGGATCATCTCTCTGCCTTGCCCTTTTGAATACTGTTCGCCCATCGTCGACCTTCGCTTGCCCTAGGATTACTCTTTGTCTTGTCCCTGCCATACCTGTTTGCCATTGCTCGACCCTGCCTGTATCTATGACCATGCCTGTTAATAAAAGCTTGCATTTGGATCTGCATGTCTCACGTCTCGTCAGCCCCATTACACAGCCAAAGAAAAGTAAATGGTCAGGAGCCCAACTAATGCAAACTCTGATCTCCACAATGGTAACATCTAACAAAACATAAACATCTAAACCTCTGTTAATTCTCAATAAGAACTTCTGTAGATGTATTAAATAAAGTCAAACTGGTGAGTAATAGGTGAAGCTGGTAATGTTGTTTAAAACTGCAGTTGATTTAATCTAAGGCTGTGGTTGGACGTCACATGTAGTTCTTGTGTTTCTGCTCGTCTCTTTTGTTCAGTTTTTGTTCCTCTTTACTTCAGTGATTCTGCTCGTTAACAGTAGGTGTTCATCAGTGTCTGAATTCACACACTTTTGTTTTAGAATTCATTCTATCAGGTGGACTATATTAATACGTCAATGCGGGAAATAGTGAATGAGGGTGTAGGATGATTATTGTTTCGCGTGCAGTGAGCAGCGGAAAGAAATAATGATATATTGACCAACCTAAATAATAATTATATTTTCAAAATGTCAAAGAGACAGTCAAACATATTTTCATTTTTTAAATCCAAAGCTTGTACTTGGATCAGCATGTCTCACGCCTTGTCAGCCCCGTTACACCCATATTTGGTTTTGTTCCTGTTCCAGTGTCCTGACGCTTGCTTCTCTTGTTGCCTCGATGGAAGCAGTTCCTGAGTTCATCCCTGAGAGGGCCCTGTCACCACGTTCAGCCCAAAGAGGGCTGTTGGTCTCATGTCTGGCCCAGAGAGGGCCTCAGATTCCGAGAGGGCTCCTGTTCCTGTGCGTAACCCAAGGAGGGCTCCTATTCCTGAGTTTAGCCCAAGGGGGGCTCCTGTTCCTGAATCCGGCACAGTGAGGGCTCCAGTCCCCTGATCCAGCCCAGCAAAGGGCCTCTAGACCCGAGATCCTCCCCAAGTAATTTTTTGGGGGGATAATACAGCTCCGGCCGTAGGGGCTGGGCCATTGGCCAAGGCCACGGAGGCCAATCTGAGCTCCCTGTTCCGCCATGGCCGTCCGAGCTCCCCGCTCTGCCATGGCCTCCTGGAATGGGTCCCGCTAGATCTAGTTAATTACAGACCGATTTCGAATCTCCCTTTTCTGTCAAAGATACTAGAAAAGGTAGTATCCTCACAATTATATTCCTTTTTAGAGAAAAATGGTATCTGTGAGGATTTTCGGTCAGGATTTAGACCATATCATAGTACTGAGACTAGAGTTACAAATGACCTGCTTCTATCATCTGATCGTGGTTGTATCTCACTATTAGTTCTACTGGATCTTAGCGCTGCGTTCGACACTATCGACCACAACATTCTTTTGAATAGACTAGGAAACTTTGTTGGCATTAGATGGAAATGCATTAGCATGGTTCAAATTGCACTTCAGTTCATAGCAGTGAATGAAGAGGTATCATATCGATCACAAGTGCAGTATGGAGTACCTCAAGGCTCTGTACTAGGGCTGTTACTTTTCACGCTTTACATGTTACCCTTAGGAAATATCATCATGCAACACGGTTTTAGCTTTCATTGTTATGCTGATGATACTCAGCTCTATATTTCTTCGTAGCCCAGCGAAACACACCAAATTGAGAAACTAACCTTTGACAGCCACGTTTCTAGCATTTGCAAAACTGCATTTTTTTCATCTTAAAAATATATCTAAATTGAGACCTATGCTCTCAAAGTTAAATGCAGAAATGTTAATTTATGCATTTATGATCTCAAGGTTAGATTATTGTAATGCTTTATTGGGTGGTTGTTCTACACGCTTAATAAACAAACTACAGATGGTCCAAAATGCAGCAGCTAGAGTTCTTACTAGAACCAAGAAGTCACATTAGCCTGGTTCTGTCAACACTTCACTGGCTCCCTGTTAAACATCGTATATCATATTTTAAAATCCATTATGTATTTTTGTTTTGTTTTGTTGTTTGTTGTCAATGTATATGTCATTACTATGTGTACCTTTTAATTTATAGTGAATGAATGTATTATTGTTGGTTGTCTTTATGTTAGTTTTATGTTACCTGCCTAGGGACTGCAGATGAAAAGTAGTTATTGTTACTAATTCTGGCATATTTACATATTTAATATGGTGTATTTTTTTTATACAACAATGTTCATGAATATGCATGGTCCCTATTAAATAAACCAATAAATAAAATCTTGTTAATTACTTATAAATCCCTGAATGGTTTAGCTCAGGGCTATTCAATTGGCAGCCCGCAGGCCCAATCCGGCCCGCCAATCATCTTCGTTCGGCCAGAGGAATTGTACGCAGGTTTCACATTCGCCTTGAATTGTTCTTGCACTAATTAGTTTGTCCACAAGGTGGCAACACTGGCCCGGACCAGCCAAAAAGAAGACGCAATAACAACAATCTACCGGAGACCGCAACATCAATAGATGGCAGCGTTGACAAGCGCTTATGTGAGGGAGTTATGAGAGATCCACAATTCTAACATTAGTTTAAACTATTTTAAAGGCAGTGTTATCGGTCATAACTTATGGCGAGAATAGCGCTGACACTGGACGAAGATATTTATCAAAGCAGGAAGTATGGTTTAAAAATCTGCACATTTGGCTGTACTCATAAGCTGAGCCGCTTCAGACAAGCGTGCCGGCGCTTTAATGGACAAAACAACATACAATGATGTAAAAAATATGTGGTTTTGGCGAGTTACCTCATAAACACAGTCTTAATTCAGTTATAAAATCCTAAATGACCATAAAGAGTTGGGAGAAAATTGGATATGTGTCACATCCGTGTCCTCCCCAAAACAAGCATCAATTGGAATTGGCTGCATTAAAGGCTGGGAAAAGTATTTCAAAGGATAAGAACAAGAGTCTGGCGATGTCTATGGGTCATAGACTCACTGTTGTGATTGTGTGCAAGGGATCTGCAACTAAATAATAGCTTTTAATCTTTTATATCTGCCTTATGTTCAACTGTTCCAATACTTATGCTCACATCAATGAGTGGGATGAACTCTAAAAGTGCTGTTCTTTTTATTTGGTAAAACATGTATGTGTTGAAACGCCTAATAATAAATTGTGACATTCTGTAGTTTTGTCTCATATTCATCTTTTCATCATATTTCCAAATGCCTTGACTCCACAGCCAACAGAACAATTTTGTCTTCACTGTTCCAATACTTTTGGAGGGCACTGTATATTAATATGTGTTTAGTCACATCTTTTTAATTAATTACAGAAAAAAATGTGTGATTAGTGCTGTCTGCCATTCAATTAAAAAAAATAATGTTAACCTTTTAAAGATGTTACTGTTGGTAATATTAGTTAATTTACTGCTGAATATGAATTTAAATTTAATTTCCAATTTTATAGGCCCCCCAGAAAAGATCGGGACGGCCCCCACCCCCTTGGCCCCCTTCAAATGTTCAATTTGATAATCCAGCCCTCAAATGAAGTTAATTGAATAGCCCTGGTCTAGACATTCAGCTGCACAAAATTGGGAGAATTCTAAACACTAGGTGGGTTGCGTCAAGCTTCAGAACTGTCGAGGCTGTGTGGAACAATTACCGTGCTCTCCATAAGCACTTCAGCGAAGCAGCTGAAGTGACAGACTGAACGATCAGAAGGAATTTTTCAAGGCTATCGCAAGGAATGTAGAGGAACATTTATTGTGTATAGGTGGACGACAAGGACAAAAGGAAACAGCCAGATACAGCAGGACGATTGATGAACTGAAAGTGCTATACCCCCAGTACTGGTCTGAAAACACCAGGCTGTTATTCGGGGAAAGTCAAGTTGAGTCCCTTTGCGAGCGTTTTCGAATTGACTGTCCCAGAGTTGTATTGCGTGCTTACAGAGAGTACAAGGACAGTAATGGACAACAGGTCTCAAATGAACTCAACGACCTTTTTAAGTGCATTAATACAATTCCCATCTCCAGTGCAACTGACACACGCAGCAAAGTCCACAGTAGGGAGGAGGATGACAAGAAGGGGCAGACCTGACCTGTTGAAAAGAGATGGTGTTCATCCCTCCTGGGGTGGTGCCGCTCTTCTCTCTAGAAATATGGCACATAGTCTTAGAGTTTGTACTTGACTAACTGGAGCCCAGGTCAGGAAGCAGACAGACTGGCTAAACCGACCGTCTGCTAGCTGCCTCACGTCACAGAAGTCAGTTAACTCTCAGCACATAGAAACTTTTGGTTTCACTTTATTTTAATGGTCCCTTTAACACATTCTATTGACTATAAGTAATGTTGCACCTACATTTCTACTGACTCTCATTAGAGTGTTAGTAGTGTATTAGTTGACTGGTAGGGTTAGGGTTAGATTAAGTTGACACGTTCTTGCAAAGTTACTTATAGTCAGTAGAATATCTGTTGGGAGCCCAACACAATAAGGAGTGAGTAGATATGAAGCAGACAGTCTACTAATACTCTAATGAGAGTTTGTTGACATGTAGTTGCAACATTACTTAGTGCCAACAGAATGTTCAAAAGGGACCATCAAAATAAAGTGTTACCAAACTTTTTCACCTAGATATTGCTCTATAGAGACTACGTGTCTGTTCCCGAACTAGCAAATACAAAAAAGTCCAAAATTGATTATTTGATTGATTAACGTCCAAATTGAATTGATGTTCAACAAATAAAAAACAGATATAATACAGATAAACAAATGATAAAACTTGGCTTAATTTATATCTAGATCCCTTTCTACGAAAGGGCTTTTTGTAAATGATATGATCACATATCATAAACTAGATGTGCTCTGTTTGACAGAAACCTGGCTAAAACCAGATGATTTCATTACTTTAAATGAGTCTACCCCCAATATTACTGTTATAAACATGAACCGCGTCCAAAAGGTAAAGGGGGAGGTGTTGCTACAATTTATAGCAATATTTTAAGTATTTCTCAGAAGTCTGGTTTCAAGTATAATTCATTTTAAGTAATGGTTCTTTATATAAAATCTTCTAGTGTAATAAGTGCTAATATTAAATCTCTATTCACATTTGTACTGGCTACTGTATACAGGCCACCTGTCACGAATCTGGTCTGTGAACTTCCATTCACTCACCACCAGAGGCCACTCACTCACCACAGTTACTTTTGCACGACACCTCCGGACTACAGTTCCCATCATTCATTGCACTGACAACACGCACACAGCTCATTGCACTGGTCACACACAGCTGATTCCCATTTGCACACCGTACTTAAGCCATGGACTTTCTCTCCCTCTCTGCCGAGTATTGTATGCATTTATCGCTGCCCTACAGAGCCCCTGTTAGTTTCTCTAGTCTTGCCTTGCCTTGCCTTGCCTTGCCTTGCCTTGCCTTGCCTTGCCTTGCCTTGCCTGTTTCGGATTGTGTTTTCCCCTGCCTGGACTATTGCTTTCATTTTAGATTTACCTCTCTTGTCTAGCCCCTTTGGATACTGTTCGCTGTCGACCGACCCAGGCCCATTTAGGATGACTCTTTGCCTTGCCTATTATATAACTGTTTGCCACTGTTCAACCCTGCCTGTTATCACCTCGTCTCTGTCTTTAAATAAAGCTTGCATATGGATCCGCATGTCTCACATCTCGTTAACCCCGTAACACCACCAGGGCACCATACAGACTTTATCAAAGAATTTTCTGAGATAATGCTGCTGCAGATAAAGTCTTAATTTTTGATGATTTTAATATCCATGTAGATAATGATAAATATGCAATGGAATTAGCATTTATAGGCATTCTAAACTCTTTTGGAGTTAGAAAACATGTGTCAGGACCCACTCATTGCTGTAAACATACTTTAGATTTAATATTATCACATGGAATTGATGTTAATGATGATGAAATTCTGCAGCAGAGGGATGATATCTCAGATCATTATCTAGTCTTGTGTATACTCCATTTAGCTAAAACTGTAGATTAAACTCCTTGTTTCAAATTTGTCAGAACCACCACTTCTACCACAAAAGACTGCTTTATAAACAATCTTCCTGACTTGTCCCATTTGTGTCTTGCCTGTATTTATTGCACGCAATTATTCCTTTGAGTCACTCCATCATTCTGAATTAGGAACTGAAGACAGATCAGGTTATTACCTGTTGCTATTTCATAACCTTTTAACGTCCTGTGTTGTACACAGCAAAAAAAAACGCTTTTCGTACTTAGATTTCTTGTCTTGTTTCCAGCCAAAATATCTAAAAATTCTTAAATAAGGAAGGATTCATCAGTTGTAAATGTTTTTCTCATTATTCCTAGGTCTTTCACCCCAGTGTGTGTACACACACAACCTGTACCTGGCAGGTTTGTAAAACACTTACAAGTGATGAGTAGTTTACACTTTAGATTAGGGGATGCAGAAAGCTTTGTAAATGATTTATTCATGCGTTTACACAACAGGTTTTGAATAATTTGTAGTGTACTGCAATGTAAAGGCTCACTGGTGAGGGTGTAGACAGATTTCTTCTCTGACATACGTGGAGTATTTTAACGCTGTGAGATAATAGTACAATTTGTGTTTTTATTTTTTTTTATTTTTTGACATTTCAATGATTTATAAGTGATTAATCATATATTAACTAGCAACTTAACTAGTAACTATACTGAAACAAATATTCATTAAATTTATTTATTTATTTTTTTTTTAAAGATAAGTGTTTGCAATCAGTTTATTTTAGCTACATTTAAATAAACACATTTAGTTTCAACATGTTTTTTATTTAAATGTAGCTAAAATAAATGGTTTGCAACCACTTACTTTAAAAAATTTAGTATCATTTGTTTCAGTGTATTAACCTTTTACTAAGGATCTGTTTGATTATTTCATAATGCTATTTTTTTAAGATAACTTACGAAAGATTTGTAAATCATTAGCATATTACTTAATAATGATTTACGAACGCATAGTCAAGTTTTGTAAATGATTAGTTCATCATTAATCGCACTTATCTGGTGTAGCCCACACCTATCAACCTGCTTACCTCTGTCGAACGCCGCATCCATCTCTTCGGAGAAAGTGAAAGAGACGACGGGGTAAACGCGGTGGCCTGCCAGTAAAAATCAAGGCTCATCTATTATGATTCCCCTACACTGATCTCCGTGGTCTACTGGCGGAATATGATGCAGGTTACTGCTTTGTTTCTCACCGTTCCTTGGAATCTTTGTATACCTGGTTGGTACCGGTGGTCAGTTCGGTCGGTTTGGACTGCTGACTGGATGTTTTGGCACTATTCTCTGAAATCCCTCCAGATTATTGTCCAACATTTTTTAGTTGCTAGTATTCTGACTTGACTATTTTACATGCATGAAGACAGTTTTTCACAATTGTATTCTAAATTGTATTCCTACACACTGGATAAACAATGCAAAACCTACATTCAAGACAAGTAAATGATTTTGTGGTTCGATGCTTCATATTTGACTTCATGCATGTAAAACAGTCAAGTCAGAATACAAGCAACTAAAAAATGCTTTGGTAGGCTTATTTAGTCATCTGGCTTATTACTGTGTGTCCCCCAGGCTGATCTGGCATAGCATCTTAAAACAGACGTGGTATGATTACAAACCATACCGTATTCATGTAGAAATGCATCTGGAAATGTAACTCACCATGCTCAGAACCATTTGGCCCAAAGTTGAATAATTACTACACCACATGTTGACTGTTGTCTGTAAATTTATATTTAAATCAAGAAAAATTCTTAGGCTTGTGACTCTAACACAAAGTCAGTTAATAGCTGGTAACAATCTACAACAATAGTATACTGCAGCAGCTAATAAATGTTAACATAACATGAATCTAGACAGCCTAGACTCTAGAGCAAGTCATAAATATTGTTTATTACTTTTTTTATTCATTTATTTCAAAGGTACAGTAAATTGGAAAAAAAGCAGTGTACTTACTGAGCAGTCTTACAGTAATGTCATGATAGGTCAGACGAGTCTTCACTGTGGCCTGGATGAGTAACCTTAACTTCGTAATAAAAACATGAGCTCTCACTGTGCTATATTTATGATTTGTCCATATATGAACATGCTGTTTATAACTTTGAGAGTCATTATAACACCATGAAATAAGATTCGTATGTGCCATGACCACTGAGGTTTAATTGCCAAATAAAAATTTCATTTGGAAGGACTGTTACGGTCCAGCTCTGGTAATTCATCTAGGTTTTAATGCCCTGCTTGCCAGACTTCTCAAACTGGTCAAGAGGAAAATCTTTGCTCACATTCCTGTGATCGAAATAGAAATTACATACAGTAAGCTCTTTGTGATTTTGTAAAAGATATAAATGTGTCCAAAAGTTGACACTATATGCAAACACTGTTTCTTGACTGTATTTGCAATTGAAGAGGAAATAATATGGATGCTAAATGTCCAAAAACAAATGTCAGAACTTGCTGAACACAGGAATTTATCTGGTAAAACAAAGGTAAGAATGGTAAATGACATCATGTGATTTAGCAATATCAATCGTTATGTCATAGATAGCTGGCTAAAACATAAGTTGTATATTACCTTTCATGAAAACTAAAATCTTTCAGTCATCACATTGTGTCAGTCTTGCTGTCACCTCTAAAATTAAATATCAGTGGCAGCTGAGTGCTTCCTTACATCTGAACCAAGTTCCTCCTCTTTGCCAAGATTAAAATAAGATTCGATATTGAAATAAGACCTCAGTGACAACAAATTAAACATGTAAACTAACAAATACACACAACAAGAAAGCCTACATTAAAAAGAAGAAGCACAACATGAAAAAACACGGACTGTAAAACTTTTATGCCATATAAGTGTATTATCCAAATGTCTATGATGAATGTGTTATTGCTTTAAAATTAAAACATATCAACATCATGAATATAAGTATATAAAGAATGTTCAGTTGATGTAAACCATGAGAATAATTAAAATATCACATGCTCCAGCAAACCAAAAAAACAAATGAAGGACAACATGTTGCTATTTTCCACAAGGACTGAGATACATCATCATAAACCAAGTAGAAGAACATGACCAAATCCAGCTGGACAGTTTAGCTGAGTGTTCAGTAAATACACTATATAAACGACAGCCTCTGATTGCAGCACAGTTGCCCATCAAAGGTGGGTGAGTTAAACCATCTATCTATCTATCTGTATGTGTGTGTGTGACTAGTCATTTATATATATATATATATATATATATATATATATATATATATATATATATTTATTTATTTATTTATTTATTTATTTATTTATTTATTTATTTATTTATTTTTTTATTTTTTCAGAATCCTGAATTTGACTGCTGCGGTTTATATCTGAGCATTATACAGGGTAAATAACTTGCCAACAGATGGTGACAATATTATCTGTTTGGAGGTTTCAGTGATTCAGTGATTCAATGATTCAGTTAGAGTTGAAAGTTAGACAATGACAATCAAAAAGTGAATCTAAGTATATCATCATGGTGATGTCGGTTCTGCTCCACAGTGAAGTACAATCATGGGAGATGGTGAAATGGAGTGTTTCGGCCCGGCGGCCATTTACCTCCGGAAGCCAGAAAGAGAGCGACTCGAGGCTCAGAACACCCCTTTTGATGCCAAATCAGCGTTCTTCGTGACAGATCAAGCTGAGATGTACCTGAAAAGTACTCTTGTTAGTAGAGAGGGTGGCAAAGCTACTGTCAAAACTCACTGTGGGAAAGTACGTATCACAGATTAAACAAACAAACAAAAACCTATTTCATATGTTACTGTGCTTGAGTTCAGAAGTTTTTCTTAAATCGTGTAGAAATGTGTGTACAAAAAGTCTAAACAATGTTCCTTACAGACTGTCACAGTAAAAGAAGATGAAATCTTCCCAATGAATCCTCCCAAGTTTGACAAAATGGAGGACATGGCCATGATGACCCACCTCAACGAGCCTGCTGTGCTGTTTAACCTCAAAGAGCGTTACGCAGCATGGATGATCTATGTAAGCAAATCATAATTTATTCCTGGAATAGGGCAGCAACATTGTAAAACTGGACGATCTCCATTTCAGACCTACTCTGGCTTGTTCTGCGCCACTGTCAATCCATACAAGTGGCTCCCAGTGTACGACGAAATTGTTGTGGCTGGATACCGAGGCAAGAAGAGGATTGAAGCCCCGCCTCACATCTTCTCCATCTCCGACAACGCCTACCAGTTTATGCTCACAGGTAAGTGGATTCCAGCAGTCTCAACAAATAACAGTTAAAAAGACAATGAAAAAATACACTTTATAATAACAAGTGTGACGTATGTAAGCAATAAGGTACGAGAGGCCATGCTGTATCGTGAATAAATCACGGCTGAAGGGCGTTATTAGGCACGACGCGAAACAGAGGGCCTGCAACCCCTTCAGTCGTGATTTATTCACAATACAGCAAGGCCTCAAGTACCTTATTGCTTTTCTAAAACGGTTACCACACAATAAAACAATATGAAAACCCAAAATGTATGTACTGAAATGTTTCTTTTTTGAAGCAAGTTCGTTAAATGCTGTCCTTCCGCTAAAAAATAGTTCCTGACAGCAACAGTAAACAGCACGAGAATGTTCTGAACCTGCCTCTCATCTAAAGGAGCTTAAATAAAAACAGAGCTCTTATCATCCGCTGTGTCATTTATTTTTTAAACACCATATATGATATTTTCTCACACACATACATCTGCTTATCTCTCAGCTTGAGAAAACTTCTGTTTTCCGTCTTTTAATTTTAAAACAGACAGATTCGCGGCACAGCACGAGTTTGCAAGCGTCATTACAGTGTAAACTGATGGACACACAGAATCATACCTGAAACAGAAAACTAATAAATTCAGTAATATTCCCTCCTCACTTCGGAAACTGCAGTCTTTCACTCAGACACGTGCCGCACACATCTCTGCATGAGAAGCGTTTATTTAGACAGAGGAAGGGCAGGGTCTCAAAATTAAAGATTCAAGATGCAACATAATGCCAGCAGGGGTCACTCATGGACGATCTCCATTTCAGACCTACTCTGGCTTGTTCTGCGCTACTGTCAATCCATACAAGTGGCTCCCAGTGTACGACGCAATTGTTGTGGCTGGATTAAATGAACAACAGACAATTAATTCTGCCGAAATACATAATACAATAAACAGTTTTGATGCTATTGATTGTTAATGTTGCTAAGGGTGTTGCTCAGCGATACACAGAACTGTTCGGTGAAGCAGTCATAGCCGTGATGTATCGTGAATAAAACACAGCTGCCGACCAATCAGAATCGAGGAATGGAACTAACCGTTTTATAAGTAAGGGATAATCAACGGCTAGCTGTGCATTAAACGATTTGAAGTGCATTCAAATCGTTTAATGCACAGCTAGCCATTGATTATTCCGCTTATGCCATGGTCATTTGCCAGCATTCACATATTAAAGATGTTATAATATTTGAGCTGCAATATTTGACCGGAACAATAAAAATGACGGTTATTTTCGTCTGTATTACTATTCAATATACTTTATACAATATTGTATATTTATGCTGCGGCTCCCGGGGAGCAGTTGGGGGTTCAGTGCCTTGCTCAAGAGCACCTCAGTCGTGGTGTTCAGATGGAGAGAGCGCTGGACATTCACTCCCCCCACCTACAATCCCTGCCGGACCTGAGACTCGAACCCACGACCTTCGAGTTACATGTCCGACTCAATAACCATTAGGCCACGACTTCCCAATATACAATACAAAATATACAATATGTAATAAACTATACTGTATACTGCTCCGGGTGTGTGTTCACGGTGTGTGTGTATTCACTGCTGTGTGTGTGCACGTTAATATAGGTTAATGCAGAGCATGAATTCTGAGTATGCGTCACCATACTTAGCCGTATGACACTACCCTGTAACTGTATGTTACTATGGTTAACAATGTTTATAGGCAGCACATTAATATAGAACGTGAGTAAACTGACCTGGAACTACCTGTGCAGTTAAACGAATTTAATCAATACCTGCCAGCCAATCACAATCCAGTATTCAGCGAGCCCATGGCATAATAGTGTATAATTCATTGTCTATAAATTGCTGTTTTGACAGAGTTCATAGATAAGCTAAATCCAAATAGAAAGAGGACTGATGTTTTTTATCCTTAGTTAACAACTACTTAGTAAACGATACCTAAATAAGGTTTTTAAGCTGAGGAAAATTAGTGGTACAGTCCAAATTAATGTTTGATTAGTAAGTACTTCATAACAACCATTAGTTTGCATTATTGTATAAAAAATTACGTTCTTCTATATGCACGTGTATGAATAAATAAATGAAATGTTAAGTTTAGGATGTAGCCTATTCATCTAATACCAATGCAAGAAAAATAACAAACTTCACAAACACTTTATAGCTTCAAGTTAATATAGAGTGCTACCTATTTTAGAAATCCTGTTAACATTTACGATTTAATTTCAGATCGTGAGAATCAGTCTGTCCTGATTACGTGAGTAAATATTCTTCTGCTGACACAACCTGAAGCTTTTCAATTATAATTGTAAATCAGTAAAAGGTTTATGACTAAATGATGATCTCATATAAATCTCCAGCGGAGAATCTGGTGCAGGAAAGACTGTGAACACAAAGCGTGTCATTCAGTACTTTGCAACTGTTGCGATGTCTGGTCCAAAGAAGGCAGAGCCTGTCGCTGGAAAAATGCAGGTTAGTGAACACCTATTCTAGACAATGTTATTAATGACAGTGTTTGTAATTCATCTCACGACTACCCACTGTCCTACAATTACATCTAGGGATCACTGGAAGACCAGATCATCGCAGCCAACCCTCTGCTGGAGGCTTATGGTAATGCCAAGACTATAAGGAACGATAACTCCTCTCGTTTTGTAAGTTGCACCTATGAATCATCATTAATAACATCATAAATTTACAATCACAGTGTCAAAGCAGGCAAACAGTTGAGCTTTTATCAATGATTTCAATCTAGGGTAAATTCATCAGGATTCACTTTGGGACCACTGGTAAACTGGCCAAAGCAGATATTGAAACTTGTGAGTCAACACTGTTTTAAGCCAAACATTTTATTTGGAGGCTAAGATGTGGGTTAATCAACTGAACACGTATTTTTTTCCTCTTTTTTTTCATGGAAAGATCTGCTAGAAAAGTCAAGGGTAACATTCCAGCTGTCTGCTGAGAGGAGTTACCACATCTTCTACCAGCTCATGACTGGACACAAGCCAGAGCTGCTCGGTGAGAAATCTACAGGATTGTGTTTTCCAGTTATTTCCATGTTTGAGAGCACTGTTAACATACTGCACATCAACTCTTTACAGAGGCCCTGCTCATCACCACCAACCCTTATGACTATCCAATGATCAGTCAAGGTGAAATCACTGTCAAGAGTATCGATGACGTGGAGGAGTTCATTGCCACAGATGTATGTGGACAGCTGCAATGTTATTAGTAGTAGTAGTATTTTTAGATTCATCAGAATAACACCAGCTTGAACTGAATACTGCATGACACAGCATAAAATACCCTTCTTTTTTGACTCCAATAAACAATGTGATTTATTTGGTCTGTGTAAAAACAGACTGCCATTGACATCCTTGGCTTCACTGCTGATGAGAAAATCAGCATCTACAAGTTGACGGGTGCTGTGATGCATCATGGGAGCATGAAGTTCAAACAGAAGCAGAGAGAGGAGCAGGCTGAACCTGACGGCAATGAGGGTAATAAAAGTTTAGCACATATTAACATATAAACATTCACTTAATTAGCAACAATAATGCATAAAACTCTGTTTCCTTAGCGGCTGATAAAATCGCCTACCTCATGTGCCTCAACTCCGCTGAAATGCTGAAAGCTCTGTGCTACCCCAGAGTGAAGGTCGGGAACGAGATGGTGACCAAAGGCCAGACAGTACCACAGGTGATGACTTTATCAACACATTTAACTTATGGATACAGTGAGAAATGTCTCAGACATAGTCATCGTGAGAGACCTTTGAATTTCTCAGGTGAACAACGCAGTCTCGGCACTCTGCAAGTCTGTCTATGAGAAAATGTTCCTGTGGATGGTCATCCGTATCAATGAGATGTTGAACACAACGCAGCCTAGACAGTTCTACATCGGTGTGCTGGACATCGCTGGATTTGAGATCTTTGATGTGAGTATCAGTCATTAATGTCTCTGACAGAATCAAGACATAAAAGATAACAGTCAGTTGCAATAATTGCTTCTGTTGAATTATCAGTTCAACAGCTTGGAGCAGCTTTGCATCAACTTCACAAATGAGAAACTGCAACAGTTCTTCAACCATCACATGTTTGTTCTGGAGCAAGAGGAGTACAAGAAAGAAGGCATTGAATGGGAGTTCATTGACTTTGGTATGGACTTGGCTGCCTGCATTGAGCTCATTGAGAAAGTAAGAGGATATTCAGTAAATTAAAATAACTATTCTCACTGTGGCTGTACTTGAGTGTGAATATTTCTTCAACAGCCAATGGGCATCTTCTCCATCCTTGAAGAGGAGTGCATGTTCCCAAAGGCTACAGACACAAGCTTCAAAAACAAGCTGCATGACCAGCATCTGGGCAAAACTGCAGCTTTCCAGAAGCCCAAGCCTTCCAAAGGTAAGCCAGAGGCCCACTTCTCTCTGGTGCACTACGCCGGCACTGTGGACTACAACATTAGTGGCTGGTTGGACAAGAACAAGGATCCACTGAATGACTCAGTTGTGCAACTTTACCAAAAGTCATCGCTCAAAGTGCTGGCCTTCCTGTATGCCGCTGTTGCAGGTGCAGAAGGTACAGACATCTGCATTTCCTCAATTCCTTTGTGTTTTAATTATGTACAAGACCCCTGCTTATACAAAAAAAAATAAATAAAAAATAAGATCATCAGAACGCAACAAACTATGTGATCACAGATTTTGGAGTTTCAAAATATGAAGTATATCTATACAAGATAACCGTTAGATTCCTCAACAAGATGTAAATAGAGATTTATTGAAGAGGTTAATGGAAGGCAACACAAGATTAACAACAACAAAAAACTTCTGTCATTGATATAAAACAGAGGGAGGTGGAAAGAAAGGAGGCAAGAAGAAGGGTGGTTCCTTCCAGACGGTGTCTGCACTTTTTAGGGTAAACAGATTCTCTCTCTTAATGAAGTTTGTGAAATTTTTCAACATTACAGATTAGATTAATTACAAACATTTCCACAGGAGAACTTGGCTAAACTGATGTCTAATCTGAGGAGCACTCACCCTCACTTTGTGCGCTGCTTGATTCCTAATGAATCCAAGACTCCAGGTAATCTTGATCCTTGAAGACTCAAATGCATCACAGTTTTGAAAAAATGTCTGGAACCTTAAGAACATTTGCAATTCAGGTCTGATGGAGAACTACCTGGTTATCCACCAGCTCAGGTGTAATGGTGTCCTGGAGGGCATCAGAATCTGCAGGAAGGGTTTCCCCAGCAGAATCCACTACGGTGACTTCAAGCAGAGGTAAAGACATATTTTTGCAGCTTCTTACTTAGAGATGATGTATCACCTAATCTCTGCTTCCTTACATGATAACACAAGAATATGACTCTTCCCTAAATGTCCTCTAGATACAAAGTATTAAACGCTAGCGTCATCCCTGAGGGACAGTTCATTGACAACAAAAAGGCTGCAGAGAAACTCTTGGGCTCTATTGATGTTGACCACACCCAATACAAATTTGGACTCACCAAGGTGAGCTACTCTGCAAATACTCCATGTGGACAAAACTATTTCAACTCTTTCCTTCTCATTTTTGACTCTGCTACGACACAATGACATTGTAGAGAATTCATTGCTTCCAAATGTACTGCAACAGTCTGAGGAAGGAAGGCCCGAAGCTTTTGAATAGGGGTTCAACTCGAGGCTTTGCGCCAGTCAACTTATTCCACACCACACCAGTTTTTCCATGAGTTATTACCCCAAAATATTATATATGGACCCCACTTTGTGTACTGGACACTGTCATGCCTCTCCAAACTGTTACATCAAAAAAGAAAGGACAGAATTCTCTCAAATGTCATTCTAAAGTATAGTATAGAACATGTTTTCCCACTGGAATTACTGGAACAGCCAAACTCAATTATTATTAGGGCCATATAGTGTATCCCAGGCCACATCTACGCTGAAAAGGATTTGTTGGCTTATTCAACACTAAACCACTAATATATTCCAAATGTTGTTGTAGGTGTTCTTCAAAGCTGGTCTGTTGGGTACTCTTGAGGAGATGAGAGATGAGAAATTGGCAAATCTGGTTACCATGACTCAGGCTTTGTGCCGTGGATACGTCATGAGGAAGGAGTTTGTCAAAATGATGGAAAGGAGGTACAATGAACTTACAATAATGTTTGGAACACAACTGTTTAGTATCACAGAGTGATAAAGACTGATTTACTGATTACAATTTACACAGGGAGTCAATTTATACCATTCAATACAACATCCGCTCATTCATGAATGTGAAACATTGGCCATGGATGAAGGTGTATTTCAAGATCAAGCCTCTTCTGAAGAGTGCAGAGACTGAGAAAGAAATGGCAGCCATGAAGGAGAATTATGAGAAAATGAAAGAAGATTTAACAAAGGCATTAGCTAAAAAGAAGGAGCTTGAGGAGAAAATGGTGTCACTTGTTCAGGAGAAAAACGATCTTCTACTGCAAGTAACTGCTGTGAGTATTTCAGCTCTTACTGATCTTAATATAGATCCCACAGCTATAAACATAAGCCATTAACTATGTCCATGTCAATCAACAGGAATCTGAAAACCTCTCTGATGCTGAGGAGAGATGTGAAGGGCTCATCAAAAGCAAGATCCAGCTCGAGGGCAAACTCAAAGAGACAAACGAGAGATTGGAGGATGAGGAGGAAATCAATGCTGAACTGACTGCCAAGAAGAGGAAACTGGAGGACGAGTGCTCCGAGCTGAAGAAAGACATCGATGACCTGGAGCTCACCTTGGCCAAAGTGGAGAAGGAGAAACATGCAACAGAAAATAAAGTCAGTATATACACACACACACTGCAGATTGTGATTCAGGCTGTTGATAATGAAACAAGTAATCAATGTTTCCATTTAGGTGAAAAACCTGACGGAGGAGATGGCCTCCCAGGATGAGAGCATTGCTAAGCTGACCAAAGAGAAGAAAGCCCTCCAAGAGGCACACCAGCAGACTCTTGATGACCTTCAGGCAGAGGAAGACAAAGTCAACACTCTGACTAAAGCTAAGACAAAGCTTGAGCAGCAAGTGGACGATGTAAGATGTTTGGCATAAGAATAAGACCATGAATCAATGGGAATCAATGAGAAATTAATATTGTTGCTAATTAATATTTTAATGCTCCGATTTGTCACAATAGCTTGAGGGCTCACTGGAACAAGAGAAGAAGCTCCGTATGGACCTTGAGAGAGCCAAGAGGAAGCTTGAGGGTGATCTGAAACTGGCCCAGGAGTCCATCATGGACCTGGAGAATGACAAACAGCAATCAGATGAGAAGATCAAAAAGTGAGTGGGCATCGGATTTTGGACTTTACACAATTACACAAAATAAGTATTTGGCACATTTTACAAAACAATACTTTAAAAACAGGAAGGACTTTGAGATAAGTCAGCTTCTCAGCAAGATTGAGGATGAACAGACTTTGGGAGCACAGCTTCAGAAGAAGATCAAAGAACTTCAAGTAACACTAACCCTAGTCTATCTGATGTGAAATGGTAGATGCATAGATGCAAGTAGATGCATAGCCGGAAAAATCCACATTACAAATATCAATAATTATTTATTTATTTTTTTCAATTAGGCCCGTATCGAGGAGCTGGAAGAGGAAATTGAGGCAGAGCGAGCTGCTCGTGCCAAAGTGGAGAAGCAGAGAGCTGATCTCTCCAGGGAACTTGAGGAGATCAGTGAGAGGCTTGAGGAAGCTGGAGGTGCCACTGCTGCCCAGATTGAGATGAACAAGAAGCGTGAAGCCGAATTCCAGAAGATGCGTCGTGATCTGGAAGAGTCTACCTTGCAGCATGAAGCTACAGCTGCAGCTCTCCGAAAGAAGCAGGCAGACAGTGTGGCTGAGCTCGGAGAACAGATCGACAACCTCCAGCGGGTCAAGCAGAAGCTGGAGAAGGAGAAGAGTGAATACAAGATGGAGATTGATGACTTGTCAAGCAACATGGAGGCTGTGGCTAAAGCAAAGGTAATGTCACTAGATGATCATTAATAAGTACACAATCATCTTTACAAACACATTCATTAAATCTCTAATCTCTTTAGGGTAATTTAGAGAAGATGTGCCGCACACTTGAAGACCAGCTGAGTGAAATCAAGGCCAAAAGTGATGAAAACAGTCGCCAGTTGAACGACATGAATGCACAACGAGCAAGACTTCAGACTGAAAATGGTAAGAGAATAAGCTGCACGTGTTGAGTTAAAGATTCTGTTATTGTATTTCATGCTAATATCTGTAACCTCTTTCTAAGGTGAATTTAGCCGTCAACTGGAAGAGAAAGAAGCACTTGTTTCACAGCTAACCAGAGGAAAACAGGCTTATACTCAGCAAATCGAGGATCTCAAAAGACATATTGAGGAAGAAGTCAAGGTAGAGTTGCATATATTATTTTGTTTTGATAATCAAATGATTTTAATGCTTTTTTGAAGAGTGTTTAAAATCCCAAAATGCGCTCCCTTATAGGCCAAGAATGCTCTGGCCCATGCAGTTCAGTCTGCCCGCCATGACTGTGATTTGCTCAGAGAGCAGTATGAGGAGGAGCAGGAGGCCAAAGCTGAACTCCAGCGTGGAATGTCCAAGGCCAACAGTGAGGTGGCCCAGTGGAGAGCCAAATATGAGACTGATGCCATCCAACGCACTGAAGAGCTTGAGGAAGCCAAGTAAATACAGCAACAACAACAAAAAGTCTTCAGTACCCTAAAATTATTAGTAAGAATTCATAATTTCATACCACTTTCTTCAGGAAAAAGTTGGCACAGCGTCTGCAGGATGCTGAAGAATCTATTGAGGCGGTGAACTCCAAGTGTGCCTCACTGGAAAAGACCAAACAGAGACTGCAGGGTGAAGTAGAGGACCTCATGGTTGATGGGGAGAGGGCAAATGCATTGGCTGCCAACCTTGACAAGAAGCAGAGAAACTTTGATAAGGTAAGAAAGAGGTGGATAATCTTCAAATCTAAACCTTGAACCATGGACTTGGCTAATTAACAATGACTACATTTCTTTTTCAGGTCCTATCAGAGTGGAAGCAGAAGTATGAGGAAAGCCAGGCTGAACTAGAAGCTGCTCAGAAAGAAGCTCGTTCTCTCAGCACTGAGCTTTTCAAAATGAAGAACTCTTATGAAGAAGCTCTTGACCACCTTGAGACCCTGAAGAGGGAGAACAAGAATCTGCAACGTAAATGGCACTTTTATTTTTACAGCAAGGATTTTATAAAACAGAGATGTATTTAAAAAAAAAAAAACAGAAAATGATGTACTATTGATTTTTAAATACTTTTAGAGGAGATTTCTGACCTCACTGAGCAGCTTGGAGAGACTGGAAAGAGCATTCATGAGTTAGAGAAAGCCAAGAAGACAGTGGAGTCTGAGAAATCAGAGATCCAGGCTGCACTTGAAGAAGCCGAGGTGCCATTCCTTTGATACAATACTAACATCACACCAGTGCTTTGAATAATATTACAACATTGTACTGTATATGTAGTGGTTCAAAACCTTAAATGAACGTAATTATTTCCTTCTTAAACAATCACAAATGTAGTGCCATAACTCTGGAGGCATATAGTACATTTTGACAAGTTTAAAAAGTAAGTCAATTATTTCCTTTTTTCCTTGCAGGGCACCCTGGAGCATGAAGAGTCCAAGATTCTTCGTGTGCAGCTGGAGCTGAACCAGGTGAAGAGCGAGATTGACAGGAAGCTGGCTGAGAAGGACGAGGAGATGGAACAGATCAAGAGGAACAGCCAAAGAGTGATCGATTCCATGCAGAGCACACTGGACTCTGAGGTCAGGAGCAGAAATGATGCCCTGAGGGTCAAAAAGAAGATGGAGGGAGATCTGAATGAGATGGAGATCCAGCTGAGTCATGCCAACCGCCAGGCTGCTGAGGCCCAGAAACAGCTCAGGAACGTCCAAGGCCAACTCAAGGTATCTCTCTGTAGAATGAGGAGTTTAAATGTTTAATAATATGAATATGATACAGGAATTAACTGAAGCATTACATGCAACTAACAAAGAAAGAACATTGCAACAGGATGCCCAACTGCACCTTGATGAAGCTGTCAGAGGACATGAGGACATGAAGGAGCAGGTGGCCATGGTGGAGCGCAGGAATATTCTGATGCAAGCAGAGATTGAGGAGCTGAGAGCTGCCTTGGAGCAAACAGAGAGAGGCCGCAAAGTGGCGGAGCAGGAGCTGGTGGATGCCAGCGAGCGTGTGGGACTGCTGCACTCACAAGTACAGAAAATAATTAAATACTAAAAGCAAATTCAGGTTACATGATACAGTTTTAGTTAAATATACACTAAACTACCTGCTTAAATCCTGCAGAATACGAGTCTTATTAACACCAAGAAGAAGCTTGAGACTGATCTGGTCCAGGTTCAAGGTGAGGTGGATGATGCAGTCCAGGAGGCCAGAAATGCAGAGGAGAAGGCCAAGAAAGCCATCACTGATGTGAGTGTTTACTTTCTGTTGCTCTATTCTAATTTAAACAGTTATTTGACTGTGGTAACAAAGAGATCATTCATGGAAGCTAATTCTATCTATATTGGTTAGCTCATTTTCATTGGCTTATATTTCAGGCTGCCATGATGGCCGAGGAGCTAAAGAAGGAGCAGGACACCAGTGCTCACCTGGAGAGGATGAAGAAGAACCTGGAGCTGACTGTCAAAGACCTGCAGCACCGTCTGGATGAGGCTGAGAGTCTGGCCATGAAGGGCGGAAAGAAACAGCTCCAGAAACTGGAGTCCAGGGTAAATTACAGGCTAAATACAGACTTAGGGTGTGCTCACACTAGGAACGGTTGCCTTGTACCGAGCCAGAGTGCGATTATACCCCCGCCTGCACTTACATTGCACTTAACATTCTGGGTTGGAGCAGGCTTTCATCATTAGGATTCAGCTTTTGTTTTGAAGAAAACAGGAAGAAAAGCACTTTCGCTAATAGACCGTCAAATATATTTATCACTTATGCAGTATAGTGATATTCATTTAACTGTGCTGCACGCATCAGAAAATGATTATGGAATCAGACGACATTGATGGAGGAATTTGCAGCTATCCTCGCAAAGTATAAATACTGTTTATCAATAAGGTGAAAACCAGACCCGTTATAAACCTACATTACTCAATACTCAAATTAACTGAAAATTGCTTCTTTCCGAGTAGTAATAGATGTTTTTGTAGAAATTATGACAGTAGAGCAGTTAGCGATCACACTACATGTGTACCACACCTGAGCCCAACTGAACCATGCTCTGGCTCACTTCTTCAAGAGGGCCAGGACATGGTTCAAAAGAAGCAGACTTTGGGGGTGCTCGAGCATGGTTCAGATCGTCTAGTGTGAGTACAACTTTAGATGAACGGGCCATGGTAGAGATTTGACAGGTGACAACAATAACTCTCTACTGGAGGTGCGTGAGTTGGAGACTGAAGTTGAAGCTGAACAGAGACGTGGTGCAGATGCTGTGAAAGGAGTGCGCAAATATGAAAGGAGAGTGAAGGAGCTCACCTACCAGGTAAAACTACACAAGAATTAGACATTTAACACCTTTCATGATAATATACATAGTTTAACCAAGACCATGAACCATTTTTACACCCAAAGACTGAGGAAGACAAGAAGAATGTGACCCGACTTCAGGATCTGGTAGACAAGCTGCAGTTGAAAGTGAAGGCCTACAAACGCCAAGCTGAAGAAGCTGTAAGTCTAATGTCAAATGGCTTGAGTGTGAAGTTTTGACATTTCCTATTCAATACACTCCGTGAGTACAATGCTCTGAAAGGGGTTGGATATCTGGTGTCATCCTAACAGGAGGAGCAGGCCAACACTCACCTGTCCAGGTACAGGAAGGTGCAGCATGAGCTGGAGGAGTCTCATGAGCGTGCTGACATCGCAGAGTCCCAGGTCAACAAGCTGAGAGCCAAGAGCCGTGAAGCTGGGAAGGTAACAACAGATGATAATTAAGTAGAGAAAAGTTACTTTTTTAGACATAAAATTTATGAAACATTTTCAATAAAATCGGTTTTTTTTTTTTTTGCATTTTCAAGACTAAAGATGAAGAATGAAGACAAGAAACTACACCTACAAGCAAGCATATGACTGACTTGTGCTGAGTTATTCTGTGTCCATTAAATGGCAAGTTTGACTTTGTTCTTCATTATTTTTTCCACTTTCAAACTTTATCACATATTCAGTCACTGTTTTAAAAGACAAGATGAGGCACGATGTGGTAAAGAACAAAATGCAGTGTGCTGAACTTGCGATAGTAACAAAGAACACCCCCCCCCCCCCCCAAAAAAGCAAGAAAAAAATGAAAATCGGAAACAGCCTGAACTTCATAACAAAAATGTGAACTTGTATTTGAAAGTTGCTTTGGATAAAAGTGTCTGCTAAAGGCATAAATGTAAATGTTTTGGAATAACCCAAAAGTCACTGGCAAATAAGAACACAGAACACAAAGTACTTGAGGAGACAAAAGAAAATGGGTATATTTATACACAAAAAGGCATTACATGAAACAATAACAGAGGAAATATCAGAATACAAAGGGAACGGGAAACATCAACACAGAAAAGGCAAGACCACAACAAAACCTCAAAATAAGTTTGCTTTCAAAAGGCAGCATTCCAAAGCACACCAAAATTGATGTACCTTACATGCAGAGCCGTTGAGAAACAGAGTTGCAACATGCTTTGATCTCGCCGCCATGCGGTCATTGTTTATATTGAATCAGGACAGACAGCAGTTTCACTATATTTGCAGCAATTTCTAGTAATTACATGAAGTATTTTTTAATTAAAAGAAAGACAGAAATAAAAGAACAAAATAAACAACAAATAATATGTACAAACGAGTATCCACAAGTCATGGCCTAAAGGTTAGGTAGTCGTGGTCTAATGATTAGGTAGTCGGGCTTGTAACCTGAAGGTTGCCGGTTCAATTCTCATGCCGGTGGGGATTGTGAATGAACAGCTTCAATACCATGACTAAGGTGCCGTTGAGCAAGGCACCGAACCCCTAATTGCTCCCCAGGCTCCCCACTGCTCCAAGTGTGTATATGTGTGCATTTGTTCACTACTCAATGCTGTGTGTGTGCACTTGGTTAAATTCAGAGCACCAATTTCGAGTACCATACTTAACTTAACAATATACCTTAACAAGAGGCCTGTTTTTGCTCACGGCACTGCAGTAGTACACTCGCTGACTTTAAATATATATATATATATATATATATATATATTTGCAATAACAACAGAGCAACAGAGTCAAAGTACATTATGACAACAGTATAAAAATATATGCGTCTGTAAATCAATACAATCCAAAAAAAAAAAAAAAAAAGATCAATCTATTACATCAAGTATCCTCTTTAGTAGCTGAAATGTCTTAACAGCTTTACAATTGTTCTGTATTGAAGATTCATAAAAAATATTTAAATCAATGAAAAATATTTGGTACAGTTAATATAAATTTTGTTTTGAGTATATATTTCCCAAATAAAATAAATAAAAAAAAAATTATGTTGTCCATTTCTACTAGACCAGTATCACAATCCAAAAACAAGACCATTATATCATTTATATTGACAAATTTGCACACACTCGCTGACTTGGTAAACAAGCAACTTCTTATAGGCCAGGCTCCACCCCCTTCCCAAAGGGTACCATTACCAGGTAAGTGTTACGTGTAGTGATGACCTTCAGGGAGTGCGAGGAGGCGACGATTACAAATGTGCTTTTTAATGAAGATACAGGAACATTATCACATCAACATAACATTAATGGAGCATAAACTAAACATCACCTAACATTATAACATTATTCACTGAAAAACACAAAGGGAGAACTCAGGACTTGTAAAGGAACCGGAACAAAGGAGCAAACAACATAATCAAACTCAGGTGGGGACAATGAAACGATAATTAACTAATGAAGGCAGGAACCAAACCAAATAAGGAAAACGAGGACTAGGACAAGCAGACATGTAACAGTAAGTATTTAACCTTATATTCTCATTTTAACTCATAAACTTCACATAAAACATCGATCCCATTATAAAACACAAAAACCAGTAAACCATTATTAAAACATATATTAATAACACAAATCATTAACATTTAATATCTTTTCTCTCCACAGAATATATGACACAGTTCCCCACACAAAAACAACAATGGTTTCGTCGGACTACGATCGCATTGTGCCGGCGCTGCACGGGCAGTGATGTCATAAGCTCCGTGCTCATTCTGACTCCAGTTCCAAGTGATCATTCAATTTAGACAATATTTATAATTAAAAATTGATCACAGACATCGATTGTATGTTAATTTAGATATTTGATTATTCCGGAAATCCCATACTTTCAATTCTTCGTTCATTAGGGACCAGGTATAGCTTAGCAATTCACTCGCCAACAGTGAGTGCACGGCACAAACTCGTCAGTTCTACACTTACTCAGAGGGTGCAGAGTGTTATAATACCTTTAAGTGAGCTGCGCCTGCATACTCATAACAAAAAGTGTATTTTTTCCTATAACCACGAGAGCTACACCGTGTTAACCCTCTGGGGTCCGAGGTCATTTTGGGGCCCTTGAGATGTTTTGACATGCCCTGATATTTGTGCTTTTTTCAGCTACTTAAAACATACTATTGACCAACATGTATTTTTTTTTGTATTCAGCACAAACTGTGCTACAATAATATGTGACCAAGATGGATGTACATGTTTGCATTTTTTAGAAAAAAAATATTATGCGTGGTTAGTACGTTTTGGGAAAAAAAATGTAGCTGAAATAAGGCCTTAAAAACCACACTAAATAGTCCTGAGCAAGACTTTTGAGTAATCAGTCTTGTAGGCTAGAATATTTACTTCAAAATTATGTGAAAATCATTCTGCTTACTCATTCACAGAAAACTATATATTGATTTAAAATTTTCAAGACATGTTTTGTGATCGAGGGTCTATATGCGAGGGAGTGGTAATGGCCATGAATATTAAGTGAGTCTCACCTGAGAGACAAAGGGCCCTCCCCTAATGGCCCCTAATGGCCCATCAGTGTGACTGTGACTGTGAGGCAGGTAAGAGAAAATGTGAGGACATTGAAAAAAAGGGTTTTTTAAATTATTTGTGTTTTATTTACAACACAGTATAATCAAAACATACATAATGAAGGTCAAAGACACATTATTGTGCACACTGATCTAACCACAGAGATGTGAACTGACAACAGATTCTGTTCAACAAGTGAAACAAGTAGCTTTCCTGTAGCTCAAATAGTAGAGCATGGCGCTAGCAACGCCAAGATCATGGGTTCGATTCCCAGGGAAAGCAAGAGCTGATAAAATGTAAAAAAACTGTAAGTTGAATGCAATGTAAGTCGCTTTGGATAAAAGCGTCTGCTAAATGCATAAATGTAAATGTAAGTAAATCATACCTGATATTTATTTTAAGTGTTTCTACTTCTTTCCATGGATTCAAGAAGAAAAAAACATAATCAGTAGAAAAGGAGCTTGTTTTAACATAGAATATCAGTGTAGTTGAACATCTGATGTTGGTGCAGCGCTCTCAGAGGAAAACAGTTTGAAGAGACATCAGGATTCATCTGGTGCTGGTATCTGATTCAATAAAATACAAACAAAAAACATTTGTGAGCATGTTAATATCAGGAACATCTGTATATATATATATATATATATGTATTGTAGCCATAGACTCACACATGCTTTGAACTATCATAAAAAAGAGAAAGAAATCTTATATCTGAGAAACTAATTATTATTGTTTAGCACGTTATTAAAATCTATTTCTGAACAGAGTAGGCTATTAATAATAAACATGTACTAAACATACTTAGACTCGTAGCATTCATCATGTTACAGTGTACACTCATATTACTTTTATTGTTTTATATAGAGCATGAAAACATCATCGCGCCGTAAGAAATTTAAATACAGTGAATTGCCCCTCATATTCAAAATGTTTTACACGATTTCAAACATTGTAGTCAGGAATTATAGTTTGGGAAAAACCCAACTATGATTTTGTAGTCATATAGTCTAGTATGTATGATTTTATAGTAGCCTATGACATGACTCTCATGACACAGACTCAAGCATGCTTTGTACTATAAAAAATGATATTTTATATCTGAGAAACTAATTATTATTGTTTAGCACGCTATTACAATATATTTGTGAACAGAGTATTAATAATAAACATTGTCTAAACATTCTTAGACGCGTAGCATTCATCATGTTGTAGTTTGGGAAAAACCCAACTAACTGTTCAAGTTATGACACAATAACACGGTAACTAATGCAAAAAAGAAACATAACTTACTCATCAGATCGATCTCCTCTTCTGGATGAAATCGTGTTCTTCTTTCGAGGGAAATCCTTTCTTTACTCAGCGTGAACAGTAACAGTAGCCGCGATGAGGACCTCCGCTCTTTGTTTTGGGCGTTTACACGCGCTCACGCACCACGTGGCTATTTACATATGAACGGCGCCAGTAGCGCGAGGGCGTGAACTCATTAGAGATAATGAGTCAGACGGGAAAGATTGAACATCGTGTTGGTTTCATACGGATTACTTCATCACAGAATGTTTGTTTTCGATAGGACTTGCTTCATTTCGAAGTAGACACTTCAGGCTTTCTATAGATATAACTCCCATGTCTCTGTGTTGAGTATTCGCTGAGTTACAGTTCATTTTAGTGACGCGTTTCTTAAAACAGTTTGCGGAGACGGAGAAGACAGAGAGCGCACCCTGTTTATTTTCTTATTTCTCCAAAAGCACAAAGTTGTGTTGTTATTGTGAGTGTACTCAAAAAAAAGTAGACACTTAACAGTTTCGATTGATGTATAACACTTATTTCTGTGACCAAAATCAACAGAGTATTTTTAGTGTCTTTTGCACTGATCTTAAAAAAAACGATCTGGTATCGCCGGCGATACAGCCGACCCCAGAGAGTTAAGCCAGAGACAGTCAGAAATCCAAAGTCTCCTTCATGGTGCTCCCCATGGTTCATCCATTAGTGCTTGGTGTGATCTGTCCTGAACGCAGATTTGCGGAAATACCCCTACCATTAATCTACTTGAAAAATGATTTCAGAATAGATCAGAATAAATCAAATACAACAATGTATTATTAGTCAGGTAAATGTGTCGTGCCAATTACATAATAATACAATAAGAAGCCAATTTAAAAATAAGAAAATACATAACATCAGTTGTTCAAAGATGAATCTAAGAATAAAATGTTTACCTGGATTCAAGAAGAAGATACATAGTATGGAACATATTAAACACCCTCCACGCTACGGGCTGATCTGGCTACAGAATCGCAATGACTTATTTGCAACTTACCTTTAAATACTACCAGAACAAAAGGCCCATAAACATTTATTCTCTGCCCCAAAACAGATAACATCTTTGTATGGGGGATGAGAAACCTCAGTTCGCGTGCTCCAAATGGTCACACCTGTAGAGCAATGTTTATCAGGTTTAGAAGGGAGACCGCCCACAACAGAAGCACAGAGTTAACTGAAGTTTTCAATATTTCTCATAATACAAGTGACTACTGTGAAATTGAGACCATTTTTCCCATCGTACCGAGACCTTTAAAATGATAGCAAACATGAAGGGGGAAAACAAGAGGTTCACAAGATATAGGATATGTGGTACTTATTCTTAATGAACTTGAAGCCTTTTGGGGGAAAAGAGGCAGAGAGGGCAGGGGAGGGGGAGGAAGGGGGTCGTAAATGAACAAGGGGAGTGGTGTTGTTTGCTCTCTCTGAAGATCTCTTCTCCAGATAAGTTTTATTGCATGGGATCTGTAGTGTGTAAGCTCCTGAGTTTTGGCTTCATGAGGAGTTAATTTCATAAAGGAAATAATGTCACTCCCTACAGCATTGCATCCTGCAACACCTCGACAGACCTGGGAATTATGCAAGGATCTTATTTGTGGACTTCAGCTCGGCTTTCAACACCATCATGCCTGACCTTCTCTCAGACAAACTCACACAGCTCTCTGTGCCCTCCTCCGTCTGTCAGTGGATCACCAGCTTCCTGACAGACAGACAGCAGCTAGTGAGGCTGGGCAAACTCACATCCAGGACTCTCACCATCAGCACTGGTGCTCCTCAGGGCTGTGTTCTCTCCCCACTGCTCTTCTGCCTCTACATGAATGACTGCATCTCTAAAGACCCCTCTGTCAAGCTCCTGAAGTTTGGAGACGACACCACAGTCATCGGCCTCATCAAGGAAGGAGACGAGTCAAGTAAAGTCACCTTTATTTATATAGCGCTTTTAACAATACAGATTGTGCCAAAGCACTTTACAGTATCAAATAAGAAAATAGTGTCAATAATGTAAAATGACGAAATTAAACACTCAATTTTCAGTTAAATGCATTTCGTTGTTGAATTCAGTGATGTCATCATCCAGCTCAGTTCAGTTTAATTAGTATCTGTGCAGTCAAGTCGACGATATCACTGGAAATTAAGTGTCCCCAACTAAGCAAGCCAGAGGTGACAGCATTAAGGAACCAAAACTCCCTCTGTGACAGAATGGATAAAAAATCATTGGGAGAAACCAGGCTCAGTCGGGGGGCCAGTTCTCCTCTGACCAGACGAAACCAGCAGTTCAATTCCAACTGCAGCAAAGTCAAATTGTGTAGAGGACTCATCTGGTTCCTGTGGTCTTGTCCCGATGGCCGTCTAGGTGACGAGGTCTTCACTGGTGTAACGTCTGCTTAGGATCAGTGATGGCTGATTTCACTTTGTTTTTAGAAAACCTTTTAGCCTTTGACATTTGCATATAAATTACTAACCTGGCCTCATCGTTTACATTTATATGGGTGCTAAATTGCAGATGGTCTTTGTCACTATCAAAAGGATGCTAAAACAAGTCGCCTCTGGGGTATCTTTATCAATCTTTAAACACATTCCACAGAAGGGTGGGTGACCCCCCCCACCCCCCACCCCCCCGATCCAGAGACAGACTAGTTGTCTGTCCTCACAATTCCCAATACACATCACACACACCTAAAGACATGTTCTCTATTTTAGGCCATAACTAAGTAGTTATAAATGTATCTGCTATATGCATGTGTTGTATGTATATTCCCCTGTTATATTAACTTAGTTAAAACCCTTTTCTTGTATTAGTTAGACGTTAAATGCCTATATTCCAGTGCATGAGTGTATCTCTTCTTTAATATCATCCGAAGGTTACTTTCTTGGTATCAAAATGATCTCCTCTTTATTTCTCACACAATGACGTACACTATGTGATCGTGAAATGCATCAAATTCTGAATTTAAATCGGCACTAGCGTTCCAGATCAGCAATAAAATGTGAATGGGCCATAAAACGGAGACAAAGGGAGCTTCCCGCTCAAAATGCATGCCTCTGATTGGCCACTCCACCCACAAAATGGGTGCGGCAATGAACCATTAAAAGTTTGGAACCCGGACTAATCATTGCTCAAAAACTCTTCTCCTTGAGACAAAGACACTCCAAAACTCTCCTCTTGAGTTTAACCTTCCGGCAGTGTTTACCTTCAAGTAACGTTGTGGATTTACTTTGGACTTCTTCAACTTCCTCCTCAAGAAATCATCAAGAACCTCGTCTACAGCATCAAGACTCTTATTCAGCAACAAACCAATGCAAGTAACCATTTACAACTGATTAGATGAGTGTTTAAGTGAACCCCTTTTAAGGTGAATTGTGTCTCTGATGATTCTCATTGAGGTTGTGGTTAATTGATGTGAAATACTGCCATTCTTTACTCTTCTCTCTCTTTTCCTTACTTTCCTTCATTCTATATATATGTTTTGCTTAGTGTGTTTGTATGTTAGTTACAGTTTCATTTATTAAATCCCTTATATTCACAATTGATTGTCTCTGTGTTCCGCTCACATTTCAAAGTCACTGAAAGATTGCTCCTTGCTACATGCTAACTACTGCTAGCACTGTATAAGTAGGAAGGCTATTGTTCCTTGGCCAGGAAAGTAAACTTCCTAGAATTGATAAATAATTATATTGTCTGCTCGGTGGACGGACAGATCAGGTAATTGTAATATCGATTCTGCTACAGTTAATTCTAAGATTTAATCCAAATATTTATTATTAATTATAACCAGTTATAATTAATTATAAATAATTCCCTTTTTTAAAGCTAATTCGCTACATATTTATTTGGTGGAGATACTGCGGGCATCATTCAAACTTTGTTTGTGAGAGAACTCAGTATCAATTTCTTTGTGTTTTTGTATTATGCGCGCTCAGAGTGAGACAAGTCGCAACGCGGACTCACTCTTTTGATTGGATGGTTAAAGCCACCTCCAGTACTGTATTTTTAACAGCCTCTATTTGTCTAACATTTAGTCACTGTTAATTGTAATTGTAAAAGTAAACTGCAGTTCATAATATTAAAATCGTTCTGTAAAGACGAAGAAACCTCTTTACAGTACATTTTAATATTATCAAAATCGCCTGTTGGAACGAAGAAAACTTCCTTCATTGCGATTAAAGATGGATTTGAGCGATGTTCCTCTTATCATCTTTTAAAGGCCTTAGGCGATCGTATCGCTAGATTGAAGTTATTTGTGTTGCAAATTTCATTCAACTAGATGATCGTTACTCTCTTAGGTCAACCATTAACGTACGAATGGGTGCCTAATTCAAATCGAATCATATTTAATTGGTATGTAAATGAGAGTTTTAAAACCCTTGATCAAGTGATAATTTGTGCAACAACAGCGAAGAAAGCCTGTTGTTTATAATTCATAATTTGTGTAGCAACAGCGAAGAAACCCTGTTGTCTATAATTGTTATTGTGTAACAGGCAGCGAAGAAAACCTGCCACACACCATTGTGCAGTTAATTTGCACAAACTAAAAGATCGGTTCGGATCAAATTGCATTGTACTTGTGATCGTTGCAGTAAATCAGCCGCTAGAGCGAGAGCAAATCACGCTAGACGCGCTCAGATTTAATCACAGTACCTTTGATTAACACTAGAGGGCAGTTTAGTTAAGTGTCTAGCACTTCTCAAATTTCACCTCTACCCTTTTCTCTTCTGAACCTTGGGTGGCTCACCCACGCCACCTTGTGGCCATTCTCAGTAGGTTGGTTTTCCTTGGTTAGCCCTGTCATTACAGTTGAAAAACTTATTCCAATTCTTCCTTGGTTTGTTTTATTTTATTTTATTATCATAACTTTTATTCTTCTCCTTTTATTTTCTTATTTTTATTTTTATTTATTTATTTTATTTTTTGTTATTATTATTATCATTCTTTATTATTCAGGCCTCTTTCTCTCTTGCCTTAGCCACTCACTTTTTAAATTTAGTTCAAACAGTGTTTGAATTTAAATTTAAAATTAATCTCTGCGTTCTAGCCATTTGTGTGCACCTATAGGTAACACCCCCTCTAGTGCTTAGTTGGTGAAACGACGGTTGCCTCCACGACGGATCACAGTGAGCTGCCACGGGATCCCGACTGGATCACCTCTATCCATCACTAAGCCTAGCCATAGAATACTGACCCTTCCAACTAGCGAAACCCCAAAATCAGGTTTCTCTTCAACCTTTAAGGTAATTGGCCTGCTCTCGCTATCCCAGTAAAGCCAACACACTAGATGTTCTGACCCAGCAGCACCCTCTACTCTGTAGACCATGTCATAACCTCTAACAGCAGTGAAAAGGCTTAAACCTGCTCTCTACCCTATCTCTCTCTGTGTTTTGATTTATTTGTTTGCTTGTTTTTCATTTTGTTTTGTTTTGCTTGCCTAGAAACCGAACCTTTGAGAATCATCAGAGAAAGCCGAGTAATAGATTGACGACCCAAGCTGCTAAAGCCTTTAGATGATCACGCCATCAACGATCTTTTATTAGATCCTTTCCGGTGCCCCACAACAATTAGACTCAACTTGCCATTCACGGCTGAGATAACAGGTGCCAAGTCTACCCTCCGTAACCTGTTTGTATCCATCAAACAGACCGGGCATAGAACATAAAATTTAGTATAATTGCAGCCTGTTAACGCTATAAGGACTTGCATTGGCCTGTGTGCTGTCCCTCCCTCTCTCTCTCCCTCTCTCTCTCTCCCTCTCTCTCTTCACCAGTGAGCCAACATGTCTCGATCATCCAGCCCTGATGCCCACTGGGATCGACTAGAGACCTGGCTGAGTGCCCTGACTAGCACACTTCTTCCTGAAGCCGCCGGGGACCTGCAGAACATGAGCCGGGAACAGCTCGACGACAACCTGAGTGCCTTGATGGCCCACCATCCGACACAGGACTACAGCCACAAAGAGCTGGCCAAAATCGCCGGGTTACTGGCCCATAACCTCCTCGGCCAGGCAAAGCTGAGTGAAGCAACCATCTCCCGCCGGGAACAGGAAGCAGTAGCGCTGAAGCTCCAGGCTGAGGAAGCTCAGAGAAACTTGGTGCACGCCCAAAGTCAACTGGACCAGCTAACGTCGGAAACTCAGCACCAGCACAGGACATCGGATGAAAAGGACCCAGAGCTGCAGGAGGAAGTAGAGAGACTCCAGAACGCCTTGAAAGATCTCCGTGTAGATACAGCGCGCCGAGAGCAACAGGAAAAGGACACCAGAGAGGAGCTGAGTAAAAAACTCCAGCAAGCTGAGGCTCTCCTGATGAGAGCAGAGACTGAACTTAAAGAAAGAGAAGCCAGGGCCAAGGCCTGTGAGGGCCACCTGCAAAGTGCCCGGGCTGAAGTCAGTGCCCTGGCCCAACAAAGAGACTATTTGAAAGAAGAACTTGACACAGTTCACCGAGAGCTTGAACATTCATATAGACTGCAAAGTGACTCTGAAAGGGAAATGCACACCACAGAATTTCCCCTAACCAGTAGACTGATACTTCCTAGTCAAGAACTCACAGTTCGAAAGGGAGGAGAGAGCCCACTGCTCAAGACATCACCTGCCAGCATCCCAGAACCCCCAGCAGCAGAAAGGGGGTGGGAGCCTTTCCAAAGGCTGTCTTCCAGTCACGGCGTGTCACCTAAAGAATTGGATAAGCTGGCTAGAAACATTCCCACTTTCACTCCAAACCCTGCAGGAGACCACAATGTGCACGATTATTTAAAAGACATTGATTTTCACTTGCAAACTGTTGCCAATGTTACCACACGAGACAGACTCTACCTGCTCAGAATCACCGCCAGCCGTGAAGTCCGGAGCTTTCTAGACCGACAGCCAGAAACGGTCAAAGTGGATTACCAGCAACTGCAGCAGGCTTTGATTAAAGAATTGTCTGACCCAGAATCAGAGCAAGGGCTGATTACGGCCATGGACCTTAAACAGGGCAGACAGGAAACCACGCAGGCCTTCTACAACAGGCTCAGACAAGCATACTTCGGAGCATGGTACGAGCCAGGAATGGAAGAAGAATTCAATTTCAAAACCCTGTTCCTCCGGAACCTGCACCCAACAGTGAGTCACCATTTGGGGGTTCTGGCTTGCCCACGGACTATGTCCATTCAACAGCTGCGAGACTTAAGCCATAAGGCCTATGCCAAACAAAGAACTGCTTCTGAAAAGATGGGAAAACCCCCCACAATCTATTCTGTCACTAATCAGAGTTCAGAACTCACCCTAGAGGGCGCCGAGCCAAGCCACAGTGACAAACCTGTCAACACAATGTCAAGATCCTTCCCAGCCAGCAGATGGCAGCGTAACCATGGTGGTGCCCGTCCAAAGCATCAGACTGGGCACCCCGAGAGATCCTGGGACAGGTCACAACCACCTCTCAACCGAAAGGGTGAAGCCACCTGGGAAGCTAAGAGACGGTCCAAGGCGTACCGACACTCACCGCCACAAGCATCGAGCTCGGACTGCCAGCGGCAGAACCCCTCTCAACACGCCCTGGACAAGCCCAAATATAAACCATCAGCTGAACAGAACCGGGAAGCTACTGAATCAGCAGAGATCATGAGACTTTTAAAGGAGACAAGAAGGATGAGTCAGATCGGTTATGACTAAGCATGAGATCTGACCCTAACAACCACTCAGAGTCCTCTCAAAATGAACCTCCCAACCAAACCACTGCTAATCCACTGTCAACCACAGAAGCACACATCCCATCACCAAGTGATGACAGCACACAACCATCTCAGCTGACTGTTAAACCACCAGAGCCAGCCAACATCCAGCACCACATCTCCAGCCAAAGCCCCAAAGTACCCGAAAGCGCAGTTTTGGTGGTCTGCCTCCCTGACGAGCCACACGAAACCTACCAGACCTACCGCGTGATGTTTACATCGGAGCAGACCTTTTGATTCGTCTCAGGGCTCATGTGGACATGATCAATGAAGTCATGCTGGTGGTGGTTGAGGAGAGATGCCCCACATGATTGTAAAGCGCTTTGGGTGTATTGCAATACACATTAAAGCGCTATATAAAATGCCTCATTCATTCATTCATATGGGCTCCTATGACCTCACAGTCCCCCACTGTTCCTGTCAACCTTGAGAACCTCCTGTCAGGCCAAACCATCTCTGAGGCCTGCACGCTTATCAACAAACAAGAGACTGTAGTACCAGCCTACACCAAAGGGGTTGCTGTCCGACTCAACCTGCGATGCGGTCAAACCTTCAGCCACACATTGGGCTTCTTCCAGCCCTCACCCGAGTGTGGGGAACTGGGCCTCACTCTGGAAGCCACACCCCTCGTTGAAGTGACATCTCAGGCAGTGTACATCTTGTTCAACAACTGCACAGCAACAGATGTCAGAGTGCCTAAGGCCTACCGGCTGGGTTGGCTAGTGAGTTATGACTTCCATGACTTTGAACTGATTTTACCAGTAGTTGGACCCATCCCAGATTCAGTGATTCCAGAAGGAAGCTCAGGCCACACAGTGTCAACAGCACCCTTCAAGATCACCACCGTAACTTCAGTCATGCCAGTGGTCAAGGAGCAGGTGTGTAGAACAGAGCTAACAGAAGACCAACATCTTGCCATGTATACAGTCTCTAACCACGCCACCGGCGAGACTGACAGTGTTACCGCACCTCTGACTGCACACGAGACAGAGGAATTAATGACAAAAGAGCCATACCCAGGGTTTGAGACACAAGTCCAGCAAATTCTGAAAGATGCTGATGCCATACAGGAGGATGCAGACCGCCACAAACTCCGCCAAGTCCTGTACAAATACAAAGAGTCATTTGCCAAAGACTCTTTAGACTGTGGCCTCACTAACCTTCATGTTGTGCGGATTCCAACACACCCAAGAGATCCACCCACTTTTGTCAAGCAATACAAGATCCCCCTAGAATCGTACGAACCCGTACAGGAGATCATCAACTCTATGCTTGAGAAAGATGTCATCCGTCCGTGTAACAGCACCTATTCTGCCCCCATCTGGCCTGTCCTTAAACCAAACGGAAAGTGGCGACCAACGATTGACTATAGGAAACTGAATCAACAGGTGCCATTATCACGGTGGCCCATGACACAGCTGGACCAAGAAATACCAAGGATCAGAGGAGCCACTATCTTCTCCACTCTTGATGTGGCCTCAGGATTTTGGACTATACCAGTGCATCCAGATGACCAACACAAGCTGGCTTTCACCTTTTGCAATCGGCAGTACACTTTCACCAGGTGGCCATTCGGCTATGCCAACTCACCCGCCGAATTTAACATCTTCCTCAAAAAAGCATGCCCAGATGCCAGTGTAAGAGGGAACTTAACCTATGTTGATGATGTCCTCTTGAAAAGTGTGACGGTGGCTGATCACCTGAAAGAAATTGACCATGTCCTGCACCAGCTGACCGCCGCCGGCGCCAAGATGGCCCTCCACAAAGGACAATGGTGCAAAACCAAGGTCAACTATGTGGGCCTGCTTATCAGACCACAGGGTATTGAGCCCCAAACCAGCCGCATCCAGGCCATTCAGAACATCAAGCCACCTGCCAATGTCTCAGAACTCCAAAGTTTTCTAGGTGTGTGCAACTATTCACGGCAGTTCATTGAAAACTATTCGGACATTGCACGCCCTCTCACTGCCCTTCTGAAAAAGGACTGCCCCTTCGTCTGGACAGACGATCAGCAAAATGCCATGAATGAACTGAAACGACATCTGTGCATTGCTCCAGGTCTGGCATACCCGGATCCACAGAAGGAGTTCTACTTGGACGCTGGATTCTCAAGCCACTGCCTCAGTGCTGGTCTATACCAACGGCACGACCAAGACAAAAGGGTGGTCGCAAACGCCAGTAAGACTCTTCTTCCCCCAGAGTGCAAATACTCAGACTGTGAAAAAGCCCTGCTCTGTACTGTATGGGCCATCCAAAGATTCTCCAACTACATCGGGGCACAGAAAGTGATCATCGAGACCTGTCATCAACCTGTCACTTTTGTTAACAGCCAACGTATCCGAGATGGTGTGGTCACAAATGCACGCATTGCCACATGGCTAATGGCCCTCCAGGGGCGCAACGTGGAAGCACGATATGCTCAAAATCACAAGTCGGCGCTGGGTAACGGCCTGGCAGCCTGTCAAAACTGCTCCGACAACACACAGACTGATATCGTAGAAGCAGAAAAGCCCCAACTACTGCCACCGACTTGCCACAGGTACTTTGACGAGAATGTCTGCCAAGGCATGCCCACAGCCTACGTCGATGGATGTTCCTACAACAACGAAGGCATCCTAAATGCAGGTGCAGGTGTTCTCTGGCTAAATGATCATCCATGCCCACCACAACACTTCAAACTGGGCCCACAATCATCACAATATGCCGAGATAGCAGCTATTCTCATAAGCCTGCAAATAGCATCATCTCATAACATCAGAGAACTGCTAATCTGCACAGACTCCAACTATGCCAGACTTAGCTTCACATGTCATCTTCCAGGCTGGAAGCAAAATGTTTTCAAGACAACAAACAACAAACCAGTTAAACACCAACACCTGTTCCAGGCATGTGACGACATCACAAGTGAGCATGATATGATTGTCTACTGGAAGAAAGTGAAAGGACACTCAAAGCAACCTGGTCCAGACAAGGACCTCAACGACCAAACGGATGCCCTAGCCAAAGCAGGTGCATTACATGGCGAGGTATGGTCTCCACCAACCCAACCACCCACCCTTAACGTGGCAGCCATAACCCGCAGCAAACATACTCAACCTGCCACAATACCAACCTCACAGCCGCTTACTCTGGGTCCTCAAATCTCCACAAATGACATTGCTGACATGCAAGCCTCTGACTCCTCCATACAGACTATTCTTCACCACCTCTCGGACCCCTCCATCCACCCTATTACGCCTGCTCAGCTTGCTGATGCTCCGACCCTCAAAGCACTACTCAACGTAAAACCCATGCTGCATGTGATGGACAACATTCTATGGTATGTCCCTGATGACCACACTGCGCCAAGGCTTGTGGTGCCACAGTGCCAAAGGGGGGTGTGGCTGATGTATGCCCACGACGCACCATGTGCGGGACACCACGGCACAAGAGCCACTTACGAGACACTAAAACAAGTGGCATACTGGCCCGGCATGCAACAGGATGTGGCAGAGTATGTGAAAGGATGCCTTGTTTGCTGTCAATTCCAACCAGCAAACCCAAACCACAGAGCCCCGCTGCAGCGCAGAGGAGTCACATTTCCTTGGTCAGACCTCCAAATTGACTGGGTCAGACCCCTGCCGAGGTCAACAAGAGGCAACAAGTATTTCCTCACAGTCGTATGCCAGTTCGCAAAGTGGGTAGAATGCCTCCCTGCACCCAATGACACTGCACAAACTACAGCATACCTCCTGATGAATCACATATTCTCCAGGTTCGGTCTGCCGCTGAGAGTCAACTCAGACAGGGGCACCCACTTCACAGCTGAGATCATGCAGCAGATTTGGAAACTTCTGGGAATCCAAGCACAATTGCACATAAGTCACCATCCAATCTCTTCGAGTCAAGTGGAACGATCGAATCGGACTGTGGTCAGCATGCTAAGAAAATACGTGTCTGCTAACCAGAAGGACTGGGATGTGAAACTCCCCCTGGTGCTTATGGCCATCAGAGCTACTCCACATGAGTCAACAGGTGTGCCTCCCTTCGAATTATTTACCGGCCGTCGAATGACTTTGCCCTTGCACCTGCTGTACCAGCCAGGAGACTCCAACCTTGTCACCGCCTACACCACTCACCAATACCTTGAGGAACTACACCGGCATTTGAGAACCACATTTGCTTTTGCCTAGCAACGGCTCCAAAAGAGTGTGGAAGGCCAGAAAGCATACTACGACCGGAAGGCGTCACACCAAGAACTGGATGTGGGTGACAAAGTCTGCTACTACCGCTACACACAGCCGTCTCAGACAACCTCTCATCGGCTATCAAAGAAATTTCTGCCACACTGGACGGGACTGCATGATATTGTGGACAAACTCTCTCCTGTCGCATACCGGATCAAGCTGAGCCGGGGACAGAAAGAACCAGTTTTCAAATGGGTCCATCGTAACCAGATCAAGAGACATGTGGCTGCTGGCAGGGAAAGACAGGGAGGGGCTAGTACTAACTAGGCCTTGCTATAGAGCTCAAACAAAGACTGTCCTGAACAGACAAGAACTTTCCTCGCTGATTCACTACCTTTCTCCTCCTTCTCTGAACCAGGATGTTGCTGTGGCTCTCCATCCTATGCCTCCAGCTAACCAGAGGACAGCCGCAGCCTGATATCATATCACCAGGTCCAGCATCAGGCATTGTACTGCGTGACCAACCTGGACTTCTCATCTCATCGCCCGATGGACTGAAAATACCCTCGCTCACGCAGAAGCTGATATCAAACACATGCTCACCCAGTTGCAGAAAATGACTGTCACCCAAGCAGAGCTAACCAGACATCACCAGCGTAACAAACGATTCCTGGGGGCCTTGCTCGGCGCTGCTGCTGCTGTTGGAACCCTGTTCAACCTGGGAGTCACCAGTGTCAACTCCGTGCGCCTATCTACCCTGAGGCAACATGTAAAAGAGATCCAGACTGAGATTCCCCAGCTTAGAGAACAACTCACACTACAGGGCAAAACCCTGCAGACTATAGGCAAATCATTAAAAGGCACCTTGGTGGTTCTGAACACTCACAGTGTCCTGCTGAACCAAACTATGAAACCAAACTATGAACTCCGTAAAACAGTTATTCTCTGTTATACAGAATGTTGTTGCCCAGACTCAGCTGGTCACCACGCTAATGTCTGACATGCTCCATGAGGTGAGCTCCTCCATTGACAGCTTAGCCATGGGTAGAATCCCCCCATACCTGGTGCCCCTGAGCCTAGTACAGACAGTGTTATCCTCGGCTACTGCTCATCCACCTGACTCTCTCCAAGCCCACCTCGCCTACTCCCTGGGGGGCTCCATCCTGCTACATGTCGACCCAGAGCACAGCGAGATGGCGTTTCTTCTGAATCTACCCGTCATTGAACCTGACAACATTTACAGACTCAAAGACATTGTCAATGTCGGATTTTGGCAAGGGAACACTCACATCAGGATACACACCCCAGATGTGGTGGCCTACCACGACAGTAACCCACAGTTATATCTTCCCCCAAACCTGCACATGTGTACCCTGACCAAAGACATTCACTATCTCTGCCCCAGCAAGCCCTTCCTCTGAGACAACACTGAAGGAATCTGCGGGTTACAACCCACGCAAAGAGAGACTCTCTGCCCTGCTGAGGCCAAGCCTCATGCACAAGTCACAGAAACGCAAGCAGAGATTGTGGGAAATCAGTGGCTCGTCAACACGCCTATCCGTGCCGCTACACTGACCTATGACCAGCACGACACTGCCACCCGTATCAGCCTGCCCAACCAGAGCATGTGGATTCAAGTACCCAAAGGTGCCATCCTCCACCTCGGGGACCTGGCTCTGTACCACCTTCCAAGTGACGAGTACCAATCTGAGGTAGAAATTCCAGACTTCTTCAAGGATCACAGTCTCATCCTGGAACCTGAAATGGAACTGAGCATTGAGAAAGGGGGACCCCAAATGATTGACATCACCCCAATCGACACAGCCCTCCAAGCACTGTCTCGGCTGCCTGTCCAGGCCAACTTTCCCATTGCCCGATCCTGGACCGCCGCTGACACTGCACTTTGCCTCGCCACAGCAATTGGGTACACCCTGACACTCGGCCTTGCCTTTGTCCTATTCAACAGAGTCAACGGGGTGCGAAGGTCCATGAACAGGTGCACAGCTGCCTTTCCTCAAACCTTCAAACGGAACCATCGAAAAAGAGGGACCCAGGCAGAGACCATGCTGAACCTGACCACTGTTAACACCACAGCTGGGGATCCGAAGGCTGAGGAAAATTAGAAACCACCTGCCACCCAACCTTCATGATCCACCTGCCATTTAACCATCAGGATCCACCTGCCATTCAACCATTCTGATCCACTGTTGTCTGATGATGTCTCAATTCAGAACATCTTCAGCCAAAAGGGGGATTCTGTAACGTCTGCTTAGGATCAGTGATGGCTGATTTCACTTTGTTTTTAGAAAACCTTTTAGCCTTTGACATTTGCATATAAATTACTAACCTGGCCTCATTGTTTACATTTATATGGGTGCTAAATTGCAGATGGTCTTTGTCACTATCAAAAGGGTATCTTGGTATTTTTGAAGTAAAGGCCTCTGGGGTATCTTTATCAATCTTCAAACACATTCCACATAAGGTTGGATGACCCCCGTGCCAGAGACTAGTTGTCTGTCCTCACAATTCCCAATACACATCACACACACACCTAAAGACATGTTCTCTATTTTAGGCCATAACTAAGTAGTTATAAATGTATCTGCTATATGCATGTGTTGTATGTATATTCCCCTGTTATATTAACTTAGTTAAAACCCTTTTCTTGTATTAGTTAGACGTTAAATGCCTATATTCCAGTGCATGAGTGTATCTCTTCTTTAATATCATCCGAAGGTTACTTTCTTGGTATCAAAATGATCTCCTCTTTATTTCTCACACAATGACGTACACTATGTGATCGTGAAATGCATCAAACAAATCATACTATGTTTTGAATTAAAATCGGTACTAGCGTTCCAGATCAGCAATAAAATGTGAATGGGCCATAAAACGGAGACAAAGGGAGCTTCCCGCTCAAAATGCATGCCTCTGATTGGCCACTCCACCCACAAAATGGGTGCGGCCATGAACCATTAAAAGTTTGGAACCCAGACTAATCATTGCTCAAAAACTCTTCTCCTTGAGACAAAGACACTCCAAAACTCTCCTCTTGAGTTTAACCTTCCGGCAGTGTTTACCTTCAAGTAACGTTGTGGATTTACTTTGGACTTCTTCAACTTCCTCCTCAAGAAATCATCAAGAACCTCGTCTACCGCATCAAGACTCTTATTCAGCAACAAACCAATGCAAGTAACCATTTACAACTGATTAGATGCGTGTTTAAGTTTGAACCCCTTTTAAGGTGAATTGTGGCTCTGATGATTCTCATTGAGGTTGTGGTTAATTGATGTGAAATACTGCCATTCTTTACTCTTCTCTCTCTTTTCCTTACTTTCCTTCATTCTATATATATGTTTTGCTTAGTGTGTTTGTATGTTAATTATAGTTTCATTTAATAAATCCCTTATATTCACAATTGATTGTCTCTGTGTTCCGCTCACATTTCAAAGTCACTGAAAGATTGCTCCTTGCTACATGCTAACTACTGCTAGCACTGTATAAGTAGGAAGGCTATTGTTCCTTGGCCAGGAAAATAAACTTCCTAGAATTGATAAATAATTATATTGTCTGCTCGGTGGACGGACAGATCAGGTAATTGTAATATCGATTCTGCTACAGTTAATTCTAAGATTTAATCCAAATATTTATTATTAATTATAACCAGTTATAATTAATTATAAATAATTCCCTTTTTTTTAAGCTAATTCGCTACACTGGGGATCGAGTCTGCTTACAGATAGGAGGTTGAGCAGCTGGCTGTCTGGTGCAGTCACAACAACCTGGAGCTGAACACGCTCAAAACAGATGATAGAGATGATAGTAGACTTCAGGAGAAACCCCCCTGCTCTCCCCCCACTCACCATCATGAACAGCACTGTGGCTGCAGTGGAGTCATTCAGGTTCCTGGGCACCACCATCTCTCAGGACCTGAAGTGGGACATTCACACTGACTGTTGTGAAAAAGGCCCAGCAGAGGCTGTATTTCCTTCACCAGCTGAGGAAGTTCAACCTGCCACAGGAGCTGCTGAAACAGTTCTACTCCGCCATCACTGAGTCTCTCCTGTGTTCATCTAAAACTGTTTGGTTTGGTTCAGCTACCAAAACAGACATCAGAAGACTACAACGGAGAGTCAGGAATGCTGAGAGGATTATCGGAGCCCCTCTACCCAACCTCCAAGATCTTTATATCCACAGAGTGAGGAAAAGGGCTAAGAAAGTCACTCTGGACCCCTCACACCCAGCTCACTCCCTCTTTGAACTGTTGCCCTCTGGCCAGCGCCACAGATCACTGAGCACCAAAACAGCCAGACACAAGAACAGTTTCTTCCCCCTGGCTATATTCCATCTTAATAACACATAACACACCCTAGTACTGTACATCTGTAAATAACTCATCAAACCTTCATCTTTACATAGGACACATGCACATTCACAGTTCTGTCTATGGACATTTTTCATTTTTCTTTTCTGTATATTTTTGTTTTTATTACTATAGTTATTTATCATTTATTGTCTGTTCTCTTCATTATTAGTGTTTTTTTATTACCTTAATTATATGTTGTCTGCACTATGTTTGTACTTTCTGCACTGGAAGCTCCTAACACTAAGACAAATTCCTTATGTGTGTAAACACACATGGCAATACAACTCTTTCTGATTCTGATTCTTTCTGAGTAGTCGGGGGTAAGCTTTGAGGCCACAGTGACACCTTGTGGTGCCCAAACGAAGTACAAGAAGTGTACCCTGCATGCCTGTTAGGGTTGATAGTGTGGGATGAATGTATGGAATGCCAATACTGCCATAATTAGAAATAAATAAATAAATAAATAAATGTACAAAGAAATGTTAAAAAGCAAATATAAATAAATGAATGGTTACACTTTATTTTGATAGTCCACTTTAGACATTCTACTAACTATAAGTAACTTTGTAACTACATGTCTACTAACTCTCAGTAGGGTAGGTTTAGGGTTAGTAGAATAAGTTGACATATACTTGCAAAGTTTCTGATACTCAGTATGTTGTATGTTGTGGACCCATCAAAATAAAGTGTTAGAAGATATTAAGCAGACAGTCTACTAATACTCTAATGACTGCTAGTTGACATGTAGTTGCAAAGTTACTTACTGTTAGTAGAATGTCTAAAGTGGACTATCGACATAAAGTGTTACCAAATAAATATATAAATAAATGTACAATGAAAAGTAAAAAAAAAAAATAATAAATAAATAATTATTTATAATTTTATTTCCTTATGTATTTTTTTACATTTTTTTCCCACATTTATTTCCACTTTTATTTATTTTCAAATTTATGTATTTATTTACATATTTATTTCCACATTTGTTTATTTCTACATTTCTTTGTCCATAGGGTAATGAGGAGGGCGTGTTTTACCTCAGGAATAGCAATCGAGCCAGAGTAGGCAAGGGTTAAGCTTTGAGGTCACAGTGGTGCCCAAACCAAATACAAGAAGTGTAGCCTACATGACGTGCCTGTTGATAGTGGGTGTGATGAATGACTTGGGCAATATTGCCAAAAATCTTATTTCACAGGTCAGTGGTGTAACTACATACAGTGCAGTCGCACGAAGTGACTATGTTAATATACATATAAATGTTAATTATACAATATAATTAGTGCCAAGATTCTTCACAGCAGTGAATAAATACACAATTTCACATATTTTACTTTTGTGCCTTGATAGTCTAGCAGTAGAACTTCTGTCAAGCATTTCAAAGGTCTTGTGTTCGAATCCACCCTCATATAGACTTTTTTTTTTCTTTTTCATTAAAACCAAAAGTGTTCATCAGTGATTGTATATCAAGAGCAGGGACACGTTTGTGTGCATTTTGTTTTGGTTTTGTGCTTTTACCAGAACGAAGCACTCGATCGTCTGTGTGAAGATTGCAAGAGAAAATTCATAACAGCGGCAACAAGCACTTGCCATGATTTCAAAAACAACACATTCCAGTGATAGATCGCCTGTTATTTGACACACACCAACGAATTTCTTATCGAATGGAGATGTTTCTTTCTTTAGGTACATCCGTGCATCACCGCAACATGTTGCAAAAAGTGATGGGGTCGTGGGGACACGTCCCACCTGCAAATTACGCCTATTCAATAGGCTAGTACTTTGAGGAAACTATTAAAAATATTCCACAGAATGGATAGTCTTGTTTTATTTGTTATATGTCATTTCCATATACATATGATAAATTGATAATTATTTGTTGAGTTTCAGTTCATCTTTGAGACAGAGTCTCTCAGAGGTGGCTGAAAGCGCACCCTATTTATTAATTATATTTTTATTTTACAAAAGCACAAGGTTTAGTTTTTATTGTGAGTGTACACAAATAAAAGTAGAACATTTATAGTTTATAATGATGTCTTGCACTAATCTATATGACCAAAAATGACGGAGTTTGTAAAGGATTTGTAACCTGTTGTGCACGTAAAAGTAGTAAATATGACTGTGAAGGGAAATTGTAGTCGCGTTTCAAATACATTGATCTACCCTACGGCTTGCGTCAACTCGACGGTGTTCTGAGCTGGGCTGCGTTTCTCTATAATGATTGATCTTAGTGTTGAAGAGCATTTTTTACAAGTCATTTTATGAACGTTCATTATTGTTTCACGTGCGTTTCCCAAAAATGCACTTAACACAATCGTGTTAAGTGCTACTGATAAGTGCTACTGAGGAGTCCCTATCCGTTTGTCTAGTGCTGAAAAGTCAATTTATAGAATGGCTCGTAATTGTACACGCTCGTTTATTGAAATGTTAACCTAATGCTGTGTACCAGACAGCTAGGATATAATATAATATAATAGTTAAATATAGTATTTAAACACTCGCCAAGCACCAAATGCGAATAAAAATCTGTGTTGGCGAGTACATGACAAGATATTGCTCATTTCAGAAGATTAACTTTTCTTTATTCTTCATAACCCGACACATAGCGACACGTAGGAAACAGTGCAGTGCAGTATATAGTTGGAAGGCTGCGTGTTTCAGCGGACGAAAACACACACAATTATGTCAAAATACGTGGTTTTGGCGAGTTACATCATAAACGTGTAACAGTTCTATGTTGAATTTACTGTTACTGCAGTTCTTCTCCTCAACACTAGAGGGCTACGTCCTCAGGTAGGAGGGTGAGGACTCCAATATAAGCAGAGGGAGTAAGTGAAGTTGAGGGGTGTGGTTGGTTTTAATACAAAGGCAGGATGTTTGAGTTGGAGCTCACTGGTTTTCATCCTTTGTTAGGCCAGGGATGAGAAAATGTTTTCTATTGAATCTCTGGACCTTATGTTAAATTAAGTGTATGTTACGCAAGGTCTTGAGTTAAGTAGCTCTATTAGACTGTGTACGATAAGTTCAACCGCGAAATGCGTGTGGGAAATGCCATTGGATTACATACCGACGGTCTGGGGATTATTCATTGACTGTTTCATCGTGCCATCGCCGGTATTGGAACACTTGGGACAAAATTATTGGCAACGGCCAGACAACGCTGGAAACACAGGTTTTTTGTAAAACTTATTGCGTGGACTGTTTTGAAGGAACTGATTTGTATATATTATGGAGAGGGGGTGAAATGGTTGTTTATGTGTGGAGGTTGCTTGTTTGTATACACTATGACACTTTAATATATTAGTATCAAAAACTCAATGGATGGTATCCCATATTTTTATTGTGGCTTTCGTTAAACTGATGTTTGATGTTATATGTTACATAAAATGACGCCCGAACAGGGACCATCCAAATTATATTGAGTAAAAGCAGTGAGTACTTACATGAGAGGTAGTTAATTTGTATGACAAGAGTTTTGTATAGAGTGTTTACACCCCTGCCAGTCAATTTATTGTATGAATACTCATTCTGAAGGTCATACTTCCTCATAACTTTTCTGAATGGCGACTGACCCTGCCGAGACTGGGAGTGAGTATCTCATAGAGCCTAATTATAATTCAGATGCATTTATGGTGCATCGAGAACCTGTCCATGACCTGATTCAGTCATTCAGTAGTCTTTATCTGGAGCCTGAGCAGGAGGCCGATGAGGTGAAAGAGGTTGAGGATAGTGGTTTGCTACCACTTCCACCACCTCCTGAAGAGGATGATGAAAGTCTTATCTCCCTAGTGTTGGCCAACCGAGTTAAATATTTGGAAACTAGAATGAGTGAAGTAGAAAGAAACTTGAGTAGCCGTCTTGATAAGTTTGAAACTCAGGTGCTGGATCATTTGAACGCTCATCAGAACCAAATAAGTTCTTTAGAAGGTCAGGTCAAGGCTTATGAAAGGTCTTTGAATCAACGAGATGAAACAATTGTTACCGAGGCTAAGAATGAATGTCAACGAATAAAACAGATCTTAGAGGAAAGCATCCAAGATTTGGGTAGAGCAGTCATGGATTGTCTTAAGAGGAGAGATGCTACTTCCACTCCTGCCAGACATTCAACTCCACTTCCAGAAATTTACTCTCGCTCTATTCAGTTCAAAACTCCCATAAAACTTGACTTTCCAAAATTCAGCAGTTTGGATGGGGAAGATCCTATTGCCTATCTGGAGAAGTGCGAAGAGTATCTCGCCATCCAACCTTTAAGCAATCTCGAGATTTTGTCTATGTTACCATCTGTTCTTACCCATACGGCTAAGGATTGGTGGGTAGCTGAGAAGGCACGCGTCAAATCGTGGACACAATTTAAAACAGTCTTTCTGCAGTCATTCTTACCTGAAGATCACGAAGTAGAAGCAGAGAGAAGGATTAGGGAAAGAAAGCAGGCAGTGGATGAGAACATTCGTTCTTTTGTTTATCAATATAGGGCTCTGTGTTTAAGATTGAAACCTGCCATGACAGAGCGTGAGATTCTTCAAGCTATATTGAGGAACTGCAATCCACGCATTGCCAGCATTCTGAGAGGAACTGTGTCCACGATAGAAGAGTTAGTGCGTGTAGGCACGCTGGTGGAACGTGATCTGAATGAAGAGAGAGTTTTTTGGAGGCAAAGACAAGCAGAGCAAGCAACATTACGTGGAGGAGGAAAGCCAGGCCGAGGACGTCCCAACAGCCATAACATTGCTGTATATACAGAGGTTTACCAACCCCCCATGACTACTTTGACGTTGCCTGTAAATATTCGTAACCATCATCTGGAAGCAATTATTGACACCGGAAGCTCTTATTCTTTAATCCAAGAGTCTCTCTGGGATCAGATCAAGCAGGAAGGGGAGACTTTGCAGTCCAGTAAGGGTCAAACATTTTCGCTTGCCAACGGTCATATACAGCACGCGTTAGGAAAAGTTTCTCTACAATGTGTAGTGCACAACCAAGTATATCCGTTCAGGGTATTTGTGATGAGGAATCATGATTTGACCTTTCCTCTCATTATTGGACTTGAGTTTCTGTCTATTTCTGGTATGAAGTTGGATTTTGCTTCCGCATCCTATGTATTCCCTGAAGAGGAGAAGTCACATTATTTTATTGCTCCCGCCAGCTTTAAACTTGATGATAGATTTTCTTCTGCTACTAGACTGCACGTAGCGCTTCCATCTGTGCGGATGAGTGATGCTAACCGAACAATGATAAAAGGACTGGTGGATGCAGCTGAGGTTTCACGAAGTCAAAAACGACAGCTAGAACAACTGTTGTTCGAATGGACCACGGTGTGTACAGATTCATTGGGATGTACTTCCAAAATTACCCATCAAATTAATACTAAGGATGAAATACCGGTTAGGAGAAAAGCATATCCGACACCTGTCCATAAACAAAAGTTTATAGATGCTGAAATAGCTAAAATGCTGGAAAAAAAAATAATCAGACCGTCTACCTCTCCCTGGGCTGCTCCAGTAGTGCTGGTACCAAAGAAGGATGGGAGTACGCGCTTTTGTGTTGACTATAGAGCCTTGAACACCAAGACCCCCCTTGATGGCTTTCCTATGCCACAGGTGCATGACATCCTTACTTCTCTTTACGGAGCTACGGTTTTTAGTACGCTGGATTTGAGGAGTGGCTACTGGCAGGTATGCATGGAAGAGGCCAGCATTGCTAAGACTGCGTTTGTCACTAAAACTGCCCAATATGAATTCTTACGTCTTCCCTTTGGGCTGAAAAACGCTGCAGCAACTTTCCAACGATTGATGAATTCCATCCTGCGGAAGTTTATTGGCAAGTTTTGTTTCGTCTATATTGACGATATTGTTATATATTCTACCAATGTCCAGGAACATTATGGACATCTCCGTCAACTATTTGCTGAATTGGAGGCTGCAGGATTGACAGTGAACCTGAAGAAGTGTAATCTTCTCCAAAAATCCCTTTCTTTTCTTGGACATGTGGTCTCAGAGGGGGGAGTGAGGACAGAACCCTCAAAGGTAGAAGCCATAAAAAACTTCCCCATTCCTAAGGCAGTGAAGGAAGTTCAGCGCTTTCTTGGGTTAGCGGGTTGGTACCACCGCTTTATTCCCCATTTCTCCGAACAGGCAGCCCCTCTCCATGCTCTAAAGAAGAAAGAGGCTAGATGGGAATGGACCACAGAGTGTCAGCGAGCTTTTGAAACTTTGAAAGAAGCTCTTCAGAAAGCCCCTGTGTTGCGACCTCCTGATTTCAGTCGTGACTTTCGAGTGCAGACTGATGCTAGTAACATCGGGCTCGGAGCTGTTCTTACTCAAGAGTCAGAGCAGGGAGAAAGTGTCGTAGCATACGCTTCAAGACTCCTGCATGGAGCTGAAAAGGCCTATTCTACAGCAGAGAAAGAATGCTTGGCAGTTGTGTGGGCTGTGGAGAAATGGCGTGAATACCTAGAAGGCCGTCGTTTTGACGTACTGACAGATCATTCCGCTCTTACTTGGGTTTTTAACCAACCCCGACCTTCATCCCGTCTCACGAGATGGGCGATTAGGCTGCAAAGCTTTGAGTTCATAGTGAAGTATCGGAAAGGTCAGTGCAACCTAGTTCCGGATACATTGTCACGGGGGTTGGAGGAGGAGATTCAAGGGAGCATAGCCCTTTTGCAAGCAAAGGGTGTACCATATGATTTGCCGGTGAGCTGGGAGGATATCGGTAGAGAACAGAAGGAAGATGTTACTTTCCAACCTTTGTGGGATGAGGTAAAGAATGGTAACGCAAGTACCCACCGTGTACATTATGTTAACCAGAATGGTTATCTTTTCAGAAGTACCATTGACAAGAATGGGGGTCAGAGTTTACAAGTTGTTATGCCACCTAAACTCCGTGAACATTGTCTGCAGTATGTACATGCTAGTCCATTAAGTGGGCATCTTGGGCGTATGAAGACATTACGGAGGTTACTAGAGGTAACATATTGGCCTGAGATTCGAAAAGATGTCTGGAAGATGTGTAAGGAATGCCAAATATGCCAACAATATAAACCCCGCATCTCTAAACTGGCTGGGCGTCTCCAGTCCACACCAGTGGTCGAACCAGGGTACATGCTGGGGGTTGATTTGATGGGGCCATTCCCTAAAAGCACTCGTATGAATGAGTACCTACTGGTGGTAGTGGACTATTGCAGCAAGTGGGTCGAACTGTTTGCGATGAGATCCGCAAAGACCCCTCTAATAGCTAATATTTTAGTTAAAGAGATCTTCACGAGGTGGGGAACTCCAGTGTATCTCGTGTCAGACAGAGGACCCCAGTTCACTTCCCAACTGCTGAATGAGACCTGCAGGCAGTGGGGAGTGATACAGAAACTTACCACCGCTTACCATCCCCAGACAAATCTTACCGAACGTGTCAATAGAGTTCTCAAGACAATGATAGCCTCCTATGTTCAAGATAATCACCGACAATGGGACCGGTGGGTTGCTGAATTCCGCTATGCCATCAATTCCGCCTGGCAGGAGAGCACAGGTCATACTCCAGCTGAGATCGCCTTAGGGCGGAAGTTGAAAGGCCCATTGGAACGGTTGGTACATAAGCCTCCAAACCCTGACCATGTAGCATATAGTTTGCTAGAGCGGCAGAAAGCAATGCTAGGAAAAGTGAAGGAGAATGTCAATAAAGCTCAGGAACGACAGGCCAGATATTATGATCCCCGAAGAAGATCAGTACAATACCAACCTGGAGATTTAGTCTGGATACTCACTCATCCACTGTCTCGTGCAGGTGATGCTTTTATGGCGAAGTTAGCAGCTAAATGGCAAGGTCCTGCTGAAGTAGTGTCACAGGTTAACAAGGTTAATTATAAATTAAAAATGCTAGATAATCCGGATGGCATGGACATATATCATGTTGAAAAATTGAAACCCTTCTTTGGGGCTGTTCAGCCTTTTTCTAAAGGGGAGGGTGTGTAACAGTTCTATGTTGAATTTACTGTTACTGCAGTTCTTCTCCTCAACACTAGAGGGCTACGTCCTCAGGTAGGAGGGTGAGGACTCCAATATAAGCAGAGGGAGTAAGTGAAGTTGAGGGGTGTGGTTGGTTTTAATACAAAGGCAGGATGTTTGAGTTGGAGCTCACTGGTTTTCATCCTTTGTTAGGCCAGAGATGAGAAAATGTTTTCTATTGAATCTCTGGACCTTATGTTAAATTAAGTGTATGTTACGCAAGGTCTTGAGTTAAGTAGCTCTATTAGACTGTGTACGATAAGTTCAACCGCGAAATGCGTGTGGGAAATGCCATTGGATTACATACCGACGGTCTGGGGATTATTCATTGACTGTTTCATCGTGCCATCGCCGGTATTGGAACACTTGGGACAAAATTATTGGCAACGGCCAGACAACGCTGGAAACACAGGTTTTTTGTAAAACTTATTGCGTGGACTGTTTTGAAGGAACTGATTTGTATATATTATGGAGAGGGGGTGAAATGGTTGTTTATGTGTGGAGGTTGCTTGTTTGTATACACTATGACACTTTAATATATTAGTATCAAAAACTCAATGGATGGTATCCCATATTTTTATTGTGGCTTTCGTTAAACTGATGTTTGATGTTATATGTTACAAACGTAGTCTTAAATGAGTTATAAAGTCTTAAATAACCGTGAAGAGTTGGGAGAAAATTGAATATGTGTCAGATCTGCGTCATGTGCATCAGGTTTTTAAAGAGACAGCGCTGATTTAAAGTGAAACCTGCTGAAGTCTGTCATTGATGTAAATCAAAGAACAAAAGAAAAAGAGAAATCATTGGACTGTTCTAGTCGCTGGTTAACTTTTGTAGCTTGAATAAAGATTAATCTGTATAGTTTATGCATATACAATTTATAGTTTATGTGAAGATTGTTTTAAGTGATTGTTTTAAAATCACTTAAATTAAAAGTTGTTATATATTTCAGAGCCTATTAAATGTTAAAAATAATGACTTTAAATTATGCTGTAATATTGTATGGCTAAAATTAATAGGTAAATCTTGGAACAATGCATTTAATAGAGACACCAGTAGCAGGACAAATTAAAAACATTGTAAATATGTTTAGTCATTGTAGTAATAACTGCCTGTTTTTAAAAAAAGAGTTTCATGGCCGGTAAAAAATTGACGTCATGTAAGTCATTGAAACATTTTTTTGAGTTTATCCCTATTTTTCCTAGTCTTTGAAGTATATTTCCTACATTACTTATTTTATTCTGGTTTTTTTTCTTACGATGCACATAGGGATTTACGATTACTCCAGAGCACTCGTAGATCTATGAAGATTTGCAAGTACTACTTACGTTATAATGGTTTTGGGATACGGTCCGCAAGTCTAAGATGATTCGTGCAATTGTTTCTATGATCAACTTAAGCTTACGATGCTTTTGGGAAACACAGCCCTGGTGTCCGAGTCTCAATCTATCTACACCTCCAGCCACCCCCCTCTCCCCCACACCTGCACTGCAGATAAGAGAAGATGACGTACTCCAGGTCTTCAAAAAGAACAAGAGAAGGAAGTCACCAGGTCCAGACGGTGTGACACCAGCCTGTCTGAAATCCTGTGCTGACCAGCTGGCCCCCATCTTCACACAGATCTTCAACAGTCACATTGCTGCTCATGATGGTGTTCACATAGACTCCATTGTTAAAAAGGCCCAGCAGAGGCTGTACTTCCTTCGCCAGCTGAGGAAGTTCAACCTGCCACAGGAGCTGCTGAAACAGTTCTACTCTGCCTTCATTGAATCCGTCCTCTGCAATTCAATAACTGTCTGGTTCAGCTCAGCTACCAAATCTGACCTCAGAAGACTACAGAGGGTAGTCCGGACTGCTGAGCGAATCATTGGTACAACCCTCCCCACTCTCCCAGAACTGTACTCATCCAGAGTGAACTAAAGGGCTGGTAAAATCACTCTGGACCCCTCACATCCATCACACTCCCTCTTTGAACTGCTGCCGTCTGGTCCATTTTCTCATTTTTCTTCACCGAGACTTTCTTCTAAGAGGCCTCCTTCGCTGCGTCCGCAACACATCATTCAACGGTAACATTCCTTTCCTACATATTTCTTTCCTGGCTATCTTCCTATTGATATATGCTATAACATTTTCTTACTAAATGCTTAATACAATACCATGTGTTGTGTCTTTCTTAACTCTTCCGAGTCGCCGATCACGCCGGCGTGATCAAGACACATGACCAGTTTAAGACGTTGAAGCATAAAAACAAAGTCACGTTGAGCGCTGCCGTCCACTTCTATCGAAAGTGCTGGCTTGAAACTCTATACTACTTTTTGTTTTGTGTTGATAGACCAAGTAAAAACGGAGATATGATCATTTAAAGGCATTTCATTATTGAATTCAGAGATGTCATGGTCTAGCTCAGTTTAGTTTAAATAGTATCTGTGCAATCAAATCGGCGATAATTGCTAGAAATTAGGTGTCCCCAACTGAGCAAGCCAGAGGCGACAGCGGCAAGGAACCAAAACTCCCTCTGAGACAGAATGGAGAAAAAAACCTTGGGAGAAACCAGGCTCAGTCGGGGGCCAGTTCTCCTCTGACCAGACGAAACCCACAGTTCAAAAGTTTCAGGTCCTAACAATAGTAGTATTATGTAGTTAGGTATTTTATTATATTTTTAGTTATATTTTTTAGTTTTATTGTATTTTAATTGAGGTCTCTGGGGGTCATCTGGGTGTCCTGGTCTCCGCTGACGATCAGGGCTGTAGACATCATCTCTTGGTGCTGATCCACCATCTGATCATAGGAAAGAAACAGACAAATATTAGCGTAGATGCCATTCTACTTACGATGTAACGAGTACACCGTGTGTTGTGGGGAGTGTTCCCGGTTCCGGTTGATCTAATTAATGCAGCCTAACAATCCTTTAACGGATTTGAATAATAGAAGCGTATTAGTGTGTTGCGTGTACGCCAGGATAAAGAGATGGGTCTTTAATCTAGATTTAAACTGACAGAGTGTGTCTGCCCCCCAAACAGTGTTAGGTAGATTGTTCCAGAGTTTGGGTGCTAAATAGGAAAAGGATCTGCCGCCCGCAGTCAATTTTGATATTCTAGGTATTATCAAATGGAACCATCACAAAAAGAAACCAAAAAGGTGCCCAGTTTCCTCGGATAGGAAGTGCATGTTCAGCGAGTCAAGCCGGGACTCCTTGAGCTTGCTCGATTTCCAGCTTATGGCTTGTTATGTCAAGCAGAATCAGGAAGAGCTTGTCTACAAGTTTCATATCTCGGCCTTCCTCGTTTTCAGGAATTCCAACAATTTGGCCGTTGTTTTGTCGATTATGATTCTCAAGGTCTTCCAACTTTTCCCAAACGCACTGCAAATCTGCCTTGGTCTCTAGTGGATTAGCAGCTAATTCCCTCTCCGATGACTCCAGATAATCGGTCCGTTTCCCGGCGTCCCTGATTTATTTAAAGTCCGGGGTAGGAGCTCGCGGTGTAGCAGCCACACTCGGCACCAGCAAAGAGTATGGCCTGGTCCTCAGCTGACAGCTTCATTGATTTCTACCCAATCAACACCAGTTTCATGTACAACAGTAAAGAGAAGACTCAGGGGTGCATGCCTTATGGGAAGAATTGCAAAGAAAAGGTTAGAGTGGGCATAGAAACACATACATTGGACAACAGATAATTGGAAAAGAGCGTTATGGATCTTAACCCCATTAAGCATTTGTGCAATCAGCTAGACTGTAAGGTGCGTGACAAGTGCCTGACAAGACAGCCACATCTATGGCAAGTACTACAGGAAAAGTAGGGTGAAATGTCATCTGACTATCTAGATAAACTGACAGCTAGAATGCCAAGGATCTGCAAAGCTGTCATTGCTGCACATGGAGGATTTTTTGATGAGAATGCTTTGAAGTAGTTTAAGGAGTTCTGCATTTGTTTTTTTTGTTTGTTTTTTTATTGTAATAGTAATGTTTCACATTATTAATTTCCTGACAATACATTGTGATAAGTTGAATGCCACTTTGGCGAATAAAAGTACCAATTTCTTTCCATAAGAGCAAAATCTGTAAATTGTCTGCCAGTGTATGTATTTATATACAGATACAGTATATATACTTTGGGAGTTCCACTCTCCCACATGATTGTTGTCCTGCCTACAAGGCATTTCATTTCCTGGTTTTTGAGGTAATTTTGTTAAATTGCACTCTTTCACATTTCCATTGGTTAGCTGTAATCACTTTTGGTACAAAGCTTTTTTTGCATACAGAAAACAAACACATTAATATAAAATAGTCCTTAATTGCTAAACAGTTGTTTGAAATGTCTTTTTGTTGTTGTTGTTGTAGCCTATTAGAGTTTAATAATGATCTGTAAGTTGTACATGAACTCATGAATGACATGATACTACGCAAAGGATAAAACCTTTTTATCCTCTTATCTGAACGAACGGTCTTTGGAAGGACCAGTGTGTGTCTGGCCTGAAAGCGGTCATTGACCCGTCCATGCTTGGAGATTCACTATCAATTTATCTTTCTTATCTGAGCACAAAATAATCTCTTTGTCAAGAACACTTCTTTTTCATGATTGCGTAACATGATTGGGTCCCACTTTATATTAGGTGGCCTTAACTAATATGTACTTATATTTAAATTAATAATTTGGTACAATGCACTTATTGTGTACATACATGTTTTTACATTGTTATATTTTTAAAAATACCTATATGTAGTTTCATCTGTAATTAATTTCTGTAATTACATTTGTAATTACACTGTTGACCCATCCCTTACACCTTAACCCACACTTAAACCGACCCAGACCACCAAACCTGTCCCTAACCTAACCCGTATCCCACCTCAATAGCAGCAGAAGTGTTTTGCAATACAATATGAACACAATAAGTACATTGTACTTATTTTTGATGTAAGTACATAGTAGTTAAGGCCACCTAATATAAAGTGTGACCCATGATTGTGCAATGGCATCATGCTGCTGTTGCTATTCTGTGGTACTCTCTTACTTTAAAGGGTGTGCCACATATTTTTCACTCTCATGAAATAAGTTAAAATGCAAATTGTCCAACGACAGGTTACAACAGAACAGTGAAAAATACATCATCTGCTGTGGGCGTAAGGTTTCACAAGCAGATATTCTTAGTTCTCTGTTAGCTACATAAAGCTCAGAAGCTACTTTTTGTGGATTACTGCACACACTGACTGCCAGTCAACTGTTGAACCAACTGTTAATAGGAAACATTTGTGTCCTGAACTGAATATACAACAGTTATTTTCTCTTATCTCTCCAGTATTTATTTATTTGATATTCTCGATTATAGAGCTAGTGATATTTCATACTGTATGTAAAAGCAGCATAATGGACTGTTTCTTTATATTTTCTCTTTACTTTTACATCTTTACACCTTTAAGATACCATCACAGATTAACTGAAATGACAAAATTGCTTCAATATTGATGCTTAGTTGGTTGGGTTTGTCAATTAATATAATGTATAATTATACAATCATTATATAATTATAATAGTGCCCGTATTTAAAAATGTATATTGCCAGAAGATGATCTGATGTTAAGACAATATAACAAATTGTATGCTGTCCTCTGAACCAATCACAGGCCAGAATTCCCAATCACTAATTCATATAGACAAATATCTATTATGTACAGAGTGCTAGTCCTGCCGCAGCATGACAAAAAAGTACCAAGATTGAAAAGATTTGAATGAAAACAACTTTTTGGTGTTCTGCATACCTGTAAATATTACATTGTTTCTTCCTTTAAAAATTCAGATCTTCCCAGCTCCCATTTAAAAACATGGGGAACGAGACTTCACGCTCAAATACCCACGTGGCCAACGCAACTGGGAAGAATCTTCGGATTTTCTATGAAGTGGATAAAATGAGGCTGGAAGAATTGGTGATAAATGTGGTGACAGAGATAGGAGGTACAGCATCAAAAACTGAACAATCAGGATCAGGAAAGATTTCCACCGACACGAAGATGGTTTTTAAACCAGACTCCCGGATCCGTTACCTTCACCTGCCGAAGCACGATTCATGCAACTTTACCGGGGAAGGCACCCTCTATGCCTCTGTCCTTGTGGAAGATGAAAACGACAACAAAATCTGCCTTGAGGTCATCTGCCTTAATTACCATATCCCCAGCGACCGGTCTTTCATCGTGACTGCCAATCATAACATCAAATTACAGAAGTATGGTGCAAGCATTTGGGTTGATGACTCCGGCCATAACCATCATCCTTAACTTTCCTCTTCATCCTCCTCCATTATCATGTTGAGTTCTAATTTTCTAATTATGAGAGGTGGCAACACCAAAGCAAGTGCCCATGCGTAGTTCTTATGGATCAAGATACCAAGCTTCATGGCAGAAAATACTGGTTCATTAATTGGAGTCGGTATCAAATTATAAATATCCATGAATTTGCAATAGAACTGCATTTCCACAGGAACCACACATAGTAACCATTTTGCTATTGATTTGCCAACATAAAAAATAAATAAAATAAAAAAGTCTCCCGAGTACCAAGACATTGTCTGTTAAACACATCAACAAATTCTAAATGTTCCATAACTTGACATAAAACTAGCAATCTGAAATAAACTTCACGTTTTGCAAGCCAAATTTTGGTAACACTTTATAATAACTGCACGCTATGAATCATTAGGTAAGCATTAGTAAATAGTCAGTTCATCATGTATAAAGCATTGTGCCAACATTAATAGTCATTAGTAAGCAGTTTGTAAAAACAGCTATAAATGCCTTGTTCTTGATTTATAAGGCTCGGTTATCTTTCTAACAGAAAAAAACGATAGGACGCTAAAGTAGAACATGGCTAATGCAATAGCTCAGTGAAAATTATTAAGTCACTTCGACCTGTTAAGTCTACATTAATATAAATCAAATAAATACTTACAAGTGATGCTGTTGCAAGGATAAAGATTACAGAAATATTTGGCTTTTTAAAGAAAGCCAATGTTACTGCTGCCCGCATAGAGCACTCACTACTTCCTGATCTACGTGAACACCCGAAATTTTAATTAAAATAACATTAAACTTGCCACTAGATGGAGCTCTAAACCGTTAATGAAGTGAATTTACATTTACATTTACATTTAAACATTTGGCAGACGCTTTTATACAAAGCGACGTACAATATGAGAACAATAGAAGCAGATAGACCATCGAGAGTGCAGCAGTATACAAGTGCCATGACGAGTTTCAGTTAGCACAGCACAGTACATATTGCTAGGTTGTTTTTTTTTTTGTTTTGTTTTTTTTTTTGTTTTTTTTTTAAATAAATAAATAGATGTAATAGGAAAGTGTTAGTACTAGTTGGTCAGGTGCTGGCGAAAAAGATGCGTCTTTAGATGATTTTTGAAAATGGCTAAAGACTCAGCTGTTCGAATTAAGATCGGGAGGTCATTCCACCAGCTGGGCACAGTCCAGGAAAAGGTCCGTGAGAGAGATTTGGTACCTCTTTGTGATGGCACCACAAGGCGTCGTTCACTTGCAGACCGCAAGCTTCTGGAGGGTGCGTAAGTTTGAACAAGTGAGTTTAGATATATTGATGCAGTGCTAGTTGTTGTCTTGTAGGCAAACATCAGTGCCTTGAATTTGATGCGAGCGGCTATTGGTAGCCAGTGTAACCTGATGAAGAGAGGGGTAACATGAGCTTTCTTTGGTTCATTAAAGACCACTCTGACTGCTGCATTCTGGATCAGTTGCAGAGGCTTGATAGTAGATGCGGGAAGGCCCGCCAAGAGAACATTGCAGTAGTCCAGTCTGGAGAGAACAAGAGCTTGGACAAGGAGCTGTGCAGCATGCTCCGACAGGAAGGGTCTAATCTTCCTAATGTTATATAAGGCAAATCTGCAGGACCGAGCCATTGTAGCAATATGGTCTGTGAAGCTTAACTGATCATCGATCACAACTCCAAGGTTCCTGGCCGTCATGGAGGGAGTTATGGTTGACGAACCTAGCTGTATAGAGAAGTTGTTGTGAAGTGATGGACTGGCTGAGAACACAAGCAGTTCTGTCTTGGCAAGGTTGAGCTGAAGGTGATGGTCTTTCATCCAGTTAGAGATGTCGCTCAAACAGGCTGCAATGCGAGCAGCTACCGTCGGATCATCTGGTTGGAATGAGAAGTAGAGTTGAGTGTCATCAGCATAGCAGTGATAAGAAAAGCCATGCTTCTGAATGACCGATCCTAATGACGACATGTAGATGGAGAAGAGAAGTGGTCCTAGCACTGAGCCTTGAGGAACTCCAGTAGCAAGAAGTTGTGACTCTGAAACCTCACCCCTTCAAGACACCCTGAAGGACCTATCTGAGAGGTAAGACTCAAACCACAGGAGCGCGGTTCCCGAGATGCCCATCTTTCTGAGAGTGGACAGGAGGATCTGATGGTTAACTGTGTCAAAAGCCACAGACAGGTCCAATAAGATGAGTACAGAGGATTTGGAAGCCGCTCTTGCAAGTCTCAGGGCCTCTGTAACGAGAGTAGGGCAGTCTCAGTAGAGTGGCCGCTTCTGAAGCCCGATTGGTTGCTGTCCAGAAGATTGTCCTGTGCGAGAAACAAAGAGAGTTGGTTGAACACAACTCGCTCAAGTGTCTTTGCAATGAATGGCAGAAGGGATACCGGTCTGTAGTGTTCTAAAAGTGCTGGATTTAGAGAGGGTTTTTTAAGCAGTGGGGTTACCCGAGCCTGCTTAAAAGCTGTTGGAAATGTACCAGTGTGAAGAGAGGTGTTGATAATGTGAGTAAGCGTAGGTATGACCGAAGAAGAGATGGCCTAAAGGAGGTGAGTGGGGATAGGATCTAGCGGACAAGTAGTGGGATGATTAGAAAGGATGAGTTTTGAGACTTCCGTCTCAGAGAGAGGAGAGAAGGAGGTGAGGGAGTGTGTATTAGTCGGTATGAAGTTATCAGTTTGTGGTGGGAGGAATTGGTCACTAATGGTTTTTGTTTTATTTGTGAAGAAAATTGCAAAGTCATCAGCTTTAAGAGTTGATGAAGGAGGAGGGGGAGGAGGACAGAGAAGAGAAGAGAAAGTTTTGAAAAGTGTGCGAGAGTCAGAACAATTGTTGACTTTGTTGTGGTAGTAATTCGTTTTAGCCGTGGATACGTTTGCAGAGAAGGAAGAGAGGAGTGACTGATACGCACTAAGGTCAGTAGAGTTTTTTGATTTGTGCCATTTCCTCTCTGCAGCCCTTAGTTTAGTGCGATGTTCACGGAGAACATCAGACAGCCAGGGGGCAGAGGGGGTAGAGTGTGCTGGTCTGGATGAAAGGGGGCAAAAGATGTCTAAGCAAGATGTTAGAGTGGAGCAAAGAGTGTCAGTAGCACTGTTTGCGTCCAGTGCTGAAAGCTGAGAGGGTGAAGGAAGTGCAGATGTAACCAATGAGGAGAGGCAAGAGGGAGAGAGAGAGCGTAGGTTACGGCGAAAGGTGACCTGTGGGGGAGTGTGTGTTATGACCGGAGTTAGTGTGAGGTTAGAAGTGATGAGGAAGTGGTCTGAGGTGTGCAGTGGAGTAACTAACGTGTTGTCAGTGGAGCAGTAGCGTGTGTAGATGAGGTCCAGATGGTTACCTGATTTATGAGTAGCCATGGTAGTCACTCGCTTGAGATCAAATGAAGTGAGAAGGGTGTTGAAGTCAGCAGCCTGGGGTTTTTTCTAGGTGGATGTTGAAGTCGCCAAGCAGTACCAGAGGAGTGCCATCCTCAGGAAAGTTTGACAGTAGTACATCCAGCTCATCCAAGAAGTTTCCCAGTTGACCTGGGGGACGATACACAACTACAACGTGGATTTTAGCAGGGTGTGTGATAGTAACTGCATGAGATTCAAATGAGCTGTTGCCTGTAAGAGATGGTAGAAGATCAAATTTCCATTCCTTTGAAATAAGGAGGCCCGTGCCTCCACCCCTCCCAAGTGTGCGAGGGGTGTGGGAGAAAGTGAAGTTAGTGGAGAGTGCTGCAGGAGTGGCAGTGTCCTGAGGTTTGATCCAAGTCTCAGTTAGGGCCATGAGGTTGAGACCGGAATGAGTAGCAATAGAAGGAATGAAGTCTGCTTTGTTTACAACAGACTGGCAGTTCCAGAGACCAATTGGAATAGAGAGTAAAGTATTAGAAGACCGAGGGACAGGCCGTAGGTTAGTAGGATTAGCCTGCCTCCAACGTATAGTGCGTGCCTTCCAAGTGTTAGTAGTTGTGGTGGAGATTTGAAAGCACATAGTGTGTACAATTGACTAAAATAAGTAAATGCGAACAAGTAGTGCAAAAAGTAAGGAAAGGGGAAAGAGCAATACTCAAGTGCCTTGTCGGTGTTCTTGCTCGGTGGAGTCGCGCAAGGTAGAGTCGATCGTCTTTACACTCGTCGGTCTTCACACATGGAGGGCTTCACACGAGGGCTGCCGCGACCGCTGCCGCGGTATAGAATCCAGTAGAATAGAATCCTGCTCTCATTAGAGTTACAGATGACCTGCTTCTATCATCTGACCGTGGTTGTATCTCTTTATTAGTTCTACTGGATCTTAGCGCTGCGTTCGACACTATCGACCACAACATTCTTTTGAATAGACTAGAAAACTTTGTTGGCATTAGTGGAAGCGCCTTAGCATGGTTCAAATCATACTTATCTGACCGTCATCAGTTCGTAGCAGTGAATGAAGAGGTATCATATCGATCACAAGTACAGTATGGAGTACCTCAAGGCTCAGTACTAGGGCTGTTACTTTTCACGCTTTACATGTTACCCTTGGGAGATATTATCAGGAGACATGGTGTTAGCTTTCACTGTTATGCTGATGATACTCAGCTCTATATTTCTTCGCGGCCCGGTGAAACACACCAAATTGAGAAACTAATGCCGAGCTCACACTGCACGATTTTAGCCCGATTTTTCACTCGCCGACAGGTTTTGATAAATCGCCGACAAATGCCCTATATCGGAGGCAAATCGGAGCTCGTTCACGCGAGTGACAATCGCGCAGTGTGAATTATCAAAGACGCGATATGAGGGAATCGCCGACACGTCGCCGACATCCGCGAAATATTTGGCATGCTAAATATCTGGAGCTGTCTGCGATTCACAATCCTGCAGTGTTCAATGATTTCTGACTGAAAACTACATCGCGATGACCTTCAGCCAATGAGAGACAAAGATACAGGGCAGAGGGAAGTTCAGTGAGGAGTTATGGACCATATCAGTATTTTAGTACAATTATATCATACAGAAACGAGCACAAACGCTTGACCAGCCGCAACATCAGCTTAACAGTTACTACAAAATTATTATTTACCACTCTTTGCACAACACAGTTTTTCTTTTTGTAGCTGGAAATCAGCACACAGACAATTTGCGGGCTATATTTTTTAAATACTTCCAGTCTCGCTCAAGAACAACGGTCTGACGCACACAGGTTCTCGCGTTATTTCCTTATCACTTCTCGCGTGGGTTTTGTTGTGAAACGTAGTTTGCGGATCAGACAGAGTTGTCGGCGATTCTTCCTATTGTGAAATCGTGCAATGTGAAAGCCCCTGTCGCCGATCCATCATGCAATGTGAACACAGCAGCGACTGAATGCTACCCCAGATAGTCACGCAGTGTGAAAACAACAGCGATCCGACGAGTTTGAAAATCGTGCAGTGTGAACTCGGCATAACGGAATGCATAGTCGATATAAAAAAACTGGATGACGAGTAATTTTTTACTGCTAAATTCTGAAAAAACAGAGGTGTTAGTTATCGGACCTAAAAACCCCACATATAATAACTTAGAACATTATCTAACACTTGACGGCTGCTCTGTCAATTCTTCTTCATCAGTCAGGAACCTAGGTGTGCTGTTTGATAGCAATCTTTCATTTGAAAGCCATGTTTCTAGCATCTGTACAACTGCGTTTTTTCATCTCAAAAACATATCTAAATTGCGACCTATGTTCTCAACATCAAATGCAGAAATACTAATTCATGCGTTTATTCATGCTCAAAGTTAGACTATTGTAATGCTTTATTGGGTGGTTGTTCTGCACGCTTGATCAACAAACTATAGTTGGTCCAAAATGCAGCAGCTAGAGTCCTTACTAGAACCAGGAAAAATGACCATATTAGCCCGGTTCTGTCAACACTGCACTGGCTCCCTATCAAACATCGGATAGATTTTAAAATCTTGTTAATTACTTATAAAGCCCTGAATGGTTTAGCTCCTCAGTACTTGAGTGAGCTCTTATCACACTATAGTCCTCCACGTCCACTGCGTTCTCAAAACTCTGGCCGTTTGATACCTAGAATATCAAAATCGACTGTGGGCGGCAGATCCTTTTCCTATTTAGCACCCAAACTCTGGAACAATCTACCTAACACTGTTCGGGAGGCAGACACACTCTGTCAGTTTAAATCTAGATTAAAGACCCATCTCTTTACCCTGGCGTACACATAACACACTAATACGCTTCTATTATTCAAATCCGTTAAAGGATTGTTAGGCTGCATTAATTAGATCAACCGGAACCGGGAACACTCCCCACAACACACGGTGTACTCGTTACATCGTAAGTAGAATGGCATCTACGCTAATATTTGTCTGTTTCTTTCCTATGATCAGATGGTGGATCAGCACCAAGAGATGATGTCTACAGCCCTGATCATCAGCGGAGACCAGGACACCCAGATGACCCCCAGAGACATATCCCCAGTGAAAACCACGATTGAATACAATAAAACTAAAAAATATAACAAAATAACTAAAAACATAATAAAATACCTAACTATATAATACTATTATTGTTAGAAATTGCAACAAAATCAAAATAGAAATATAAACTTTTGAACTGTGGGTTTTGTCTGGTCAGGGGAGAACTGACCCCCGACTGAGCCTGGTTTCTCCCAAGGTTTTTTTCTCCATTCTGTCTCAGAGGGAGTTTTGGTTCCTTGCCGCTGTCACCTCTGGCTTGCTCAGTTGGGGACACCTAATTTCTAGCGATTATCGCCGATTTGATTGCACAGATACTATTTAAACTAAACTGAGCTAGACAATGACATCTCTGAATTCAATAATGAAATGCCTTTAACTGAAAATTGAGTGTTTAATCTTATCATTATATATTACTGACACTCTATCCTCCAATTTGATACTGTTAAGTGCTTTGACACAATCTGTATTGTTAAAAGTGCTATATAAATAAAGGTGACTTGACTTGACTTTGACTGACGCTGACTTCACGTCAGCTGATTGTCGTGCACTTGCTCATATTGCTACTTTGACACAATCTGACACAACTTCAGCATCACAGCTGAGAGACACAATAGACTGATTAATAACACAAACTTAAGACTCTTACCGGTCTTTCCACATTGGAGAGGACATACTGTTTAAAATGGCAGAGAAGATTGCGGTTTGTATTGCGCACCAGCTACCGTGAAATAGAGAGGAATACCCCTTCTTGGACGGCTATTGTTTCACTGAGAAAGCTGATCTTCAGAAAGCTGACAGCATCTCTGCTTGGGAGTGGCAACAGGTGATGGCACATGCTCCATCGCTCTCTCTCTCTCTCTCACTCACACACATCCATCCTTGTTTATCCAATAAGTTGGTAGAGAGTTGGCACAAGCCATAAGTCAAGTCAAGTCACCTTTATTTATATAGCGTTCTACAATGCAAATTGTGTCTAAGCAACTGCACAATATCAAAATAGGAAATTAGAATAGAATAGTGTGTCAACAATGTAGAATGACAACATTAAACATTCAATTTTCAGTTAAAGGCATTTCATTATTGAATTCAGTGATGTCATCATCCAGCTCAGTTCAGTTTAAATAGTATCTGTGCAATCAAGTCAATGATATCGCTGGAAATGAAGTGTCCCCAACTGAGCAAGCCAGAGACGACAGCGGCAAGGAACCAAAACTCCCTCTGTGACAGAATGGAGAAAAAAACCTTGGGAGAAACCAGGCTCAGTCGGGGGTCAGTTCTCCTCTGACCAGACGAAACCCACAGTGGATAAAACAGTATAATCTTCTAGTATTTCTTAAAAAAAAAAAAAAAAAACCTTCTGATTATAGAATGACTTTCACTAAACAAAGAGCCTCAGACATGATCATGGGAAGAGAATGAAACACACACACACACACACACACACACACACACACACAGTGCTGCGTAGACAGTCATGCCCCAGTAAAAAGGGTGTATCGATGCCCATGTTTGGCTTAATTGTGATTACTTAAAAGTAATTAATTGACACATTGTGTCATTTATTATATGAAATAATTTCTTACTTTCTAGCGATTTTCGTTGATTTGATTGCACAGATACTATTTAAACTAAACTGAGCTAGACAATAACATCTCTGAATTCAATAATGAAATAAAGGTGACTCGACTTGAAACATTTTAATCAATTGAATGTCTTGACATACATGACATCTTTAAGATGAGTGGAAAGACCAAGCTCTATTGAATCGGACCGTTTTGAAAGCTTGGAGAACAACTTTTCTTTGATGCGCCGTGAGAAAAACAGTGAGAATGGGTTAAAATAAACACAGTTAGCATATTAGCTTAGAGTTGGACTACTGTCAAAGTATTTAAAGCCTGAGGAAAAGCCAGAAAGTGTGGTGTGTCACCTGTTTCTTAATAACTGCAGCATGCTTTAAATGTCGCACATTCATCTTCTCATTATAACCACCTTGTGCTGGAATGAGGCTAAAAGCACATGATCTCAATTTTAGGGGTGGTACGGTACATGTATTCGTACCGAACCGTCACGGTACGGCCATCTCGGTTCGGTTCATGAGGCCTTACGACGAATACAGGCAATTCACCCTCAATCCAGAAGGGGGCGCCCGCAGTAATGCAGCACTGCTTGATAACCACCAGCAGAAGAACAGCGAATGCCGTGAGTTGCACACTTGAAAACAAAGCCCCCAGACAGTGACCATGTGCTGATTCTGAACGCGTCTCTCACATAGACTGACAAGGGAGTATACTTTAAAGGCTTGCGCACTCAACTGTTTGAGAGATGGAGCTTTGTGCTCATGTATCCTACTTCTCTCATTCGGCACAAATCCAAATATTCCATAGTATTTCCATATTTGCGATGTAAAGTATCTGAATGCTAAACTATTATTTATTATGTAAATGATAGGTGACACAGAGGCGCGCGCGCTGATGTTTGGCTCACTGTATATTATTTTGATAAAGTACCAACTGCGCTGTCAAGTTAGCAATGCTGGAACTGATGTGTGTGTGTGTGTGTGTGTGTGTGTGTGTGTGTGTGTGTGTGTGTGTGTGTGTGTGTGTGTGTGTGTGTGTGCGCGATCACTTCAACTGTTTCCTTATACCAGCAGAATCAACTGTAAACACTTATTGTCTTATTATAATTATTATAATAGGTCTGCTTTTATTTGTGTACACTCACAATGAAAACAAAACAGATTTTATATATATATAACATGTAATAATATTTAGTATTTTCACATCTAGATGGAAAAAATTGTAATTTGCACTACTGTCTGTTCAAAATAAATGAAAGAAACTGGAGCATAGTAGATTTCTTTTTTCCCCTGTTGTACCGAAATCGTATCGAACCATGACCCCCGAACCAAGATACGTACCGAACCGTGACATCTGTGTACCGTGCCACCCCTGCTCAATTTTATCTACGGTCTGCTGCTTTATTTCTCAACACCACCAATCTAATCCAGAAGATTTTTCTTACATGTGTGAAAATGTTTCATGTCCTGACAGCAGATTACTAACACACTGAAACAAGACTCTACTGCAGGGGTCTTCAACATGTCGCTTGCCTGATTGGAGGTAGCTCACCAAGACATATTGACATATCAGGTGTGAGGTTATTTTAATGATCCCTTTACGTATTTTAATCATCGTTAAACCTGTATTTGATTATCGCAATTTGAAAAACTCACAGTAAATACAGTTCAGATTTAATCAAAGTTATTAAGAGTCTCACACAGGCGCAACACAGAGTAGTTTCGTTTTGTGTGAAAACATGACTGAAGGCAGACTGCCAAGGGAAATTATAAGAAAGAAAATATTATTTCATTATTTGTGTGAATGCACGACTGTCTTCAGAAAGGTTTCGATGGCATTTGCTTTCCATCTTTAGAATGCATATTGGCTTATGTAAAACTGTTTATGGAGCAGATCAAATTTTATTTATCATTCTGACTCCTTTTATTAACCCTCTGGGGTCCGAGGTCATTTTGGGGCCCTTGAGATGTTTTGACATGCCCTGATATTTATGCTTATTTCAGCTACTTAAAACATACTATTGACCAACATGTATTTTTTTTTGTATTCAGCACAAACTGTGCTACAATAATATGTGACCAAGATGGATGTACATGTTTGCATTTTTTAGAAAAAAAATATTATGCGTGGTTAGTTAGTTTTGGGAAAAAAAATGTAGCTGAAATAAGGCCTTAAAACCCACACTAAATAGTCCTGAATAAGACTTTTGAGTAATCAGTCTTGTAGGCTAGAATATTTACTTCAAAATTATGTGAAAATCATTCTGCTTACTCATTCACAGAAAACAATATATTGATTTAAAATTTTCAACACATGTTTTGTGATCGAGGGTCTGTATGCGAGGGAGTGGTAATGGCCATGAATATTAAGTGAGTCTCACCTGAGAGACAAAGGGCCCTCCCCTAATGGCCCATCAGTGTGACTGTGACTGTGAGGCAGGTAAGAGAGAATGTGAGGACATTGAAAAAAAGGGTTTTTTAAATTATTTGTGTTTTATTTACAACACAGTATAATCAAAACATACATAATGAAGGTCAAAGACACATTATTGTGCACACTGATCTAACCACAGAGATGTGAACAGACAACAGATTCTGTTCAACAAGTAAATCATACCTGATATTTACGCGTGTTATTTAAGTGTTTCTACTTCTTTCCATGGATTCAAGAAGAAAAAAACATAATCAGTAGAAAAGGAGCTTGTTTTAACATAGAATATCAGTGTAGCTGAACATCTGATGTTGGTGCAGCGCTCTCAGAGGAAAACAGTTTGAAGAGACATCAGGATACATCTGGTGCTGGTATCTGATTCAATAAAATACAAACAAAAAAAACCATTTGTGAGCATGTTAATATCAGGAGCATCTGTATATATATATATATATATATGTTTTGTAGCCATAGACTCACACATGCTTTGTACTATCATAAAAAAAGAGAAAGAAATCTTATATCTGAGAAACTAATTATTGGGTGATTCTTCAATTGGGGGAACTTTTATGTCCACAGGTTATACATTAATGTTAAAAATATTATATTATAAAATAAATAGTTTAGTTAATTCAAATAATATTTATTGCACCACCAAAAAATGTTATACACTAAAATCAGTATGATTTCCATTTTTAAAAATGTTTTCATCACTAATATTTGGCTACTCAGGCCTTGTCCCCAACCCAGACTTTAAAACTTATCTGCTCTGAAAATGTGATAAAATGTTATCAGTTCATTAAAAAAATCACAATATATGTTTAACCCTCTGGGGTCCGAGGTCATTTTGGGGCCCTTGAGATGTTTTGACATGCCCTGATATTTGTGCTTTTTTCAGCTACTTAAAACATACTATTGACCAACATGTAATTTTTTTTGTATTCAGCACAAACTGTGCTACAATAATATGTGACCAAGATGGATGTACATGTTTGCATTTTTTAGAAAAAAAATATTATGCGTGGTTAGTATGTTTTGGGAAAAAAAATGTAGCTGAAATAAGGCCTTAAAACCCACACTAAATAGTCCTGAATAAGACTTTTGAGTAATCAGTCTTGTAGGCTAGAATATTTACTTCAAAATTATGTGAAAATCATTCTGCTTACTCATTCACAGAAAACAATATATTGATTTAAAATTTTCAAGACATGTTTTGTGATCGAGGGTCTATATGCGAGGGAGTGGTAATGGCCATGAATATTAAGTGAGTCTCACCTGAGAGACAAAGGGCCCTCCCCTAATGGCCTCTAATGGCCCATCAGTGTGACTGTGACTGTGAGGCAGGTAAGAGAGAATGTGAGGAGATTGAAAAAAAGTTTTTTTTTTAAATTATTTGTGTTTTATTTACAACACAGTATAATCAAAACATACATAATGAAGGTCAAAGACACATTATTGTGCACACTGATCTAACCACAGAGATGTGAACTGACAACAGATTCTGTTCAACAAGTAAATCATACCTGATATTTATTTTAAGTGTTTCTACTTCTTTCCATGGATTCAAGAAGAAAAAAACATAATCAGTAGAAAAGGAGCTTGTTTTAACATAGTATATCAGTGTAGTTGAACATCTGATGTTGGTGCAGCGCTCTCAGAGGAAAACAGTTTGAAGAGACATCAGGATACATCTGGTGCTGGTATCTGATTCAATAAAATACAAACAAAAAACATTTGTGAGCATGTTAATATCAGGAACATCTGTATATGTATATATATATATATATATATATATGTATTGTAGCCATTGACTCACACATGCTTTGTACTATGTAACATCTGATCAGGCTCCCATCCTTCAGAGGGAGCCCTCACCTGAATATTGAACTCTGTCCACTTCCTGTTCCTGCCACATCAGTTCCTGTCTTGTCATTTCCTGTCACCATGTATTTAAGCCATGTGTTTCCACTACCATTTTGCGAAGTATTGCCAGTTCCACTGCCTTACTAAGCGTTCTTTCAAGCTACTTCTGTCGTTTATTGTTATGACCATTGCTTTGTTCTCCTGACTTCCGCTCCTGGATTTCTGTTTTGGATTTGTCTGCCTGGATTGTTTTATCTGTTTTTGACTCAAGCCTGTGACCTGACTAAGTGCTTTGTTTATTGTTTGACCCTGGATTGCCGATCATTTAATAAAGACCCGCATATGGAATCCACTAGGCCTACCTCCTCCTTACAGAATACTTCGCCTGGCACGGATCCAGCAGAGGTCTCTCAACTCCTGTCAACCATTGAGTATCAAAATGATTTGCTCAAGGGTTTTCAAACCCAGTTGTTCACACTGCAAGCTGCCAACGAACACTTGACACAGTACATTCGTTCCCTTCCAGTCCCACAACCTGTTCCGGTAAGATTTGCTCTACCTGAGAAATTTGATGGTTCTCCTGACAACTGTACTGGTTTTTTGCGACAGTGCTCTATTTATTTTTCAAACCAACCTCAAGTTTTTAGTCAAGACCACACAAAATGTTCTTTTATTATGACTTTGCTGACCGGGAAGGCACTAGAGTGGGCTACAGCAGTTTGGGATCATGACACACGGGTTCAACAGTCATAAAATTATTTCACTCAACTGATTCGCGATGTCTTTCAATATCCTGCTGGCGGTATGGATGCAGCAACTCAGTTAACTCAGTTACGCCAAGGCAACAGACCAGCTTCTGATTATGCTATCCAGTTCCGCACTCTTGCTGCACAAAGTGGGTTTAATGATGTTGCTTTGAAGCACATTTTTCGTTCTAGTCTGTGTGCTAAGTTACAAGCAGAATTAGTATGCAAAGATGACTCTCTTGACTTCTCGCAGTTTGTTGCCCTTGCTATCAAGATTGACAATCTCTTGCGCTCACAGCCTGATCCCAAGACTAACCTAGCCTATCGTGTGCCTACCACTGCGGCTCAAGTACCAAGTCAGTCTGGTCCTACGGAAGCCATGCAAATAGGACGAACTCATATACCACCTGAGGAACGAAGGAGACGACTGCTCAATCAGCTTTGCTTCTACTGTGGAGAATCAGGTCATCGCTGTTCCCACTGTCCTGCTAAACCTGCTGCCAACTCCTCTCCAAGTTATCGAGTAAGCCACTTTCTTAATACTTTACAAATTGGTCTATGCTTATCACTTCCCATTATTTTGTCTGTCGCTAACCAAGACCACCAATTCTCAGCGTTAATAGATTCTGGAGCTGCTGCTAATGTGATTCATCACGATTTAGTGGAAAAGCTGAACATTCCCACGACCAAATGTGAACCACCAATTACTGTTACCGCCGTAGATGATGCTCCCATTGGAAAAGGTTGTATCACCCATCAAACTCTTCCCATACAACTCAGAGTTGGTCTTTTCCACGTTGAAGAAGTCACTTTCTATGTCATCTCATCACCTCAAAACCCAGTTATCCTAGGATATCCTTGGTTGTCTACTCACAATCCACAGTTTTCATGGAAGGAGAAGGAACTGATCCGTTGGTCTCCTCATTGTCATACTCACTGCCTGGACCTGCCGACTAAAGTTACAGTCTGCACCACCCAACTCAAGAATCTCTTTCCTTTGCCAGATAACATCCCCAATGAGTACGCAGACCTAGCCGAGGTATTTAGTAAAGAGAAGGCCACCAAATTGCCACCACATCGCCCCTGGGACTGCGTCATTGATCTTCTTCCTAACACTTTTCCCCCTAAAGGCCGTGTTTATCCCCTTTCACTTCCTGAAACCAAGGCCATGGAAAAATATATTGAAGAAGCACTGTCGTATGGTTTTATTAGACCATCCACCTCTCCTGCAGCATCTGGGTTTTTCTTTGTTGAAAAGAAAGATGGAGGCCTACGACCCTGTATTGACTATCGAGCACTCAACGCAATCACAGTTAAGAACCGCTATCCTTTGCCTCTTATCCCATCTTCTCTTGAACAGTTGCGGGAGGCCCAGTATTTCACCAAGTTGGACCTCAGATCTGCCTACAATCTCATCAGAATCCGGGAAGGTGATGAATGGAAGACAGCTTTTCTCACCACCAGGGGGCACTACGAGTACTTGGTTATGCCATATGGGCTAGCCAATGCACCTTCAGTTTTCCAGTCCTTCGTTAATGAAGTTTTCAAAGACCTCCTGAATCAGTATGTGATTGTCTACATAGACGACATCCTTGTCTACTCGCGCTCCATTGAAGAACATCTCATTCATGTCAGAACTGTCTTGACCCGCCTACACCAGAATAACCTTTTTGTTAAAGCCGAAAAATGTGAATTTCATGTTACTTCTACCAAATTCCTGGGTTACAATATTAGCTATACAGGAGTTCAGATGGATAATGCTAAGGTGAACGCTGTCCTTGATTGGCCCACACCCAAAACAGTGAAGGAATTACAACGGTTTCTAGGCTTTGCTAACTTCTACAGAAGGTTCATCCGTGACTTCAGTACCGTAGCTGCACCCATTACCGCACTTCTTAAAGGGAAGCCAAAGAAATTAGTATGGACTGAGGCAGCTACATCAGCGTTCAATCGTCTCAAGTCCAGGTTCACCTCAGCTCCAATTCTTAAGCATCCTGACCCTAAGCTTCCTTTTATTGTGGAGGTTGATGCCTCTGACTGTGGAATTGGTGCTGTCCTTTCTCAGCGCCATGGAACGCCAGGCAAGTTACACCCTTGTGCATTCTTCTCACGAAAGCTATCCCCAGCTGAAAGCAATTACGATATTGGGAACAAGGAATTACTATCTATCAAGGCTGCTCTTGAAGAATGGAGACATTGGTTAGAAGGTGCACTCAATCCATTTCAAGTTATTACAGACCACAAGAACCTAGAGTACATCAAGGATGCCAAGCGGTTGAATCCTCTCCAGGCAAGATGGGCACTCTTTTTCACTCGTTTCAATTTCACAGTCACCTACCGTCCAGGAAGTAAAAACAGTAAGGCAGATGCACTATCACGTATCCATGACTCAACTGATTCACAGACAAAACCAGAAACTATTTTACCATCCTCCATCATCATTGCCCCCATCCGTTGGGATATTATGGAAGAAATTCAGCAAGCCCAACAAGAGGAGCCATCCCCTCCAGAATGCCCGACTGGCAAAGTCTATGTTCCATCCAGTCTTCGATCCAGAATCATTCAATGGGTCCACACATCTCTCGCTTCTGGACATCCTGGAATTAATCGTACCACAGCTTTGGTCAGAAATTCATTCTGGTGGCCCACATTGTCTGTTGACGTCAACAATTATGTGACTACATGTCATATCTGTGCTCAGTCACGAACACCACGGCAACTACCTGCAGGACTTTTGGAACCACTACCTATTCCCCAACGACCCTGGTCACACCTGTCCGTTGACTTTATCACTGATCTGCCTGACTCTCAAGGATTCACCACTATCATGGTCACCATCGACCGCTTCTCTAAGTCTTGCCGTTTAATTCCATTGAAAGGTCTGCCCACGGCAATGGAAACTGCTGAAGTTCTGTTCAACCAAGTGTTCAGAATTTATGGAATACCTGATGATATTGTTACTGATCGAGGATCACAGTTTACGTCACGGGTTTGGAGAGCCTTTTGCAAACAGTTAAACATCAATGTCAGTCTTACATCAGGCTATCACCCTCAAGCTAATGGACAAGTTGAGCGTCTCAATCAAGAAATTGGTAGATATTTAAGATCATACTGTAGCCAGGCACAGGAGAAGTGGAGTACATTCCTTCCCTGGGCAGAGTATGCCCAAAATTCCCTCACACACTCGTCTACTGGTTTGACCCCCTTTCAGTGTGTCCTAGGATACCAACCTCCTTTATTCCCATGGTCAGGGGAGCCATCTGAGGTGCCTGCTGTGGATGATTGGATTAGAAGAAGTGAACGGGTATGGGACAATGCTCATGTCCGCCTTCAGCGAGCTATTCGATCTCAAAAGATCCAAGCTGATCGACACCGACGTCATCATCCTGAGTATCAGCCAGGTCAAATGGTGTGGCTTTCTACTCGTGACCTACGCCTGAAACTCCCGAGTAAGAAGTTAAGTCCAAAGTATGTTGGTCCTTTTAAAATTTTACGTCAAGTTAATCCTGTCACATACCGTTTAGAATTGCTGGCTAATTACCGCATCTCTCCCTCCTTTCATGTGTCCCTCCTGAAACCGGCCCACTTGGCACCGAGCTCTGAAGCCCCTGACACTGATCCTCCTTCACCACTTGAGATCAATGGAGCTCCTGCCTACCTAGTTCGGGAGATCTTGGATTCTCGTAGGAGGGGGGGGTCAACTGCAATACCTTGTAGATTGGGAGGGATATGGCCCGGAGGAGAGATCGTGGGTAGCAACTAAGGACATCTTGGACCCATCACTTATTAGAGACTTTCACCTAGTTCACCCAGATCGTCCGGCACCCAGACCCAGGGGTCGTCCTAGGAGAAGAACACCTGGAGGTGTTCCTGGAGGGGGGGAAACTGTAACATCTGATCAGGCTCCCATCCTTCAGAGGGAGCCCTCACCTGAATATTGAACTCTGTCCACTTCCTGTTCCTGCCACATCAGTTCCTGTCTTGTCATTTCCTGTCACCATGTATTTAAGCCATGTGTTTCCACTACCATTTTGCGAAGTATTGCCAGTTCCACTGCCTTACTAAGCGTTCTTTCAAGCTACTTCTGTCGTTTATTGTTATGACCATTGCTTTGTTCTCCTGACTTCCGCTCCTGGATTTCTGTTTTGGATTTGTCTGCCTGGATTGTTTTATCTGTTTTTGACTCAAGCCTGTGACCTGACTAAGAGCTGTGTTTATTGTTTGACCCTGGATTGCCGATCATTTAATAAAGACCCGCATATGGAATCCACTAGGCCTACCTCCTCCTTACATACTATCACAAAAAAGAGAAAGAAATCTTATATCTGAGAAACTAATTATTATTGTTTAGCACGTTATTAAAATCTATTTCTGAACAGAGTAGGCTATTAATAATAAACATGTACTAAACATACTTAGACTCGTGTTACAGTGTACACTCATATTACTTTTATTGTTTTATATAGAGCATGAAAACATCATCGCGCTGTAAGAAATTTAAATACAATGAATTGCCCCTCATATTCAAAATGTTTTACACGATTTCAAACACTGTAGTCAGGAATTATAGTTTGGGAAAAACCCAACTATGATTTTGTAGTCATATAGTCTAGTATGTATGATTTTATAGTAGTCTATGACATGATTCTGAAGCCACAGACTCAAGCATGCTTTGTACAATAAAAGGATGTACTTTGTACTATAAAAAATGATATTTTATATCTGAGAAACTAATTATTATTGTTTAGCACGTGTTGTGAACTTTTATCTTCTACGAAGCAGAGACCAGGAGACGTTGGGATATCTTTCATAAAGTTGCTCTTTATTGAGAAGAGAACTCGCTGCATCGCTGTAGTCATCCAAGTCTAACTAAAGCAGTGATACATTGTAGTTTAAATACATTTAGGGGGCAGTGCTTAGGAATGGAAACAAAGCACCTGGGTGAAGACATTAAACAAAGCATGCAAATGAGAGAGGATTTGATTCAATCAAGAGAAAACCGGTTTGGCAGGTTATCTGGCTTGCTCAACAGAGAAAAACAGACCTAATCAGCATAACACTCAATTGCATTGATAATCCAATCAGTCTAACAATTCAATGTCTACAAACTTTGTTTAACAGAATCGTTAATCTGATGTCATCATCTTCACCATAAATGCTAAATACAATGTTTATAACTTCTTCAGTTGGTACACTATTACATTGGAATCTAAATTAAACATGTAAATAAATTTGTAATCCCACACACGCTATTACAATATATTTGTGAACAGAGTATTAATAATAAACATGGTCTAAACATTCTTAGACGCGTAGCATTCATCATGTTGTCGTTTGGGAAAAACCCAACTAACAGTTTAAATCTGTTCAAGTTTATGACACAATAACACGGTAACTAATGCAAAAAAGAAACATAACTTACTGATCAGATCGATCTCCTCTTCTGGATGAAATCGTGTTCTTCTTTCGAGGGAAATCCTTTCTTTACTCAGCGTGAACAGTAAGTAGCCGCGATGAGGACCTCCGCTCTTTGTTTGTTTTGGGCGTTTACACGCGCTCTGGCACCACGTGGCTATTTACATATGAACGGCGCGAGGAGCGCGTGGGCGTGAACTCATTAGAGATAATGAGTCAGACGGGAAAGATTGAACATCGTGTTGGTTTCATACGGATTACTTCATCACAGAATGTTTGTTTTCGATAGGACTTGCTTCATTCCGAAGTAGACACTTCAGGGTTTCTATAGATATAACTCCCATGTCTCTGTGTTGAGTATTCGCTGAGTTACAGTTCATTTTAGTGACGCGTTTCTCAAAACAGTTTGCGGAGACGGAGAAGACAGAGAGCACACCCTGTTTATTTTCTTATTTCTCCAAAAGCACAAAGTTGTGTTGTTATTGTGAGTGTACTCAAAAAAAAAAGTAGACACTTAACAGTTTTGATTGATGTATAACACTTATTTGTGTGACCAAAATCAACAGAGTATTTTTAGTGTCTTTTGCAGTGATCTTAAAAAAAACGAGTTGGTCTCGCCGGCGATACAGCCGACCCCAGAGAGTTAAACAGTAACTTAAAAAGGCACTTGATGCATAATTCGGGTTCATATCTGTGCAATTTGTGAATATTTTTAACAATTTAGTATTGTCCACAACAATACTGTCATTACCGCGACAGTCTATGATTACAACAAGGATATTTTTGAGGGTAAGACTTGTTTATGCCGTAACCATGGAAATGAAGACTAGCAGAGGAGCACATGTCAGCCATGGAAGAACAGTGATATTTGATGTCTGAAAAAGTAAGTAATTTAATCATGAATTCCTTCTGATCATGGAGTAGACTTATTCAGCGTCATTACCATAAATGCTGTAGCAGCAATATTTTGATGAATATATATATATATATATATATTCACATGATTTATGTGTATTTGAAGTTCTTTTTGTATTAGCTGTTGAGTGATGTTAGCAATACCATGACCTAGCATCTTTTTTCCTGAAAAAAAATTTAAATGTCATTACTGCAACACGTCATTACCAACACACAACTTGTTGTGATGGTAATGACACGTGATGGTGGTAATGACATGTTCTGTGTCACTATCTATATCATATTATGTGTTTATAAATTAAGTTAAAGAAGCATAATAGTGTGATTTTTGCAATGAAACTTAAGTGAGATGCCTTACTTCCTAAAACTATTTTTTTCTTATTTTTTAACCAGAATGGCTCCCAAGAAATCAACTGAAAGGTCTAGAAACTTTGAGTCGTGTAGGCCAGAACCGCTTCTTTTGGCCTATGAGGGATGATATTCTGTGGTATCAGCCGCATGATTTTCTGGGTCTTATCCCACCACCTCAGCCAGTGACGAAAAGGCACATGATGCTGCCAGTAGATGTCTGGGAGAAATTGTTCTCCCACTTATAAGAGATCTGTCAAGAGGGCGGTCCTTGGAGATATATAGTTCTGGATGTTCATCTTTGGTCAACTAGTGTGCAACTTTTATGCGTTATTAACCCAAACATATAATATTTCACCTATTGGTAATATTCATAGTTATGAAATGTTTATGAAGGATATGTTTATGCTGTTTATCCCATTGTGACAATTGATTCTCTAGAAAATATTGTATGGTTTCTGCATGATTGAAATAAACATGTTCAAGTTGATGGTTGTGTCATATTTATATACATCTCCTCACATCTGTCCATTTCTTTCAACAACACTCACCAGAAGTCATTATTTAAGCCTTTAAATTTGCTTTATGTATCAGTGCACTTTTCATTTATGTCATTACCAAAACACTATGTCATTACCAGAACAGTATGTCATTACCGCCACATTGCTTAATTTACAGCAAACATACCTTTAAAACTGTTTTATGTTCAATCTTGAGGTGCTACATGAAAAGCCTAATGAAATACTCAAAGAAAAAACATCTAAAATTAATTTTCCAGAAATTAAACAAATGTGTGCTTTGATGAACACAGAAAAACACATTTTGATGGTAAGAACAAGAAAATATATGTAATTCGCTGAATGGAAACATTTTGTTTTTTATACGTATTGTTGAAGGTTAACAATGTTTGCAAGATAAATGAGTTTAAATGATCTCCTTGATAAATTCTTTGCATTATGAGACTTTTTGATGTTGTGATGGGAATGACGTTTTGCAGTGCCAGTTGGCAAATAGATATAAAATACTCAAATTATATTTAAGCTCAGTCGTGGCCATTATTATATCTTTACATCAAAGGATGTAAACATTTGTCTTGACATAATTCTAACAAAATTCAACCAAATTTAATTAATCAAAATGTAAGATGGCAAAATAGCCCCAATTGAAGAATCACCCTATTATTGTTTAGCACATTATTAAAATCTATTTCTGAACAGAATAGGCTATTAATAATAAACATGTACTAAACATACTTAGACTCGTAGCATTCATCATGTTACAGTGTACACTCATATTACTTTTATTGTTTTATATAGAGCATGAAAACATCATCGAGCCGTAAGAAATTTAAATACAGTGAATTGCCCCTCATATTAAAAATGTTTTACACTATTTCAAACACTGTAGTCAGGAATTATAGTTTGGGAAAAACCCGACTATGATTTTGTAGTCATATAGTCTAGTATGTATGATTTTACCCAGACAGCACACGTACGTCTGGCCTCTGATCGGACATGCCCTCCGGCCGATGTTGGGACGACGCAGCTGTAAATCCCGGCCGCTCTGCGTGGACGCGGTTCACCGGCGATAATTCACGATTATTTGTAGTCTTTTGAAAATTAACCATGATTTTACCACAGCATTTGCAGTAAAACCATAGTAAACTCAAAATCAACCATAGTTTTACTACAATCACCATGGTTTAACTATGACTGTTGCAGTAAAACCGTAGTAAGTACAAAAATAACCATTACTATAGCATTTAAAGTAGTAAAACCATAGTAAAAATAAAATCTACCATAGTTTTACTACAGTAACCATGGTTTAACTATGACTATTGCAGTAAAACCATAGTAACTACAAAATAACCGTTACTACAGCATTTGCAGTAAAACCATAGTTACAACATTTACCATAATTCCAAAAACTATGGTCACTATAGTCATAGTTACCAGTTTTACTGAAGTATTACTACAATGTTACTATAGAATATGACATCGAAACCATGGTTTCAAAAATAAAAAAACACATGGTTACTATAATAATGCTTGCTACAGTTTTACTATAGTAAAACCATGGTTAAATATTGTATAAGTATAGCACTTTTCACAATACTTATCATTTCAAAGTAGGTTTACAGAATATGCATATGTCAAGGTTACAATTTAAAAACATCCTTTAATCAGCCAGAGGTGACTGAGACTCACTGGGGAAGACCATCTTCTGGCAACAAAATAATGTCCATATGACAGTAGTTCATAAAACAAGTCACGTGTTCTGTGCTGTCAGCATCAAAGGCTATCTTCATGGCAAAAACTGAGATACAATAATACAACAGTTGCATAAACACAAATTAAAAACCAGGCAAACAATAAATAAGCAGTTAAAATTTTAAATAGCATGATAAAAATTCTAAAATATTTTCTGATAAAATCTTACTAAAGTCTCTATTTTTGTGTTCAGTTAAACATTATCCTTCAACATTATTAAAGGGTAAGTTCAACAATTTTCAGTCCATTTTGTATTGTTACAATGTTGGTAACATATGTAAAAGAACAATGTTTATTCTTTCTCCGAGATACCCAGTGTATTTGTCAGCATTTTTTCATTTAGATGCTGCAAAAGTGTTTGTCATTTTGTCAAAACTAATTTCATTTTGCGTCATCCTGCGGAGTGCTGCTTACAAATAAAAGGGGACAAATAGGGTCCATATAACTCAGAGAAAGAGTAAATATTGTTCATTTACAGATATTACAGACGTTGCAATAATACAATAGCGGGTTGAAAATCATCAAACTTACCCTTATAGGCAATATAAGGATAATATTTGTTTTGTGTGTCCAGTGTTTTGTGTGTCCATGTACAGTAGCCGTCATCTGTAGTCTTTGTGAGCGTTGGCATCTTCACAAGTGAGTTTGGATCCAAACTGGAGCTGGCTTCATCTCTAGTAACCTCGGGATGGGCATCCTAAGATCAAAAGAAGAAAGTTCAGCATAGCTGCTGTTCATATTATTCAGACATATAACTGGAGTGCAAGGTTATCAGATGTGTTGTGTGAATACTTGGCTAAAACATGTATTTTAAAGGACTACACATGGCACAGTATATTTAAGTGGGTGGAACATCATATTTGTAATTTACACTACTGTTAAATGTTTGGGGTCAGTAAGATTTTTTTACGTCTTTGAGAGAAGTCTCTTCTGCTCACAAAGGCTGCATTTATTTGATCAAACTATTTAACAACAGTTTTCTGCATATTATGCAATGTAATTTATTTCTGTGATCAAAGCAGAACATTCATTACTCCAGTCTTCAGTGTCACATGATCCTTCAGAAATCATTCTGATTCGCTGATTTGCTGCTCAAGAAACATTTCTGATTATTATCAATGTCAAATGCTGTACTGTTTTAAAACTTTATTCACCAAAGAACCCTGGAAAAATGAAGCAGCACAGCTGTTTTCAACGCTGATAAGAATCAGAAAATTAGAATGATTTCTGAAGGATCATGTGACACAAAATTCAGCTTTATCATCACAGGAATAAATTATCTCTCCAAATATATTCAAATAGAAAACAGTTATTTTAAATTGTAGTAAATTGTATCAAGGTTATTTTCGTAAACGAAAACTGAAACTAAGACTAAAACTATTGGCCAAAAATCATTTTCGTAAACTGAAATAAAATTACAATTTCTGAATAAATGAAAAACTAAAACTAAACGAAACTAACAACAGTAACTGAAAAACTAACGAAAATAAAATAATAATTAGCAAAAATAAATAATCGTGTTCGTGATTTAATAAGCTGTCATTCTGTGCCAGAAAATCGGACCTGTGGTTGTTGAGCGAAATAGATGGCGCTTCACGCACGTGAGCTGCGTCCTAAGCGGCTATTCACAGAGAATGCGTTCTTGCATTTAAAAAACAAGACGCGGCTATGAAATGGAAAATAACTATAAAATATGAAATGTGAAATAATAATGCACACCTTACAGCGCACGAACGTTTAAAAGTGTGCTTGACGTGCGAGAACAACATGAGAGTGAGTTAACAGACACATAATTAAAAGTTTTGGATGAGCTGACTTTATCATTTTGTCACGCTTTGCGATTAACGTCCGTCTTGAGTCCATGACACGAGCACCGCCTCGACTGTATAAAACGCATCCAAAATGAGAGAAAGCGATAGCCGCGCTGTGTTTTCACCGTTTGCCGTGTCGTGTAAAAGCGGCTTTAGAACTGGGATTGATTGCGTTGCTCATCTGAAGCGCGCGCGCGCTGGAGCGGCTCGTCAAAGTAAAGTGCAAACATCATTTAAATCACCATATCGCATTTATTTTTGAGTAGTATGAGGTTTCAAAGCATTTTAGATTGTTTCTTCTTATTGTGTACGTTCATAGAGGTAGACGGGACATACAGTAGTGCGCACTGGTGAGTTTTAATGACGATTGCAAAGAACAATGTGCACACTGTCCATGTTAAATTATATGTGATATTAGCCATTTTTTAAATACTATTTAGGGCAGATAGGGTGGATAGTATGCACATTGGGACGCTATTGGCACATTAAATATGAATGAATATTAACATGAATATGAATTAATAAATTGTATACATATAAGTTGGATATTTTTGTTTTTTTGCTGAATTATTGTCATTATTAAGAGGTTTACACAAGAGTTAACTGTAAACTGCAAACATTCAACTTTGCTCAAATTAAATGTCTTGTTTGGTCTACTCTGGAAGTGTTCCATTAACTCTGTTAAACTATAATTACTAAAACTGAAACTGAAACTAAAATATATAAAAACTAAATAGAAATGTGTTCACAAAATAAAAACTAAACTAAAACTAACAAAACCATTAATGAACCTAACTAAAACTAAACTGAAATTATAGGAAATTTGAAAACGATATTAAAATAAAAACTAATTTAAAAATTCAAAACTATAATATCCTTGAATTGTATTAATTTCATACATTAAACTGTGGTTGGCATAAGACTTTCAAAAACATTAAAAAAAAAATAATCATACACTACTGTTTCATAAGTTCGGGTTGGTATGTTGGAGACTTTACTTACTAATCCTGCGGTTTATAGCATCTTGGTGATGTTGTCTTACAGGAGTTCACACTGACTCTGCTGGGTGCAGCAGGCCATCAGCATTGAAGAATCTAGCAACAAAACAAGCAATCTGTCACAGAGCAAACAATATTTAGTTTGCAAGAAGGAAACGAGCTAGAGCAGCAGTGAAATGCAAATAAAAGAAAGAATATATAACAATTATTAACAAATATATATATACAAACATACACACACACAACAAATTCTACTACTACTACTACTAATAACAACATAATCTTAATATAACGGAATCTATGTTTTTAGTTTTAGGTTGAGTGTCACGTACGTTTTGATGTCAAGGCCTTCTTAAAATTGGCTAAATATATTCTGAAAAATGCACATTAATATATTTCATGATCTATATTTCAGCTTCTTCAGTTCACCTGTATTTCTAAGTCAGTAGCTCCCTTCAGAAATGTTGAAATCTTGGAGCTGCCTTCTGTTATGTAGAGTTTCTTTCTGTCCTGAAATCACAGAACAATTTTTATCAATATTTGTTTACCATGAAATATCAAAACTTGTTTTCAATTTCGATTACACTCTCCATGTAAGTGATGTTATCGATTCAGTAAAGCCTTTTCCAACAACCCATTGACAAATCACCAGCAAAACCTTTACTGAGCTATCAAAATCTCTCATATGGGTAGTTGACATATCAATGTGTCCTATAGTGTGACAGCAAATAAAAAATAAAATAATAAAATTAAATTAAAACAAACTAACATTGAAGATAAACCTCTCTCATGCTATTTGTAACTCTAAGAATGAAGATACATTTTTCTCAAGTTATTTGTAGTTTTTTTTTCTTCTACATTTTTGCTGTCACACCATAGGACACAGTCCAATTTTTATTTTATTTGAATATTTGATTAAAAGCCCAGAGTTTCATAAACACGAGCTCAATCTAGAGTTAGCCTACCTGAAAACGGCTAAGATGCTAACAGACTTTTTCGAAGACACTAAACCATTTCTATAAAATAAATATTAATTGAAACATGTCAATATCAAGTAAGAAACGTGTCAGGAACGTTTGTATGTAATATTTGTGTGATTAGGTTCAGGGACTATACAGTACTTACCTGAAATCAGTGAAAACCGCAGCGAGAGACGGAGATTACTGTTCGCCAGTAGTTGTGTCAACGCCCCGTTTCCATGGCAACTCTGCTCCCCGCTCGCGTTTACACGAATAAACATATAGGATTAAAATATTACATTAATAAATTACAATCTCGTTCAATTAATATTCAATAATGAACTTAAAACTCAATTTGTAGTTCAAAAAGCAACAGCAACAATAGCTCACCGTATAGAGACGCATTCTTTCTGGCAGCCTGTAAAAGAGTGAAAAACACGGCGAAAAAGCAGTTAGGACTTCCCTTTAATAATCCGCTTTAACATTTCCCCTCAGAGAAATGGCTGGAAACACATTAAGGCTTAAACATTAATTTTAAAAATCGCTAGCGTGACCATTAGCTAAACAAGTTAGTTGGAAATTAGCCACAGTCTCTTCACCTGTGCCGTAGCACACCAAATGTGCCTAACTTGTACCTTTTAAGTGTCACAGAATTAACAAAGTAGTATTTTTTAGTAATTTAGCTGAAGTGAAATCTTACCTGAAAGCACAGATGTCGCCGGGATGAGTGTCTTCTCTCTGTGGGTTGCTAAGAGACGAATAACTGGGCTCGAGCACAAACAGAAAAGCGCGGCATCGGCCTGCGGTCGTGAACCGACTCGGGGCCGACGCCTGGCCGATGTTTATTAGATGTTTCAGGTAGTGAGGCCGACGTTTCGATATTGGGCTGACGTCGGCCAGACGTACGTGTGCTGTCCGGGTATAGTAGCCTATGATATGATTCTGTAGCCACAGACTCAAGCATGCTTTGTACAATAAAAGAAACTAATTGAGAAACTGAGAAACTAATTGTTATTGTTTAGCACGCTATTAAAATCTATTTGTGAACAGAGTATTAATAATAAACATGGTCTAAACATTCTTAGGCGCGTAACATTCATCATGTTGTCGTTTGGGAAAAACGCAACTAACTGTTAGTAATTCTGTTCAAGTTTATGACACAATAAAACGTTAACTAACGCAAAAATGAAACATTACTTACTCATTTCCTCTGCTGGATGAAATCGTGTTCTTCTTTCGAGGGAAATCCTGCTTTCACTCGGCGCGTCTTCCAGAAACGAACAGTAGCCGCGATGAATCTCCGCTCTTTGTTTGTTTTGGGCGTTTGCACGTGCGCACGTCCCACGCGGCTATTTACATATGGACAGCGCAAGCTGCGCGAGGGCGGGAACTCATTAGAGATAATGAGTCAGACGGGACAGATTGAACATCGTGTTGGTTTCACATGGATTACTTCATCACAGAATGTTTGTTTTCGATTTCGATTGTCTTCATTTCAAAGTAGACACTTCAAGCTTTCTATAGATATAACTCCCATGTCTCTGTGTGAAGTATTTGCTGAGTTACAGTTCATTTTAGTGACGTGTTTCTAAAATCAGCACACCCTGTTTGTTTTCTTTATTCTTCAAAAGCACAAAGTTTAGTTGTTATTATGAGTGTATACAAATAAAAGTAGACCCCTTACAGATTCGAATGGTGTATTGCTCTTATCTGTACGATTGAAAATGGCAGAGTAATTCAAGCTCATTTCGGCCTTATCAGGAAAATCTGCGTCAAACCGCATATATGTGTTTCTCGACCCCAGAGGGTTAAAAAAAGAAAAGATTTAAAGGCTGATATGTTATCATTTTATTTTTAAAAATGGTTAAGACTTTATTTGAACAGGACCTCGGTTTAACGTCTGATCTGAAAGACCGTGCTCTTTTTTCAGTATAGTGTCCCCGTCACTATACTGGGGCATTAGGATCCACACAGACCACAGGGTGAGCACCCCCTGCTGGCCTCACTAACACCTCTTCCAGCAGCAACCTAGTTTTCCCAGGAGGTCTCCCATCCAGATACTGACCAGGCTCAACCCTGCTTAGCTTCAGTGGGCAACCGGTCATGGGCTGCAGGGTGATATGGCTGTTTCCAGCACATTTTAACAACGATCGTGTATAACAGTTTGGATTGATACATTATTTAAGAGGTTTAAGTACTGTATAACATTGGTAGCTCTCAGCCGCTTTCATTTTTAAAAAGTACCTCCTGAGTGAAATAAGGTTGGAGACCCCTGGTCTACTGAGAGCTACAAAACCATGTAAAAATGTATCCATCCTTAACAGCAGATACTACTTTTATTTAGAGTTTCACAGTTGTCTGTGTTCTTTAGCAGCTGTCATTAACCAGGTTTCCATCCAAGGATTTTTTTGGGGAAAACTTATTTAGCGCTTTAAAATATTTACGATATAGCTGATGGAAATGCCAATTATAGATTCAATTTCTCATGTGTCGACACAATCTTTTTCCGTTAGGGTTAGGCCACTCTAAAATGTACAGTTTTACTGTATTGGGGGGTCCGGGGGGGGGGGGGGGGGTCTGAAAACCAGTCAGTATCTGCCACCATTTGCCTCACGCAGTGCAACACATCTCCTTCACATAGAGTTGATCAGGTTGTTGATTGTGGCCTGTGAAATGTTGGTCCACTCCTCTTCAATGGCTGTGTGAAGTTGCCAGTAAGTTGGATATTGGCAGGAACTGGAACACGCTGTCATATACGCCGATCCAGAGCATCCCAAACATGCTCAATGGGTGACATGTCCGGTGAGTGTGCTGGCCATGCAAGAACTAGGATGTTTTCAGCTTCCAGGAATTGTGTACAGATCCTTGCAACATGGGGCCGTGCATTATCATGCTGCAACATGAGGTGATGGTCGTGGATGAATGGCACAACAATGGGCCTCAGGATCTCGTCACGGTATCTCTGTGCAGTCAAAATGCCTGTGCACCTGCACCTGTGTTCGTTGTCCATAACATACGCCTGCCCATACCATAACACCCCCGCTACCATGGGCCACTCGATCCACAACGTTGACATCAGCAAACCGCTCACCCACACGACGCCATACACGCTGTCTGTCATCTGCCCTGTACAGTGAAAACCGGAATTCATCCATGAAGAGAACACCTCTCCAAAGTGCCAGACACCATCGAATGTGAGCATTTGCCCACTCAAGTCGGTTACGACGACGAACTGCAGTCAGGTCGAGACCCCGATGAGGACGTCAAGCATGCAGATGAGCTTCCCTGAGACGGTTTCTGACAATTTGTGCAGAAATTCTTTGGTTATGCAAACCGATTGTTGCAGCTGCTGTCCGGGTGGCTGGTCTCAGACGATCTTGGAGGCTGATGCCTACCTCTCTCATTCGGCACGAATCCAAATGTTTCCATATTCACAACATATCTGGATGTTAAAATATTATTTATTATAGGCTTTGTACTTTCATGAACGAAAAAAAACATCATCCTTCACATTGGATACATCAGCACAGTGAGGCGGTGGTCACGCTAAACGCAACAGATTGGACAACAGAGCACTGTAACTTGTCACGAATCCAGTCTGTGCACTTCCGTTCATTCACCACCAGAGGTCACTCGCTCATCATATTGACTTTCACACCACACATCTCAATGGACTGCGTTTCCCATCAGCCATCTCATTAATCACACGCTCACCTGATCACACACGCACAGCTGTAGCCAATCACTCTCTATTTAAGCCATGGACTTTCTCTCCCTCGTTGCTGAGTATTGTTTGCGTTTACCGCTCCCCTAGCCGTAGCAACTCTACAGAGCCCTTGTTAGTGTCTTAGTCTTGCCTGTTCCCCCGTGTTTGTTTCTAGCCTGTGTTCCCTGGATTAACCCTTGCCTTGCCGTTTGGACATCGTTTGCACCCCTATTGGATTCTAGCCCATGTTCCCTGGATTATCTCTCTGCCTTGCCCACTGGATACTGTTCGCCGATCGTCGACCCACGCTTGCCCTAGGTTTACTCTTTGTCTTGTCCCTGCCATACCTGTTTGCCATTGTTTCGACCCTGCCTGTATTTTTGACCATGCCTTTAAATAAAAGCTTGCACATGGATCCGCACGTCTCACGTCTCGTCAGCCCCGTTAAAATCAGTTAACTAAGTGAAGGTGAAGCAGGTGCTTGCTCAGCGAAATATGTCTGTATGCACACTGTCGACACGTGCCCGCGAGTAAATAAATAGGCTACTGTATGTATAGCATTATTTTTTCTTTTACCATGCAGCAAACATGAAAATATTTTGAAAAAAAAAAAAAAAAACGTACCAAAAAGACTAAACAAAACAACCTTTTAAGCCTTAAACACACTGCACGATTTTTGTCTGTCCCAGACGGAAGATTGGCATCGTGAAACAATCGTGGCGAATCAGAAATCACAACGATTGCTTCACGATGTCAGTCTTTCGTCTGGGACAGACAAAAATCGTGCAGTGTTTTGGGCTTTAAACCATTTAACTCAGTGGTTCTCAAGCCTGTCCTGGAGGACCCCCAGCACTGCACATGTTGTATGGCTGTTTCTCAATATGCGTTCTGGACTGTACTTGTGTTCTTGTGGACTTGTGAAACCTGTTCCAGTTCAAAGTTCACATCGAGCCAAGTACAGTTCAAATCCCCGGATGTGTTTTTGCTCCACCCCCTTTATCAAGGATGCATCCAGAGGTGACTTGTGTGAACTTGAGGCAGCCAGGCATCCCAGAATGCATTTCACACCAATCAGCGAGCGTTAATGGCGGAGGGGAAAACCGCAACATTTTCAAAATATTACTGTTATTGTGTCATGAAATACCGTTCTAAGAGTATTTCAGGCGAGAATGTAGCTGTTTAAAACTCAAATCTAAGGTTTATTTATAAAAATAGCACCTATTTGAAAATTAGTTTTGCCGATTTCAAAGACGTGAGCTCCATGCGATCACCGAGCTCTGTGCTCATGTATCCCACTGAGAGCGGCCTCACCGTGGCTAGTCCTTCTGACAGTCGCCGCTGGCTTTGATGTCTCTGTAGTGGTTAAACATGAGGTAAAATTAGTTTTGGGTAAATCTAACAGGCAATATTTAGTCTCACAAATCTATTATTTCTTCCAGGTCATATCGTTTTGGCTGAGCACAAAGTTATGTTTCATAAATTATTTATTTATTAATCATAATACAGTGCTTACTTTGTTAAAGTGACTGAATTGTTTGCTTTTGTCTTTATTTCCTATTACATAAGTCTCTTATATTTTATACTTTTATAATGGCTATTATTGTTCATTAAAACTGACATTTAACAAAAAAGGCAGAGTTGTGCTTGTCATATTTCATTTTATTATACATAGTGAATCATAGTGAGTATATGTGCACATATTACCTAAACCACATATTAATGTTTTATATTTTTAAAATCAAAACTAAAAGAGGGTTGTGTTTTATATTTTGAAGAAAACGAAAAGGCAGTGGTGTTTGATATCATTTAGCTTTATTTTAATGTGTTTACGTGTTGCATGAACCATATTTTTGTGGCTATTAATATTTTAAATGAAACAGAAAAGAGGCAACGCTGTTTGATATAATATTTATTTTCACTGTAATATGTGCGTTCCCTGAACTACATTTTTGTGGCTATTAATATCATTACATGAAAACAAAAAGAGGCAGTGGTGTTTGATATCGTATTGTGTACTACAGTGTAGATAACTTAGGCGAGCTGACTGACGTTATCAAGTACGCTGCTGTTCCATTTGCAGAATTACCGGATTTGTGTTCTCCCGTCCTCAGGAATTCACACTCCCGAGTCGAACTTGCGAAGTCCGAACTACCGAGGACACAAGTCTGAACCTTGCGTACTTGGTATTGAGAAACAGCCTATGTCTCCCTCATCTATCACACCTGATTCAACTCATCAGCTCATTAGTGGAGACTGCAAGACCTGAAGTGGGTGTGTCAGATATAGGGAGACATGCAAAATGTGCAGTGCTGTGGGTACTTCATGGAGAAGTTTGAGAACCACTGATTTAACTGATAGTATTAATCGGTTAAAATTCTTACTTTCGGTTAACGGTTAAACGGTCAATATGAGCATCCCTAGTCTGTGTACATGTTTGTGTTTCTGAGTGTGTCTGTTCAGGAGAAGGTGTGGCCTGTACTCAAGCCAGCAGAGATATCTGATTGTGCTGGTCCTGATTGGCCTGGCCCTGATCGGTCTGGTCCTGATTGGTCTGGCCCTGGTGAAAAGGACCTCCCTAAACACACTATGAAGGCCGAATGTGTGCCATCTATCTGGCTCTGTATTGGTTTTTGCTGTGATTGTGTGTTTTGAAAGACTTGCTTTTGTTAATTTGATTTCCAATTGTTATTTGTAAATAATTTGTGACCCTGGAGCACAAAACCAGTCTTAAGTCGTTGGGCTATATTTGTAACAGTAGCCAAAAATACATTGTATGGGTCAAAATTATTGATTTTTCTTTTATGCCAAAAATCATTAGGATATTAAGTAAAGATCATGTTCCATGAAGATATTTTGTAAATTTCCTACCGTAAATATATCAAAACTTCATTTTTGATTAGTAATATGCATTGGTAAGAACTTCATTTGAACAACTTTAAAGGTGATTTTCTCAATATTTTGATTTTTTTGCACCCTCAGATTCCAGATTTTCAAATAGTCGTATCTCAGACAAATATTGTCAGATTTTAACAAACCATACATCAATGGAAAGATTATTTATTCAGCATGATGTATAAATATTTTTAAAAATTGACACTTAAGACTGGTTTTGTCGTCCAGGGTCACATTTTGGTCTCATATGCTCCCATAATTTAATCTGTGCAACCTCTGGGGGTATTTGGGCGAGTGCATGTAATTGTTGTAGTGCCTGTTTTCATTTCTCTAAAAACGTTCACAGTTATGTGCCTTCTGTGAGCTGATACAGTGACCGGTCTGCCGTTCTATCAAATGTTACATAACTTCATCTTTATGTTCTTAAATTTAATGCAGATTTTACATTGGTTAATATTAGCTGTCAATCACTCAGGTGACCGGGAGCTAACTACTGCGGGAAAGGCAAAGGGCTGAAGAAGAGAGAAGATGAAAGGAAACACTGACAGATTTCTTTACTTAAAGTTACAAATAATGGTGCTGGTGATAGCGATCATGTGGTGAATGTTGACCCATCAGCTGAAAAGGTGGTGTACAGTTTTCGGAGAGAATGGTTGAAAGACTTTGAGAGGCTCTGCTGTGAAAATGCTCTGTGCTCTATGCACTGCTTCACTTTAAAGCCTGTGGGACAGAGTTTGCAGGAACACTAACAGCATTCGCCACCGAATCTACACATTTTAAGCTCGAGAGCTTGGTTCAATACAGAGAGAGTGCCAAACACAAGAAATGCAGAGACAAGTGTGCGGCCAAACGTCCAGGATCATCAGGTTCAATCGTTAAGACCTTTAATCGTCAGGATGCTCACGCAAGGGTCTGCGATAATATCGTAATTGTTGTTTTAACGATATGCGATTTGACATTATCGAGTATATTGCAAAAACCCAAACCAAACACCTACAGAGAGTGCACGCACACATGACGTGATGAAGTCTAGTAGGTTAGTCTAGTGCGCGTGCGTGTGCGCGTGCGTGTGCGCTTTCACTGCATGATTCAGTCTATTGAAATGCATAACAAAATTCAAGATATGCGGGCTTCATATCATCTCTTATACTTATTATCACACGAAGACTGCCGTTTTATCCTTCAAAAAAATCAACATGATTACAAATGTGATATTGATTGTACTAACGTTACAGTTCAATAAACAAGAAGTTAATATTAAGAGACTTACGTTGTAGACACCATATTTGCTGTTTTTGCTCTATTTCAACAACAAAAATAATTCCAAACAAAGCCACAGCGCTGTTTCGCGTCTCTGAGCAACATGACGGTGTTTCGTTTCGTTCCTGAATGAATCAACCGTTTAAATGATTCGGTTCAATCGCAGTGACTCACTTATTAACAGTGACTTGATGCCACCTGCTGGCAATTGTAATTTCACATTTAGTTTAGTTTAGTTTAGTTTTATTTAAAGTTTGACATGACAGGATATTGTAGCACAAAACTTTGAAATGTGTCAAGCATACACATAATATTAAATCATCATTACTTCAATCATTACTTAATATGAAACAAATAAAAAAAACGGATATACAAGCATAATAAATGAAAAAATTAAAAATAAAATCAAAATAAATACTAATATATATACACACATATATATATATATATATGTATATATATATATATATGTGTGTAATATAATATAATGGCTGAATAAAAACAAAGGAATAATGATAAAAGAATAATAAGGATTATGTCTCATACCTGGTGGAAGTGTGAAAGGTTCTGTTTTCTTAAACTAGTTTGTCATGCATTTCTTTATTTCAACACATTTACAGGTAAATCCTAGTATTTTCAATTTGTGATTAATCATGATTAATCACAGTCCATGACTGTGATTAACACAATTAAATTTTTTAATCAATTGACAGCATTCATTTAAATATTAAAATATGTCAGTGTCTTGATGAAATGATTTTACTGTAGTTACATTAAGTGACTGGTGTTGTGCTGCTGTGACTTCACATGAGCAGGCTCACTATTGGCTGATTCAGAGGTCGAGGGCGGCCATTTTGTGTTGACGTCATTGTAGTCCTTAGTTCACAACACTTAAGTGTTACCTCGGTCAACACTTAGACTTTACTGAAAGTTGCCTTTAGCTTCTTTATAAACGTCTCCTACTCTTAGAAAAGTCCTACTTTTTACTAAGATTTTTTGACACTTGAGTCAAAGCTTAAGACTATTCTTAAGAGTTTTATACACACGGCCCTGATGTTCAGTGCAAGTAGTCCACTGAATTAGCTTTTCACCAGTGTTAATAGATAAAACAACAAATTATCATGTTGAATATACATGTTGTAATGATTTGTAAATCTTTAATAAACAGATTTCTCATAAAGTCAGTCCTGTACATCTTCACATTTATCACATCATCAGGAGCCAGACGTGAGAATGAGGTGCAGTTTAGCAGAACATCACTGAAGAGCAGGACTACACGATTAACCAGAGTCTGACCAAACCAAAGCTGAAGCGGACTCAAAGACTGATGTGGTGCTTCACAAATATGTCTGCAATGAAACGCCTTTGGTTTCATTTCTGATGTCGTGTAATGGTTTTATATCACAAATGTAATGGTTGTACATTTTAAAGTTGTGGTTGCATGTGCATTAGGCACTCATTACGTTAATGGATCTTTGTTCATTTGCTCGTTATCTGACAGAATCACTCTCCATTCTCCACTGTTTCCGGAGTGAATTCAGACTATAAAAGAACGACCATCAGCTCACAGACACCATCATCTACTGATGAACATCTTCAAGACTTTCAGGTCCTTGTCTGAGCCACTTCTCATTTTAGAGGTTGTGTTCAATAATGAGGCGATCAGCTCATAAACATCTGTCTTGTAATTGTCGTTATGATTGCAGATCATGTTATCTCATGTATATGATGTGAACTATATTTGTATTTCAGCCTCTGGTGTCACTGATTGTTTGTAGTTAATCAAACTAATGAATTAAAAGTGTGTGCAATTTCAGTTTTACTATCAGCACTGAGTGGAATAACGACACAGATTTCTGTTTCCTAAAGAAAACAGCTGTGTTCACAAAGCAGCGAGAGAATTAGGAAAGTCTGAGCATTTGTGCTTTCTCTCAGTGTTTGCAGGTTTCTTATTTGACCGAGGAAGAGAAAAACACTGCACTGTAAAAAATGATATGATGAATAAGTCATGACAACTTATGTTTTAAAGTTACTTTAACTCATAAAAATAATTTAAGCAATTTCAACTTATTTTTGTAAGTTATGCTAGATTCAACTTGATTTTTTAAGTCAGTTTAATGTTATTGAAATTCAAGGAGACCAATTTAATTCAGTGAACTTAACATTTTAAGTTCTAACTTACTGGTACACTGCAAAAAAAGAAAAAAAAAAGAAAAGTTGAGCCAACTTAAATGTTTGCTCGACTTATTTTTGTGCACTGTAAAACCCGACAAGTTAGGTTAACTCAAACTGTTTGAGTAAACTTATTGCCTTAAACCATTTAAGTTTTTAAAACTAACAATTATGAGTGCTCTGAACTTATTTCAGTTGAGTTCACTAAAATAAGATATACATTGCAGTTAAGTGATTGAGTAATAATTGAGCATTAGTGATGAACACTTGCTGTTAACAAACATAATCACTGAAGAAAAAGAAACACAAGAACAACAATTGACTTCAGCCACAGCCTTAGATGAAATCAACTGAAATAAAATACATTAAATCTCAAGATCTGATTAAAGAACCCCACAAACAGCATCACCAGCTCCACTTATTAATAACCAGACTGACTTTATTTCTGTCAGACATCTACAGAAGATCTTATTGAGAATTAACTAAGGTTTAGATGTTGATATATTGTTTCATTTGAAGTAACCATGTTAGAGATCAGTGTCTACTTTAGTTGGGCTCTTGACCCTTGACTTCTGTGTTAGTTTATTTTTTTCTTTTTTCTCCTCTTTTTCTCTGGCTGTTGTAACCATGTGTTCCTCAAACATATTTGTTGCAACTCAAAAGCCCAGAGAAAATGATCAGTAGTTGGTTGTTATATGTTTATAATGACAATCATCTGTTAGCGAACTGATCTCATTGTGTGTTTAATTTCTGGTTAAATGAGTGTATTGATCATAGTAAGAGTGATTCTAAGAGCCACTGGTCACTTAATAAAAATGACTTCCCAAACAGTTTGTCCACAAAAGGTTTTCCTCTATGGCAGCACTTAGACTCATACAGACATCAAGAATCAGCTTGTGAACCTCAACAATGGTGACCATTATAAAACAAGAAAAAAAAAAAAATTCATGCTGCAATGCATGCTGGGTACTAGCATAGTACAAAACTCAACCATGGATCCCAGCATGCACTGCTGCATGATTGTTTTTTTTTTATTTTTTTTTTTATATGGTCACCATTGTTGAGGTTCACAAGTGATTACTTTTTTTTTAACTTGACATGATTAGTTGAAGCAACTAATACTGAAAAGTCCAATTAACTTACAGAGAGTAGTTCAGTGCCAGTCAGGATTTTAAAAAGTGAGTTGAAATGACTTGTATTTGTAATTTGTTTACACTTAAAAATTTAAGGCAGCCACAAAACTTAAGTTTTTAAGTTGAAATAGGTGGAAATTTTTTACAGTGTGTGAACAATAAACTAGAAAGCATTTTTAGTGTAGTCGGGTAGTTGTGCTAGAACATTTTTTGGTAACACTTTAGAATACTGTTTTTGGTCCCACTTTATATTAGGTGGCCTTAACTACTATGTACTTACATTTGAATTAATCATTTGGTACAATGCACTTATTATGTACACACATGTTTTACATTGTACTTATATTTTTAAAAATACTTATATGTACTTACATCTGTAATTAATTTCTGTAATTACATTTATAATTACACTGTTAACCCATCCCTTACACCTTAACCCACCCTTAAACCGACCCAAACCACCAAACCTGTCCCTAACCCTTACCCGTATCCCCCCTCAATAGCAGCAGAAGTGTTTTTGTTGCAGAGGGCTCTGTATTCAGACACTCTTAGGTAATAGAGTTATATTAGTACGGTTTTTCTAGCTAAGTGTTGAACTATTCAATGACTGTGGACTGTTACTGCCCCCTTGAGGAAATACAGAGTATGCTAGAACATGCTGGAAAGTGCGTCATAAAATAATCGGTCCCACTTTATATCAGGTGGCCTTAACTACTGTGTACTTACAGTTAAATTAATCATTTGGTACAATGCACTTATTGTGTACATACATGTTTTTACATTGTACTTATATTTTTAAAAATACCTATATGTAATTACATCTGTAATTAATTTCTGTAATTACATATTTATAATTACACTGTTGATCCATCCCTTACACCTTAACCCACCCTTAAACCTACCCAGACCACCAAACCTGTCCCTAACCTTACCTGTATCCCACCTCAATAGCAGCAATAGTGTTTTGCAATACAATATGAACACAATAAGTACATTGTACTTATTTTTTGATGTAAGTACATAGTAGTTAAGGCCACCTAATATAAAGTGTGACCAAATAATCAGTTGTTGGTATGAATCTGTGGAGTGTGGAGTACACGAGAGTTTCCTCATTTCATGTGGTTTTGTTTAATCGTGTGCGTGCATCTAAAAGTAAGTTTCTATGTTATCACCATAAACATGTTTCATTAAGTTATTTAATTAATATGACCGATCAACCTGCACATATACTACCTAATTGTGTCACGGCCCTGCTGGTGTGCCCTGGTTGGCCACCAGATGTCACTGTGTGTGTTAGCACATGGCTTATTGTTTGTTGTTGGTGCCATGTGCTTTCCTGTCTATTGTCTGACCCCACCCTCCTTGTTATCTCATTATTGTTTCAGTTACTTCACCTGTGTCCTCCTCGTTTGGTTCCCCTTATAGTATCCTGGTGTCTGCAGTCCTGTGCTGTTTCGTTGTTTAATGTCGGATGTTTGGTGTCGTGTGTGGGTTGGTTTATGTGTGCTGTGGCTTTCTGCCTGCCTGCCTGTTTTCCCCCTCGGGGTGGTTTTTGTTCTTTTTTGTTGCCTTTTGTTATTAAAAGACCCACTTTCTCCTGCACTTGAGTCCTCGCCTCATCTCTTGACCGACCCGTGACAAATTGCATGATTATAATTGTTTATACGGTTCCTCCTTATTGTTTATATGAAGCAGAAGTACATTTGTCTTTCATTGAGTGTAGTTAAACAGTATTTATACGATTTGACGGCATTGTTGAGTATGCTAAGAAATGCTTAGTCGAACTATTATGCACAAATTATTCTGTGCGACGTCATTAGTACAAACGGCCACAGGTTCGATTCCCCGTCTGACCAAGTTGAGTAATTTATAAATAAGATATTGAAAGTGAAGAATATTACTGCTGGATATGTTTAATGTCTTTCTAACTATTAATATTGTTAACTTCTGCTATTGTTTATTGTATTGCTATGCTATGGTGAATATTAAGTACTGATATATACTATTGTTTCTACTTGTTTTGTAGAACCACACAAACACCCACATGTTTGTATATACTAGTGGAAATAAATCTTCTGAGAAGCAAGAAGCATCTTTGTTGCGTTTTGACCAGACGTACCACAGTGATTAATTAACCCGAACCACATTAGTAACTACAGTACAGTTTTGCAATACAATATGAACACAATAAGTACATTGTACTTATTTTTTGATGTAAGTACAGAGTAGTTAAGGCCACCTAATATAAAGTGTGACCCTGTTTCTTACTTGCAGCATAACTAACAAGGAATTATTGAAGAACTAACAGGTAATTATTCATTAACACTTAACTTACCACTGTTAACTACTAAGGAAGATGTCTTCCACACTTTAGAATACTGTTTCTTACTGTTAGTTAATACTTAACTTACCACTGTTAACTACTAAGGAAGATGTGTTCCACACTTTAGAATACTGTTTATTACTGTCACGAATCCGGTCCCTGCACTTCCGTTCACTCTCCACCAGAGGTCACTCGCACACCACATTGACTCTCACAGCACACATCACACTGGACTCAATTTCAATTTCTCAATCATCCATTGTACTGATTGCACACACAGCTGATTGCACTGATCACACACCCTACTTAAGCCATGGACTTTCTCTCCCTCACTGCCGAGTATTGTATAGCGTTTATCACTCTCCCAGCGATAGCTACTCTATGGAGCCCAGTTTATTGACTTAGTCTTGCCTTGCCTGTTTTCCGATGTTTGTTTCTAGCCCGTGTTCCCTGGATTAACCCTCGCCTTGCCGTTTGGACATCGTTTGCACCCGTATTGGATTCTAGCTCGTGTACCTGGATTATCTCTCTGCCTGGCCCCATTGGATACTGTTCGCCGATCGTTGACCCACGCTTGTCCTAGGGTTACTCTTTGTCTTGTCCCTGCCATACCCTTTTGCCATTGTTTCGACCCTGCCTGTATTTATGACCATGCCTTTAAATAAAAGCTTTCACATGGATCTGCATGTCGCACGTCTCGTCAGCCCTGTTACACTTACTTACTGCATAACTAATAAGGAATTATTGAGCTCCCCCCCTCCCGTCCCCTCCCCTGCATAAAATATGCTGTATTAAGAAATGTTCTCATCTGAAATAAAGATCGTAAACAAGTTGTGTTGTGTACTTTACAAAGTTTATGATTACTTTTATAGTTTATTTTAGAGTGTAAGTTTGATTTGAGTCAAAATGATGTAGTAATTATTATTTACTAATAGGTTCACTTTAGAATACTGTTCCTGCGGAATTATCTGATAATTCTTTATTAATTACTAAAGGGTTCACTAAATTTTCACTTTAGAATAGGCCTACTGTTTCAGGTTCGAAATAGGTCTTGCAGAATTATTTGATAATTATTTTATAATTACTAATGGGTTCCCTATATTTTCACTTAAAGGCCTTTCCACACTGAGCGCGAAAAAAGCTAAATGAATTTCGGACGCGATGACTTGCTGGCATAAAACAACAGATTCCTATGGATGCTTCCACATAGACAGCGAACATCCGCGCTAGGGGCGTGCGATATACCGGGGTGCAAACTTGTCACCTTTTGGCGAAATTTGCCGTTTTCACCTTGAAATAGTTCACTCATGTGAATCGTGTAGATCTGTTAAAAAATAAAATAATTTTTTTGGGGGGGTTTCGTATCTGCGAGTCATCTGTGTCACGTCACCTGTAGCATTTTTTCCCCTTTTGGCAAAGGAATGGACCCGCCCTACTCTGCCTCTGATTGGCTTACCTTATGTTCTTTCCCTCATCCAACCAATCTCACTCCTGAAGCCTAACTTTTAGATGCTGCAGGCAACTGTCCATATTTCCAGAGGCTACGTAAAATGTGAAGGAACAAGCTAACGGCAAGCAACTTATTTGTGAAGTAATTGGGCTATCCTGGTGGTTAGATTAGCCTGTTTGTAGCTAGTGTGGCAGGGGTGAGGAATCACACACGATAACGAGACTGTTTAAGTGTCAAGAAAACCCCGGAGGGTGGATTTATTTGTTCAATATGGTGAGTTCGTGGTGTGGTGCTCCGTGCAGTGTTCCAGCTCAACCCTCTCGTGTCTTCGAAGTGGTGGATCGGTGTAGTGCTCCGTGGTTCGGCGGGACCGGTCACACGCTGTCTTCTGGTAAGGCGGAGAGAGAACAACATTAGATGTGGAGACTTCCTTAGAACTCACCGGAGTGTGCGTGAAAGGTGGCTTATAAAGGGCGGTGTCTGATGAGCTCCAGGTGCGACCAGTCTGCCGGTGATGCGTGGTGCAGGTGTGCACCCTTTGTTTCCAGGGCGACGCTGATGACGGCTCGGGACACGTGTCACACTAGCTAAATTAAGTTCGCTGTAGAGCAGGATAGAATGCATTTGTATCTGCTGTAAATTGTGTTCCAGTATAAATGGCGATTACCGTGTGAGGCTGCTGTTTTTTTTTTGTTGCTGTTGGTGTTTTTGCGTGAGGCTGCTGTTGCAATAGCTATGAAGATTGTAAGTTACGTTATTGCTAAATTAGTTTGCTACCCTTTGCAAAATGCTCCTCAGTCTTGACCTTAACATTTCTCAGATATCAGTAAGCTATTACTCTCACATGAAGTCGATTTGAGAACTGATCGACCTACAAGTAAAGCATACTGTTTAATGTACAGTAATATTAGTATCACTCAGCTCAAGTGGAGGCAGCGCTAAGCCATAGCTAAGTGTCTGCCTGTAACAGCCTGTTTCAAGACGGAGAAACACCTCGCGTTTAGCCCGTCAGCTGCTTCAAACATTCGAGTGCTGAAATGAAGATTTACAGTGGTTTATTTGCCCTGACTAAGTTCATGTAACATCTTAACAACAATCCTTGTTGATTGTAGACCGTAGTTGTCGCTTAAACGTCTTTTAATCATATAAAGGTATTTATCCTTGAATGGTGCACTGCAAAAAATGCTTTTCTTACATTTTTTTTTTGTCTTGTTTCTAGTCACAATATATAAAAATTCTTAAATCAAGAAGCAAAAAAAGTAAAAATTGTCTTGTTTTCAGAAAATCTTCAAAATTAAGTGAGTTTTTCCTTAAAACAAGCAAAATAATCTGCCAATGGGGTAAGCAAAATAATCTCATTTCAAACCAAAAACAAGATTATTTTGACTTGACTTATTTTTTTCTGGAAAAAAAAAATATTTGATTTAAGATTTATTAGATATTTGGACTGGAAACAAGACAAACAAAAATGTAAGAAAAGCATTTTTAGCAGTGTGTAACGTTTTCTCCCTATAAAGCCCTTTAACTTGCCATTGTGTGTGAAATATGCTATGTGAATTATGTGAATTAACTTGCCCTTACTTTTAACACACCTGCGTTTTAAGGGGGGAATTTTGCTTTGTCACCTTTTTCACCCCTGACGAGTTTGCACCCTTGGATATATATTGTCTGCAATAATATCGCAATTGTTGTTTAAATGATGTGCGACTTGACATTATTGAGTATTTTGCAAAAACCATTTAAAATACACCTACAGAGTGCACGCATTCATTACGTGAAGTCTAGACTAGTGCGCGTGCGTAGAGTGTGTTTTTTCACTGCACTTTCACTACATTTAGAATGAGCACAATATTAAAGACATGGAGGCAGAAAATAGGCTATTTTGTGCTAGTTCATATAGTTAATCAATTTCACATGAAGAATAACAAAAAAATAACGCTCCAAAAATTACCATGACTACAAATGCGATATTGATTTTTTTACAACAGTTCAATGAACAAGAAGTTAATTAAGAGACTTACATTTTAGACACTGTATTTCCTGTTTTTTTCTTTAATTTGACAACAAAAATCCCTCCAAACACGCCACAGCACTGTTTTGCGTCTCTGAGCAACACCCACGGTGTTTCCTTCCTGAATGAATCAACCATTTGTATGATTCATGAAAATATCGGTATTTAACGTTTTGTGTTTAATATATCTAAACATGATTTATGCATTTGTAATGGCAGATTAAATGCATTAAACGGTGTGCAAATGCATCTAAATGCCTCTTCAGATGCAGCTTCTGTGTTTTCTCTGCATAGAAAAGATGCATTTTGTTGATACTGATTTCATTTGCTTGGTAACAGCCCAAAAGTCTTATTATTCTAATTCACTGATTAAATGTAAGAATTTGACTCAAACAATAATGGACACTTTTAGAAAAAATGACTTTATAAAGGTAAAAATGCCCATAAAATGTAAAAATCAATTTAAAATTATTGGAAAAGATTCATTTTTATCAGTGTGAACTGACCACCACTCAGAATATGAAGAATATCAAAAACTTTATGAGTCAGCTGTCCATGGCAGTCCTTAAGATACCAGCACAATAACATACAGTTCACGAGTTCACACTTACATATAATAAATAGAATAAAGTCTATGTGTATTTGGCGTGCTGTCCGAGGGCCGGGCTCTGAGCTCGGAATTTTGGCCCGAACCCAGAGTACCCCCCCTACAGGTTAGGACAGGAATAGTTGCTGTATAGGGATGCTGGAGAACAGTTGACTTATTGTTCTCCTCTCGTGTTAATTAGGTTAATTATCTGAACTTGCTCCTCCCGAACTTTGTTAATAAAACATCATCAAAATATTGTCTAATTATCGTTATCGATAAAATCCCAGAAAGAATCGAGATATTTTTTTTGTCAATATCGCACACCCCTAATTCGCGCACCGAAAATGCGAAAGTTTTTTTTTTTCATTCAGTCCGACGAATCTTTTCAGTTGTTTCGCAAAGCGAAAACACGGGCCGTCCAATAACATTTGAGCTAGGATCACATGACCGGAGCAGTTGCTGTTGCGCAAAAGGGTGAGAATGGTGGTGCTGTTTCGAAAACCAGTGTAAACAAACACAAAAGAAGAGTATGAGTGGATGTTGAGTTCTTGTTATCGTTGGTATTTGAGAACAGATTTATTGTCACATGTCCTTTATACAGAATAACATTACTAATAATTAATAATTGTTATGAGTCAGAGTGCGTTCACTCTCTAGTCTAGATCTTCCTTATGATTAAAAAAAGGGGGGAGTTGTTGGTTTCCAATACAATACAATGTTTATTTATATAGCACATTTAAAACAACCGAAGTCGACAAGTTTATAAGCAATAAAACAGAAACTATAAAACACAAACTGTAAAATGGATGAGATTCACTAAAATAAAGAATCATTGCACAGCAAGTCAAAAATATTAAATGCCAAGGAGAAGAAATAAATTTTAAGAGCAGACTTAAAAACAGATAACGTTGAGGCAGTTCTGATATGAATTGGGAGACTATTCCACAACTTGGGGCCAACATCAGAAAAAACACGATCACCTCTGTTTTTGAGACGTGCCCTGGGGACTTGCAATAAACCAGAATCAGCAGATCTGAGTACTCTTGACTAAGTGTATGGTTATAACAGATCAGATAGGTACTGTGGAGCCAGATTATGGAGAGATTTATAAACAAACGTGAAGGAATTACATCCTGGGGACACATAGTAGGTTTTAGAGTAGACATAATCTCAAATAGAGTATTCAAATTTACAGGCTCAAAGACAGACCAACTGGAAGGGGTGATTAGAATATCTGGCAATTTATATGCCGACAGAGGCATCAAAGATATAATTTGGGAAATCTTGTTATTAAAATGTCTTGCAAAGTCCTCACAAAAAGAGACAGATGTCTCAGGACACAGAATAGGGACTTTAAGCAGCCTCCACTGCTGGAACGGCAACGGTATTCCCATGTCATATTGTGCGTTCGTGACTTAAGCTGCTACTTCGTGGTGTTCTATTGTAACCGTCTACTACCGGAGAACAGCTGCTTTGCCGTAGTCGTTACAATGTGACAGCTTATGTAGTTAAATGTTGCGTTTTATGGTATATACCATTTAATTCCATCAGTATAAGATTCTACCATTAGTCTTTCATTTAATCTGTGTTGATTATGTTTTAAACTTAAGCTAATTTTAACGGGTTTTTTTGTTTGTACAAAGATGTCTGCTCTTAGTAACAGCACCTCAAGTAGCAGTGAGACTAAAGATATGTGATGTAGCAAATTAGCTTAAAAGGGAATTGTTTATAAATAATTACAATTAATTATGATTAATTATAATTATTTTTATCGGCTGACAGTGATAACTGTAGCAGAATTAAATTGCTATCAACTGATCTGTTCGTCCAGCGACCATTCAGTGTAAGTTCAAATCAACTCTAAGAAAGGATATTTTCGTGGCCACAGAAAATACTTTCTTAAGTATTAATGCATTAGAGCATGTAGCGAGGGTCAAAATCGTAAAGGGACATTAATTTGCAAGGCAGAACCATTTTGTGTGGACATCATTGTCACACTTAAGTGTCACCTCAGTCAACACTTAACACCAACAGTCTTAGACTTTACTGAAAGTTGCTTTTAGCTTCTTTATAAAAGTCTCCTACACTTAGAAAAGTCCTAATTGGTAAATTAGGCAAACCAGTCAGAACAACCATTTCTGTTAGCAATTAGCCTAGCAATTACGAGATAGCAATTAGCCTAGTTAGCCTGCTAACTTTATTAACTGCAGTTAAGCCAGCCATGTCTTGAAAATACACAAGCCGTTTCTCAATACCAAGTACACAAAATTCGGAAAGTGCGGCTGGCTTGACCGTGTATTTTCAAGACGCGGCTGACCGCAGTATTTCGAGCGCATGTGAAGCTGGCCTGCTGCATCTTGAAGACCGGCTAACACAGCTGGATCAAGGTACATGCCATGAGCGATAAAACAAAACACATTCCAAAGCAAGATCTGGTGATTTCTCCCTCAAGCCAGCAAGAAGTCTCAAAAGTGACCAACTCTAATGATGCCTCCCTGTCTGGTGGATACCCTGCTTAGCTTCTCACGAGAGCCATAAAACAATGATAAATTTGAGGAGAGAAGAACTCTTTGCATCTGGACTCATTTAAGCAACAGAACTTCAGTGTTGTCTCGTGACTGGCTTCAGCATAAATAAAAATCTAATGAACACAGAACAAAGAACGTTGTCTCTTGAAATGTTCCAGCGACAGATGTGTACGACCTCTTTGAACAGACCCAAATAATTATAGAATCTTACATGCCACAGGAAACTAAAAGATTCTCCTCTTGGACATAAATGATCAGCACCGCGCCCAATTGTCTGACCAAATTCCTGCCATGCTCTCCTTATCATCTCATGAGACCCATAAAACAATGATAGATTTGAGGAAAGAAGGACCGCACATCTGCATGGATTTGTTACTCCTGACTAACTTCAGCATAAATAACAATCTAAAGAACAAAGAACTGCTTATCTGGAGATGTTCCAAAAACAGATGGCTCGCGATACCCGTGATCCTTTGACGCATAAACTACTAATCTGATAAACACAAACAATTGACTTATAGCTTCGTCTGAGCTAAGAAGACCACCAGACCTACACAACGTGACATCTCATGACCTCAGCAAACCTTCCCGTGTCTTTACTGCATTCCAAAGGAAACGCACCCTTTTCTCTTCAAAGTGCAGACAAACTTTTATGGACTTTGCCAAAGACAATCAATACTTACTGCTGCTATTAAAGCAATACACTGGACAGACAATATATACTAATGTTGTATCTCATGTCTTTCGTATGCTTGTTGTGCTTATTTAGATTTTAGGATGTTTTTAATCTTTTAATCTTACTAACCGTGTAGTAGATAAAATTAATGTATGTACCTTGTATTTGATGTTGAATGAAAGCTGGTCTCATCAGAAGTCATTTGGTGTGGATGAAATATGACTTTTAGCATCATATGCATGTTACAACACATTATAGAAATCTGCTAGGATATTCTCTTCATGTGACAGATTTACTAGCATCTAATTTATGCACGGACAAGGACCCGTACGGGGCGTGGCTCCACCCTGCAGGGACAATTTGATTGGAAGAAGCCTCTAGTGGGTAGACAGAGTTCAGCCTGTTAAAACTCCATGACACAAAAGCTAGCTTGCTGGCTGCCTGCTCTAAAACTTTGGTCTCGCCTCACTGATCATGCTGCGAAGCGCTTACAGACTTAACATCAGGCTGAGAATGAAACACTTCGTCAAACTTCTTACTGAAGAACCTTCAAAACTTGAAGCCACGCGAAACTCAGAAGAACTTCAAAGCGTTGCCGCTCTTGCATCACCAGGAAGCCAACCAGGAGTGACATCACGCAACAACGACACATCAGCAGCCAATCAACCTTCGGGATTCCCTAAAACAGCCATCCAGGGACGAGCCAGCTGTCAACTCAACTTACAAAGTAAACAAACAAACAATCTCCATGTCGAGCTGAGCTGGTTGAATTAATCTTTAAAAGTAAAGATAGTAAAGTTCTCTGCTTATGACTTCCTCAGGTTGAAGTTACAAAACTCTTGGAAAACCTTCTTCACATTGCAATCATCTTGCCCGGAACGTGTGTGTGTGTGTGTGTGTGTTTATTGTATCATAGATTAGCAGAAATAAACTTGTCTTTGGAAATTGTCTTTGGAGACAAAAGATGTCGCTCTAAAAGCACAAGAGAGACGAATGAGCGAATTCCTCATTTACATCTCTTATAAGGCCTTTCATAGCTTTAATCTTCTAGTGCGTGTCCTACTTCAGATTGAACTATGCTATCTCCTGGCTCGAGAACATTAACTTAGCTACTTAATGATTCTCTGCCACTGTGATTCACTAAACGAGTGAACTCAAGACGCGGCGCTCAGAAGGAGTGGCCAAACGCGTTATAATGCATTATAGATTAATTGAATCCTAATCAATCCTATCAATTTTAATGATAACATCATTAAATTGTGATTAGGATCCACAATTTCTAATTTGAAATTTTAATTCAATTCATAATCGAGTTGGTTCCACCTATTAGTCCTTATTTTCTCTACCTTTTCTCTACAAGATCTGTGTCAGTTTCGGTTCAAGATCTCCCTCATTCCGCCAGAGCATGTATCGCACAACAGAACATGTCGGTCACTGGGAGGATCTGGAAACATGGCTAAGTGTTGTGACAGACAGCCTCCTCCCTAAGGCTGCTGAAACACTCAAACATCAGACACAGGACCAGCTGGATGACAACATAACAAGCCTCATGGCACAAGACCCAAGTCAAAGCTACACTCAGAAAGAATTAGCCAGGATCACTGGCTCCTTAAGTCACATACTCATCGCCACCCTCAAGTTGAGCAACAAGCAGCTCCAGCAGGAGCTGACACGCGCACAACGACGCATCAAGCAGCTGGAACTGGAAGCTCAGGAACGACGGGAAGGCTTGATGAGGTGGAACAAGGCGCTGAGGAGGAGATCAATAGGCTAAAAGAAACCCTAGTAGCTAACACCCAAGAAGTGAAACAAGTTAAGGCAGACAACGCTGATCGTTCTGACAAGCTACAGTATGCAGAACAACTATTGGAAAAGGCAAAGGCTGACTTCAAGGATAAGAACAGCAGAATCAAAGCCTTTGAAACTCACCTGGATGAGTCAAGAAACGAGATCAGCCGACTACCTCAAAGAAGAGTCCGATAGTTTCCAAGAGGAACTCAAGCATGCCTACGAACTGCGGCGGGAACCGTCGAAGACACGACGTGCACCGACCTTACCCCTGCCGAGCAGGACCGGGTCACCTGTTCCTGAACTGACACGTGAGCAAAAGGTGGAGGGGGTGGTGTCGAAACATTCAGCTCCCTCTGAAGAACTTTACCTCACGACAAAGCCAAAAGAACCTGCCGCAACCAGTCGCAGATCTTCGCATGGCATGGACCTAAAAGACCTCGACAAGCTCGTCAGGAACATTGGCAAGTTCACCCCCAGCGTGCCAAATAGCCAAAATGTCCAAGCTTATCTCCAGGATATCGATTTTCATCTGGAAATGCAAACCTAACGTTATGGACAAAGATAGACTCTATTTACTCCGAACGACATCCAGTCCTGAAGTTCGCAGCTTCCTGGACCGGCAGCCTGCTCATACAAAGACAGATTACCAACTGCTCTGAGAAGCCCTCATTAAAGAGATTGTTGATCCTGACTCCGAGCAAGGATTATTGGCTGCCCTGGAGACAAGACAAGGACGTCACGAACTTCCTCAAGCCTACTACAGCCGACTCAGATGAGCATACTTCGGAACTCGCAAAGAACCTGACATGGAGGACAAACTGAACTTTAAAACTCTCTTCCTAAGAAACCTCCATCCCTCAGTAAGTCACCATCTTGGCGTTCTCGCATGTCCAATCAAGGCCTCATGAGAATCAATGGGAGAGATCGTGGAACCAGCCAAGATCATTTGGAAACTCAAGAGGGAAAAGCTCATGGGAATCAGCAAAGGAATTCACAGAGGTTCCAAGCTGACCGAGCTGAAACTGAATCCACACAAGACCAAAAGACACTGCCGTGTTTCGACTCACAAGAGCTGATGAAAATGATGATGAAAGAGTTCTTCCAACAAAAGGAGGAGGATCGGAAGTGGGAAAAGAAAGAGAAACCAGATTCAGCCTGACTAGGGGCCAGAAGAGAAGGCAGCGACCAGCTGGCCCAACCAGGCACAGAAAACAGCACTCCCTCACCTCACTCTCAGAGAACTGTAACTACCTTAACTTCAGGTGGACATGAAATCCCACCTGAAAACCCAGCAACAGAGTTGAGTTAGACACTAAATCAACACCTAACGCTCCAGATCACAGTAGCGTCCAACAAACACCTGCTGACGAAACCCCTCAAGTTTCTGAAAGTGCTGTCTTGGTCGTCTAGCACTCCTCCGACGAGCACCAAATCAGTCCTGACATCCTAAACGTTTCCTCCCAAACTCCAGTCCCTCAACTCCTAGGCGATCTCATTGAGAAAGGTACAGCAAGAAAGTTTTACCTCTCCATCATCATTGAACGACACATAAGAGTCGAAGCCCTTCTCGATACGGGAGGCGACATTACTCTGATGTCTACCGAACTCCTTGAGGAAATCCAAGAATGAACGAAGAGGACTAACAGAACCCTCAAACTCCGGAGGTGTGAACTGAACCTCCAAGCATATTGCCACAAGGGCCTACAACTAAGACATGTGGCCCCAATTCACCTAACGGTGGGGTCAATGGACCTCGTCCATCCAATATACGTCTCACCACTTAACATGTATTCACTCCTCATTGGGAAAGATCTGCTTAATTGCTTTAAACCGTTAATAGACTTCAAGCACCTAAAGATGTGGACACAAGTCCTCTGCCCTGCCAGTCAGTAGACCCCAACGAGTCGCAGTGTCAAGCCACAGACACCGCCCCCAATTCACGGAATGATGATGCAGTATCAGAGCCAGAGTATCATCGTGTTTCTCCACGTGATGAATTGAATAGTATGTTAATTTGTGTCCAAAGAGGAACAGTACGGGGCGGGGTTCCGTCCTGCAGGGACAATTTGATTGGATCAATCGCTGTGGGAATGACAAAAATCAGCCCGCTTTAAGAACCAGGGACACACAGACCTGGCTCTTGGCTTGCTTGCTCTCTCGATCTTTGGCTCCCTCCAAAGCACTCACAGCTATAACATCAGGCTATGAGACTCCAGAACAACAAACACTTTGTTGGAACGTTGTTTGAAACTTTGCAACTGCCAGAATCCATCAAAGCTTAGTCTTTGCAAACAGAATCACTCTCAAGGAACCAGGCAACAGTTAACCGTTGGAGGGAATCCCCAGAATCGCATCACCTAACAACTGAGTCAGCAGCCAATCAGAAGCGCTGTGAATCCCTCAATCAGGAACGGAAACAAGCCAGCTGTCATCTGTCAACTTGAACACAGGTAGCAAGCAGAATCTCCATATCTTGCTGAACTGGTTGAATTAATCTTTAAGCAGTAAAGATCGCTAAGAATCTCTGCTTGTGATTTACTCAGGTTGAATTTAACGAAATAGCAAACGAGTGCTAGACTTTTAGGACTTTCTTCAAATTGCAATAACTCATTTCCTGAACTGTGTGTGTGTGTGTGTGTGTGTGTGTGTGTGTGTGTGTGTGTGTGTGTGTGTGTGTTTTCTCAATAGGTTTAGTTCATGTATTGTAGACTAGCAATTAGCAAATAAACGTTGTTCCATTTATAAAATATTGTCTTGTGTCATGTATTTTCAAGTCTAAACGTTTGCCTAGATCTTGCGTTACCTACAGCTCAGCCCAAGAAGCTATTATTAACAGTTATTGTGACCTTTGGACAAGGGCATAGTATAAATATCAAAATTGTTCAGATATACTGATTTTAACGTTCGCTGGACGAACCGTTGATTATGTATAAATTATAAATTTTGAATTAAGATCAATTTAATCAAATCAATATCGAATCTTTAAGAATCGATTCCCCAAAAGCTGAAATAAGAGCTTAAGTTACTTACAACTACAACTTTACTACAACTAATTCATCGACTACACGTTCCAAACGAAACAGAAGGTAGTCGCTTGGTGCATGATCTGCATCACTTGCTATTAAACGCAAATCATTAGCAATGGTAGTATCCACAGTACTACAGCCGTAACAGTAACAATCCTGTTTAACCAATCCTGCATTGAGAGAGGTTAGGACCGCCTACCTTATTAACATACGGACACAGAAATACAGAAATAAATAAATGTAGAAATGCATAAATAAATAAACGTAGAATACATAAATGTAGAAATAAATGTAGTATAGCACAAATGGTACAAAAATAGCTCAATTAAAAATGACACTTTTGACAAAAACATTTATTCATTCTTTTATGAATATCTGCATTTATTTATTTCAGCATTTAATTATTTATTCATGTATTTATTTATTTCAGCATTTATTATTTACTTAATCATTTATGTATTTTATATTTATTTCTTCTATTTATGTATTTTTACTTATTTATTTCTGCATTTATGTATTTATTTATACATAAGTCATTTCTCGTGCTCCATATGCATGTGCATTAGGCACTCATTACGTTAATGGATCTTTGTTCATTTGCTCGTTATCTGACAGAATCACTCTCCATTCTCCACTGTTTCCGGAGTGAATTCAGACTATAAAAGAACGACCATCAGCTCACGGACACCATCATCTACTGATGAACATCTTCAAGACACAGTCTGATTCAGGTAAGATCATGTGTATATTGTTTAATGTAGCTTTGAGGGTCTTCTTTCAGGTCCTTGTCAGAGCCACTTCTCATTTTAGGGGTTGTGTTCAATAATAAGGTTATCAGCTCATAAACATCTTTCTTGTAATTGTTGTTATGATTGCAGATCATGTTTTCTCATGTATGAGTTCATATGGTGTGAACTATATTTGTCTTTCAGCCTCTGGTGTCATTGACTGTTTGTAGTTAATCAAACTAATGAATTAAAAGTGTGTGCAATTTCAGTTTTACTATCAGCACTGAGTGGAATATCGACACAGATTTCTGTTTCCTAAAGAAAACAGCTGTGTTCACAAAGCAGCGAGAGAATTAGGAAAGTCTGAGCATTTGTGCTTTCTCTCAGTGTTTGCAGGTTTCTTATTTGACCGAGGAAGAGAAAAACACTGTGAACAATAAACTAGAAAGCATTTTAGTGTACTTGGGTAGTTGTGGCAAAACATTTTTTATGTTTTCTACTTAAACTACTCTTTTTCATGACCTTTTTCACTCTTAATTACAGATTAACTCTCATTATAAGTCATTTATATGACACTGACTGAGTGAAGCTTTGAGTGTGTAATTCGTGTTGGAGCTGAACTCTTGTCTAGTCTGAGTTGGATCTTCTGTGGATTCCTGCAGGAAAAGTCTGTTTATTTGATTAGTAGTTGTTCCAAAGCAAGATTTCCACTCAAACTACCCTTCTTCAGCTTTAATTACAGATTAACTCTCATTATAAGTCATTTATATGACACTGACTGAGTGAAGCTTTGAGTGTGTAATTCGTGTTGGAGCTGAACTCTTGTCTAGTCTGAGTTGGACCCGCACACATCTGCTTCTGTGGATTCCAATTAGTTTGATTAGTCATTGATGTTATTGTGTTCTACTCACCGCTCTCGTCTTATTTCAGCGTATGTTACAACTGCTGCTCAATAAACACCATTCACTGAAACTTCTCCATGAACTCACTATTTCCATCAGAAATGACGCAGTTAAACTGGGCTGCTAAATGGACTAACAGTTTACTCACTTTGTTTGTATCTCAGCTGTGTTCTCCATCAGATCAACAGCGTTTGGAGTGTGTTTACGGTGTGGAGTTGAACCCGAGTGTGTAAAGAGCCCTTCAGACACTGCAGTGAAAGTATGGCGCTGAACGTTCTGCTTTGACTTCTCTGTGGAAAAAGAAACAGTCAAGTTCTGTCATAAATGTAAGTGGTTCAGTATTTATTGCTTGTTTATTGAACTATTTTATTAAAGCAGTGTCACACTAGCAGTTGTGCTGTGATACTGAATATTCAGAACAACAACGCTGAAATAAAACATTTTAAAATATTTTAAGTTAACCTTTATCCTTTTATAATGTATGTGGTTTTAATGTATAATGTATTTTGAACATTTTACAGGGTTATTTCAACTAAAAATACTGATTCTGTCATCATTTGTCAACCGTCATGTCGTTCCAAACCTGTAAGACGTTCCTTCACATTCAGAACACAACTGAAGATCTATTTAATGAGATCTGAGAGATTTCTGTCCCTCCACTGACAGTCAACACAGAGTTCATAAAGAAGCCCAGATGAATTGAGCGGTTCTTGTGTTTCGCAGCACGTTTGAGATCCGGAAGAACCAATGAGCTTCTGTTTATGTTTGCTGATCAGTGTAAATATGTGAATAAAAGCCTAAACTAAATCTGTTCACCATATAAAGTGATCAAATCTCTTCAGAAAATTTGGACCAAACCTCTCCATTCATAAGAATTAGTTTAATGAAGGTTTTGAAGCATCAAACTGGTCATTGCAGACTCAGTGGAGGAACAGAAATCTCTCTCAATTCAAAATAATTAAAATATCTTCATCTGTGTTCAGAAGATTAACTTTTTTTTCCAGGTTTGAAACAACATGAGACTGAGTAAATAACACAATGATCATTTCTGGGTGATCTATCACTGTAACATCACACATCATGTTAGGCCATCTGTTTTTATAAATAAGATTTATTTTATTATTTCGTTTACATTTAAAAAATTGAAGCATTTCTTGCGTATTGAAACTAATGACTGATTTGTTATTCAGTGCTTGCTCTCAGGAATTTGTGGAACAATGGCACAACATAACATCAGCACCAATGACTCAACTGCATCAGATGATGACTTATTATATATGGAGTTGAGCGAATTATTAAGGAAACGATATTATGCAGAACTTGTATATATCCGTGTCCTTTCAGTCGTTGAGATCCCAGTCATGATCTTAACTCTGATTGGCTTGTGTTTCATCATCAAATCCCGGCCTGCTGCTTCAGTTTTTGTTAGTCATCTGATACTTTCAGATCTCATACAGGTCATTTGTATGTTAATAGCAGCAGCAATCTCATCGCCATATGATCTGATTAGTGCATATCACTATTCTTTGATGGTGGGTCTGTATTTTATGGCATGTGTTGCTTCTGAACGATATCTTCTGGTTTCTCATCCTATCTGGTACAGATCTCACCAGTCACTCAAACTCTCCTGTTTTATTTCTGTGATCGTCTGGTTTGTGCCTCTGATCTTTGCAGAAATAAAGCCCCCTCATGTTTCTTTTAATCGTATACCCCAGTGTATAGCGTGTTTAATTCCCTACATCATCATCATTCTCTGTTTTGCTGGAACTTGTCGAGGTCTTTCTCGCTCAATATCACTGACTGCTCTTCAGCGCAAATTAATTTTGGGCAGTTTGTTCCTGGTGCTGTTGACTTACACACTTCTCATTCTGCCTTTTCTGATTATGGTATTTATTTCAATGTTTTTTAACTATTACAGTTTTGTTGTTGTGAAATTTTTCCACTATGCACATTTGCTCCTGTATGTGAATCCACTTGCTGACTGTGTGCTGTACTTGTTCATAAGGCCTGATGTTGGTGATATGATGAAGTCTGTTTGTCGCTGTTGTAGTGAATCCAGCACTCTAGTGAATCCACAGAACAGCTGCTGTACTGTAGTGTGCTGTATTTCAGCTCAAAGACCTGCATCTCATTCACTGAACACCTGCAGCTCAGTTTAACCTGCTGATAAATATAGAGCTGAAAAAACACTGCGCTTTATTTAATTGAAGTCAGTGTCAATTTTTCCATGGCAAGCACACTTATTTTCCAGTTTAATGCTGTTATGATATTTATGCTTGTTAGCTGATTTTCCCTATGCATGTATATTTCCCACGCTCATTTTAGAGAAATAATTGCCATATTAAAGGGATAGTTCACTCAAAATGAAAATGTCCTTTATGTCAATGATCAAAACATTTTTGGGGAAAACTATCCCTAAAAAGACCCGTCTCAGGTCTCTAATATCAGCTCTCCTGATGTTAAGCGCATGATTAAAGTAGAGTATATTAGAGGTGTACTAAGTGAACTTTATAAATGTATAACATATTAAGCAGCTCTAGAAAATGACACGCAATCTGAAGAGTTTGATAAGCAGGTAGCTGTAATACTGTTGTGTGTTCTTGTAGAAGTGTGTCGTATAGATGACTGTATTGTTTCTTCTTCACTGTTTTTGTATATTAAAGAGCTTGCTGTTCTCCGTTTCTGCCTCTACTTAACTGTTGATGGTGAACTGAATGTGAAATAGGATTTTTAAGCTGAAGTTTATTTATAAAGCACATAATAATACAACAGTTATAAACCAGTTAAAATATATACAAGACATCTTCTCTCAGACATCTTCCCCGCCAGCGTTTTTGAAAAAAGCAGCCAGCATTTTTGAGGATTTTCACTAAAATTTCATGGCCCCGATAATATTTTGTTGTATGAATGTCTGAGCATGCAATACATCATAATAATTCAAGCATAATTATATGATAACACAATTATCAAAGACTACATCTGGATGATATTTAGTATGATGATCAAAGCAAAGATGCAGTAGACGGCTTCCATCAGTATCCCAAAGCTTCACAGGCCTTTAACACTTTCTGGATTGACATTTCACTCTGTAACATTAGGCAGCTTTCATTTATATGCTGTTATTGTTGATGATCGCATTGTTTTTCATATGCTTACATATGAAATCACTCATTTCTGCGTCTTCATCGTCTAAAAGAAAGAGTTAAAGGGATAGTTCACCCAAAAATGGAAATTCTGTCATTAATTACTCGTCGTTCCAAACCTGTTCAAAGGCAAATTAAGATATTTTTTGATGAAATGCAAGATCTTTCTGACCCTCCATAGACAGTAATGCAACTGAAATGTTCCCAGGCCCAGAAACACAGTAAAGACATCAGTAAAATAGTCCATGTGACATCAGGGGTTCAACCGTAATTTTATGAAGCTACAAGAATACGTCTTGTGTGCAATGAAAACAAAATAACGACTCACGTTCCCCTGCCGTTATCGAGAGAATCATGCGCTGCGCCTTGTTTACGAGCAGAGGACAGCACGTGTGACAGACTGAAATATATACTGTATGTTTGTGTAATTATATTGAAAAATTCATAAATCTGTAAAACGTTGAAAGTATGTGTAGGATCTCTGTTGTTCAAGCAGGCCACCACGTGAGATATTGCTGGAGAACTAAAGTAAAACTCGTCACGAGGTCCAAGTTAATCATCTACTGACACTGACGTCAGTATTCTGAGTGGCTTCCTGTCAGTGCCTTATTCTCTATACTCAGGATGCTGATAATGACTAATTTAATCAAGAAAACCACAAAGATCTTTTTGTATGGAGAACTGCAAGAGTCTTTCTCGCAACCCGTGGAAGCCTCGTGATCCGTGGTCCAAATGTATGGACTATAGCAAAGCCACGGGACGATTAAATTAACTGACGCCCCCATGACTCTCTTCCCCCTCTCCTGCGTGTTCAACTCTTTCCTTTTTCAGACAAAGAAAGTTTCAAATAAACAATTTCAAAGGGGACAATCATTTAAAATCATTTAAAGTGTTGGAGCAATATGCTTACTAATAATTGTGCCTTGTTATGCGTGATGTGCTTTATTTTTAATCTTTGCCTTATGATTTCTTTTAAGCACATAACCATTGTTTAGTATCGTATTAAAGCTTGCGTTCTTAGAAACAATTCAGTGTGAATTATATGTCGATTTTCAGCATCATACGAATGATGATAATACTTTTATAAGAAGTTATTAAAACTCCAGAGGCATTCCCCACGTGGAAGATCACTGATTAAATGAACTTTTGTGTCCAAAGAGAAACGGTATGGGGCAGGGCTCCGTCCCCTACAGGGACAATTTGATTGGAAAAAGCCTCTAGTGGGCGGACAGAATTCAGCCCGTTAAAACTCTGTGACACAAAGGCTTGCTTGTGTGGCAGCTTGGTCTAGAGGTACACTAAAGATTAAAGAAACATTACTGACTACGCCACCCCGGGGCCTATCTCCGGGGAAATGCCCTTTAACCAAGAGCAAAGGCTCAGAGGTTCGTTATATCAGAGTCAGGTATCAGACATGGGTGGAGTATAAAACAATAGAAAACTTTATTGTTCTCAATAATAGAAAAGTATCATTTATTTAACACGACACACCAATAAATCAAAACAAATCTACGCACAAAATGACACACATACGCTCACTTCAGAATGGGGCGCTGGCTATCCTTGACAGAATTGATACAGCAATCATGCGTACACCCTCACTGCACACTCACGCCACACCTCACTGTGAGCACAGCACTCAGGCAAAAGAACCCACCACCACAACCGGAAAGAGACGCTAATCCTCTGTAACTGGCTGCCCCAATTCTGAAGAGAGGAAAAAAAGAAAGAAAACAACAACAAAACATACACAATAAGCCAAATATATCAACCACATAAACGGAGCAACCGGCAATCTAAAACAAGTTTAAAAGTCCGCCATAGCAATTTGGTTCATCGAATCGAGGCGCCGCGTCCGGTCACCCGACAATGCTGGAGTGGACAAGAATGGGCAACAACAACCATCAATAAATCACAAAAAAGAAACACATTCTATAGGCTGCCTTTAGGCCACCAACACATAAGAGATAAACAAACAAAAATAAACTTGCAAAAAAACTCAAACATATATATGGGTAATATACCCAACTTAAATCAAATAAGAAAATAAACACAAACACACAACAACAATCAATTCACAAAAGAATCATATGTTTACAGGAAACAAGCTGCAGAAAATAATGGTGACAGTTAGGTGGCTTTATCTCATGTTTAAATACCACTGGAGGCTTTTAATTTGGATTGGTTACTCACAATATGCAATCCATAAAAAAATACCACACCAACAGCCCACCATCGGTCCAGCTGATGTAGCGCAGTCAACACCATGAACGATGGATGGGGAAATCAGACGCAGCGTATCAACACTCGATCTGGAACTAAGTTAATTAGTTAATAATGCTCGTCTGGCGGTTCAATGGAACAGACAAACTCGTAGTCCCGTTCCGAAACACTGAAAGCAGAATAGTCACTGGGACAAGTCCAATGATGGCGAAACCGGAAGCAAAACAATGCAGACAGCAAAAGGAACATCCGCTTTAGGTGAACCCAGAGCCCACTGTAACATCCCCTGTATGTTGGCCCGCACCTTAAATATAAGATATAAATGCAAGATATAAATTTGGCCAGCCCAGCTACTAGCAATCATATGTTTTCGTCACTGTTAAACATACATGTAGTGCGATTCACACGGCACCAGAGCTGTAATGTATTAAACACGCATCAAATTGACGGCATCCGGTCGACGGCATCCCACAAAGTTCCCCTGTCCAACCATACAAACAGTCATGCGTCCCGCCGGAAAGCACGGTGTCTCGCTCAAATGACGCAGAGAGAACGCACACCCATAGCGACACCCTTATATACCGAAGGAACGCAATTAAAGGGGCACGCCCCCTGCATATTACATAACCCGGCCGAAATAAACCGTACTGCTACACTTGCTCGCTGCCTGCTCTAAAACTTTGGTCTTGCCTCACTGATCATGCTGCGAAGCGCTCGCAGAGACTCAACCACTCTGTCAAAACTTCTTACCGAAGAAGCTAGTACAACTTGAAGCCTCAAGAACTCTACAGAAGAGGGATTCAAATCACAAGAGGGATTCCCCGAGTGACGCCACACAACAAAGACACATCAGCAGCCAATCAGCAGCCCCGGAGGTTTCCCAACCAGGAAGGAAACGGAACTGGAGAGTACCTGTCAAACTCAGCTTGAAAAGCAAGTAACAAACAATCTCCATATCTTCCTGAGCTGGTTGAATTAATCTTTAAAAGTAAAGATAGTAAAAGTTCTCTACTAGTGACTACATCAGGTTGAATTCACAGAACTCTTGGAAAAGAGCATTAGAACTTTAAACTTTCTTCAAATTGCAATCATCTTGCTGGAAAGTGTTTATGTGTGGTTTTGTTTAGTATTGTATCGTATATTAGCAAAATAAGCTTTGATTAATGCATCAAAGTTTAAATGACAAAGACACTTATTACAAATAACATTGTGATAATGTAAAGATTGTACACTAACACAAAAGATCACATTGTATTGAAGAAAAATGTATTTACTGTACATGTATAATACAACTTAGGCCTCTCTTGGCTTCATTCGATGCCTCATTTAAGGAATTCACACTGATTAATAATTCTAAAAATGTAATCAACGATCTGACCGTTATGGATCCAGCGAGTGCGTCAGATTTAAGAGACTTTTTGTCACACAGTAATTCACACATTGATCACCAGGAGGAACAGATGGCAGCCTCTAATCGTGCAGTTCAAGCCCTGGTCTCTCAGGTCTCGGAGCTGACCACCCAGCTACAGCGTCTCCAGACTGTATCTGTCCAGCAACCCACTGTGTCTAATCCACCTGCGTCTTCTATCTCGGATCAGGCTGTCCGTTTCAACGAACCCCGCCTTCCACCTCCAGCCTTTTACTCCGTTGAGCCCCAGCAATGCCGATCTTTCCTTGCCAAATGTTCTCTATACATCTCCCTCCAACCATCGTCATTTCCTACTGAGGAATCGAAGATAGCGTTTGTCATATCGCTGCTCTCTGGACGGGCGGCTCTGTGGGGAACTAGAGGTTGGGAGCAGTAGCTTCCCTCTTGCACTTCGTTTCAGTCATTCTCGGAAGAGATCAAAAAGGTTTTTGATCGGGCAGTTTCGGGCAGAGAGGCGGCTCGTTTTCTGGTGGAGTTAAGCATGACTGTTGAAATTAAATGGTAACACTTAACAATAAGAGTCCATTCCTAGCATTAATGAAAACTGTAGAAGTATGGTTCCTTGTTAGAGTGTGTTCATTTCAACATTCACTATTAGCTACTAATAGGCTACATTTTTAAATTTTAAAGTTTCTTCTTTTAACATTAGCAAACTATAAAAAATAGTAAAGCACTAGCTCTCTTTCAGTATACATTTTGAAAACTATCGGTTGATTAATCGGTATCGGCCAGTGTGGTCCAACCTAGCTGTTGGTATCGGTAAAATCCACTATCGGTCGACCTCTAGTTTCGATTGATGTATAACACTTATTTGTGTGACCAAAATCAACAGAGTATTTTTAGTGTCTTTTGCACTGATCTTAAAAAACCTATCTGGTATCGCCGGCGATACCGTCGACCCCAGAGAGTTAAGGCAGGGAAATCGGAGCGTCACAGATTACTCCATTGAATTCTGCACCCTGGCGGCGGAGTGCCGTTGGAATTTAGAAGCACAGTGGGATATGTTTTTACATGGACTGGTTGAATATATCAAAGACGAGATCTATTCACTGGAGTTACCTACGTCGCTGGATGGCTTAGTCCGTCTGGCTATTCGAGTGGATACCAGATTGCAGCAGAGAGATCAGCAAGAGCGCCGAGCTCCGGCAGCCAATCTGCTGAACCACCTTCCTGTCACCTCCTGTGACACGGACGTTGCCTTCTCCAAACCAGAACCCATGCAGATGGGCAGATCCCGTCTTTCCCTGGAGGAGAAGCGTAGGCGGTGAAATGAGGGTCTCTGCCTGTATTGCGGAGCTGCTGGGCACATCACAGCGCAGTGTCCCGTAAAAGCTAGAACCCGTCAGTAGGTAAGAGGTTACTGATGGGTGGGGTCACATTGCCCAGTGAGTACCTCGATCTGAAGGGAGTGTTCAGTAAGTCTCAAGCTGCTTCTCTACCTCCACATCATCCCTATGACTGTACTATAGATTACCAGGTACGTCTCTGCCTAAGGGCAAACTTTATTTGCTCTCTGGCCCGGAGAGGGAGGCCATGGAGAAATATATTTCTGATTCTCTAGCAGCCAAGATCATTCGCCCTTCTTCTTCTTCTTTCGTGAAGAAGAAAGACGGGTCTCTTCGTCCCTGTATCGACTATCGAGGGCTGAACAACATCACGGTGAAGAATACATATCCTTTGCCGTTGATGTCTTCTGCCTTTGAGCGTCTGCAGGGGGCTTCCTTTTTCACGAAACTGGACCTCCGTAATGAATTGAAGACTGCTTTTAATACCCCCAGGGGGCACTTTGAATATTGCGTTCTTCCTTTTGGGCTTTCCAATGCTCCCGCAGTCTTCCAGGCACTCATTAATGATGTGTTGAGAGATATGCTAGATCAGTTCATTTATGTCTACCTGGATGACATACTGATATTTTCTCATCCTCTCCAGGAACATGTTCAGCACGTCAGGCGGGTGCTTCAGAGGCAGTTAGAGAATGGTCTTTATGTCAAGGCGGAGAAATGCGCTTTCCATGCACAGTCTGTTCCTTTTTTGGGTTACATCGTGTCGGTTGAGGGGATGTGCATGGATTCGGACAAGATTCAGGCTGTGGTAGATTGGCCAACTCCAGATTCCTGCAAGGCCCTGCAGAGTTTTCTGGGCATTGCCAATTTTTACCAGTGGTTTATTCGCAATTTCAGCCAGCTAGCTGCTCCTTTGACTGCCTTAACCTCCACCAAGACTCCATTCAGGTGGTCCTGTGCAGCGAAGGCTGCGTTTGCCAAACTGAAAAGCTGCTTCGTTTCGGCTCCCATCCTCATCGCCCCTGATCCTTCCCGGCAGTTTGAGGTTGAGGTTGACGCGTCAGAGTTGGGAGTTGGTGCCATCCTATCCTAGCATTCTTCCGCGGATGGCAAGATACATCCTTGCACACATTTTTCTCACCGTTTGTCTCCCGTTGAATGTAACTATGATATTGGCTGCTGGCAGTCAAGCTTGCCTTGGAGGAATGGTGTCATTGGTTAGAAGGTTCGGGGGTTCCTTTTATTATCTGGACTGATCATAAGAATCTTGAGTACATCAAGTTCGCCAAAAGATTGAACTCTAGGCAGGCCCGGTGGGCTTTATTTTTCGGTCGTTTCGTTTTCCTTATTTCTTATCGACCGGGCTCCAAAAACATCAAGCCTGATGCATTGTCCCGTATTTTTGACTATTCTGAGCACCCGTCTTACGAGCCCATTGTGCCACAGAAGATTTTTGTTTCTGTAGTCACATGGGACATCGAATCGAAGGTCCTCACGGCTTCACAAGGGGTAACGCCTCCTCCTGGATGCCAACCAGGTTGTTTGTTTGTGCCAGAGACGTTACAGTCCGATGTCATTCGATGGGGTCATTGTTCCAAGGTGGCTTGTCATCCTGGGGTGAGTCGTACTATGTTTCTTGTTAAACAGCGGTTCTGGTGGCTGTCTATGGCTTGCGACATAAGATGTTTTGTTTTGGCTTGCTCTGTTTGTGCCGTTTTTAAGACTTCCAATTGACCCCCTACTTGACTCCTGTCAGTTCCTTTGAGACCAACGGACGTGGTCTCTGACAGGGGGCTTCAGTTTGTCTCTAAATTTTGGAGAGAGTTTTGTCATTTGTTGGGGGCGACTGTTAGTCTTTCTTCTGGGTTTCATCCCTAGAGTAATGGTCAGACAGAGAGAGCCAACCAAGATCTAGAACGTATGTTGCGATGTTTGGTCTCTCAGAATCCGTCCTCTTGGAGCCAGCAGCTCTCATGGGTTGAGTACGCACATAACTCATTACCAGTGTCTGCCACGGGCCTGTCTCCGTTTGAGTGTAGTTTAGTGTACCAGCCACCTATTTTTCCCAGTCTGGAATCTGAAGTCGCGGTCCGGCGGCAGTCCGTCTTAAACTTCCTCCGGCGTACAGGAGGATTCATCCCGTTTTTCAGGTTTCCTGGTTCCCCCTGCCGCGTCTCGTAGATGGGGAACCTGTTTATTCGGTAAATCGTATTCTGGACTCTAGGCGGAGGGGACGTGGATTCCAGAACTTGGTGGACTGGGAGGGTTACGGTCCTGAGGAGAGGAGCTGGGTGCCTGCTAGAGACATACTGGATCATTCCCTTATCAATGATTACAATCGTCAGGTAAGTTCCTCTGGGAGAGCCAGGAGGCATTCTTAGAGGAAGGGGTACTGTGATGGTTCATGGATCTGTGTGCTCATTCTATATGTGTGTGTAGGTCTGCTTATTGGGTTTGTCAGCGTTGCCTAGTTAACGTGCACCTGACAAGGTAATCAGAGCAGTCACAGGTGTAGCTCATCTGCACTTCCTATATCTGGCTGGTGTTTCTGTGTGATTATTATTATCATTAAATATTTCAATGAGTTAAACTGGCTGTGTCTATAGTATTATAGGCCACACAACTTTATATTATTTTTCAATTAATTTGTAAATCATTATTTTAAATTTCTGTCCCTGGATCAGTTATATAACTCTTATAATAAAGTAGCGGTGACTGGGATATATATATATTTTAAGTATCAATTCTGCTTAAAAAAGATGCAATCTAATCCTGTTTACCTGATGTAAGCCTGCTCCCAAACAGGATTAATCTTACGGACCTGTTGCTATGACAGCAAATCCAGGATGAGCTTCAAAGAACCAAATGAAGCCCAATTGTCAACAATCAAATCCAGCTAACTGAGTTAGCAACGTACGAAGAACAGGCCCCCTGTAGTGCAAACTATATTGCTGTTATTGTTTTTAGCATAGGCATAATAACGCAACGGCATTGCCATAGAAACCAACGCACTTTCCGTGAAATGAAAGAGCGCTTATGGACACACAAATCGGATATGAACAGTTGCAATACGCTGTGTGGACAGTCAGTTATTCAAATCAGATTCCATCCAGATATGCACAGTGTGGGATTACAAATTTATTTAAATGTTTAATTTAGATTCCAATGTAATAGTGTACAAACTGAAGAAGTTATATACATTGTATTTAGCATTTATGGTGAAGATGATGACATCAGATGAACGATTTTGTTTAACAAAGTCGGTAACGAGGTCCCTGCCAGTTCCTGTTCACTCCATTGTAAGTTAAATGAGTCAGATCACTGAGACTCGAATCTTTTGTTCTGCAAATGGCTTTTGGAGCCCCTAGCCCAGACGTTGAATCGTTAGACTGATTGGATTATCAATGCAATCGAGTGTTATGCTGATTGGGTCTGTCTTTTTCTTTTGAGCAAGCCAGATAACCTGCCAAACCGGTTTTCTCTTGATCGAATCAAATCCTCTCTCATTTGCATGCTTTGTTTAATGTCGTCACCCAGGTGCTTTGTTTCCATTCCTAAGCACTGCCCCCTAAATGTATTAAAACTACAATGTATCACTGATTTAGTTAGACTTGGATGACTACAGCGACGCGCAGCGAGTTTTCTTCTAAATAAAGAGTAACTTCTGTATGAAAGATATCCCAACGTCTCCTGGGGCCTGTACCATGAAGCCGGATTAGCTGGCTAGCCAGGTAAGTTTCAGTTTAGTTTGCCCCAACTCTGGGTTTTAGGTACCATGAAGGTAGCTTGGCTTTAATCGTTGTTTGTCGCCATGGTATCTTATGCTGCACGGTTAACCTGCTCCGGGGCAGGTTATGTTCTGGATTTGAGATCTCAGACTGAAATTCGACCAATCAGCTGTGATCAAAGAAACATATAGGTGACGTCACATATACCAGTGTCGGTTGCAATGGCTTCACCTTTTCTACCAAATCCTGTGGACATCTCCGCACAAATTGTTAGACGAGCACTTCGTAGAGAAAGAGTTTTTAGGGACAGACAAAATCCCCTAGCTTTTCCTGATACTTACTTGTATGAAAGATACAGATTCTCTGCGGAAGGAATCTCTTATATTTGCGAACTTCTTGAGCCGCACATATCAAATGTGACACGTCGAAGTCATGCTCTTACTGTACCGCAAATGGTATGCATTGCGTTGCGTTTTTTTGCAAGCGGTACGTACTTGTATGCGGTCGGTGATGCAGAGAACCTTGGGAAAAACACGGTTTGTCGAACCATTCGCAAGGTGGTCCTCGCACTGCAGGGGTACATGAATAGCTTCATAGTGTTCCCTGGACATTTATCGACCATGTCCATAAAAGAGGGCTTTTATAAAACTGCCGGTAAGATTGATCGGGTGACACTACATGAACAGATTTACTTTTAGACATTCACTTTTTTTCTCCCCAGAAAGCAGATTTCACTTAGAACACTTAAATTATACAATACAGTACATGTTCTTATTCTAAATCTTTTAACAAATATATTAATCTTATGATAGGATTCCCTAGAGTCATAGGAGCAATAGACTGCACACATGTTGCAATCTCCACAGCTCTTGGAGAACATGAGGCAGATAATGTGAATAGAAAGTCCTTTCACAGCCTCAGTGTTCAGGTAGGTGTACTATAGATTCAAGATGACTTATTTTCAGTGAGATGAATCATTAACACATGACAATGATCTACTGTACATTTCATCTGCAGATAACTTGTGATCATGAATGCATGATCACAAGCTTGGATGCCAAATGGCCTGGCTCAGTGCATGACTCACGAATTTTCCGTGAGTCTGTGTTGTGTCAGCGCTTTGAGGAAGGCAAGTTACAGTACAAAACACTTTAAAGTGTTCTTTTTAATTGACAAAGCAAAACTTATACAATTTTCCCCTTTTCTGTTCTGTGACAGGGCTTTTTGATGGCCTGTTGGTAGGAGACAGGGGTTATGCATGCCAGAGATTTTTACTAACCCCCTATCCTGACCCTCAGACAAGGCCACAAAACCGGTTCAATGTGGCCCTCAGTAAAACCAGGGTCAAGATTGAGATGACCTTTGGCATCCTAAAGGCACGTTTCAACTGCCTTCGGCGGTTAAGGGTGTCACCAGAGCGGGCATCACAGATAGTGGCTGCATGTGCCATTCTGCACAATATAGCCACTATCAGAAAGGAGCAAGCACCACCACTAAACCAGCTTCTCCCCGATGAAATTGACCCAATCACACTTGACCACCCAGCTGGCACAGCTGTCAGAGATGCAATCACCATACAATATTTTACTTAATAAAAGTAAATTGAAACTGCAGATAGGTCTCAAATGGTTTTATTGTTGATGTGGCTAGGGAGGGAGAAAGAGGGAAAGATGCATTAATAAGTATTAAGTGTTCATACTAATGTGTTGCCTGTTTTAGTAAGTTCACATACTGAGATCTGTTTTTCCATCTGTTTGATCTCCAATTTAATTTTTTTAATTTGGAGGCTCCTCAGCTCACAGTCCAGCTCCTTTAGAGTGCAGTCCAGTTCTAGGCTCCTTTTGTAAAGGGCCCTGATGGAGTCAGTTTCCACCTGAAACATAATTCCACCACAAACAATCATTACAAGTCTTAAGGTAAATCAAATGACAAAAGGCATGACTTAATACAGGCACAGGACTGGCTGTAATTTATGTCAAGGGTTTAAAGCAGTACCTTGTTCACATTCCTTCTGAAGCCCATTGAGGTAGAGGTGTCAGTTTGTGGGGCAGGTTGTGAAAAATCCTACAATAAAAGATAAGGGCTAGTCACATTTGTGTGACATTAAAATGTGTGCCATTTAAAAAAAGAAAAAAAATGCATTCACCTCAGCAATGGTTTCAGAACACACAGAGAGGGTGTCTTCATCATTTGCTTCACCCTAATAAATAAAAGTAGGCCAATGTAAAGCGTAACTGTTGTAAAGCATATTCATAGTGTTCTGTCTGTTTCAAGCTCACCTCTGTGTGGGAGACTGTGTGAACGTGTGCCGGCTTCAACAGGGACACTGTATTTCCCTCTACTGCAGAACATACAGTCAGCCACATGTACAACTTTTAAAAGGTAGTAATGCATTGCACACATACCCAGTGTCACTTGCTTAGAGGAGCCAGCACCAGGGTCAGACTGTACAGCACCTGTAATACCATCCATAATCGGCCGCCCCTTATTGCTACTCAGAGCCAGCTCCTCTGCTACAGTGTATTCTGAGGTGGCCCTCCCCCATTTCCGAATGTCACACTTTTTTCTGTTTGCTGCAAAAAAGTTTTTGTGAAAATGTTCACGAAAATAATAAAAGGTTATGGTAAATACTCACCACTTTGAATGATATTTTTATATTTTGTCTTTATCTGCTGCCAAGAACGTTTGTAGTTGGGGTTGCATCTAAAAATCAATGAATAACCTATTAATCTATATGATGTAGGCCTAATATACAGTCACATTTTTATACACAAATACGTTTATACATACAGTATACGTATACACACATTTTAATTTAAGCATTAATACATTTTTAAAATAAAACTAACTGTTAACATACGTCTAATGCACAATGAAGTAACATGAGTAACTTGAAGAACTAACGGAATTAACATTAGATTAATAAATGCTGAAAAACTATCGTTCATTGTCAATTCATGTTAGCTAATGCATTACGTTCTCTAAACAAATACAACCTTATTGTAAAGGCATCATATACACGCGCGCACACACATACATCATTTTTAATTAATATTGAATGTATATTTGTTTAACTTACGCATTAACGCAATCAGCGATCTTTTTCCAACATTCTTCTCTTGCTTTGGCAGCAGATACAGTATTACTGCGTGCTTGAAACACATGTTTATATTCTTCATACTTATGAATAATTATTTCTTGCTCCTCCGCAGAAAAATATACAGCTCTCGCTCTATCCATATTGAACGCGATTGGTTGTTCGGTGCCGACGTCACTCTTTTATGTGCACGCGCCCGTGGAGTAATCATAGCTTAAGGATCAAAGCCCGAGTTGACAGAGAAAGTTGATGAGCTGCTTCATGGTACCAATTAAGCCTGATTGCATCGGTTTGGTTTTGTCAACTCAAAACTAATCCTGTAACCCCGAGTTTGTTTAGCCACCATCATGGTACAGGCCCCAGGTCTCTGCTTCGTAGAAGATAAAAGTTCACAACAACAGAATCAGATTTGGGCTGACAGTCTGAACTAGGCTTTATAGGTTAAGCTATTTTAATTCCGTTCGATGTAGAAACAATAGGCTAAGTATGTCTTGCATCCTTTAATGTTAGCGAACATTGCAAATAAATTGGTTGCAAAATGCATCCTATATTAGATTAATCAGAACTATACCTTTTACAACTTACATCAGCTTACATTTACGATTTAGAGTTAGGGTTACGACTTCTTTTTTTTTTTTAATCTGAAGAGCTCCACCTGTAACAACAATGCAGATACACTGAAGAACAGAATTTACATTTTATTACAATCCTGTTCTCAGTATAATGTTACTGTATCTATTTGACAGATTAATGCTTCGCATCTCACACTTAACTGTATTTCATGATTAAAGTGATTCCAGGATCGCTGTGGCCTTTCAAGTCCAGTTTCACTTTATTTTGCACGGTCTGGATGGTGTGCTGTCCAAAACTAACAAATCAGACCTCAGATACCACACAAAATGGCACAAAAAACAATCATAAAAAAAGAGAAATACATTTAGAGTCAGGGTGATCGTCATTTTCATTATTGATTAGAGTAAGTTACCTTTATTTATAAAGCGCTTTTAACAATCCAGACTGTGTAGTTGTTGAGGACTCGTGCCCAACCCTTCTCCCATTAGACAAACTCATCAATCATTCATTCATTCAATAACCTATTCTCCACCATTAACTCCACCAGCTCTCCTCCATTCCCATCAATAGCAGGATTTCCCCCTCTGTGTGTGTGTGTGTGTGTGTGTGTGTGTTTGTGTGGAGAGCCTGGCATGAGCATGACAGCTTAAAGCTGCTCTGAGTAAAATTTTAGTCCCAAGTGTGTCAAAATTCTAAGAATGACGTAATTTTACACTCTTTCCTAGACTTAAGAATAAGAGTGATTCGTAAAGGTTTCTAAGTGTTACAACAAAGTCTCAGCTCCTGAATTATTTAAGAGAGCTGGAGAGGTCTCCTAACCTAGTTAAGAGTAACAAGATGGCAGCAAAGAGGAGGAGACACACACTTTCCAATGAAGATATGATGGTATGGAGTTATATGATGGTATGGAGTTGATAAAACGATACAAACTTGATTGTCAAGAGTCGATTTGTTTTTGTAACTGACAAAGAAATTTAATAACTTCCTCCACTCTACAAGTGCAGAAATTGCAGAAATTAAAGAAGTAATTAAATTTTTTTGGCTGGAAAATTGGAAAAATGCAGCAATGCACCGGTTACCGGACTGTAAGCAGGGTCTTACATACTGTGTCACTAACTCCACAAAACACAACAGTGGCCAAACGTGATGTGTGGATTTGTTATTTTCTTTATTCACTTAAGCCATTAAAATATGGACAAAAATACACTGACCAGTGATGCCAACTGCTTTCAATTGAAAGTAGCTAAAACTGGTCACTTAATGTTGCTAGATGACTATATAAAGAGTTCACCGATACAGTATATTTATATTTATTTACTGTAGATCATTGAGCTCGCCTTTATGACGTCATGGGAGATTCTCAGGATGTACTGTAGATAAGGTTTGTCCAAGAAATTGATTTTGTTGCTAAGCTTTTGAACAAAGTCTCTATAGAGATGAGGACGTCACTAAATCTAGTGACAAAATCACTAAATTGGTAACACCGGCACACCGTCTACAATGTAAGTTATTAATATTTCATTGGTCCTCTTGTTTCTGCATGTGTTCATAATTTATTTGTATGACAGCATGCCCAAAAATTATGATTATTTGTCATGTTCCATTACATTATTATCACAAATAAAACAACTGACTCTGAGCAACTAACTATGCAATATGCTTTCCAAACCAAGATATATGGCAGTTTTTTTACTTTACAACTAACCGCCAAACCATGCTGCAAAAACAAGCCACTTTTATGAGGATTGTGGGCTTTCCTGGAGTTATTGTTACTCATGTTCACATCATTGCTCCAACTGTAAACCAGGAGACATACCAATACAAAACAAAGCATCATTTGTGATCATTTTGCACAATGCAAAGCATTAAAAACAAACAAAAAAAAACAACAACAAAAAACTTTAAATATTAAAATATGTCAGTGTCTTGATGAAATGATTTTACTGTAGTTACATTAAGTGACTGGTGTTGTGCTGCTGTGACTTCACATGAGCAGGCTCACTATTGGCTGATTCAGAGGTCGAGGGCGGCCATTTTGTGTTGACGTCATTGTAGTCCTTAGTTCACAACACTTAAGTGTTACCTCGGTCAACACTTAGACTTTACTGAAAGTTGCCTGTAGCTTCTTTATAAACGTCTCCTACTCTTAGAAAAGTCCTACTTTTTACTAAGATTTTTTGACACGAGTCAAAGCTTAAGACTATTCTTAAGAGTTTTATACACACGGCCCTGATGTTCAGTGCAAGTAGTCCACTGAATTAGCTTTTCACCAGTGTTAATAGATAAAACAACAAATTATCATGTTGAATATACATGTTGTAATGATTTGTAAATCTTTAATAAACAGATTTCTCATAAAGTCAGTCCTGTACATCTTCACATTTATCACATCATCAGGAGCCAGACGTGAGAATGAGGTGCAGTTTAGCAGAACATCACTGAAGAGCAGGACTACACGATTAACCAGAGTCTGACCAAACCAAAGCTGAAGCGGACTCAAAGACTGATGTGGTGCTTCACAAATATGTCTGCAATGAAAGGCCTTTGGTTTCATTTCTGATGTCGTGTAATGGTTTTATATCACAAATGTAATGGTTGTACATTTTAAAGTTGTGGTTGCATGTGCATTAGGCACTCATTACGTTAATGGATCTTTGTTCATTTGCTCGTTATCTGACAGAATCACTCTCCATTCTCCACTGTTTCCGGAGTGAATTCAGACTATAAAAGAACGACCATCAGCTCACAGACACCATCATCTACTGATGAACATCTTCAAGACTTTCAGGTCCTTGTCTGAGCCACTTCTCATTTTAGAGGTTGTGTTCAATAATGAGGCGATCAGCTCATAAACATCTGTCTTGTAATTGTCGTTATGATTGCAGATCATGTTATCTCATGTATATGATGTGAACTATATTTGTATTTCAGCCTCTGGTGTCACTGATTGTTTATAGTTAATCAAACTAATGAATTAAAAGTGTGTGCAATTTCAGTTTTGCTAATTGAATATTTTCAGTTGTGTCTGTTAACATTGACTCTATGAGAAATAATATGTTGAGCCAATTGGAAAAAAACTCAATCTACCAAAGCTTGTTATTGGCCCAAGTAAATATTTGAAATAGTAGTAGCACACATTTTTTGTTTTACCTAATCTAAAAATGTATATTGGCACATTTATATAGCTAAAGCAACCTTACTGAATTCTTTATTCCCCGTTGTCCCAAAAGAAAATAAAAAAGCAAAAACATTAAATGATGACACACTGAACACTGACACATTTTAATAATTTTTTTAAATCAAATCTACAACAATATTGTAAAAACACCTTACAATGATAAATACATTGACATTTTCTACACGGTAAAACTTCAGTAAGAACGGAGTTAAACACTCACTGTGAAATCCATAGTGGTTCCTTTTCTACGCTTCTGACGACTGACTAACGGTGCCTCGTAAGCTCAGACCTAGCAATGGAGGGTTACACCGAGGGGAACAAAACAAATGTTACAGCAGAAACTCAAATGAAATCAGTATCAACAAAATTCATCTTTACAATGCAGAGGAAACACAGAAGCTGCGTCTGAAGCGGCATTTAGATGCATTTATGCATTGTTTAATGCAGGTCATGAGCCATTTAACCTAAAATTACAACTGCATAAATAATGTTCTGATATTTTAAACATTAAAACATTGAATACTGATATTTGGAATTATTTAAAAATGATAAGATACTTTGAATGTGAAATTAAAACCGCCAGCAGGTGGCAGCAAGTCACTATTAATAAGTGAGTCATTGTGATTGAACCAAATCATTTAAACGGTTGATTCATTCTGGAACGAAACACCGACATGTTGCTCAGAGACACAAATTGTAATTATTTTTGTTGGTGAAATAGAGCAAAAACAGGCATACTGGTGTCTAAAATGTACGTCCCTTAATATTACCATCTTGTTTATTGAACTGTTGTATAAAATCAATATCACATTTGTTGCGTTGTGGAAGAAAAAACGTCACTCTTCGTGTGATATTGATTGACTATTTAAAATTATATAAACGTATACATTTTCTTCCCCATGTCTTGAATTCTGAGATCATTCTAAAGAATTTTAATAGACTGAATGGCACTCTAATGCACACACGCTCTAGACTAACCTTCATCACGTAATGTATGCGTGCAGTCTGTAGGGGTGTTTTGTTTGGTTTTTGCGATATACTCATCATGTCAAACCCCACGTTGTTAAAACAACAATTATGATATTATCGCAGAGGATATATATCGCGCACACCCCTACCAAGAGATCAGTATGAGCTAAACTAGGTTATTAACTAACATGACACCGTGAATTCACCGTTATTCTGCAAAATACAATGTAATTTATATAAAATGTATTGTGTCCTAAAGTAGAACATTCGGAAACTCGGTCTAATTCGTTTAGCAAATACTTATCAGAGGCGGTAATGTAATGCCAACGTTATTCTGTCGAAATTACTGAGACCTGCACTCTGTTTAATTTAAACATGACTTAATAAATACAAAGCTCAGTGCTCACCATAGCTTTACCGATAGAAAATCCGTCTGTAAATGGTGTTTGTCGCTCCTCAGCATCGGCTCCGCTCTCTCGCGCACGGTCATTTGAGTCCACGCACGTTTATTTGAGTCCACGCACGGTCATTTGAGTCCGCCAACGGTTTCTCTCGCGCACAGGCGCGTGCGGAGATGTGTTTTTTGCTGCAAGGCTTGTTGGGCAAACACAGATTTTTCACTTCTGTTGATGGATTGGCTGAGCACAATTTAATATGCTCGGTGAATATATATTTTTAATTTTAACTTCAGACCTTCAGCTAAAATTACTACAATGCATTTTTTTTGTTTGGGGGTAATTATTGGGAAGCAGTTTGTTGAGTCAATATTTATTTGTCACTTTCCACAATTTTTCAAAATGTAATTTTTTTTACAGTGTACTTAGATTATGTTTCAATAAAAGATTTTATGGACCGAGGGATTTCAAATTTTATTTTTAAAAAGTTAAGCTTTATACTTCTTTGTGGTTTTTAATGAATAATGTATTTTAAGCATTTTACAGGGATAGTTCAACTAAACATGCTGATTCTGTCATCATTCACTCACCCTCATGTCGTTCCAAACCTGCAAGACGTTCCTTCACATTCAGAACACAACTGAAGATCTATTCAATGAAATCTGAGAGATTTCTGTCCCTCCACTGACAGTCAACACAGAGTTCATAAAGAGGCCCAGATGAATTGAGCGGTTCAGTCTGCATCTTCTGAAGAGGTACTTGTAACACTGATTCCAGGTGTCCTGAGAGGATGGCGATATCATTTATTTTATTACATTTCCTGAATCCAAACAAAACCGCAAAATGTCCCTAAGTATTCAACCCCAGTACAAATGAAGACAACAACGTTCATTTTTTGGTTGTCACACACTCAATAAGTTACAATTTTCATCTGCTCAAGCAGAATGTTAATGTTATCTTGTGCTTTAGCAAGGTATCTCTGGCTAAAACTAGCTAACGTTAAAGTTACTGATGTACAAACCTAAATAGCTGACTGTTCTTGTGTAGGTCAAAAACACATAAACGAAGGTCTACATTTCAGTGCCTCTCCATTTTAAACTGGTTAAATGTACATTAATTTAATCATACCCTGCGATACATGAACAGTGTTGATCCGCGATCGTGGTGACCGACCGTAATACGAGACTTCTCCCGCTCGCATTGTGATCTGTAAACCCTCGCTTTGAGTTACCCACCGGATTTATTATTAAATATTTTATAAATCCCTCCATGGAATATTTAATTCCCATTTTGTGGCCTTCGGTGTCCAAAATTGTGCAAAAACTTCATGGGACAAGGTTTCACTGCAGCTGTCCTTGAAAGACAGTGAGCAGCTCCGTTTGTTTGTCTGAGGGAGCAACAGTAACTAAGGGGGGGCGGGGCGAACAGATTTAATTCAGGCTTTTATTCACAGATGAACATGAATCAGCACACAGTAGTCGTGGCAAACAGAAGCTCAAGCACACTTGTGTCAGAATCAATGAGGATCATTCTGGTGTTTCGCAGCACGTTTGAGATCCGGAAGAACCAATGAGGTTCTGTTTATGTTTGCTGATCAGTGTAAATATGTGAATAAAAGCCTAAACTAAATCTGTTCACCATATAAAGTGATCAAATCTCTTCAGAAAATGTAGACTAGACCACATATTCCACATATGAATTAGTTTGACCTCTTTGAAGCGTCAAACTGGTCGTTGCGTTGACTGTCAGTGGAGGGACCGATCTCTCAGATTTCATTAAAAATATCTTCATTTGTGTTCAGAAGATGACCTTTTTTCTTTTTTCAGGTTTGAAACAACATGAGGGTGAGTAAATAGCACAATTTTCATTTTTGGGTGAACATTTAAATGTTAGGCCATCTGCTTTTACAAATAACACAAGTTTGACTGTCAAAGCTGTCAAGCATTTCTTGCGTATTGAAACGAATGACTGGTTTGTTATTCAGTGCTTGCTCTCAGGAATCTATGAAACAATGGCACAACATAACATCAGCACCAATGACTCAACTGAATCAGATTATCATTTATTCCAGAGAGAATTGCGGACATTTCTAGAGAAAAGAAATTCTGCATACTTTGTATATATCCGTGTCCTTTCAGTCGTTGAGATCCCAGTCATGATCTTAACTCTGATTGGCTTGTGTTTCATCATCAAATCCCGGCCTGCTGCTTCAGTTTTTGTCAGTCATCTGATACTTTCAGATCTCATACAGGTCATTTGTTCGTTATTAAGGACAATCTTATTGTCATATAAAGTGTATGGTGCACATTACTATTCTTTGATTGCGGGTCTGTATTTTATGGCATGTGTAGCTTCTGAACGATATCTTCTGGTTTCTCATCCAGTCACTCAAACTCTCCTGTTTTATTTCTGTGATCGTCTGGTTTGCAGTGATGGGTAGTGCTACTAGTTTAACTACATTTCTCAGTAGCGTGGCGGTAGCGTCGCTGCTTTCTGAATCAAATAGCTTTTCTGTAGCTAAGCTCTTTTTTTGATCAAGTAGCGCAGTAGCGTCAACCAAAGCTAACGTTACATTTTCCAAAGAAAGCAGTCTGAAACTCAAATCAGAAATATAACAGCTATGGATCACTGATCCTGGATCAGTACGTGACGCCACAGACTCTAAAGCTCGTAACGCCATTGGCTCCTCAAGCTGTCAGTCAAACCTCATTATTCCTCCCGCCTCTCTCATCAATGAAGTGCGGCGCGCAGTTTGGAGCTTCTCAGCTTGTTTGCAGTCTGAAGGTAAATAAAGAACTGTTGATTGAATAAGTACAGCGCTTTCTTTCCTCAAAAAACACTATTCATAAAGGTTAATGCTTTTTTGTTTGTTTGTTTGTTTGTTTGTTTTTGAGGAGCGGAGAAGAGTTTCTCTAGCATTTGTTGTCGAGTCACAGCCACATAGCTCATGCGAAGTGCTGAATCTTTCATAATATGATACTTTAGTTGTGGAGCAGAGTGTCCAGTCCTGGCTGTGTTTATGTATCATCTGTAGCCGCTGCAGGGTAGTGGCGTAATCTGCTGCCAGAGCCTGAGCCTCAACCAGAGCCTGAAATATCTGTGTTAAAAGGAATTATGAGTGCATCATAATGTAGAGCCCTGTTTGCTGCACAAAACTTAAAAACTGGAACAAAGTCCCCAAGTGCAGCTAATTGGTAAAGGTATGTGGGCACACATAAAATTGAGTCTGACATCTTTTCTTGATGAATGAAAGCTGCAATAGCCTGCTCAATTGTTTCTCCTTCAAGCCACATCTTTGGAGACAGACACTGGCTTTTGGGTGAGACTCTGGACCAGTCATGGATGACACTTCGGGTATGCATCCAAGGAGCAAATGGAGCCTCTGTTTTGTTTGCCGTGGATCCTTGAGAAAGTTGTGGTGATGTTTCAGACAGGCTACCTATATTTGAAAACTGGTGAGTGTAGTCCTCTTTTCTAACCCCAAGCTTAGACAGATCAATTACATCATTACTGTCATTGTGTTCTGTGTCCCCTTCCTTTTCAGGATCCACATAATGTGATGGAGTGTTACAAACAGAATAGTCAAAGTTATTTGAACACTCAACCTGGTGAGTGTCAGTCTGTGGTGGCACCTTTGACAGATCTATTACATCATAGCTGTCACTGTTCTCTTCATCTCCCCCTTTTCAGGGTCAATAGAATGTGATGGAGTGTTGTCCACCAAAGAGTCAGGCACAGAGGAGAGGAAGGAATCTGGTGCCGGACTGACCAAATAATCATAGTCTTTGGTTCGTGCTCTTTTCCATCCAGATTTCCTCTCTCTCTCATCACTGAGAGGCTGTATGTTTGCTTAGTAGCTAAGTAAAGCCCAGTAGCCATTTCTACTGCAAGTATGTGGGAGCACTTTCCAGTGCTGGCACAAGAGCATAATCCACATGAACTGTTTCATCTGAGGGACTCTTCACAACAAAAACTCTCAATGATGTATTCAAGACCCATTTCAGTGACTGTTTTTGCCAAGCATGTCTGCGATGACAGGAGTTTGGGTCTTTCAACTTTACATGGCTCATTTTCTATGCTGGACTTGACCCTCCTGATAATATCTTCCAAAGGAAGAAAAGAGGGCATTGGTAAGTCTTTCACTGCTGAACATAGATTTTGCTTGTCTGCATAATTGTCCAAGCCACATTTCGCTCTTTGAAATTCAAAGAGGAAGTAAGACTGCATGTAATACAGTGAAAGACCCATGCCGTCCACTGGAAGTCGCCGCCATTCATTCTGGTTTTTAATCATTTTGTTCATGCTCTCACTTATGTTGTTTGTTGGGGTTTTGTCTTTGAATGCAACAAACTGTTTTGTGTAAAATGCAGCTGTGTTTTCATCTGGTCAAAGTAGCAGAGGAAATCCTCTGACCATCCTTGGGCAAATGCATGGTAACGGGCCTCAAATTCACCTGGAGAGGTGGAATCAGTCAGCTGTTCAACATGGTCTTTCAGTACCTTTACATCATCCCTTTTCCCCCATGTCCCTTTACCCAGTGTTCAACGTCTCGCAAGATGTGGTTGGGGCAAAACACTATGCTTAGTGTGGTAAAGTTTTTTTTCCAAAGCAGCCACAATTCCCTTTTCCCTGTCAACAGTAACTGGTATTTTCTTTTATTTTGTTGAGTCCATTCCAAGCTTTCCTAAAATATCAGTCAAAAACTGCTCATGATTTTGCATACATTTCCGTTCATCTAGCATGAAGCCAACAGAAACACTGGGTCGTTTCTCATGGCCAGAATAGACACATAAAAATCGCCCATCTCAAATGTTGTGTCATAGCTGATGATTTGAGGGTATCCAAATTTCATTGATTCTTCCAAATTGGCACATGCTAAATCAACAATGTCTGGCATTCCTGCATACACAGGAAGGTCCGGAAAAGTTGTAATATGCCAAATAAAACCTGGCAGCTGGTATGCCAATTCACGGAGACTAAATATTTCATCGTGTGAATTCTGTCTTTACACCTCTGGGCATACACAGTGTTCTGGACCTGCTTCAGGCTCCGTGGGCAGTTTACTGGCGTTTGCTCCTGATCATTGGTGCTTGCTTTAGCCAGGGCAGCCTTATAAATGTTAGAAGGAGCTTGCCCTTGGCCATGGAGGAGTATGTCAGAGAACACCTGTTTTTTGGTGGGAATCAATGTTCTATTTGCTTTGGCGTTTCCATGCTGATGCGGAACATATGCAGTTTCATCCCCCGTCTAGTGTATTAAATAGAAATCTGCAGCCAACTGTTTGTCATCCCTTACTAGAGAGTAAATGCTCTTTCTGAAAACTGGGGACCCTTTATCACATTGGGGAGTTCTGATAGTATCGTTTCAGAACCTTTCCTCCATATTTTTTTATATTGTGATAATTAGAACCCTTTTGTTTCCACGTTATTTGGTCATACCGAAAGTCCATGTTACAATCATCAGACTTTACACTTTTAAAAAGAAAGACATCGCCACCTTTTGGATGCAGTGGTGGTTCTGTAGAAATAAAATCTTTGTAGCATTCAGCATTGCTAAGGATTGCTTCTGCTTCCTTCAGTGTAAACTCTGAATGTTTTTGCATTAAAGGCATTTGGCTGCCGTTCACAAGTTTATGTGTATACTATGCAGCTCTGGTATGTTTGATTGTTAAAGCAAAAACAACAAAACAAATCTGCAGTATATAATATAGTACCCTAATTAAGTTCTAAGGATGTTTCCCATGGAAAACTGTAAATGTAAAGATTTGTTTTTAAAGGATGTTTAATAAGTACTGCACACAGTGGCACAGTGTAACACAGGCAAGGAACTACCGTCAAAGCCAAGCAACAGAATAGAGGATACTTGAAAAGCTGTCTGGTAGTGGGTTAATTTATAGTGATGTTCAGAATAATCAGTTAACGGATATCAGATGATTACATCCTTTCGGAATTTAGCAGTTAACATGCTTACATATCTGTGATTGGTTTAAGGTAATCATGTGACATTAACTCGTTGGGGTCTGAGGGTGTTTTGGGGCCCTTCATAAGTTTTTTCTTGCCCTTACATTTGTGCTTTTTTTCAGTTGTTAATAAACATATTAATGGCTAAAGTCTCATTTCACTGTGTTGAGCACAAACTGTGCTAGAATAATATGCAATTAACATTCTTGCATTTTTGAGAAAATTATGTTTATGCATGGTTAATAAATATATATTTAAGTCACTGAAATAAGGTCAAAAAACTCATACTAAACATATATTCACAAGACCTTTGAGTATTGGATGTTATAGACTAGAAAGTTTGCTATAAAAAGATTTCTGCTTACTTATTCACATAAAACAATATGCCCCTGGTTTCATAGATAAGGCTTGAGCCTAGCCCCAGACTAAAATGTAAGTCAATTGATAGTTTTAATTGAAAGAAACTGTGCGCTTAACATTAAATCATTCACTTTAGACGCTGAATGAGAGCTCGTTCTTTTGACAGCAGAAAGTGTTTATTATAAGTAAAATTTGACAGAAATTTGGTGTTCCCCGGTCGTTGTTAAGGTACGTTAAGCCACGTTAAACTGTTTCCTTATAATGGACTTCTATGGGGAGAAAATGTTTAACGTGAAATTATTCACTTTATCTGTGGAATAAGGGCTCGTTCTTTTGGCAGTAGTTAGTGTTTATTACAAGTAAGGTTTGACAGAAATCTGGGTTTCCCTGGTTGAGGTTTAGGTGCGTTAAGCCACGTTAAGCATTTTAGAATGTCCCCAAATTGGTTTGGAACAGCTGTTGAATAAACAGTTCAACTGAACATGCCTGTCTATCTGCTTGACTGACAGTTTTAGTGATCACTGAGAGAGCACTGACTTGGTATGATGTTGGTTGAATAGAAATTTTATTATTATTTTTAAATAGCTTGGATGTAGTAAACTACTTTTGCCATGTTGCCGTAGCTTAGCTTGCTACATTTCCCAGCGCTGTAGCCTGCAAACCCAATGTTACACCGTGTCTACACCGGACGCGCCGCGCCGCAACAGCTGAAGCCTGCCTACACTGGACGTGATAAAGCACCCGTTGAAAATCATCTGAAATCTGTGTCACCACGTCATAAGTAGAACGCGGCAGCAGTGTTCTGTCGGGATTTGTCGCGCCGCGCAGCGCAGCATCACTGATTATAATGACTTCTATAGTATTTTGTCGCGACATGGTGCAGACATGGTGTAACATTGGTTTTGCTTTGTTTCACAGAACTAATCGTCGCCTGGGTTGTGTACGTATGTGTGGGGCGGAGCTATCAAAATAGGGGCGAGACCCTTTTGGGGTAAGGGGTGTTTGTTTTGGTGATTTCAAATATTAACATTGGCTTCCAGAAATCACTTACCCCACCTCGTTCACCCAAAAATGGAAATTCTGTCATTAATTACTCGTCGCTTCAAACCTGTTCCAAGACCTTCGGAACACAAATGAAATCCAAGAGCTTTCTGACCCTCCACAGACAGTAATGCAACTGAAATATTCCCAGGCCCAGAAACACAGTAAAGGCATCAGTAAAATCAGGGGTTCGACCCTAATTTTATGAAGCTACACAGATTAAAATGTAAGTACTACTCTTGGCAACTTGACATTTGCCCGCTGATATGACCACAGACACAGTGTGGATGATTGGTGACAGCTCTGTCAGACGTGGTGCTCGGAGAGCTGCAGAGTCACTGGGAAGAAGCCAGGGTCTGCCAGGCGTCCGTGTCCGTGTCCATGGGGGAGGTCAGCAGCGTCCAGCTGGTTAATGCAATGAAGGAGGACCTGCGCCAGCTTAAACTCCGGCACCCTGGGATGAAGAGCATGTTGTCTGCTGTGACCCAGAGGTGCTGGAGGAAGACTGGTGCCAGTCCGGTGAAGCTCGACAAGGCCCGGATGATTGTTAACAGTGTTAGGGCTACATTTTTTCCCTTAGCTTAAATAGTGCCATGATTGAGCCCCCTCACATTAGACACGACAGTTCTGGGCTATCTTTGAAAGATGGAATTCATTTCACACCTAGGAGAAATGATATGTTTTTTTAAAGGGCACCTATTATGCCCCTTTTTACAAGATGTAATAAAAGTCTCAGGTGTCCCTGTGAAATTTAAGCTAAAAAAAAAACAAAAATGAAAGCTGGGGTTGATGTGCTCGACCAGATGGCTCACCAGTACTCAGTCAAAGGTTTTTATTATTATTATTATGTGTTTCCCATACATTGATTTATTTGTGGCGGCCCACCACAATATCAGAACTGATGGTGAAGGCACAGTGCACACAGAATAAACCGTTCGCCCAGTGCCTGAAGTGACAGAAAGCTGTCTGAGGGAAATGCACAGTCAAAGTGATGAATGTTTGGCCAAACTGTGTTTCATGTAGACCTACTGTAAATAGTCACACAACGCACATTCACATTTAGATGTTTCAGCCTACTCATGTTAAAACTTTGGATTAATTTTTGTTTTTCTATAATTGATTGTTATTGTTGTATCGGTTCTATTGTTAAACCGTTTACTCGGTATGTGTGATAAAAGCAGGTTTTCTTTGCGAGTGTGTGAAATGAAAAAGAAACAATGGTCTTTACTCCAAGAGGCAGGAAAATACCTTGTGTGTCTGCCCTCCGTTCCCTGGAGAAAACTCACTCTTAGAGTCTGTTTCTGAGAACCTGAGCTGTCTTTGAGAGAGTACAGCCTTCCAGCTCCATGACTATCTTCTGCAGTACCTCCAGGGTATATTTCACTTCAGGTGAGTAGCTGAGATTCAGAGCATTAGACCACAGTGGCCAATCAGCGGTGTTTAACAATCCGCTCAAATCTTAGCAGCAATGGACGTATTTCAGCACCGACTGGTACCTTTAACAGCACTGTCTCCCCATTAGTGTGTTGACTGAGTAGCTGCTGGACACGTTCGGCTCTCAGTGGTTTCTCTCCAGTGCTGGTATGAAAATTAAGCTTGCAACCTTAAGGCTTATTGTAATTACTACAAAAAATGTAAAGTACGGTGGCCGAGAGAGCTCAACGCGCTGCAACTTCAGAAAACACATGCAAATAGAAAAAACACCAGCAAATTAAGAAAACATCTTAATCAGTTTGACAGCACACACGTTGCAAATCCTCACAACGCAAACACAAATAGCGCTGCAAATCCTCACAACACATGCAAATTAAGAAACGCGCTGCGCGGATCACAACGGAAGTGTTTCAAGGGGACCCAAAAAAGTGACGGACCCGGCTGGGATTTGCTTATTGTGCAGTGGCTATTGGTCAGTGGAGTTGTTGGTGAATTGAAAGGTGAGTTTTATGTTTATTTTAACACCCTGATGGCACGATTTCTTTGTCTTTTGGATATTATTAGCCTAAATAATCTGACAAATTGCACGATTCACGTTATTATATAAGATGGCTAAATATAATTTCTAGGTTAATGAAAATAAATTCGCAATGCTTCATTAATTGTTAAAACCAGGTCAAAATAAATTGCAGATTGACAGTAAGAATAATATTTTAAAACTAATCAGGCCCTTTTAGTAGGCTAATGAAAGAAAGGGCAACGGAATACAAATACAATGTGCTAACTTCAGTCAACTTGTTTTTTTTTTTTTTCAGATCAAAATGTATTGCCCTTTCTGTGGCTTCCAGTGGCCGACTTTGCCAAGATTTTGCAGTTCATGTGGGCGAGATGTAAGTTTTGTCATAGAGAATGCTCCTAGAATTTTGGGTGATGACCAGGTGTCATGTCAGACTGTGCCCAGATGTAATATTATCTTACTGTGATCCCTATTGTTCTGTCCATTAAATTATAAGAACTACATTTAGTTAATCTTTTTCTCTCTGTTTCTGATTTTGTGTGTGTTTGTGTGTTTTAGTGACTGGTGCATGTGCCGTTCCAGCAAAGTCAGCTTCAGCTGTTCTTCAGTTCATGAAATACAGAGAACTAAAAGAAACTGAAAGGAAAACATTCTCAAAAAGTAAAAAGAAATCAACTAAAACAGTGAAGGTAAGCTAATCATTATTTAAGTTAATGAAGTTGTCAGACAGAACAGTATTAACATTTGTATTCCATAATTTTTGCCTGATGGTCTAGATTTCTGTTGGGATCATGAGCAAGACCAAGAATGGCTTGAAGCCCATGAGAGGAAAAAACCTACCTCTACATGTTGACCCCCAGTGGTCATCTGAGCAACTTTTGGAAGCTGCTGTGAAAAAACTAAAAGATTTTAATCAAGACATGGAAGATGGAGAATATGTCTTGCTTTATCCAGATGGCTCTCAGATAAAAAATATCCCTGGGACTGACACATCTTCTACTATTGGACAGTACAAAGAGGCCATTGGAAAGGCATATCAAAGGATCACACTGTACATCTGTACCCTTGAGGATTTGTTGTCAAAGAGTAAGTATTGAAATAGTATGTTTTTATATAATTTATGTGCATTTAAACTAAAAACTAAGTACTTTAAGTGCTTTATGGAATTCCAACTAGTTACAGCCTACATGTTTAACAATACTGGGCATGTAATTGGAAATAGAGATTGATCACAAAGTCTTTTGTGAGGTCAAGAAGATGACTTGGTTTCAGAAGATGATGATGAAGTTGTTGTTAGGGCGCAACCCAATCTGTCACCTCTTTCTGACACAGTGGTAGGTACATCTCAGGAATTTAGGTGTTCAGCATGTCTGTGCTTACAGTACAACTATAATGCAATAAAATCTCCTGGACTTGCCAACCATTAGAAATAGAAAAGCATAGACAGTGTTGAGGCTATGAATGAGTTTAGGGTTTTATGTTTACACTTGGCAGCTTTGGTCAAGTCCCGAAAGCAGTACACCAGAGCATAGACATCGGTAAGTAAAATTTTTCCTGACACATTTTTTTGTCACTGTGCAAGCTGAATGTCAGTATGTTTTAATGCATTCATTTGTAAAATTGCTATATAGGAAGTATTTTATGTGATCTATAATACAATTTCTACTAAATTGTTTGTATGTTTTAGGTCAGCGACAACATCTGCACCATCAACATCCCAGTCATCTAATGGACAAGTATGTCATATTCTGTAACATAAACCAGAATTTGATTATTTTCTATGCATTTCTGTGATTATTATTCTAAGTACTTATTGTGCTGTGTGGTGTTTTTGCTGCTACAGGACAAGAGTGCTACAAGACCCAAACAGATGACCACCTCAGTGGGTGAACTTAAGTCAAGTCACTTCTACAGGTCAGTCATAAGGAATTATTTTACATAATGTTTCACTGGATTTGAAATAAACCTATTGGACTAAAGTGCTGGACTATAGCCAAAACAACAAAACATCTTTTTCAGAATACTTTATTGATTAATTGTGTTCTTGTTGTTCTTGTACCTCCCTTCCACAGTACATATACCCATATCTATGCCCCTATCACCATCGACAGCAGTTCCTCAGATCTTGAGGAAGTAGAGAAACTACCAGAGAAAGACAGGTACTATCACATAAGAAATACTATCAGCACCTTGTTCTTTACCTGAAAAATGTGACTTTGTGGGAGGACTCTCAAAATCTGTTACTAAAGTTGTGATGTTCAAATTATGCTTATTAATTTTGAGCAGTGTTGTATAGCTTGGTCATTATAAAGGGCCCATAAAATACTAAAAAAAAAACTAAAATATCATGGTTTAAATAATTCACAAAAATAAGAAGCTGCAGTGTTAATAGTTTCTTGCTGTTTGTGAACTGTTTTTTTTTCATTATTATTTTACAGTGATGGACATGATGGGCTGACAGCTGCAGACATAGTGTCAAATCTGGCACATAATCTTAACAAAACATCCTGCTGCACATTTAGCACGCTGCCCATCTATTATAGCAGAGAGGAGCTGCTTTTGCTGAGGCCTGCAAGGACGACGCTACCTGTAGACATACCTGAAGTTGTTAGTAGGCAGCGTGTTTGTTTGGGGCGACCCAGGAGGAGAGGAAAGAGGGGAGGAATTCGACAACGCCTCCGCAATCGGGGCAATAAACCACCACTGCCATCTATGATCTTAAGTAATGTGCGGTCTTTGAGAAACAAAATTGAGGAACTGCGTATGAATTCAAGGTTATGTTACGAGTATCGAGACTCCTGTTTGATGGTGTTCACAGAGGCCCTGACATCCCCAACTCATTGGTGGACCTTGAAGGGTTCTCCCTTGTTCGAGCAGACAGAGATGAATCTTCGGGGAAGACAAGAGGCGGTGGTGTTTGTGTCTACATCAGAGAGGGTTGGTGCAGCCAGTACACGGTAAGAGAGTCTGTGTGTAAACCAGATGTGGAACTACTCTGCTTATCGCTGAGGCCTTTTTACCTCCCGCGAGATTTTGGAAATATTATTATTTGTGCAGCATATGTTCCACCAAGTGGAAACGCGGCGAAAGCGGCAAACTGCATAACAGACGCTGTTTCGACTTTTAGTTATTGAAATATGTTCTTAGGGCAGCATTGCATCTTATTGGTTCTCTCAGTCGTCCAATCAGCGACAGCAGGAGGCGGGACATGGATTATTTGATTTTTTTTTTTTTTCTCAGGACGCGGGAGACATCAAGCTAAGGAGATCGTTGCAGTTAAGGTAATGTGTTTTATGTTGAACTATATTAGATTATTACATAAAAATGTCAAGATAATGAAGTATTTGGATTTTAAGTAAAGCTTGTTTTTCTATCGAGCTGTTATTTAATTAGCTAACTTTAGCTAACTAATGTAAGTAAGCTAACTCGCAACATTAGCTAGCTAACGTAGCTCTAAGAAAGGATAATAGCTAATGTTAGCTAATATTCTATTATAACTTTTACTGGCTATAATAGCAAGTTACGCTGCTGTCATGGCACACTTTTGCTGTGGTAGTGTTGCTGCTTCCAGGGCATTTTGTCATAGCTACATACAACAAAAAGCTTAGCTGCTCTTTGGTGCATTTTTGATGCATATATTCTAATACTGGTCTTAGAGCACCGTGTCGTATTTAAGCGCAACATTCATTTGCTGCTCTAAAGACATTTTTGCAGCATAAATTCTAACACTGCCCCTCAGGGCACCTTACCGTATCTCCATGCAACATTCTAATACTGCTCTTAGGGCACCTTACCGTATCTCCATGCAGCATTCTAATACTGCTCTTAGGGCACCTTACCGTATCTCCATGCAGCATTCTAATACTGCTCTTAGGGCACCTTACCGTATCTCCATGCAGCATTCTAATACTGCTCTCAGGGCACCTTACCGTATCTCCATGCAGCATTCTAATACTGCCCTCAGGGCACCTTACCGTATCTCCATGCAACATTCTAATACTGCCCTCAGGGCACCTTACCGTATCTCCATGCAACATTCTAATACTGCTCTCAGGGCACCTTACCGTATCTCCATGCAACATTCTAATACTGCCCTCAGGGCACCTTACCGTATCTCCATGCAGCATTCTAATACTGCCCTCAGGGCACCTTACCGTATCTCCATGCAACATTCTAATACTGCCCTCAGGGCACCTTACCGTATCTCCATGCAACATTCTAATACTGCTCTCAGGGCACCTTACTGTATCTCCATTCAACATTCTAATACTGCCCTCAGGGCACCTTGCCGTATCTCCATGCAACATTCTAATACTGCTCTCAGGGCACCTTACCGTATCTCCATGCAACATTCTAATACTGCCCTCAGGGCACCTTACCGTATCTCCATGCAGCATTCTAATACTGCCCTCAGGGCACCTTACCGTATCTCCATGCAACATTCTAATACTGCTCTTAGGGCACCTTACCGTATCTCCATGCAGCATTCTAATACTGCTCTTAGGGCACCTTACCGTATCTCCATTCAACATTCTAATACTGCCCTCAGGGCACCTTGCCGTATCTCCATGCAACATTCTAATACTGCCCTCAGGGCACCTTACCGTATCTCCATGCAACATTCTAATACTGCCCTCAGGGCACCTTACCGTATCTCCATGCAACATTCATTTGCTGCTCTTAGCGCATTTTGTTGCAGATATTCTAATGCTGCTCTGATGGTACCTTATGACATTAGATCTAGAATTGGCTGCTCTAAGGACATTTTTGCAGCATAAATTCTAATACTGCTCTCAGGGCACCTTACCGTATCTCCATGCAACATTCATTTGCTGCTCTTAGCGCATTTGTTTCACCCCAGGTATGTAAGTATCATAGTCATAAGTATCCTTACAAAAAAGAAGTTTATTCAAGTGTGCTATTAGTATACTAATTTTAAACTAAGAATAAGAGAGTATGCTTTCAGTCTACTTTTTATACATTTATCAGAGATATACTTAACAACATTATACTTAGGTATACTTGGCTTATACTAACAAGTATGCAGAGAAGTACAAGTATATTTGACCTATACTTGCACTTGCATCTTTTGAACAAGATACACTAAAGAAAAGTATTCTTTCCGTATACAGAACGTTTAAGTACACTTGGCTTGTAGCTGTGCTTACTCTTGTAGTAGAGTAGCCTATTAAATAATTTTCTGACATATATGCTATTTGCTACATATTGCATGTTATGCCAAGCAAGCCACTGCAAAGAAGACCATATGAAAAGAACAATTATTTTCAATCCGGAGTATGTCTTTTGAGTATGTATATGTGTAGTCCAGTGGTAGTGTACATGTGAGTTAACGTCAAGTCTACTTAAATTACATTTAAACGTATATTTCAAGTATAAAAACTAATACCTAAATAGAAACCTAGTTGTATACTTTGAAGTACCAAAAAATATATAAATAGTAAACTATAAGTATATTGTTAAGTTCACTTTAAAAAAACTTGCAAGTATACTTGCAGTGTAAAAACTATTAAACCAGGAGTTTACTGAGTACACTTAGAAGTGTACTTTCATAAACGAAAAAAGTGGGCTAGAAGTATATAACTAGTATACTAGCAGTATATCTATAAGTTCACTTATAAAACTTAAATAAAAACTATTTGTGTACTCAAACTTTACTACTTTTACACTAAAAGTATACATAAAAGTATACTTTTATATACTACAAAGTGGGCCAATTTAGTACCAAGAAGTATTAAAGTAGTACACTTATAAGTATACCACTAGTGCATTGGTATAAGTATACTTACTATGTAAAGAATACTTGGGAAATATACTTGAACTTTACTGAAGTTTACTTAATAAGATGAAACTTGAAGTATACTTTTTTTTTTTGGTAAGGGTAGTCATAAGTATCCCATTTACTGCTTCAGGAGAAATACATGTTTTTAATTTTTGTCTTTTGTCTAGTTTGGAAAACTTGACCAAGCCAAATGAACAGTAAGTTATTCTTATACTATTTTTTTCCTAATCTATGTTAGTCATTTGCATCATCTGCATACATAATTATATTGTTTGCATAATTCGCATATTTACATCTGACCAGGTAGAGCACATACCGGTACTTTTTTTTAATTGGTGTTTTTAGTACGATCATACACATGGGCAACATAAGGTCCTGGGCCAGGTGCAGCCCTTGGAGTGCTTCAATTACATTTATGTAATAGGCCCATGATGAGGCTGTGGCCTACCAAAAATCAGTGAAATAGTGAGAAATGATGGGGCTACTGTTACATGAAATATCATTGGCATGGCATTCAACTCAACACAACTAGGCTATGTCTAAATTGTACAATATGTGGCCCCTGACTTGCCTCATTATAGTACATGTGGCTAAAACTGTTGCCCATATGCTCTAGCTGCCCATTTCAGGCTGGTGTGACATCACTAACTCACAGACAAGCACTTGAGACAGAGCGCTGTAGGGAAGTTAGACTACATATTTTGATATTTCTCAACAAAAAACATTAACAAATCTGCAAAAAAGTTGCTAGTCTATAAAATGTGAATTCTAGTCGCCAGAGAAAAAAACTAAGTTGCTGAATTGCCAACACTACTTTACAGTAGTTCTCTTACGAGAGGTCTTCTCATACAGCGTAATATCTTACGCTCGGGGAAAATCTCTTTTCTGCGAGATATTGAAGGCAAAAAATTATCCTTAATTTTGTAATAATGCAAAACGCGTTACGGCAGCATGCAGACATAGGCGAGACAGCTCACGCGCCCATTGGCTGCCCTGCGGCAACTGCAGCAGCCTATCAAGAGAGGCCCCTCATGACGTCATGTCCAATGAGGGCGCTTTGCGCCCACTACGTCACGTCCCGCCGAAACTGGGGTGGCTTAGGATTATAAATATAGCTCGATAGGCTTATCGAATCTGATTTTTCATCTCTTCAGCGAAGCGTACGCATCGCTGGATCCCGAGAGGAAGAAGCCGCGCCGTCTGAGAAAGCCTTCTGCGGGACGAGCCTTCGCACTGGCCACTGGCCTTAACTCGCCGCCTTCAGTCGCCGTTCCTGCTACGCTATCCGGCATCTATATCCTTTTTCTATAGACGCCGGATTCACACTATAAGCCCCCGCGGCTCACACTCCCTACTAAAAGAGCCTTTGTAAAGATGTCTCGTTCTTTCTGTGGCTCGTGCCTGGGTGAGGATCATGCAGCTCTCGCGCTCGCCGACGGCGGCTGCCCTCACTGCGAGCTAATGCCCATGGTGACTCTGAGGACTCGCCTGGCATCTTTCGCCGAGACTGCACCTCCGCCCGCTGCGGTGCCGCGCCGTAAAAAACGCCGTGCTCAGCGGGTCCCGGAACCCCCTCCAACCCGCAAAAGCTCGCCGGTTCGCCCGCCAGCTTCGCCGCCTGCTTCACCTGAGTCTGGCCAGTCTGCCAGGCCACCTGAATGTAGGACCAGACAGACTGTCCAGGAACAATGTTCCGGCAGGGGAATGGTCCCTACACCCGCAGACAGTCCAACTGCTGTGGAAGACATTCGGCAGAGCAAAGGTAGACCTGTTTGCGTCTCAAGAAAACGCTCACTGTCCGGAGTTTTTTTCCAAGAGCAGGGATGCGCTGGCCCATGTCTGGCCCTGCTGCCCGCTCTATGCTTTTCCCCCCGTCACGCTCTTGCCTCAGGTACTAGAGCGGATCGGGGAAAGCGGATGCTCAGTGCTACTGATGGCTCCGTTATGGAAGAACCAGGTTTGGTTTCCAGCTCTGATGCAGCTGACGAGCACTGCTCCATGGCCAATACCAGTGAGGAGGGACCTCCTCTCTCAAGCCAAGGGCTCGATCTGGCATCCTCGCCCAGAGCTATGGTCCCTACATGTGTGGGCCATCAACGGGTACCCGCTAACCTCCTGGAGGGAGTGCTAAACATGATCATACAGGCTAGGGCCCCGTCTACCAGATGGCTCTATTCCTCGAAGTGGTCTGTGTTCTCTAGCTGGTGCACAGCTCGTGGCATATCACCCCCAGACTGTGGGGTGACGGAGGTTCTCTTTTTCCTGCAAGAGCTACTGGATAAGGGCAGAACCCCATCCACGCTCAAGGTCTATGTGGCGGCCACAGCAGCGTTTACTAAACCGACGCTTGGCCAGTCACTGGGAAGGAACGATCTGGTCATCCGCTTCCTTAGAGGAGCTAAGAGGTTAAATCCTCCCTGACCTCCCTCAGTCTCCATGTGGGACCTTTCTACGGTTCTGGAAGCCATGAAAGGTGCCCCATTCGAGCCAATCCAATCGATAGATATCAAACACCTGTCGCTCAAGATGGTGTTCCTTTTGGCTCTCGCTTTGGAAAAGCGTATAGGGGACCTGCAAGCGCTCTTAGTGAGCACGACGTGTATGGAGTTTGGGCCTAATGACTCGAAAGTCATACTCAAACCAAGGCACGGGTACGTTCCTAAATCCCTCAACACACCGTTTAGGGCACAGGTGATTTCCCTGTCAGCCTTGCCGGTCTCTAATGAGGAAAAGGATGTGAGCTTCCTTTGCCCTGTCAGGGCTTTAAGGGCTTATGTGTTTTCAGACAGACGGAGCAGCTCTTTGTCTCGTTCAGCGGACCTTGCCCAATGGGCGAGCAAGCTGTCTCGCCTATGTCTGCATGCTACCGCAACGCGTTTTGCATTATTACAAAATTAAGGATAATTTTTTGGCTTCAATATCTTGCGGAAAAGAGATTTTCCCCGAGCGTAAGATATTACGCAGTACGAGAGACCTCTTCTAGAGAGAACCGAGGTTACGTTAGTAACCGAGTACGTTTTGTATGCTACGTGTACTAGTTGACTGGATTAAATTTGTGCCATTAGTCTAAGTAAGGTTACCTATTTTGGGACTTAATTTCTTTATCCATGCAGACTTAGAAACACTGAAGTCCCAAGGACTTCATCGTGAAGATGTCCTTGGGACAGTTGGGCCTTTTAAAATCTTTCTGGGCAGTTTGGAGGCACTTGTAGGCCCATCTGAACTTCCAGATGAGGTAATTTTCTATTTCTTTTCAAAAATGATTCTCTTCCCCTTCTAGGCTATATAACTGTGTCAGCTTTTCACTTCACCTTGACTCTATTGTGTTTTATTGTAGTTTATATATTTGTTTATGTATTATTTCCTCAGGTAATGGATGCCCTGTTTTACATAATCAGCAGGGTAACCCATACCTTTATAATAGTCTCACACACACACACACACACACACATATACATATACATACATCAAATATAGATATAGCATCATTTAATGACTTAAACCATTTCTCTCCCTCGCTTAGAGCCAGCCTGGGACAGAGCCCATAAATAGCCAGGCTATGCGCCTGATTTTGGAAGGCAGCTCCAGGGCCAGGAGCACTTATTTTCTAAAAGTAAGAGTTATGTGCATGTTTAAGGTTATTGTTCAGTGCTACAGAATACATTGGGTGTCAAGTTTATTTGTTTTCTTCATTTCCTGTCAGAAAAACATTCTTAAAGGAGCCAGTGCCGTCTTCGGGCCCTACTTGGTGGGAGAGTGCCACTGGACCCTCTTTGTAGGTTGCTGTTAGGTTATATAGAGACTATTAGGCCCGTTTCACACCGGGTGCGTGGTGTGAGTGTGTCAGCTGCGTGGCGTGTCCGTTTTTATTTCGGCTCCCATCTTAACAGGTTAGACCTTGCACACCGCCTGCGTGACACGCACATTTCAAACACGTGCATGCTAGAAATAGGACCCACGCCTATTTTACACGCCACACGCAAGCGTGTTGGAAGTGTTTCCATTCAAAACAGTGAAGAAAAAAAAACGTTTTAATTGGCAGAGAGGCCGCCGCAGCGCTGCATCAGAAACGCTTCTGGTAAGCAAAGACATAGAAAACGCCACGCAGCTGCCACGCAACTGACACGCAACAGACACGCGACGTTCATGCCATGTTCCCGGTCTGAAATGGGCCTTATGCGCAAAATAGCATCACACATTAGTTATCATTATTGTTGCTGTCGTGCCATTCTCATTTGTGTTGTTTGAGCTGTTAGTGCTTCACATTTTAAAAGTTTCAATGATTTTCAACACAGTCATTTCAAGATTGGTTGAAACTGCCCTTCAAACCTTTCTCATACGTTTTCCCATCTTCTGTATAGCATTGCAACTTGAAAGAGGGAACTATTACATACATTGACTCATTGGGGGAGCATCCACAGCGTTGCTCCCAAATCATCGAAAATTGGAGGTACATGGTTTTTGTATTGCTCTATAAAATTAGGTAATGAAACCTCAGAAGAGATCTCCTTCATAATTATATTCTATAATCTTTCAGCTTATTTGCTGCTAGCAGAGGCTGCCAAAGGCCCTGGAAGTTCAAAAACAGGGACCATGACTTGCAAAATGACTCTGTGTCATGTGGAGTGTTCTCAATAATGGTACAATTTGGTCATTTTCTGCATAATGTTTCTGTTGTCTTTTGAAAATATAGATATTTTTAGTTTTCACTTTAACTAGAGCAATTTTGAATGAAAGTTGCAGATCAAATATTAATGGATCTTGGACATGGACACAGTGCTACCTTCAGCATATGATACAGGAGTCATGATAGTATAATTATTAAATGAGCACCATCATTTTCTCTTGTAATAGTCCCTTGACATTTTTTTACCACAATTTGTTGCCTGCTCTATAAGGTTCAGTTATTATAAGTGATGTTATTTCATTAAAATAGACTTTGTTGCTCTTTTAGTTTGCAGAAATGATCCTCCAGGGACAACAAGGTCACCTCCAATGCCTCCCCATCTCCCAAGAGCGGGAGAGACTTGGGACTTTGTTGTTTAAGTCCCTTGGTAAGTAGTATACATTTGTACGGTATGGATGCTCCTTATTGAGCTCTGCTGGCTACCTGTTGCTGTCACTGATGATTTGGAGTGGTAGCTTTAACTAGTAAATTCAGAGGATGTCATACTTTGGACTGGTTATGGCTCTTGAAATATGTGAAGGTTATGGTTGCTTTTAATGTGTTTGTGTTATCCAGAATATCATTGTATTATACAAAGCATTTGTTTTTTCAGATAGTTCAGGCATTTGTACAGTCTGCTACAAGATGATGTCAGGGAAGAAAAAGGCAAGTGCTAATGATATTTTATCTAAAGCAACATTCCGCTGTCAGATTAAAGCCAAGTACACAGCAGACAATTTTTTTGTCACTGATTAGTCTCTAGGGAGTCATTAACATAATCCTTGGGTGAGAAGTGAATTGGCAGTTAAATCTGTGATTACGAGGGGTCACATGTGAAGTGTCATGATGTGTTGATAACCCAAACTTCACCTCATCAGGGACTGGAACTTAATTTGAATGACTCCCATGACTGGTCTGTGACAAAATAATCGTTTGATGTGTACTTGGCATAACTATTTATCATGCAAAATCTTTTGCAGGAGACATGCTCATTCTGCTCTACAGAAAAGAGTTCAAAACCAGGTAGGACAACAAACACACAAACAGGTTTGTTTACGGAGGCTACTCTTAGTTGGCCCCAGCGTTGTTACTGATGTTAGTTAGATTGCAGTGGCTAGACATACTGTATTTTATATTCTATTTATGCACGTTACATTACACTAGCAATGTAATGTTTCATACAGCGCCCAACAAATTTGTAGGCACCCCTGTTAAAGGTGACTGAAAAACTTATTGAAAATCACAATTTGAGAATGTCACATATTTCCAATGTAGATTCTTTTTATTTATTAACAGAGGCAGAAACAGCTGAGATGGGGACTGCAGAGGCAGTTGAAGGTAAAACATGTATTTCTGAGATTTTATTCAGAGTTACACACACACCCTTTGTTTTGTTTTTTCATGTGTCAATAGTAGCAAAAACGAAGGTGGAGGTTGTTGCAGGTAAACAATTAATTAGTTCTGTTGAGTTATACAGATACTCATTTTTATTTATAAAATTTGAATGTCAATTTGACTTCCTGTCTGTTACGTGCAAATGATGCAGATACATCAGATGCAGAGGAAGAGGAGAAGGAGGCATCAGAGAAAATGGGTACCGGTATATAATATTATGATATTGTACTTTATATTACATACTGTACTTTATATACTATATTTTATATTCTATTTATGCACGTTACATTACACAAGCAATGTAATGTTTCATACAGCGCCCAACAAATTTGAATGTGTCAATTTGACTTCCTGTCTGTTACGTGCAAATGATGCAGATACATCAGATGCAGAGGAAGAGAAGGAGGAGGCATCAGAGAAAATGGGTACCAGTATATAATATTATGATACTGTACTTTATATGATATACTGTACTTTACATACTGTATTTTGTATTCTATTTATGCACGTTACATTACACTAGCAATTTAATGTTCCATACAGCGCCCAACAAATTTGTAGGCACCCCTGTTAAAGGTGACTGAAAAACTTATTGAAAAATCACAATTTGAGAATGTCACACATTTCCAATGTAGATTCTTTTTATTTATTAACAGAGGCAGAAACAGCTGAGATGGGGACTGCAGAGGCAGTTGAAGGTAAAACATGTATTTCTGAGATTTTATTCAGAGTTACACACACACCCTTTGTTTTGTTTTTTCATGTGTTAATAGCAGCAAAAACTAAGGTGGAGGTTGTTGCAGGTAAACAATTAATTAATTCTGTTGAGTTTTACAGATACTCATTTTTATTTATAAAATTTGAATGTGTCAATTTGACTTCCTGTCTGTTGAAATGATGCAGATACATCAGATGCAGAGGAAGAGGAGAAGGAGGAGGCATCGGAGAAAAAGGGTATATAATATTATGATACTGTACTTTTATATTCTATCTATACATTTAAGGTGGATAGGATGGACTGATTATTAACTTGCTGGCACACAAGTTGGGCTCACATAAGATATTTTGTAGTCCGAGTGAGTATAGAAGGAGCAGAATACACTATATTGTTTATACTTTATGTGGTGTTTTATGCACCTGTGTCTGCAATGAAGCTTTATTATTATAATGTTGCCCTGCGAGCTATTTGGATTTTGCTCTACAGGTCAGCATGGATACCAAGACTGGTTCTATGCTCATGTTAAGCCCAATGTCTTTGGTATCATTGGTCTGATTGGCTGTACAGTTTGCCCAATTGGTTCTTAGAGGCACAGGTAGCCTCCGCGATCGACAGTTGGAACAACAGCTCAATTTCCAATTCAGCTGACGTATATGCACGATTCCACGTCTCATTCCTGTAGTATTAATCATCTCTAGTATCTGCATTTAAAAAGAGCATGGGACTTATGTACAAAGCTTGCGTACACACAAAGCAGCTGCGCACGCCTCTTCTCATGCACACATTCAGATGTACAAAGACTACTTTAACGTGAGTGTGCAGTCATGTGATGAAAACATGGGCCGTCTCGTCTCGATGAAGATCCAATGGGATTGAAACGTTGCATTGTTTTCAAGTAAATAAATTTCCTTTTGGAGCATAAACAGGGGGCAGACCACCTCTTCTACTATATTTGATACAGTTGATTTTTTTGGATATGCGCACCACTCTTCTCTCTAATTTCAACAGGGGTGCCAATAAATATTTAATTATTACCATTGAAATGTCACTGAACTGAAATGACATTTAACAACATGTGTATGTATTCTTTATTAAAGATGGATTCTATGTGGACAGCCTGTTGAAGGTGGCGTCTTCAAAGAAAGCTAAAAGGTTGGTAATGCTACGACTAGAGTTGGGTTGGGTGGGTGTGCCTTTTTATATGACAAATTGACTTGATAGAGGCAAGAGTGCAGATAACATTAGTAGAATATGTGTGTTATTAAATATGTGTGTTGTTAAAAAAACAGGTAAAACTACAAACTATGTAGAGTAGAGTAATGAGTAATGGCTTATGGCTAGAGTAATGGCTTATTTGTCAAACAATATGATGTTGTTCACTTAAGCCTCATGGTTTTATAGGTGATCTTTGTCTACAGATATGTTGGTTTTTGATGTTCACAAAAAATGATGTGTTATCATTGCACAGGCACTTTGTTTCAGTAGAGGAGCTGCAGAGGAGATGCTCTGCACCAGAAAAATTCTCTGGTCACCTCATGGTGACTTATTTGAGGAAGGCAAAGGGGAAAAAAAAGGAGCTTGTGAGGGAATTGAAAGAGGCAGGGGTGCAGCTGAGTCCGTATGGCTCAAACACTACAATGTGCACCAAACTAGTTGAAGGTAACATGTATGCAGTCAGAACTAGGCGATTTCTTAAAGGTGTACATTCAAACAGAATCCCTTATTATTGAATTAGGTGTTCCCACCAAAGGTTGTAGAACTGCAAGTTTTAGAATGTCAGCCATGTTGGAGGCATAAGTAGCCTAGGTGAATGAATGAGGCATAGGCAAACAAATGCAAATGGCCATACAGTTTAACAAAATGTAAACTGTTTAGTAACTAAAATATAAACTACATTAGTAAAATGTTAATGTCTCATTTACTCATTGGCTCCTTTTGTGTCACAGAGGAGTGCCAAGGTCTTGCTAAAGACCTAGGATATTTGACCAAGGAAATACCCTTCAAAATCATAGGCCAGCAGCTGGCCGAGCGAGGCTGCAGAAGAGAGGATCTTGACTTGAGGTAAAATATGCATACAGATATCTTTTTCCTTCCACTTTTTAAGTCTTTCTCCTTCTGAATTGGCATAATATTGTTATGCCAGTGCTTTCACTCAATTCATAATTGTACAGTATGCAAGGGCGTAAATCCCAGGGGGGTCAGACTCAGGACCCCTCCCATCTAAGGGTTGTCCCGCCTAGAAATATCATTAAAACAATGCTGTGTATTGTAAATAACATAATGATGTATACTTGAATATGTGTAAGAAGTAAAACAATACAAACCCTGAAAAATGCTTTTTAAGTTTAGAAACATTTGAGTTCCTCCTCCCTTGCCTCACAGTGGTTTGCGCTCGACTCACACATCAGGTACTGACAGGAATGTAGTAAGTAGGCGGTTAAAGGCTATTTTATTCACATTAAACATCGGATGAAGTTTTTCTTTTCTTAAATAGAAATGATGCTGAGTAATTAATAAACTAGTGACAAAGTTCACTATGTTAGTGTAATATAATGTAACGTTACCTAGCTTGAATGCACCCACTACAACTAACGTTTACACGACGATAAACCTAACGTTATGTGTGTGAACTGATATTAGGGTTAATATTGAAGATCTACAGTTGTTTTGCTGAATATGAAGTTAAGTGGCCGATCAGTTAAATATATATCCTCTGTCCCAGACGAAACCTAATATTTATGTGGAGGACGCAAGATCATTTTATAATTATAATATGACCGCGTGGTGAAACTATGAACCTAACTCATATTTAGAAATGTGACGTTAAAGATTTGTGTTGTTGTTACCCAGATAAAATGACAGAGAAAAGAAAAACGGACATCAGATCTTTTTTCAGTAGGCCTACACCAAACCGCTAAGTATATAACCTATATAACTATAACTTAAAACATTTGTTACAAAAGCATTGTATTTCTTTTATATGGGGACACTTTTTCAAAATTAGTCATTATGTTTTAAGTTGTTTTTGTGGCTTGATTGTAAACAACTTAAAAATAAATAAATGGTTTTAAAGAAGAATATTTTGGTCAATTTAGTTAGCTTTTTCATTGAATCAAGAGAAACACTGAAAAGAAGGGTAATGGTACAGTCTCCATGCTACACTAATGATAGTATTAAGGCTTTCCGCTGTGTACACAAATCCTTTACAAGTATAATTGTGGCTGTATTATTTGTGTCCCCTTCAAAAATTGCTCTTCAGACATTTTGTTTATTGTCCCCCCCCCTACTGTTAGATCAGATTTACGCCCATGACTGTATATAATGTAACTTGTCTCAGAGATTTCTTTTGTTTGTTTACAGAGCTGAACTCGACATAATCGAACAAGTGTTGGGCGACAACATGGACATGTATTCAAAGGTCACTGTTGAGCTGAATCTCAGGAATAAGACTCGAAGAACTACATTTCCCAGAGTGCACCAGAAGCAGAAATCCAGCTGTTTGTCATTGTCACTGATTTGGAGCACCTGTTAAGACATGGAGCTCCTCAGTCATGGAGGCAAACAAACTTCAGAGAGAAGAAGCTCCAAGTTCATTCGTAGGTTCAGTCCAAAGACGCCAATGGTCGGTGAAATGTTTATTTACTTTTATGGTGTTTGAAATACTGCTTTATTCCATGTAAAAGGCTTAATTCATTCATTATAAAATTCATTTAAAATGTGTAATTAAATGTTTAATTAGAAAAGTAATTTTTATTCTCTGTTTAAAGGTTTACAACCTAATTCACTGAGCTAATTCACTGGGCAGATCAATCAACTGACAAAGCCAAAAGAAAAATAAAAGTGATTGAGTCAGAAATTTGAGTTGTCCTCGTGTCCTTTGGATGGTGAACAAGAGTTGTACTTGACAGTTGTAAACCACGCAGAGCGGCCTGGCCCTGAGGATAAACGGCTTCAGATCCAGTAATAAGCTGTTGACGCAGAGGAAGTCAAGATGGCGGAAGATGTCCTGGGGAAGTCGGTCCAGCAGCTCAAAAAGGAGAGGACCATTGCAAAAAGCAGCTTCACCAGACAAGCCAACTTCATTTCAAGAGGAGGAAGCAGTATGCTTCAAGTGGAGTTAGAGGAGGAATTCACAAAGCTGTCAGACTGTTTCAGAAAGATGCTCGATGCCAATGATGACTACAGGATTGGACTGGAGGCAGATATTAAGACTGAGGATGAGAAAGCAGGTCTTGATGAACAGCAAGAAGCCGACCTTGATAGATCTGTAAATGAAGGTGAAACAAAGTTGGCGGAAATAAGGAACATTGTTCGAACAAACCTGTGGTCGAGGTATGGAAGGAGTGAACTTCTTGTGGCAATCCTGGAAGCAGAAAAAGGCAATGATAAAGCGGCTGATGTGCCTGTGGAAAGTGCCAATTTAGAGGGCTATGAAGTGCACCTCGCTCTCTTGGACAAGAGAATAAAAGAGGCCATCTCCGCAATGTCAACATGGGAGAGATGGATCCCTGTTGAATTAAAGGATGAATTAGATGGAAGAATCAAGGATGTAAGAGCATCCTACTACAGGCTTGAGGTAAGGAAAGCTGAATTTGCCACTGCACGGACAATCAACGAACAAGGCACAGGACCATTACTACCCCAACTGCCAACATCCACTCCAATAGTGAGAATCAAGCCAACCTCTCTACCTATTTTCAATGGAAGTAAGAGAGATTATCACAGATGGAGGAAAGACTGGGAAAGCCTGCAAAAGCAGGGAGAGCCATCCGGATCAACTGAAGTTAAGAAAATTCAACTCCTGGAGAGTGTGGATGACAAAATCTCAAAAGACCTCAGACTTTCAACCTACACCACTGCCAATGACATGTTCAGAGTCCTGGAGAACAGATATGGAAATAAGTCAACCATCACAGTGGAAATCCTTGAAGAGCTTGAGAAGATGGCACATGTGAAAGGGAACCAGCCAAGGAAGGTAATTGATCTCATACAGTCAGTCGAGAAGGCCCTAGCAGATCTTACAGAGTTAGGAAACTCTGGAGCCATAAATAACCCACTGGTAATTAAAACCATTGAAAGCAAGTTGCCTGACTTTATTAAAAGAGATTGGGTGAGGTTCATGGTTGAACCCAGAAACAATGTCACATCAGACAACCACTTTGTCATGCTCTTGAAGTTCCTGAAAAGTCAAGAAGAGATACTAGAGAGACTCGAACAGCTCAGAACTGTGGAGAAGGTGGAGAAATCAGATCGGTCAGACAAGAGATATGACCGAAAGATCGCCTCAACAAAAACCACGAAGAAAGAACAGTTTGATGAAGTATGTGGTGTCTGTGGTGATAGAGGGCATAACAACAAAATCTTCTTCTGTAGAAGGTTCAAAAGACTTAAGCTACATGAAAAGAAAACTGTATTGAGAAAGCTGGGAGCATGCAGAAAATGTCTTGGATGCCATGATGAAGATGGGTACTGCAGAGAGACTTTCCTATGCAGAAATAAAGACTGTAAAAGGGAAGGTGGTGCTGCAGACCACCATTTTTTCCTCTGCCCAAAGGGAGAAGTTAGAAGAGGGGAAGAGAGAAAGAGTGGAAAAGACGGCAAAGGGGAAGGCAAACTAACGGAGGAACAAGAGGAGATCTTGTCTGAACTTTCTCCAGAAATGGCAGATCGATGCAAAAAGGCTTTCACCAACACCAACAAAACCGCAGTGACCCTTGATGCTTCAGGCCAGTCTGAGCTACTGCAGAGGAATGGGCTCTCTGAACTTCCTGTCATCATGATGTTGATGCAAGTCACTGCAAACGCAGGGCAGAAGATTGGTACTTTAATTGACCTTGCTTCAGATACAAACTACATCACCCATAAGGCTGCTGAAAGACTGAGGTTAAGACGTGAGAAGATAACTTTAGTTGTGCATGGGGTTGGTGGTATGGCTATGGAAGTGAACACACAAAGGTATCTCCTTAAAGTCAGAGTCAAGACACCTAAAGGGACAGAGAGAGCTCATGAAATGGTCTGCTACGGTTTGGATGAAATCGCCAGAGTGCATCAGGTAATTGAACCTGAGAAGTTGAGAAAATTCTTCCCAGGAGTCAAACTTAAAGAATTGGAAAGGCCAGAAGAGGTTGAACTTCTCATTAGCCACCGAGAGGGAAGACTCGCTCCCCAGAGGGTAAAAATCATTGGAGACCTCGTTTTGTGGGAGGGTCCATTGGGGAAGACAGTGGGTGGAGCACATCCTGATTTATTTGAAGAAGTGGAGGTAGCAGCATATGAGTCCAGAACACACTTTGCTCGCTCCATGAGGACAGCAGCTGTCAAATATCAAGAAATCACAAGTCCAACAACTGACACAGTCCAGCTACAGCAAAAAGATGTGGCTGAGACCAAATTTACAGCTGTCAGTAACCGTGAGTTCCTTGAGTGGTGGCACTGGGACAGCATCGGAGCTGCATGTGAGCCAAGATGTGGGGGATGCCGATGTGGAAACTGTCCACCAGGAGGAAAAGAAATGACCCTGGCAGAGGAGAGGGAACTGGAGATCATTAAAGGAGGCCTCACCTACAAGAAGGGGGATGCTCACACACCAGCGCCACATTGGGATGCAAAGTATCCTTGGACGATAGATCCAGCCTCTCTCCCAAACAATAAAGGTGCAGTCCAAGCTTGTTTCTTAAGGATGGAAAAGCAACTAAGCAGAGAGCCAGACTGGAAAGTCGCATATGCTACCCAGATCCATGAAATGATTGAACGAGGTGCAGCCATAAAACTCACCAACAAAATCATGGATGAGTGGAACGGACCAGTGTGGTACGTAAGCCACCTGGTGGCGCCAAACCCTCATTCGGTGACAACACCAATTCGTATTGTATGGAATAGTAGCCAGAAATACAAAGGCTTGAGTATGAATGATCTTCTTCTGAAGGGACCAGACGTTCTCAACCCTATCAGAGCTGTCCTGCTGAGGTTCAGAGAAGGGACGTATGCATCTCTAGGAGACATCAAAAAGATGTACAACTCTGTATGGTTGGAGGAGCGTGAGATGCATCTTCACAGGTTCCTCTGGAGAGACAGCCCAGATGAAGAGATAGGTGAATATGCAATTACCAGAGTTAACATTGGGGACAGACCTGCTGGTTGCATTGCTCAGTTGGCTATGAGGGAAACAGCACGTCTGCCCAACTTTCTTCACTTGGAAGATGAGCGCAGAGTCATTGAAGAGGACAGTTATGTGGATGACCTCTTAACCTCCCAAAATGATCTAAATAAACTTGACAAAATCACAGCAAATGTGGAAGAGATCTTGAAAGTTGGAGGTTTCTTCCTCAAACCATGGATCCGGTCAGGGCAAAGTGGGAGGCAAGGAATGGAGACGGAGGAGGTTCTAACAGAAACACAAGGTAAAACCTTAATTCTTCCAAATCAAATGAGAGGCAAAGACAACAAAGCCTTGGGTATCGGCTACCAAATGGATGAAGACAAGCTCTATATGTTAACTTCAGTTAACTTTTCCAAGAGGAAAAAGAAGATGAGAGTTGGAAAAGATCTTCTCAAGGAGGAGGTGAGAACTGAGACACCTAAACCACTGACTAGGAGGGCTCTCTTAAGCCAAGTGGCTGGACTGTATGACCCAATTGGCTTAGTTACACCTGCCAAACAGAAAGGAGCAATTCTTGTACGAAAAGCATTCCAAGAGGGAGGGGGTGGGAAACTAACCCAAGAAACTTGGGACCAACCTCTCTCAGAAAGCCTCAGAGAAGAAGCCATACAGCTTTTTGAAGAATATGTGCAGCTTGGACAGGTGAAATTCCACAGGAGCCTCACACCAGCTGGCTGGGAAGGGAAACCTTGGGGCATCACATTCTCAGATGGAAGTGACAAATCCTATGGAGCTGTGATGTACTTAAGATGGGAAACAAGTCAAGGCACTAAGGTTCGATTTGTTGAATCTAAAGCCAAGCTGACACCCCTGGATCAGAAGGGAGAAGCTGTAAAAGCTGAGGTCTGTGGTGCTGTCTTTGCAGCCAGGATCAGGAAGTATGTGGAAAAGCATGCTCGGATGAAGATAGAGAGATGGTTCCATCTACTCGACAGTCAAACAGTCTTGGGAGCCATTCAAAGAGTCAGTTATGGATACAAAACCTTCTTTGCAAATAGAGTGGGTGAAATCCAGAAGGCTGGACTAGTGCAAGATTGGTGGTGGATCTGTGGAGATCTAAACATAGCTGACATCATAACGAGAGGGGGCGCTCCGGAAGATTTGAGTGAGAATTCCACATGGCAAAATGGACCAGAGTTCCTGAAGTGGCCAGTGGAGAAGTGGCCTATAAAATCAGCCGGAGAGATTGCAGCTCATGCCAGGGAGAGTGTAAACAAGCTCCAGAGAAAGGCATTCTCAGGTGCATTAACAAGAGCTCAAGCAATAAGTAGTCAGAAAAAAGAAGACCTACGAGGTACTCCGCAAAGTCCAAAGAGTAAAACTCCAGAGGAAATACCTGTGTTAAACCCAACTTTTCCTCTAAGTAGGAAGCCCACTGGCTGGGTTAAAGATCTTGTGGAAGTAAGAAGATCCAGTAGCCTGTCCAAACTGGTGAGAGTTGTTGCCTGGGTTTGTCTTGCTGCTAAGCAGTGGCTGAAGAGGAAGTGCCGGGCCCCTGAACAGTCAAAGTGGGAGTTTAGATCACTGAAGCAAGCTGTGCTGACTGTCAAAGAACGTGAAGATGCACTCAAATACATCTTCCTCGCAGCTCAAGAAGGAATAGTTTTTTCAGACACAACTCTGAGCAGACTGGCAGTATACAAAGATGAGAGCTCCGGACTGCTAGTTTGTGGGGGCAGAATTCAGACGTTCAACGAAGATAAGACAACAGTGCCAGTTTTACCATTTGAAGCATGGGTGTCTACACTGCTGGCACAGGAATCCCACAAAGCAAACCACGAGGGAGTGGCAGGAACCCTTCTCCGGATGAGGAAGAAAGCCTGGGTAATAAAAGGTCGTAGACTTGCCAAGAAGATGGTTGACAGCTGTGTGGTCTGCAGAAAAAACAAAGCAAAACAGTGTCAACAAATCATGGCTGACCTGCCTCTAGAGCGAACAGGCCCAGCTGCACCTTTTGAATTCACCACTATGGACCTGTTCGGCCCTTATGAAGTGAAAGATGAGGTCAAGAAGAGAACTAGACTCCGAGTATGGGGAATTGTCTTCTGCTGCATGGCTTCCCGAGCCATACATACTGAAGTGGTGAGTGACATGTCATCCGAAGGATTCCTGCTAGCTTATCAAAGGTTCACTTCACTGAGAGGACACCCCAGGAAACTCTGGTCAGACCCTGGCACTAACTTTGTGGGAGCCAGACCTGCACTGGAGAAGCTTTACAAATTCCTTAACCGAATAAATAAGTCTGAACTTGAAGACACAGCTGGCAAGCATGGTACAGAATGGTCGTGGAAGATTCACCCTGCAGACTCTCCCCATAGGAATGGTGCAGCAGAGGCAGCTGTCAAAGTAGTGAAGCGGGCGTTAAGCAACCTTGGTGGAGATGGTGTTTTCACATGGGGAGAGTTTCAAACTTTTCTTTTCATGGCAGCCAACCTTGCAAATGAAAGACCCATCGACGCAAGAACTCAAAGCAGAGAAGACTGTGTAGAGTATATCACCCCAAACTCTCTGCTTTTAGGACGTGCCAATCCAAAGGGAGACCCTGGAGATTTCCAGTTTGATGGCTACCCTTACAAAAGACTTAAATATATTCAAGTAGAATTAAGCAATTTCTGGAAGAAGTGGAGCCAATTGGCTGGACCTAATCTGTTCATAAGGAACAAATGGCACACCAAAGAACGAAATGTTGCTGTTGGAGATGTGGTCTGGTTGGCTGACCAAAACGCCCTGAGAGGACAGTACAAGCTGGCTAGAGTGGTCAGTGTGAATGCTGACAGCAAAGGCATCGTAAGAGATGTGCTTGTGAAGACTTGTCCTAGCTATCCTGTTCACATCACAAAGGCGAAAGGCAAAGAAGGGCCCACAAGAGCTAATAGTGGAACCAAGAGACTCCAAACCAAAATCCCAGCCACAATTCTTCATAGAGATGTCAGACGCCTTGTCATTCTACTTCCCACTGAAGAACAAGCAGAGGTGTGAAGGGCTTGTGACCTCTCTGGTTTTGAAAAAACAGGAGTTCAAGTGGGAGGTGTTGAGCTGAATCTCAGGAATAAGACTCGAAGAACTACATTTCCCAGAGTGCACCAGAAGCAGAAATCCAGCTGTTTGTCATTGTCACTGATTTGGAGCACCTGTTAAGACATGGAGCTCCTCAGTTATGGAGGCAAACAAACTTCAGAGAGAAGAAGCTCCAAGTTCATTCGTAGGTTCAGTCCAAAGACGCCAATGGTCGGTGAAATGTTTATTTACTTTTATGGTGTTTGAAATACTGCTTTATTCCATGTAAAAGGCTTAATTCATTCATTATAAAATTCATTTAAAATGTGTAATTAAATGTTTAATTAGAAAAGTAATTTTTATTCTCTGTTTAAAGGTTTACAACCTAATTCACTGAGCTAATTCACTGGGCAGATCAATCAACTGACAAAGCCAAAAGAAAAATAAAAGTGATTGAGTCAGAAATTTGAGTTGTCCTCGTGTCCTTTGGATGGTGAACAAGAGTTGGACTTGACAGTCACACACACACTTGGACCCCAAGTATGCCAGGTTGTGTTTCAGATCATCAGAGAGTGCCTTGTTGCAAAAGCAAGGGCTCTAGAAAATTGAATTTTGACACTATTTCTGACACAATTACACTATGTGCTGCAAATTATTCACTGTTAAATCACTGCAAAAAATGCAATTAAACAATATTTTTGGTTAAATCTGTTTATTATTATTATTTAGCGCTTGTATCTTCTTGTTTTGCGCTTTTTGTAAAGCTCTCGTTTGGCTTGCTCTATCCGCTGGCGATAAGCATGAAGTGCATGTATTTTTCGTTTTCTTGACACAATGCCAAAACGATTGAAGGCTACTGTGTGTGCCCTCTTCACTGTAGTGTACAGGTCACTACTATACATGTAATTTTCTGATTTGCTCCACTCCAGTAAATCTGTCAACATAGACTGAAGTTGAACTTGTGCATTGACATTTGTTGGCACAAACAGATTTTCGCTTCCAGCAGTGGGACATGTCGAATGTGAATTGTTGGTGGTTTGCAGGCAGTCAGCAACATGTAAGCACACACACTTTTGACCGTAACTGTTGACAGCACAGGTACAAAAGGCAGGGTCACCAGTAAATACAAATGTGGCACTTACATCAGTGGGGTGAACAGTGATGAAATCACCATCAACGTGGTACTGTTTTTTGGCAACAATATCTCTAGCCATGTCAGCACGTAGCTGTGCAATATCAATACATTTCTGTGCTTCAGTGTATGCTGATACAATATGTGTGCATACATTTCCCTTATCATACAATCCACAGTCACACTGCATCTTGACTAGATCCACAGTGTTCAAAGTTGAATCTGAGTTGGGGCCTGCCCGTGTTTGCACGGAGCACTTTCCTTGCTCATTTATCAGGATCTGCTGTCCCACTGTGCTCTTGGCTGCTGTAGATGTTGATGCTGACGAGGAGACCCTCAGTCTTCCTGCATCTGCCAAGTCGTCCAGGTAGCTACATTAACAAAAGAGCATTTAGTCTGAGGATAACAAGCATTATTGTGTATAAAATGAAATATAGTATTGACCTTTTTAAAGTCACAGAAATTGATCATTTTTAATTAATTCAATTCTCATTTAATTCCATTCATGCAGGACATGTAACAGAGGACCGTATTGTGAGCATAGAATTAGTCGTTTCAAGTATCTGAAAAATAACATTACCAAACTTACTTAACACTTACTCAAATGGCATTACAGAATTAATATCCTAATAGGCGTTGTGACCAAAATTAATGTAATAAACATCACTACGTTATACTGGCCTTACCAATAATATTTTTGAATATCACCACATAGCAAGTGAAGAAGTTGATCAACTCTTCTGTTTGCCTCTCCCCTTAGGAACTGATATTTAAGTGCCAGAAAAAACCTAAAAGGGGAAAATAATATACTGTTATGAGTAAATCATAGATTGAGAAAACAATACTCACTCAGTGTTGGGGAGATAGGATTGTGATATTGTAAACTTTGGAAATGATAACTTAATTTGAAAATAAAAAAAAACGGTTCCAAATGTGACCAGAAAAATTTTTCAGTGGCAGATTAGAAGAGAAATGTGCCGTCTAGGGAACCAAATGTTCCCGATCATGAGTTACTTTTTTGTTTTATATCATGCATTGTAATGTTTGAAAAAACATGATTATTAATCTTTGACTACCTCTCTGCCTTATTGTTGGTGTCACTGCTGTTGTGCTCAAACAGTCGTCCAAAATTGGCCCATAGTGCTGCATGTGGAAGCCAGTGCACCTTCAGGTATGTTGTCACTCGATTGCTGCCAAGCTGGGCATCAAGGTCATTGCACACGCTAGTGGACACTGTCACAAAATCTTCCTCCTGAAATCATACCATACATATATTATGGTTGCCAGTTTAGAGTACCCAACACAGACGAAACGAGGGTAATAGCAGATATCGAGACACATACAATTTTAGATATCTATCGTAGTTACCGTTATGCAAGCTTTCATTCTGGTCATGGCATGAATGACGACGTGTCTTTTGTCAGGTGACAGGTTCCCACCATCTCTTGATGTAACCCAGCGATGTACAGCCTTTAATACACAATATATGGCACTGTAAATGAGGCCACATTGTTTTTTAGAAGCTACAGTAGGCATATGATATCAAAATTGTAAATCAATTTATTTACAACCAAACAGAATGTTCAAAGTACCTACTTGTGCATTTCTTAAATGCAATCAGTACCTGGAGAACATGAAACCAACAGAGGAGAACTTTGGTTTTGGGGAAAACTTCTCTTATGGCATTGAGCTCTTTCAAGTCTCTGTCGATCATAACTGACCTAGGAAAAATAAGACCAGACTCCAGCTAATAATATTGTAGAATACTGGAGTATCACAATTTCATCTAGGCAAATGTAGTAAATTTACCATTGTTTAAGTTACAAAAGGTATTCAATTATCTCTCAGTATTACAACTCCTTTGTGCTTGTATGGGTATTGGGCTTTTTAAAAGAACTGTTCTCACCTTGGGTAAAAGTTTGGATTGCTTGAACAAAGCATGTTCAAGCAAAGCTCAACTATTGCTGAGGATTCCTGGCTCATTATTAGGTATGCAAATGGGACTCCTCTTCCAGTTTGATTGACAAGTACAAGGGCATACAGGGCATACCCATATGATGTCAAACCTTTGTAGGAGGCGTCCATAAAAACCATGGGATGGGGGTTTTCTTTCAGTAGAGCCTTCTGTTGTGGTGTCTGGACAACAATAACCAGTGGCTGGTCTTTTGTCAAAGGTTGAAAAAAGCAAATATTTTCTTTCAGTTCACCTGTCACCAACTTTTCCACACTCACAGCATCATCAATGTCCGGCAAAGTGAAGATACGGAGGTGGCGTTTTACCAACCTTACATCTTCTGGAGTTAGGAAAAAACGCCTGTCATGCTTATCGGTGTAACCCCGACTACATGCCCAATCACAACTTTTTATGACAATCTGTGATATGGATAGACCTTGCGTGAGCCATATCTCGACAAATCCTAACAATTCTGGATTAATTGCATTTTTCTTCCTCTCTTCAGGGTTTGACAAATCATGTCCCGTGTGTGTTAATTGCTGCCGAACTACTACTGCTGTGAAACCTGTCTCCTCTATAAATTTAAACGACACATAGGCTTCACAGGAATTGGCCCTCGTTTCACATGCCTTGCCC